>JAGIQG010000001.1:98789229-99989229 GCA_024679065.1 Sphyrna mokarran | reverse complement strand
GAAACCTTCCAGTGCCAGGGACCTGGGTTTGATTCTCGGCTTGGGTCACTATCTGTTTGCACATTCTCCCTGTGTCTGTGTGGGTTTCCTCCAGATGCTCCGCTTTCCTCCCACAGTCTGAATGACGTGCAGGTTAGATAAATTGGCCGTGTTAAATTCTCCAAACAGGCGCCGAATGTGGCGACTAGGGAATTTTCATAGTAATACTGTAAGCCTACTTGTGACTAATAAATAAACTTTACTTATTAAACTGAAATTGTACTGAAACCTCCACTACTTCTGTTGTTACTTGATGAGTTTTTGTTCTTATTTATTTGCATTTTTATTTTTGCTCTAGCTGCAGTGCATAGAAGCAATGGACATTCTTTGGATTGATTATTTTTTTGGTACATGTTTGAAGAAGTTGTTTAACATGTAGGTAAAGCACAGAAAGTGAAAAAGTGTTTTTAATTTTTTTTAACAACTTTGTCATGACAATTAATTCCATTAAGAATGTTCGTAGATAAGTACCAAAATGGATGTCAATTACTGGAATGAATTTCAGCATTTGGATTTTGCAATATACTTTAAGCAGTTTTTTCACATGTCTTAAGATTTTCCCTGATGCAATGTTGATCCTTGTGTAACTTGGCTAGTTCAAATGCTTCAGAAAAGTGGATCAGTTAAGATGACATATGCAAGTCTCCTTCATGGAAATTTCTTCTTTTACTCTCAGCATCTGTGGAAGGTTAGTGGGAAAAGATGCTCCTGTTCATCAATGTTGTAGAGATGCCAGCATTGGACTGGGGTAAACTCAGTAAAGTTTTACAACACCAATTTTAAATCCAACCAATTTATTTGATAGTAAATCCGCGAGCTTTCGACACTATCGAAAGCTCATGGATTTACTATCAAATAAATTGGTTGGATTTAAAATTGGTGTTGTAAAACGTTACCCTGTTCATCAAAACATTGTGTTACGGCCTGCAGTTTGTATCTAATGGTTCAATGCACAATGGCTGTGTAAGCTACTCAATTATCACTTGTTAAATTTGGAACATGTCAGGATCATTATTTGATATGGTTGTTATTACACACAGGCAAACCAGAGCATTCTTGTCACTGATGTCCACCACAATTCTAACTACTGTGGACCTAAATAAAATAATTCCATGCTATATATTATAGTCAACAATACAGAGATCAATTGGCTACTGATGGGATAGCGATCCCCATTAAGAACTGTCACCCACCCACAAAAGCTGCAGCTAATTAGAGAGCAAGGAATTCAGCAGTGCCATCAAGAGTGGTGGCCATTGTTGAAGCTGGAGGAAAGGCAGCAATGGAAGTATGCCTTCCCAATTAGATAAGTGCTGCAGAAGGTCCCAATGAAGGGAATAGTGTTATTGAGGGCAGATTTCACTGTTGCCATGGCTTTGGCTATTGCCACCAGGATTGGGGGTTGATAGGACACACTTTGTGTTAATTAGTTCCAGCAACAGTGAAGGAATGGTGATATACTTCCAAAATAGCAACTAGCTTGAAAGGAAATTTGTGTGCAATGGTATTCCTTGTTCTTCTAGTTGATAGGAGTCACAAGCTTGGAAGATTATTTATTACTTAGCTAACTCTTTCCAGATTTGATGTCAAATGTTACAGCCAAAAGCATTGGACAAAATTTAAACAGTCAGGGAGGCAAATTCACATGTGAACAGAATGTTAAACCCCCCAAAAATGTCAGCAGATTGGAAGTCCAAAATGACCACACCCAATTTCAAGTTTCACCTGCACATGTTCCATGGTGAGCAGTAAAACTTCATGAAATTGCTACATCTATCACTTAAATAGCCAATTAATTGAGTATTTAACTAGCTTTAATAGTCTCATTTTAAGATTGGTCATATGGGTTTCCCAAGCTGAGGGGGAATATGCAGTGTTAGCAAGACAAGAACAAAATGCTGATAAATTGAAAATGTAATGTAGAGCTTTGTGGAGAGGAAGAAACAATGCAACTAAGGTCACTATAGAGTATAAGTATTGAGATGAGAGTCTAAGATTTAATATTTTGCTTTTGATAAAGTTAATTAGTAATTCAATAAACAGAGATATGGTAGGACAGCTCAGTCCTTTGAATGTAGATCATGTTTCATGTGGGAATTCCAGGATGCTCCTTGTGTCCTAGACAACAATATATGAAACAGGAGGAAATCAAATTTTGTGTTTTGGAGACTTAGTGGCAGGCAGAGTTACTGTGACACATCCATGAGACAGAGGGCTTCATGGATATTGTATTTCTAGAGTTAGTTATCTTCTAACTTAAGGGTGTGTAGGCAGTAGGAATGGGTGACCAATGGATAGCAAAGAAAGACCAGGCAAATAGTGTAATGGCTCCCTGAGGGTATCTTTCCTCCAAGTAACAGTCTGTTTTGAATACTGGTGAGAGTGTTCAGTCAAGAACCAGAGCAATGTTCATAGCACCATAGGTTTCTCAACTATATAGGGGAGAAAGAAGAAGATTAGGAAATCAAGTCTTAGAGGATTCTATGTTAAAGGAACAGATAAACAATTCCACAATCACACATGATTACAGTATAGTAATTAAGGTCAATGCACTGCAGTCATATATGGTCACGTGGAAATATGACATTAGAGACCTGCTTTAAGAAAAGAACAGGACTAGGTACTAAGTATTCCTAGTTGCAAGTGTTCAGGGATGATAAGGATAATCAGAAGAGGAGGAGCAGCAGTATTGATTATGGAGAATATTACATTATTGGAGAGAGAACCTCTGGGAGAGATCAAGGACTGAATCTCTTTGGTTAGAGTTAATAAACAACAGAGGTACCATTACAGTACATTGTGTTCTAAAAGCCACCAACTAGTGGGAAAGCAAATCTGCAGGGCAATTACATGTAGGTGCAAAAATTGCATAATAGTTTCCAGATATTAATTATCTTGATATAGATTGGAACTTTGATAGTCCAAAGGGCAAAGTGGGGCAAAGATTTCTGAAGTATATTCAAGTGAATTTTCTTGATCAGAATGTTTCCTTCTCAATGCAGATAAAGACATTGCTGAACCTAGTTCTGGAGAATAAGGTGAGTCAATTTGATCAACTGCAAATCAGGGAATATTTAGAAAACAGTGATCGTAGAGTCACGGAGGTTTACAGCATGAAAATAGGCCATTTGGCCCAACTTATCTATATCACTTTTTTAAAAAAACCCTAAGCTAATCACAATTGCCTGCATTTGGTCCATATTCCTGTATATCCATCTTACCCATGTAATTATCTAAATGCTTTTTAAAAGAAAACATTGTATCTATTACTTCTGTGAGCTTGTTCCAGACACTCACCAACCTCTGTGGAAAAAAATTGCCACTCTGGACACTTTTGTATCTCTCCCTTCTCAGCTTAAACCTATGCCCCCCAAGGGAGTTTTAGACTCCCTTACCTTTGGGAAAAGATATTGACGATCTCCCTTGTCTATGTCTCTTATTGTATAGACCTCTATAAGGTCACCCCTCAGCCTCTTACACTCCAGAGGGGAAAAATGTCCCAGTCAATTTAGCCTCTCCTTATAACTCAATCCATCAAGTCCCAGTAGCATCCTAGTAAATCTTTTCTGCACTCTTTCTAGTTTAATAATATCCCTTCTATAATAGGGTGATCAAAATTGCACATAATATTTCAAATGTGGCCTTATCAATGTCTCGTATAACTTCAACAAGACATCCCAACTACTATAATCAATGTTCTGACTGATTGAAAACAAGCATGCCGAATACCTCCTTCACCATTCTGTCCGCCTGTGACTCCACTTGCAAGGAGCTATGAGCATGTACCCTAGATCTCTCTTTTTTTTTTCTGTAATTCTCCCCAACACCTTACCATTAACTCAGTAAGTCCTGCTGTGGTTTAATCTATCAAAATGTATTACCTGACATTTGTCTAAATTAAACTTCATCTGCCATTCGTCAGCCCACTGGTCCAATTGATCAAGGTTTTGCTGCAATTGGATATAATCTTCCTCACTGTCCTCTGCCACTAATCTTAGTGTCATCTGCAAACTTACTAACCATGCCCCCTATATTCTCATCCAAATCATTAATATAAATAACAAATTACAGCGGGCCCAGCCCTGATCCCTGAGGTACACTGCTGGTCATAGGCCTCCAGTTTCAAAAGTAACTCTCTACAGCCACCCACTGGCTTCTGTTAAGAAGCTAATTTTGTATCCATTTAGATACCTCACCCTGGTTCATTGTATCATAATATTTATGTTAGCCTTGATAAAGAACAAGGAGCAATCTTGGTAAAAATACTTAATTGGAATAGGGCCAATTGCACTGGGGTGAGAATGGATCTGTCCTAAGTTAGGTGGGATTCAACATTTGACAGTCAAGACTGTTATAGAACATTGGATTGCCTTTAAAGAGTTTGTGTAAAGTCAAAGTATAATCCCACAAGTCAGAAAAAGTAGGTGGCCAAAGCCAAAGCTCCCTGATTTGAGGAAAGAAATGGAGAGTAAGATGAAAAAAGATGCAACTGGCAGACATCAGACAAGTGACAACTATGCTGAATAGGGAAAAATTCAGATGGAAAGTGAACAATTAAATAAGACAGATGAAGGAAGAATGAGAAGATACTGGCAGCTAACATAAAAGTTAAGCTGAAAGTTTTGTCTAGGCAGATGCATAGTAAAAAGATAGTAATAGGAAGGATCAGACTGAAAGGAAAATATGAATGGGGACAGAGGACATACCTACGATGCCAAATAAGTTATTTGCAAATATTGTTACAAAGTGAAATAAGAGATAGCTGAGCTGACAGTTGGTAAACAGGAGATAATAGAGGTGTGTAACTGCGAAACAGCGGGGTAGTGTCCCTGTCTCTGAGGCAGAAACTTCAGGTTCAAGTCCCATGTGGGACTTGGTGGCCAAGGATGCTTTACCCTAATGTGGCTAAACAGGTTGGTTGTCAACTTGCAAATCTTTCTGACAAGCCTATTGCACTTATAGTTGATAATTCACCGGGGCATGATAGGCTACATCATCTTTAGATCCAGCTATGAATCCTGAGGACTGGAAAACTGTAAATGTTATACTTTTATTATACCTTGCCAGCAGGTTTAAGCTGGAATAAAAGGAACAGTGACAGCATTGATACAAAATTAGTTGATTGATAGGAAACAGAGTATTGATGATGGTTGGTTTTCATACTGGAGAAAGTAGGATACTCCATATTAGAACGACACTTCATTCGCCTGATGAAGGCACAAACGCCGAAAGCTAGCAGATTTACTATCAAATAAATCGGTTGGATTTAAAATTGGCATTGCCAGACTTCTTTCTTGGTATTAGAACTACAGCTCCTAGGTTTGGTGCGTAACTTAATAATTTCCAGTTCAGAGCACCACACTTGAGGAAAGCTGTGAAAGTTTTAGAGAAGGTGCAGAAAGGATTTACGAGAATGACTTAAGAAATTCAGTTATGTGGATAGATTGGAGAAGCTGGAATGATTGTTGGTTGAGAAGAGATTCAATAGAAATGTTCAAAAGCAGGAGAGTATGGACAGAATAGAGATCAGATGGTGAAAGGGCCAAAAACCAGAGGACACTGATTTAAGGGAATAGCAAAAAAAACAACAGTGATATGAGGAAAGTTCTTTTTTAATGAAGCTTGTATATAGCTTAAGATCTGGAATGCACTGCCTAAAAATGTGATGAAGGCAGATTCAATTGTTGCTTTCAAAAGAATGAGCATTTTAAGTGAAAATATTTATTGAAGGATAAATATAATTTTTAATTATGGCAGGGGGTTGGGGAAATGTGACAATGTAAATGAATTTGTTACACAGGTCATTTTGCAGATAAATGATCTGCAATTAAGTAGCACTTCTTGCAATTATTCATTTGAAGATGTTTGACCAGGCCTGGCTTAATGACAAATGAACCCTTAAAGGGGTAGAGGGATTAGTTTCCCTAGTCCTCTATGCTTTGGTCTTACTGCTATGCTGATGATTGTGCTGGCCAATGCTGGATCACTGCAGCCCTTTAAAATCAGTATTTATTGACTTTTACTGATGAATTCCTTTTTGTATTTTAGGTCATGTATCAGGGAAAAAACCAATTTCCTTTGAAATTTGAGGCTCCCAAAAATAGTATCAATGGATCATGTAAATAATTGGCATTTGTCTTAATTGTGTCTTGTTAGTGTCTTGCTTGTTTTCTCTGAAGCTTTAGCATTGTTCAGAATAATTGCATATTTTTACTTATTTTGCATTTGCCATGAACTTCAGGGGCCCCATGTTTTACCTCCAAATTTCCCTCCTTTTTTAAAAACTGCGCACACCTCAAAGAGAAACAGGTTTCTAAATTAAGGATAAATTCTGAATTTTAAGGGCATTGCAATGACTGAACTTCATGACCTTCAGCTCTAATCAGGATTGTCTTAATCTACTAGCTCACATTGGTTGAGTACACTAACCTGTGCCTCTCTCCTTCTTGATGGTACTGCAACGTAGCAATGACTTGCCATTCATTCATTGAAGTGACAGCCTTCAAATTATGAAATACTCAGGACAGAGCTTCACCTCTTTGTATATCATCTTTACGTACTGCATCACATCCTGATTGTAACTTGAAAATTAAACCATTTTGCAAATCTCAAACAAGACTCTCTCATAAGTGGATTTGATTATCCAAGCAGGATTTACTGCTTAATCCCTATTTTGTTGCAGGCAGAGTATTGGAGCTGATTTGTATTTTAAAAAAAAAGTATAATTAACATAGTTATCAGACATTAATATCTGCTCCAGAATGTCTTCTGCATACTGGAGATAGTTTTAAAATATTTCAGACATTTATGCACCATTACAGTCAGAATTGAAATCATGCATGGCTTGTTTGCAACTACACAATTTACTTAGAGGACAGGATCTACACAAGCCGATTCAAATCACTGCAAAACTCAGTGAAAATGTAAATAGATAGCCAGGAGCCAAACACTTAGTTCCAGGTGCTAATCAAATTACCCATGGTCAGAGACTTAATAGATGAGCAATGAATACCTGCTGGTCAAGTGATTATAAGTATAAAATTGTATCTTGGAAGATGATGGACACACAGCTCACTGATCAGAGATCTTTGAACAGAAATGTTTAGTCATTTTTTCTTAATCGGGATAATTTGTCAACTCAGGACTCACTGAGAGGATCAGTGTTTATAATAGGTCAGAGATAAGGGTATAAAACTGTATCCCCAGTTCTCCCATCTGTGTTCCCTGTGACAGCAGATTCCCATTGGAAACATAAATATTCCCCAACAGTTTCTAGAATTGACAAATAGGTACAATGTTTATAAATGGCCACTGTAGACAAAGATGTATATCAGGAAATTTTAGATTTGCCCATTACGGTTTTCCATCCAGCGAACATTGACTCTTACAATTCTGGACTGGTACTGGGAATCACAGCATGTAGTTGCAACATCACACTATGAAATGTCAATGAACTACTGGTCTGGCCTTTAGTTTCAGAGTCTTGATTCCACTGACGGCTGAATTAATGGGTCAGAAACCCAGGATGGCTGAGGCAGGAAACTGGAGGAGATTTACAAAGTGATGGTTAACATATAGCTGTTGCCAATGGGTTCTTCACCCAATTAAAGAAGGCAAGTGAAAGGGTCAATGGGAATGCCTGTGCTCCAAACAACATGTGAAGAATCCTGGACTGACACTTTAGTTGATCTAATAGGCCACCTACTACTGGAGGGTGGATAGCTGTCAATCCCCAGAATGGCGTTCCTGAAAATAAGCTGGAAGTGGGAATGTGTTGGCAGACTGATGTGCCAGTTCATAATGAGAAATTGCTGGCACTCCCATCTCCAAACTACCCCCACTTCTGGATGAACGTTCTGCTAATGTTTTGTCCAAAAACTTTATGGCGTGATATACTGTTCAGGAAAAAACCCTGGTGAGGCTGGAAACTGTGATAGAGTTGTTCCTTGTCAAAATGCAGTGGAGTGGAACTTCAGACAGTGGCTCTCTCTCCCTTACCTGATGTAGCCTAATCCCAAATCCTGCTGAAGCTGTTAGCTAAACATTAGGAAGCAGCTGCTCATGTTAGCAATACTTGCAACCAGAATTGGCAATTCCAAATCTCTCTATGAACTGAAATCTTTTCAGAATGATTCTTTTAATGCTAATTTGCCAAGGATATGGACAGGTTCAGAATGATTGTTACCGTATTCTTCATTGTGTCTTTATTTCTGCTTTCTGCACACATACTGCTGGCTCTATTGCTAATGACCCAATGACTTCTTATGGGAATTCTGGAAACAAACCCCACTTTCACATTTTCACCAAGCTCCACCCCTCCAACCGAAAGACTTGTCTCCAAACAGAGACATGCCTGCAATTTCAGTTGGTTGTAAAAATGTGACCCTACATTGAAAAAGAACCCTGGTCAATATTTAGTCCTCACTCTCCTTCACTGAAACCATTTACATTTTTAATATCTCCATGTTTGTGGAACCTTGCTGCGTGTGAATTGATTTTTATTTTTCTTATGTTGAAGAGTGACTATGTCAAATAATACTTAATTGATATACAGCACTTAGGGGAAGTGATGAGGTCACGGAAGGTGCTGTACAAATGCAAGAATTTCTTTATGACACAATATGCTGAGGTTAAAGGGTAGTTGTTTGTATTGGAAAAATCCAAAAACAGCTTAAAAATCACCAAGACATTAATGTCAAATAAAAAAAAAAGTCAAAGTTGTCACTTCAGTAGCACGGATTCCCAGATTTACTCTTCACAAGTCTCCATTAACGCAGTTGAGGAAATATAATTGTAGGATAGTACAATCCGTAAGGAAGCCATTCAGCCCATCAGGCCTGCACCAGATCCTTCAAAGAGCAATTAGTCAGTTCCACTACCCTGTATTTTCCTCATGTCCTTGCTTTTATTTTCTCCTTCAAGTGTTTATCCAATTCGCTTTTGCTGTTTATGTATATACACCATCTTGTCAAGCAGCACATTCCAAATCCTAATCACTCATGTAAAAAAAAAGTATTTCCTCATGTTGCCTCTTGTTATTTTGCCAACCACGTTCAATTGGGGGCCTCTGGTTATCAATTGTCTAGGCACTGGAATTCTGTATTTACTCTATCTAAATCCTTCATGACATCTCTCAAATCTCCTCTTTGATTTCATTGCTGTATGTGGAACAATAGCAATTGTTACAACCTTGTGAGGGAGAATGAGCTGCCTTCTCTTTAATTCAGCCTTGTCAGAACGTCACAACAGAATAATTTATTGCTCCAATAATTATCTTTTGTACTCCAAGTGTATAACTTTTTAACAAGAAGCCAATCAAATCAGGTTTTCTTGAGTCAAAATTAAAATAATTTATTCATTGTTAAAATAATAAATTGTGACAACACACAATCACAGGTATCAGGGATGTAAAGGTGGATTTCAAGCAAAAGTTATAAGAATACATGAATAAGTCCTTTCTCTTTTAGAGAGAGAGAACAGACTTCTTCAATAACTGTCATGCTATTTCCTTAAGTGTCCCCTTTTCTCTGTTTGTTAGAGCCAGTTTTAGATTCACTTCTGTATATTCCCAGATGGTAATTCAATGAGCCTGTCCTGCATCAGTTGTTGTTGTAAGCCCAGTTTTGTCGACCTTTCATATCAGAAACAATTTCACATTATTTTGGGATGTAAGTCAACAGGAGACAGGATTATTTTGTCCCGCACAGTTGGTTTTGAATGTCTGATGACTATCTGATTAAAGTCCAGATTTTTGCATCTTTAATACTTTCCTTTCAAAAGAAGTGTGCCTTGGCATTACCCCTCGGTGTGAAATTCTATACTGCATTTCAGAACAAGTCTGCATTGTAATTTATTTAAACCTCCCAAAGACACGGTCAACTCAGACAGTGATTGTAGGTATACAGTTTTGTTCAGTGTCTTTACATGAATTTTTTTTTAACAATTGGCCTTTACCGGTTGAATATGTCCCCGTTAAGTTGCTGACGTTGTAGGTAACCCTCCCTCTATCACAAGTATTTTGGTCCTCATGACTCAGTCTCTCCACTTTATCTCCATGACTTTATCCCTGGAACCATTTGTAACCTCTGTGAAGCCTTCATGTCTTTCCTAAGGTATGCTTTCCTTAAGGTATAATACATAGCAGCAGCCAAATTAATATTTTGTATTGATTTAGCAAAATCTTCTGGCTTTTGTAATGTATGGCAATGAAACAGGGCCTCAAAAGAATAAAATGGCAAGAAATACAGGGCCACAAAATCCAGACATATTCTGTGCAGCACCCATGTGCACCCTATTGGTGTAGGTGTGCTATGTGCTGGTAACAAAGGTTGTTCTGGCTGATTTGACACAACTCTTTCAAACTCGCTCAGCCCACATCCGCTAAACACATAAGGCAAGGTGGCACAATGGTTAGCACTGCTGCCTCACAACACCAGGGACCTGGGTTCGATTCCTGGCTTGGGTCACTGTCTGTGTAGAGTTTGCACATTCTCCCCATGTCTGCATGGGTTTCCTCTTGGTGCTCTGATTTCCTCCCACAATCCAAAAGACGTGCTGATTAGTTGCATTGATCCAAATAGGTGCCAAAGTGTGGCAACTAAGGGAATTTCACAGTAACTTCAATGCAGTGTTAATGTAAGCCTTACTTGTGACTAATAAATAAATAAACATGTATAATGTGCTGAACATCTCAGCATTCTTAGTGGAACACGTGTCCAACTACATCAGGTATCTCCCATGTCTTACTTAAAGGGACAAGCATCGAATTTGCAGATGAGGTGTTTTGACAGTTTATGGAAGCACTGTGGAGTGTTTTTGAAGCTTACTCGATGAGCCTCTTGTCTGAGTTAGGAATAGGGCTCTGCATCGTGGATGGGAATTGGAGCAGAGGCTGCAGAATGGCAGATGGGAGGAGAAGGAGTTTCCACAGAATATACCAACCATCAGTTTTGCAAGAGCCAGGAGCAATGACTGAACTACTTAGATTTACCAAAGAGAAGATTTTTAAATTCTTTTGTTTTATTCATTTGTGGGACATGGGAGACACTGGCTGGCCCTTAAGAAGGTGATGGTGAGCTGTCTTCTTGAATCACTGTAATCCATGTTCTGTGGATTGAGCCACAATGCCGTGACAGAGGGAATTCCAGGATTTTGACCCAGTGATTGTGAAGGAACAGCAATATATTTCCAAGGTCAGGGTGGTGAACAGCTTAGAGGGGAACTTGCAGATGGTAGTGTTCCAATGTATCTGCTGCCCTTGAACTTCTAGCTGGAAGTGAACATGGATTTGGAAGGTGTTGTCGAGGGATCTTTGGTGAATTGCTGCAGTGCATCTTGTGGATAATACACATTGTTGCTACTGAGCGTTGGTGGTGGAGGGCATGGATGTTTATAGATGTGGTGCCAAATAAGCGGACTGCTTTATCCTGGATGGTTTTTTGATTTGATTTATTATTGTCACATGTATTAACATACAGTGAAAAGTATTGTTTCTTGCACACTACACAGACAAAATATATTGTTCATAGAGAAGGAAACAAGACTGTCAAGCTTCTTGAGTGTTGTTGGAGCTGTATCCATCCATGCAAGTGGGAATTATTCCATCACACTCCTGACTTGTGCCCTGTAGATGGTGTATAGGCTTTGGGGTGTCAGGAGGTGAGTTATGCACCACAATATTCCTAGCCCCTGAATTGCTCTTGTAGCCATTGTAATTATGTGGTGAGTCCAGTTGAGTTTCTGGTCAATGGTAACCCCAAAGATGTTGATAGTGGGAGATTCAGTGATGGAACATCATTGAATATCAAAAGGTGGTGGTTTGAGTGTCTCTTATTGGTGATGGTCATTGCCTGGCATTTGTGTGGTGTAAATGTTACTTGCCACTTGTCAGCCCAAGCCTGAATATTGTCCAGATTTTGTTGCATTTGAACACAGACTGCTTCAGTATCTGAGGAGTCACAAATGGTGCTGAATATTATGCAATCATCGGCGACCATTTCTACTTCTAACATTATGACAGAGGGAAGGTCATTGATGAAGGATTAAAGATTTTTGGACCTAGGACACTACCCTGAGGGACTCCTGCAGCTTACAGAGTTGTGCCACATCTTTCATCAGAACCCAGAGATGCACACAGGGTAAGGGTAGTACAGACAGTTACAATAAATGACACTCTTACATTGTTTGGACCTTTCCAGTTTAGAAAAGGCAACATATTGAACATCTCTCATACTCCAACCATCAATGCAACCAGGATGTGACAGAAACTCCATATGGCAAGAAAGGTGAGTAAACCATATTATTTCTAAGGCAAGGAAAGCAGTATGAGATGGAATGAGGATTTGTCTGGATAGCAGGATTCCCAGTGCTGCAGGGTACCATTGACACACGTACATGATTCTCCAGCACTCTGTGTTAAAGTGAGAAGAAACAAAATTACTGGAGCTACCATTTTATTAATATGCATCATGTCAGTGAACGCCTGTTATCCTGCAACTATACGCTGCATTCGTTCTATAGCGGTCAGTCACTCCCCTTGTTTGTGGGGCTTCATGGGGAACTACACTAGGTTTGCTGATGAAAAAGCCATTCCCTGTACACATGGCAGATGGATGTCCTCTGCCACCCATGCACATTAGGACAAAATGGTAATGATGAGAGCCATGTAGCCATCAAGAATATCAAATATCAAAGAACAAAGCACTGGCATGATGAAACTATTTTCAACATCTGGACCATGCTGGAGGAGCCCTGCTCTACACGGAATGCATGTACATACTCATCATAATCTGCTGTGTCCTCCAGAACATTGCCATCATGAAAGTGCACTCATTGCCACCAGGAATCCAAAGGCTGAATCAAGAGGAGGAGGACAAATAAGAGAAGGGGAGATGAGGTGAAATGTGACCTGTTCTTGTAACTGTTGCATTTACATGGCTGGCCTAGTTCAATTTCTGGTCAATGGTAACCCCACAAAGTGTTGATAGTGGAGGATTCAGCAATGGTAATGCAAATGGGAGATAGTTACAAGAGAATGCGTGCCAAGATCTTCACTCTTCTGCAAATATAAAGGAAATGTCACAAATAATAGACAGGAGATGAAGAAGCTTTTTAACGCAGTGAAAAGAGAAGTATTTCACAAAGTCTTAGGCCAATTTGAATGTCCTGATGGAGCTGTAAATTTGATGCAGCAGTTTAACAATGGAATGATGGCTGTGGTCACTGACAGTGATGATTAGACTGACCCCTTTGTTGTAATAAGTGGTATGAAGCAGGGCTGTGTCTTGGCACCTGTGATTTAAGTATATTTTTTGCTGCCATACTTTCTGGGGCATTTGATGAATGGAATATGTATGCAGTTCAGAACACATGGCAATTAGATGGCTGAAATCCTCAACTAAGCTATCAGAGATGATGATGTGGGAATTACTGTTTGCCAATGATTGTGCTCTCATGTTACACTCTGAGCTTTACCTTCAGTGGATCGTGGAAAGTTTTTCAAACCCAATGACGATGACCTAACCATCAGTTTTTGGAAGACAGAGATAGTCAACCAACTTATGGCAACAAAGATGTGGTAATAACTATTCTGCTACTATTTTGCAGCATATCTTCACGCACCCTTTATTCCCTTTGGGGGAATAGTTTGTGGTGATGAAAGGATCTGCAGACTGATTGAGTCCATTGAACCAAGCTTTGAACACACCTGTGATGAACAATCCCTGGAATGGGACTTGTACACAAACTTCTGGCCCAGAGGTAATGATGTTGTCACTGCGCCATAAGACATTTAATGTTCTTAAATGCCCGTGAGACTTGACTCTTTAACTCCAGGCATATTAAGCCATTGTATAGGTTCCACATTGCCATTGAATGATAAAGTGCCTAACAGTGAAGTACACCAAAAAGCAGAACTGTTTTGAACTGAAGTACTCATCATGAGAGCTCAGTTCAGTTGGAGTGGACATGCCGTACTCACCCCAAAATCAGAAAGTCCCACCAGAGATCAACGGACCTTTGCATGGTCTGTCAGCCCCCAGCCTGCTATGATTCCCCTCATGACTGGGATGGGAAAACTTCCCTGTGGTATATATAACTGATTATAAAATCTCCAAATTGGTCATGTATTCATAACCTAAATTTGGACATCACTTGCAAGCATGGCTCAGGTTAAAGTTCAAGGACTCCTTGAAAGCAAACCTCAAATTGTGGCATGTTCATAACAGACTGTAAGAAAACTGTAAGAAAAAACACAGCATGAACTGCCTGGGGAGTGATCTGAAGTAGAAGCACTGCTTCCTTTGAAAGAATCCAAGAAGTTAAGGAAAAAAGGTAAGCTAGAAAGAGTGGCAGTCCCATTCAGACAAACCCACCACAAGAATCATAGCGGGTGGGGATGACTGCAGCCAGAAAATCCCACCCATCACCCTTGTCCACGCTATGGAAAGCGGGTCAGCAAATGCACTCCATAGCCACATTACATCTCACAACATAAGAACAATCATCTTCAATGACAATGTGAAAAAGATGATGACAAGCCGATACAGTCAGGCTTATTATTTTACACAAAATCATTCTTCTTCCAAACCAATGGGAAAGAAAACCTTTCCCTTCCTTTGCAAAACTAGTTTGGATAGTGACAGTAACCCAGTTCCTCCAAACATTCGTTTGCTGTTAATGTCAGTAGCAAACAAACTGCGACCATGTTTGAGTCACTGGTGAGAACTCTGGTGAAATATTCCAGGTCAGTTTGGAAAAACAAACTTGCAAATCAAAATAGCCTGAAAACACAGAACACTTCTCTTACTCAAACTGTAAATTCATATTCCTTATAGGATGACATATGTTTGCAATGAATGTGCGTGCTATAAATGCTTTTACTTTGATGGGATTTGGAGTGAAACGCCCATCATTGATATAAGTACTGAGTCTAAATGAATCAAAGTAAGCCAAGATGTGCAACATAATTCTAGGCCTTGTGGCCAAACGTCATAGCAAGTAATCTGATACCAACTAATGCATCGTCCCAGCTGCTTTGGGGCTGATGTTATTGTCTGATCTAATTTCAGTTCTGGTTATCTGAACTGAGTCTTTTTCCATTCATGTAATATATACATTAAGGCAAATAATGGTTTTGGTACATGAGTTATTGTTTAGATATATCTGAGTATTATATCAAACTACGTCACCACCCTTCTTTGTGTATCTTGTAACCTAGGAAAGCTTTGCTATATAGTGAGTGTGGCAGGTGAATTGATATATGAAAGGTTGTATACACAATACAGATTGCAAGAGGTTATTTTTAAATACATGCAATTGGGTGACTGGTACATCAATAATGGAAATGATGTTTGCCTGGAACGTAAGATTTATGAGCTGAGGTAAACCATTCGGCCCTTTAAGTGTGCTCCACCATTCAATGAGATCATGACTGATCAGGTTGTGATCTCATCTCCACTTTTCCATCTGACCCCTATAACCCTGGGCCCCTTTGTCAATCAAACATCTGCCTAATTCAGAATTGAATAAATTCGATTACTCAGCCTCCAATGCTTTCTGGGAAAGGGAAATCCATATATTA
Source organism: Sphyrna mokarran (assembly GCA_024679065.1). Classification (NCBI taxonomy): domain Eukaryota; kingdom Metazoa; phylum Chordata; class Chondrichthyes; order Carcharhiniformes; family Carcharhinidae; genus Sphyrna; species Sphyrna mokarran. Next base: position 99,973,610 of record JAGIQG010000001.1, on the reverse strand, counting down.
GTCATCGTCTAAGTGAACAAATTCTTAGTCTTAAATACGAAATATCTAGGGGGGTGATTCTCCAATCTTACTGTGCTGCTTTTGTAACACAGCAGGCCCTGAGAATTGAGTGGACGCAGTTCTGCGGGCTCACTGCTGGGCGCCACGACCTCTACAATTCTCCGACAGGCAGATTTCTCATTAGCGAGTCCGGGACTGAAATCTCCGGGCCTGCTAGCCTCTTCTCATTCCTCTCCCGCCACACTCCCCCTGACCCCATCAGGAATGGTTCACTCCAGCAGGGTTCAGTATAACTCCCCAGTTGGAAGGAGCTGTTGGTCAGCCCCCACTGGAGTGGAGAGGGAGAAATCAAGGACCTCCCCGAGTGTCAAGTGCTGGGGGTTACACCCTGAGCATTGCCATCATGGCAATGCCAGCTTGGACCTCCTAGCACTGTCCAATGAGTAAAGTGCAAATGTCCAGAAGGAATTGGGCAGTGCCAAGATGGTGGGGTCTAATGTGGGTGGGATGATTGGTAAGGGTGGGGGAATCTGGTGCCACCCTGCATTTGAACTGAGTAACAGGGGGAGGAAGGCAAGGGATTGGGAATGGCCGTGGGGGTGGAGATGAAGGATCAGCCTGCTAGGGGTCAGGGCTGCTGGGGAGGGTTTGGTACTGCAGGGAAGGGGAGTGTTCAGGCTGCCTGTGGAGTGGGGGCAGGGGGAAGGGATCAGGGAGAGAGGAATCGGGCAAGTGGAGTAGGGGGAATATTGAGGTAGGCTGGGATGGCGGTTGAGACGTGTTTGAGGGTCCAGTGATTAGGCTTTTGGGGTGGGGTGGGGGGGGTACATGGCTGGTGATGCAGGGATCACTGCATATGCACCAATCTTGGTGCAGACAAATCAGCATATGCACAGCGGCCCCTTAGCGCTCTGCTGCTGGTCTCTCCAGTGAGAATAGACTGCCCCAACCCGCTGATTTTCAGCATGATTCATTTGCCATGCATCGAGTGTAGGAGATTTGTAATGAAAATCCCACTGAAAATCTCCAGTTCTTTTATGCAAATTCGACACTTAGAATGTTTTTTGGGAGAATTACCCCTCTTATTTTTGAACTATGCCCCCTAATTCTTGTCTCCCCCACAGGCAGTAACACCTTCCCACTTGCTACCCTGTTGCAAATGCTCAGGCTCTTATATGTTTCAAAAAGATCACTTCTCTTTTTTTTTAAATCCCCAAAGGTCATCGGCGCAACCTGTTCAACCTTTCTTCCTCGGAAAGGCCTATCATCCCAGGAATGAGTCAAGTCAACCCTCTCTGTACTATTTCTAACACAATTATATATTTTTTTCAAATAAGGGGACCAAAACAGTACACAGAATTCCAGATGTATTTTCACCAAGACTCTGTACAGCTGCAGAAGAATGTTTCTACTTTGATATTTCATTCCCCTTGCTATTAACCCCGATATTCCATTTGCCTTCTTAATTATTTGCTGTAATTGCATTGTAACTTTTTGTCATTAGTGTGCCAGGGTACCCAGATCCCTTGGTACCACTGAGTTCTGCAGTCTCTCCATTGAACTAGTATGCAGCTTTTCTAATTTTCTTCCCAAAGTAGTTAATTTCACTTTGCCCGTGTTATACTCTACCTGACAGCTTTCTGCCCATTCACTCAATCTGTCTAAATCTATTTGCAGACAGTTTACCTCCTCTGACAAATTACTTTTCTGCCTATCTTGGTGTCAACAGCAAATTTAGCTACCATGTACTTCGTCCATTCATTCAAATGATTGATGCAGATTATTAATAATTGAGGGCTCAGCATTAATCTTTGTGGCATTCCACTAGTTAGTTATACCTTGACACCACGAAAAAGGCCTATTTATCCCTGCTTTCTTCTTCCTTTTAGCTAACCAATTCTTTAACCATGCTAATATGTTACCTCCTACGTCATATACTCTTACCTTTTATGGTAAACTTTGATGTAGCACCTTAAACTTCTTTTGGAAATCCAAGGACACCACAATCCAGGTTCAAAGATTTGATTTGATTTAGTTAATCGTGAATTAATTAAATTAGTTAAACATGATTTCATTTTCACAAAGCTATGTTAACTCTGCCTGATCGCCTCTTGATTTTCTTGGCCTTTTGCTATAGCATTATAACATGGAAAAATATTTTCTATTAATTTCCCTGTGGTTGTTAGACTAACAGGCCTGCAGTTTCCTGCTTTCTATCTTTCTTCTTTCTTGAATAATGGTGATACATTTGCTATTTTCCAATCTACTGGGATTCATCAAAATTTAAGGAGTCTTGCAAGATTATACCCAATTTATCTGTTATTCTGCACCCATGGTAGCACAGTGATTAGCACTGCTCCATCACAATGCCAGGATAACCTGGGTTCAATTGCCAGCTTGAGTCACTTTCTGCATCCTTTCAAAAAATATTTTGTTCTTATTAGGATAATGTTTGCTGAGATTTATTAAATATCTTATTAAACGTTCCCACTGCATCTTTGCCATCCTACCTTTAAGACTAGTTTCCACGAGCTCTTTAGCTGGCTTTGCATTCACACCCTTAGAACCACCTTCACTCAGGTTTAAAACACAAATATTAGACCCACACTTCACCCCTTCAAACTGAATATGAAATCCTATCACGTTATGATTACCATCACCTAAAAGCTTCTTTATCACAAAGTTATTGATTAATCCTATCTTATTGCCTATTACCAAGTCCAGAATAATCAGAATGGCCAAAGAACTGTCCCACATACACTATGAATTTACTATCCAAGCTTCCTTTGTCAGTTTGATTGTTCACATATACATATATAGATTGAAATCACCCATCATTATTGCGGGCCCTTTCTTCCACACCCCATTTATTCTTCCTGTTTATCCTCTACTATCATGTAACTACTATTATGAGGCCTATAAAATTCACCCCCCAAATCATCTCTTACCTATCCTATTTCTTATCTCTAGCCAAACTAATTCTGTATCTTCCCCTTTTGAACTAAGGTCATCTCTCACTTCTGTATTAATTAAATCCTTAATTAACAGAGATACCCCTCCACCCTTTCTTTGTGTCCTATATTTCCAAAATCCTTTAAGAAAAATGGAGGGAGCATGGAAGACGGTGGCAGTATTGATTAAAGGTGAAATTCCAGTCCTAAAAAGATAGAGAGGGTGTTCCAGAGGAGTCAAAGACAGAGGGTGGGATTTTACCGCCTCGCTTGAGTGAGACCAGAAATTCCCGCCCAAGTCAATGAAGATTTCTGTCGTTGGATCCTCACCTACCTCTAGAAATTCTATCAATTTCGTGATGGCGAGGTGGTAGAGTTCCGGCCAGAATCTCTGTGGTTAGAGGAAAGGAATGAAAAAGGTTCAATAACATTGGTACGTAGACCACCAATGAGCGGAAGGGAAATGGAGAAACAAACTCACAAAGAGTCTACAGAGAGGCACAATAATAATAGGCCAAAATTTTACACCACCCCTACCCAACCAGGAGATTCTGAGGTAAAGGATAGTGAATAATATCATGATGGGATTCCCTCCAGCAATCCATCCACCCTGACCCAGGTAGCATTTTGTAGTGGGGTGGGCAAGGCCTCAGGTGGAAAGCCCAATCATGCCCCAGTTAACACCAATTTGTAGCCCTTCAATGGTTTTTCCCTACCCAGCCTCCATTTGTACGCTGGTGGGCCAGCGACTGTGATTAAAAAACTGAAAAGTTATCGTCCTCAATCTCAAGTGGGAAAGGGGAAGGGATTGCACCTCTGTCAAAAGGCCCTTTCAGATTGAGAGGTGCCCTTCCCTAAGGAACCAGGATCTTTTGGCGTTCATTCCCACCTCTACACCCTAATCCCCTGATATCGACATCATCCCCCAAAACAGACCATCAGGGCATCCTCTCCCTTTCCCTCCCCTCCATTCCCTAGGACCCCTGGTACTTGGTCCTGGGACTTACTCCCAGGCATGGCTCTGAAGTACCTCTTCTGGCCATTGCAGCACTGTGCTTGGAGAGCTGTCGGCCAATCAGATTGTTTGATAGCACTCCAGCGTGGCACTTCTGCCCAAGTATGAATTGGAGTCCAGTTCTATGCCAGGCAAACTCAATTGGGTGTGAAATAGTGGTGGACCTGTTGGAATTGGCAGGAGTGTATTCCCCGCTGACTCTTTGGATAATGGGTGCTGATCTCTCACCACTCCTACAATTCAGTCTGTGGTGTAATTATAATGGAGGGCTTCAGTTATCCAAATATAGACTTGGATAGGAATAGAGTAAAGGGACAAGAGAGATGAGAGTTCATTGAACATGTTCAAAGTAATTTTCTGCAGTAATAGGTTTCCAGGCCATTGAAAGGACGGGCATTGTTGGACTTGTGTCTGGGGAATGAGTTAGTCCAAGTGGATTATATATCAGTGGGAGAGCATTTCAGAGACAATGGCCATTGTATCATGGGCCTGGAAAAGAGCAAGAAATAAATATGCATAATTAAATATGGGATGAGAATGTATCTGAGTCAAATAAGTTATGGCATCAAATATTGGCAGAAAAGATGGTGACTGAAAAATGGGCCACTTCAAAGAAAAAATATTATAATTTGGGACAAAATCAATAGTCATTTAGACAGAAGCAGAACAATTGAACAAAGGCAACCTGGACCCATTAAGGGAAAATCATGTTTAACTAACCTGCTGGAGTATTTTAAGAGTGCAACGAAAAAATGTGTATGGATTTTCAAAAGGAATTTGATACATAACTGTGTGCAAAATTCTAGCCCATGGAATAAAAGGCCAGGTAGGCACTTAAATAAGAAATTGGCTGAGTGACAGGAAACTGAGTAATGTAAATGATTGTTTTTCAGATTACAGGATGATTTGCAGTGGAATTCCCCAGGGAATCCTAGTTCTTTCTGATGTATTAATGATCTAGACTATGGTGTGCAGGGCGTAATTTCAGCATTTGTAGAGGATACAAAGATTGGAAACTTTGTCAACTGCGAGGACCATAGTTTTCTGCCAGCTAGTCAATCTTCTATCCATTGATAATATATTACCCTCTACACCATGAGCTGTTATTTTCCAAAATAACCTTTGATGTGGGATCTGATCAAATGCCTTCTGGAAATCCAAGTACAGCACATCTATTGGCTCCCCTTTATCCACAGTATATCTTATTCCCTCAAAGAACTCAAATAAGTTGATTAAACATGATTTCACTTTCACAAAACCATGCTGACTCTTCTTGATTACCTTGAGCTTATTTAAGTCCCTCTTTAGTGATTGATTCCAACAGTCTTGCCATGACAAATGTTACTTTAACTCATCTATAATTTCCTGTTTTTTGCCTCCCTCCCTTCTTGAGCAAAGAACAACACAGCACAGGAAACAGGCTCTACATGCCCGCGCCACCCATTTAACACTCAGTGAGTGCCTCATTCCAATTCTTCTACCTATGACTTTTGTCTACATCTCATGGACTCCACAATAAAGGGGTGCAAATTTAGAGAAGTATATGTGTGGCAGGTTAAGGGAGATCCAATTTAGGGACAATTTGTTGACATCAATCAGCCTAAAAGCATGTTTTTGGGGTGTGGGAGGAAACCGGAGCACCTGGAGAAAACCCACACAAGCACGGGGAGAATGTGCAAACTCCCACAGACACCGACCCAAGCCAGAGATCCGACCCGGGTCTCTGTAATGGCACAGCAAACAGTGGTAGTCACTGAGCTGTCGTTTTGCTCATCAATTGGTCCAGTTTAAGCATACACTAACGACATGAAGCACTAGGCAACTCTCGGAACAACATTCAAGAGCAGCCTTTGCATGAGCAGAGGGGTCATATTTACTACTTTCTAGAATCCAGTGAATTTTAGAAATTAACATTAACAAATTTACTATGTCATTAACTGCCATTTTTAAGACTCTAAGACAAAATCTATTTGGACCTGGAGACTTGTGAACCTGCAATTTCACCCATTTGTTTAGTACCACTTCTCTAGTGATTGTAATTTCCACTCTTCCCCTCCATCTATTACTGGAATGGTTTTGGATGCTCTACAATGAAGACAGTAGCACAATATTTGTTCAATTCACCTGCCATTTCTTTATTGAAATTCTCTAGAGGATCAGCACTCATTTTACTCTCTCTTTTCCGATTAAATACATGTAGAAACTCTTGCTCTCTGTTTTCACATTTCCAGCCAGCTTTCTCTCATTCCCTAATTTCTTTCTCCTGATTAACCTCCTAGTTATTCTCTGCTGTTCTTTATATTCTAACTAATTATCTCACCTGAATTCATCTTTGCGCAGTTATATGTTTTTTCCTTATGTTTGATGCTTTCCTTAACTTCTTCAGTGAATTGTAGATTGGTGGCTCCTCCCTTTAGAATTTTTCTTTCTAGTAAGAATATACATATTCTGAGTAAACTGAAATCTCCCTTTAAATGTTTGCCATTGCTTCTATATTGATCTGTCCACTAACTGAGTATTGTAGTTCAGTTCAGCTAGCTCAGCTTTCATGCTCACATATATATCCTTATTTAAGTTTAAAATTCTAATCAAATGCTGGAATGGATAAATTAAAGTGCAAATATCTGAGTGGCTGCATGGTAACCATGATTCCTCCGAAACCATGATTTGGAGCAGGCGAGGATCCGACAATGGAAATCCCCATTGACTTCGGCTGGAAGTTTTCAGTCTCATTCGAGTGAGGCTTAAAATCCCATCCAGTATCTCTCTCTGACTCCTCACTGCACCAACTAGTTCATTAAACCATGGATTATAAAATTATTTTGATTTGATTTATTATTGTCACGTATTAGAATATAGTGAAAAGTATTGTTTCTTCCACGTTGTACAGACAAAACATACTGGTTGTCGAGTTGACATGAGACAGGAAAAATCAGCTTCTCTGGAGATTCACGTACTGCTGTTATACATTCGGGAGAGAAGGAATGATTGGATCAGTGAGTGCTTGAGGAGGTAAGAATGTAGCAACTTAGCCTTATGGAGATAATCAAATTTTCACTCACTGTTGAAATCGATTCAATAAGACTGAGTGTTGTATGACAGGTGGTCAATATTTTATAGTGTTAACAGCTTGTTGGGAGGTTCCAACTCTCTGTGGAGGACACCACCTCTCTCTCTCTTTCTTGCTCTCATGCTCTCTACTTCAATAGGGAAAGAACAAAGCCACGAATGACTGCATTGATATGTGTTTACTCAATGGATTTGGTGCATTTGATGAGCGTGACTATCAGGAAGTGGGACAAAATTGCATTTGGATCAATGTTAGCAGTAGGGATGAGTGGATGGAATGGGCATGAGAGTGTGCATAGAAAGTAAATGATGGATGCACTTGCATTAATTGGATATGAGGAATTATTTGTGGAGTAGGGCTAACAGCAGAGTGGGGTAGGAGTAGTGAAGGAATGGAGTAGGTTGGTGATACTGGCTAATGTAGAACTGTACTCACCTTTCCTGGTCTAATTTGATCATTAGAGCATTGAATTCAGGAGTGTGACGCTCTGTTGCTGGCTACCTGTGTCATGTTCAGACACATACCTTCTGCGTTGCAGCTGTAGGTTTCTTCCTCTTGCTGCTAGGAAAGAGTGGCCGGAACTCCATCATCTCGTCCGCCACAGAATTGGAGCGGGTGAGGATCCGACAATGGAAATCTCCATTGACTTCAGGTGGAAGTTTCCAGTCTTATTCGAGTGAGGCTTAAAATCCCATCCAGTGTTTCTCTCTGACTCCTCACTGCACCAACTAGTTCATTAAACCATGGATTATAAAATTATTTTGATTTGATTTATTATTGTCACATGTATTAGAATACAGTGAAAAGTATTGTTTCCTCCACGTTGTACAGACAAAACATACTGGTTGTCGAGTACACGAGACAGAAGAAAGGTAGAGGGTACAGAGGGCAGAAGGGAAGGAGAGAGTGCAGAATGTAGTGTTAGAGAAGAGAAAGATCAGTTTAATATATTGTAAGTCCATTCAGAAGTCTGATGGCAGCAGGGAAGGAGCTGTTCTTGAATCTGTTGGTATGTGTTCTCAGACTTTTGCATCTTTTTCCAATGAGAAGATGGAAGAGATTTTGTCTGGGATGTGGCACAGCACTAGAATGTCCCGAATCCACGATCTACCTGTTTAAAAGAAAACTCCTCCAAATTCCAATTTTGGATTGGCCTTTTAAATGCTGGAGTTGAATTTGCAATCATGGCAGCCTGCACCCGGCTTCCTGTTGCACATTCAACAACCCAAAGTAACAATCTAATTAGGTGGCTCATGGAAGAACCACAGACACAATGAAATTTATTTAGGGCTTCACATTCAATATCTCACCTTCCCTGATCCAAACGTGGCTCGGAATTATTATCGGAGCCATAGATTTTTACCTTCACAGCTTGTCCAACTGCCTGGCAGGTAAGATTGCTCTTTGCAGAACCTGTATTTCATTGAATTCAAAGAAATAAAAATCCGACAGGTTCTATATCAAGACCAGTGATCCATTCCTGCAGATAATGCCCAGGCAGTGCCAGTTAGAAATTTACCACACACAAACACAGATATGTGCATTATGATCCAACTTTCATTATTTTGAAAGCAACAAAATCATTGAAGGTAAATTCATTTGAAAAGCAATAAAACAAATAAATATGATGGATTTGATAGCTTAATCCAAATTTGCACAGAAGTATGGTTGCTCTATGTGAAAATTTGCTGTCTGAACTTGGTTCAATACCTTACAATCCCTCTTTTTTTGGCTGAATAGATGCAGAATGACAAGAGAATATTTAATAGGAGCCAATTATATAGGAATATTTTTCCACATCTTCACACCTTTCAGCATGATCCTGATTCCACTACATATGACTATTTTAATAGGTAACTGAGGTCTCAAATTACAATAATGTTTATGACACACAACTGCTAATGTTTTGTTTCAGTTAAATATAATTATTTAAATAGCATGTATTTATTTCTATTGTCCTACTGTTGTACAGTGAGCTCAGCTGCTACAGAGGTACTTGAACTCTAATTTGTTTAATATTGCTTCCTAAAGTATATTTAAATTACAATGTTTTATGCTGAGTTTGAAAAGCTTTAATCTAGAATGCACTGTAACTACTGCAATCTATTTTCCCAAGTGTACGTAATAGAAAAATCTTGCATTTATTTAATGCCCTTCATGACGGGAGGACATACCAAAGCACTGCATAGCCTATGCGATACTTTTTGAAGTACAACCGTCATTATAATGTTAGAAATGTGGCCCTCAATTTATGTATCATAAGCTTCTGCAAAAATAATAATGACCTGATAATTGATGTTTATGTTGGCTGAGGGACAAATGTTGGCTGGGACACTGGGGATAACTTGCCTAATCTTCTCCAAATAATACTATGATTCTTAAGTCCACATGAGAGGGCAAACAGAGGGCAGGACTTCCCAGCTGTGCTTGCCCTGAAACCAGAAAATCCCGCCTGAGGTCAACGGGGTTTTGCATGTTCCACTCCAGCCAATTACGATTCCCACAGCAGGAGTACGGCAAAACTAACTCCCCAGAGTCTCAGTTTAACATCTTATCTGAAAGATGGCACCTCTGGCAGTGCAGTCCTCCCTCAGTATAGTACTGGAGTACCAGTGTTAGATTCCATATTATAATCTCTGGAGCTTGATTCAAAGAACAAAGAACAAAAACAGCAAGGGAAACGGGCCCTTTGGCCCAACGAGCCCGCGCTGCCACCTCAATGTTCCCACTTCTACCTGTGATCCCTGTCTATGTTTATAGATATATGCATTGAAACCAAATTTGAGACAAGACAACTGAAGGAACAGTTGGGCAATATGACGTAAAGTTTCAAACCTGTTCCTTGATGTTTGTGGAATCAGAGTCACACTTCACTTTCTAGCTTCATATGAAACCCAATTCTGTTTGCTGACCTCCACCACATACCCTTTTGCTATCCAATTGCTTGTCCATTCATCCTGCTATTGCGTGAGTCTCTCGGTTGCCAAGTTGTTCAATTGTCCTCTATGACACATTTGCTTTTATGGCTACCACTGATGCCTATGGCTTATTGACACCACCTTAAAGATGACAGACTGACTTACTGTAACCTTGTTGCTGCCCTCATTAGACAGATGCACTGAAATGGGAATGAGCCCCTTGTTGGGTGCAATGCAGTTTCCAGGCACTCCCGCCCTCATTTTGTGCTTGGCCATTAAATGTACATGTGTTGTGTACAATGTGGCTTGTTGAGATATAAACAGCATGAAGCCTGGCTTTGTTGGTCAGTAGCCTCAGGGACGTCCCAAGCTTATGTTAGTTTGATATGAAAACAAAGATAAGACTCCAGTCATTTCCTGCAGAAGAGGAAATGTCAGCTCAGATGTGTTAGCTAAAGGGATATTCACACCCACTAAATTGTTTGAGGGCTTTCTAATTGGAGTGAGACTCAAGGATAATGAACACATACTACTAGTTCTACCTGATGCTGATCTTCAACTAAAAGTAACTTCAAGACATTTTAAATGGATTAGCTGTGGGAATTGTAGCTGGAGCATTGAAGTTGCTTGAAAACTTCTGAACATCATCATATTTATGCTTCTGTTGACAAATAAATGAATCAACTAGCTGTAAGAATAACATGAAAACAATGGTAGTCATTCAACCGATTTTGATTGACACAGAAAGCAGTCAATATGATAACTCTAATTTAAGGCACTGCAGATTTCTCCCTGACGGCATAATTTCATAGCATTAATCTCTGGAATTAATGGACAAAAATGATGTTGGTGCACTCTCAATCCAACATTTGACACCCATGACGAACAATCAGTTTGCCAGTATAATCTGGATTGTTAAACTACTGTTTGTAACACAGCAACTCTATGCACAGTTGTTATTTTTACTGTTTCCTTAGATTGTTGATGCTGGCACAGGAAAAGGAAATGTCAGATTGGAGAATAAGCAGAGCATTCCAGTGAGGTGGAATTAACAGAAAACCTTATTGGAAAACACAATCTGTTTTAATAGGTTAATGAAAATAAATTGCCTTTCAAGTGCTGTGAACTGCATGTTTCTCTGATGAGAAAAAAAATCTAACATTTAATATGACAGCTTCTTACGACTTGGGCACTGAGAGTTTGTCTTTTTGTAGCTTGTGTGCTGACTTCATTGACTTCCAGTTAAAGTACTGTTTACCGGGCTATTTAGATGTGAGAATAAAAGTGCTGGAGAATTTCCTTTCGAGGTTCACAAGTAAGGTTTACAGGGCAATTGCCCAGAAGTGCAAACTTCCATTGGGCAATAGTTCTGCACTGTAAACCATATGAAAATGCAATTCAAATCACAAACTTCACAAATAGTTACCCAGAAAATGGTAGAAGAATTAAAACCTCTTCTAACTTCGGGTTAACTGTTGTAATGACCCAGATTGACCCTGTATGCCCCCTCCACTCCCCCCTACCCTCCACCCCCCCTACCCCCACCCTCCCTCCATACCCCACCCCCACTCCATACACCACCCCCCACTTTATGTCCACTCGGGGCTCCCGCACTCCTGACCTCTTAATGGATTCCTCAACACTTCAACTAGTCTCCATTCCACCTAACTAGCTCCACTCGAACTATCAATTACTAACTCCATGATATTTCTCACCATTCCCCCCACCCCTCCCTACCCTTTGGGATTCCCCCCAACCTGACCCATCTGGACATTCCCAACCCATCCCCATTGCAGGACATTCCTACAGGCCCAATGACCCCAACTGATTCAACTGGACCAAAAGCCCCCTCCTCCCAGGTCCAGTTCCTCCATCAGCCCCATTCACCCTCACTCCTCCTGAAGTCAGAAGATCAGGTGAGACAGTCATGGAAGAGAATTCACAAAGGCAATTCGATACAGAGTGACAATCTAACACTGATTTGCCATGAGGATGTTGTGGCCCAATCCCAGTATTTGTATAGACAGCCTATTAAAAAGTCTGTGGGAGCTATGTTTAATTAGGGACTACCTCCCAAAGTCAGGTGGTCCACCCCACAGCACCCATAGGATAGGACTGCTTCATAGTGTAGGCAATGCAGAGCGACAATAACAGGAGTGGCAGTGGTGCCATGGAAGTGTCTTCAGTAGGAATGCACCAGCTGGCACCACAGCAAGAACGAAGTTAGCAGAGACATCAGTCTCCATGAATTGGCTAAAACGACACACCTTCTGCATAAGAAATCCTGAGATTTCAGGGAGGTTTGATTAATACAAAATGTAAGCATCATAGAGTCTCTACAGTGCAGAAGAGGCCATTCAGTCCATCGAATCTACACCAACTATCTGACTACACAGGCCCTCTCCCTCCCCCTTATCCCTGTAACCCATTTACCATGGCTAATTACCTAACCTACATATCTTTGGATGCTGAGGAACAATTTAGAATGGCCAATCCACCTAACCTGTACATCTTTGGAGTATGGGAAGAAACTGGGTCACCCAGAGGAAAACATACACCAAAAAAAGGGAAGATGTGCAAATTCCACACAATCACCCCAGGCCAGAATTGAATCCGGTTCCCTGAAGCTGTGAAGCAGCAGTGCTAATCACTGTGCCACCATGAAACCTTGAGAATCTTGCCTAAATATACATGTTGGTATTTGTGTGGTTGCACACGAGCTGTGTTTCGATAGAATGGAAGGTTGATGAATACTCTGGGCTGATGTGGGGGCACCTTCATTGCCATGTGTGCTATTGATGACAGCCAGAGCCACAAAGTCAAGCACCTGAATGATCTGATCGGCATCATTGGATGAAAAATGTACACATTCCTCACAAACATGGCATGGGTCAGCCGTCAGACACATTTGTGCCAGCAGATTATAGAATTCTGCAATACCTCCTGCACGTTCCTGGAAGGATTCAGATGTGAAGAAGTTAAGGGCGGTAGTGACTTTCTCATTCACTGGCAATGTGCAACCAATGGGTCCACTCTGCAGCAGGTCTTCTTCCAGGAGGCTGCAACAGCTTGTGGCCAGCTGAAAATAACTTGATCTGCCTGAGACACTGGCTTAAAATGTGGAGGAAGCTAATCTTCAGCCTACAGATCATGTATTTAGGTTATCTCCCACCCCCAGGGAGCTGTACCTCTCTGCTGGTCCCTTTTTTCTGTGAAGTGGCAGATCAGCGAGGGGAACACTGACGGTGCATCTCCAGCTATTGCTTCTGCTGGTATGATTACTGGTGCAGACTTGAAGTTTAAATTAAGCATGCATAAGCAAATTCCATCAAGAACTAGTTTGACAAAAGTCAAAGACACACAAAATATCAAAGAGCCAGCAGTGACTTCCAAGGTATTGGAAACCTTTCCCAAAGCAGTGAAAATACTTTCTCAGGGAATGTTCTGTCAGCTGAGGTAAGGGAGCAGCTGTGAGTTCTGAGTAATTCTAGGATGTTATTGTCTGTTAGTTCCTTGGCCAACAACGTCACACATCCCACCTCCGTTCGCAGTGTCCTCTCTTCCTGCTCCCACTGATGATTTCCAGTAAGCCTGAGAGACCCGGAGTTCAATTCCAAAAGCCCAATTAACACAATGACTAATAATCCTTTAAGATAATTAAATTGGCAACTATTCTTCCTCTCAAGAGGGTCTCGCACATACAGCTGAGTGAGTGCGCTGCAGCTAAATGTGGAACTGGACAGTTGCAGCTGACTGATCCATGAGTTTTAACCCTTTTAGTCAATTGCTCAAAATCAACACCACTCACTGTCTTAGCTTAACATCATCTTCCGCCAATTGTCAGCAGTGTGCTTCTTACCTTAGGCTAAGTAACATGTTTTATTAGTTTAATTGTTTGATTTGCTGCGTCATACCTTTGGAGTTGACATGGCAAGATGATAAAGCATTTAAGAAATCATTTGATAATCTTTGCTTTGTAAATAAGGACATTAAATAAAAACGCAAGGAAATCTTTCCCTTTACAGATCACTGGTTATATCTTAGCTTTATAGTTCTGGGTGCTATATTTTAGGAAGCACACACATTGGAGAGAATTTACCAAGATGATAATACTGGATGAGGGACTTCAATTATGTGGAGAGAATAGTAAAGCTGGAATTGTTTTCCTTAGAGTTTAAGGAAAGACCTAATCAAGCTAATAAAAAGGATTGAATTGGAAAGGGTTGTTGTCACAAGTATAACTGTTTCCTCTGGCAAATGGGTCAGTAACAAGAGATTATGGATAAAAGAAATGGCAAAAGATCCAGAGGAAAAACTATGGGAACTTCATTCATAGAAGTCTTAAGATCTGGAACGCACCACTTGAATGCAATGAAGATTTTGTAAGAATTTTCAAAGGACAATTGCACTAACTTGCAAAGTTATGGGTCCATACAAATTGGGATGTAGAACAGCTCCTTAAAAAAGCTGGAACGGGCAAGAAGGCCAGATGGCCTTCTTATGTCCTGTAGGATTCTATGATTCAATGCTTTTGAGATTTCACATGAAGACCTGAATTTAACAAATGAACAGAAATGCACTTTGATGGTAGATAAGGAGCTGGACAATAGACACGATCACACATGACCGCAAAGGAACACAACAATAAGGAGAAAGAGCAATTAAAATGGATTACAATACACACAAGTTAGAAGACTATTGTATAGCTCATGGAGAAAAGTGCCTTATCCTATAGAGTTTCAATACAATGCAACTACCCTTCAGAATAAATGTTAGATACTTTTGAAAAAAGAAATTTGTTGAAGAAAATTGCTATGCAGTGGAGAAATACCAAGGAATGTATCTTGAAGGTTAAGTGGACAAAAGGATTTTGTAACTCCATAGTACAAGTTGTGAATTTGATATATAAACTGTGAAAGTTTTTCTGTATTGAAGGTTGAAAACTTAGTGAAGTAAAGAAAGCCCTGAGAGTGTTGAATATCCTGATGTCTTTCTGATCGAGACTGGACGAATATGAGTTTGGGCTGATTGAGGCTCCTGTACATCAACCTTGATGTCAGCAAATTATTTAGGTGAAACAGCATTTTCATATTCCTTTATTTATATTTTGCAATATGTTATATACTATTAAAGAAACAAAACAATAATTAAGCTTACATGTTTTTACAATCTAATTAAAATTTTCTGTCTGATCCTATTAATTGTGTTTTCTTCAAGGATAAAATACTTTACCGTACTTCCCTGTCTGCTGAAAAGATCTTACCATTTCTAGTTTTCATTTCAGACTTGCAGCTTTTTCAATATTTTCTTTTTAGTCATTTCATCAAAATAATTATCTGGGAATAGCTTAGAGCGCAGAGAAATTTAGTCTGCCACAACCTTCCTAATGTAGCAATTAATATAATATCAGTATTCCATTGTGAATCATGGACTGGAATCATAGAATCCACACAGTATAGAAGGAGGCCATTTGGCTTTTCGAGTTTGCACCAACCACAATCCTACCCAGGCCCTACTCCCGGAACACCACATATTTACCCCTTTAATCCCCTGACTTGACGGGCAATTTAGCATGGCCAATCAATCTAACCTGTACATCTGTGGGACTGTGGCAGGAAACCGGATTACTCAGAGGAAACTCATGCAGACACAGGGAGAATGTGCAAACTCCATGTAGACAGTAACCCAAGGCCGGAATTTAATCTGGGTCCTTAGTGTTGTGAGGCAACAGTGCTAATCACTGTGTCACCATGCTGCCCCATGCTTTGTGAAGAATGGAGAATGATGAGGTTGAGAATATCAGTGCATCACCATTTGATACAGATTTATAATTCCTGAAAGCATACACATAACTGACTTAGTAACTTGAAAGCATTAAAACTACACTGAATTTATAGCACCTGCATAGGTGAGAATTTGGAGCTGTCTATTCCAAGGAATTGGTTATATATGTAAAGTTGCTTATTAAATGAAACAATACCACATGGAAGCTATTTTAATGAAGAGAATAAAGCACAGGGTGGTGTGAGAAGATCAAGAAATAGGGGTAAATAGCACATGGAACATCTAACTAGGTTAGGAAATAACTATGCCCATCATTGTGGTGTACAAATTGCATGCCATTTTTTACATATCATTTGCTTTCAAGACATTTGTAGATATGTAAACATATACTGCAAATGGACAATAATCTGGAAACATCAAATCTGAAATATCCCAGTCATTAAGCAATGATGCAGATAAATAGTGAGATTGCACATTTTTAAATTAATACACTATAACATCGGCCGTGACAGTAATGTATTAACAGGGTAAAGAATGCACTTTCATTTGTGGAGAGGTAAACATTTTCCATATTGTTCATGCAGGTCTAATCTTAGGCTTAGTTAATAGATTTTATGCAAATAATTGAAAACCAGTCATATCTTTCTCCTGTTGATCTGTGCTGTCAGAAGCCAGACGTATGTTAATGAACCTTTTAACCCAAACCAGTAATGTATCACATATTGCCAGAACCTCTCAGTAAAGTGAGCTCTCATCTGGTAAATCTGGATTGGTTGTGTGTTCTATCCAATCAATCTCTCCCACATTAAAAAAAACTACAGCGAGCAAATCATGCAAACAAGGATGTTCAATATAGAGGGGGAAAATAGAGCATAGTTACCATGAGAAGTTATCTGTCTAAAATGAACTGAGAAGTGAAGAGGTTTTATTTATTGATGAAAGAAAGCATCGAGATTACTTGGGTACACTTCATTCTAGCATCTTTTTTTAAAACCACAATCTCTTAAATATGTTGAAAAATACTCCATGATGGTACACCTGCTCCATGTGTATTTTTAGCATGTTTATCATTCGGCATTTGGGAACAATTATTTTGTCAGTTTTATAGAATAAAATTTCTTTAGAAACTAAAAATTCAGCCCTTTCATTTTATTTTTCAGATACTTGAATGTTGACTTTAAAAAAAATGAAGGATGCAAACAGTTGGAAACAAAGATTCAGAAACTAAACAAATGCTTTAAATCTCTATTCAGGAGGAATTATTCCAGATAGTTGTTACAATTATCATGGCAGCTGTTGTGGGATATAGTGGTACCCAGTGGTTGAAGAGGGTAATTGCAATTTAGCATGTTTATCCTTCAACATAATTATTAAGATGCTTGGAAAGAATAGATAATTGTCAGCAAGCTAATCAAGGAGATAACTGGTCAAGATTGTCAACTTAGTAGAAGATGCACTGGAAAGACATCAGTCTAGGCATTCCTAACAACAACAGCAACATTCATCAACACTAGTCATCATGGTCAAAGTCTCATTCCCCACAAAGGATGGGTGCTAATATATTAAAATGAACTAATTTACTAGGTGCGCAAAAACAGAATACTGTGGATGCTGCAAATTCAAAATGAAATAGAAAATGCTGGAAATACTCAGTAGGTCAGGCAGCATATATGGAGAGAGAATCAGTCAATGAATTTTCTCAGACCTCTGTTGGTGGACATGGGGGGTTTTGCAGGCTTGCCGCGGAACGTATGGACCAGTTGTGTTGGGATAGTCCCCTGATGGATTGTTAGTGGCAGAGGATTTTCCAAAGGGCAGACTGGGAATAAAATCAGCTGCCTGTTCTGCAAAGATAGGCAGCCAATTAAATTGCTAAGTGCCACAAAGAATAAAGAACAAAGAAAATTACAGCACAGGGACAGACTCTTCAGCTCTCCAAGCCTGCACCAACCATGCTGTCTCACTGAAATAAAACCCACCGTGCTTCCTGGGACCATATCCCTCTATTCCCATTTCATTCATGTACTTGTCAAGATATCCCATTAAAAGTGACTATTGTATCTGCTTCCACTACCTCGCCCGGCAGCGAGTTCTAGGCACCCACACCCTCTGTGTAAAAAAATCCTGATTCATACATCTCCTTTAAATCTTGCCCCTTGCACCTTAAACAAACGCCCTCTATTAATTGACTCTTCCATCCTGAGAAAAAGCTTCTGACTATTCACTCTGTCCATGCCCCTCATGATCTTATACGTTTCTATCACGTCACCCCTCAATCTCTTTCGATCCAGTAAGAACAAACCAAGTTTCTACAGCCTCTCCTCATAGCTAATGCCCTCCATATCTGACAACATCCTGGTAAATCTTTTCTGTACCCTCTTCAAAGCCTTCACATCCTTCCAGTACTGTGGCGACCAGAATTGAACATTATATTCCAAATGCGGCCTAACTAAAATTCTACAAAGCTGCAACATGACTTGTCAATTTTTAAACTCAATACTCCGGCTGATGAAACCAAACATGCCATATGCCCTCTTGACTATCTTCTTCACCTGCATTGCCACTTTCAGTGACCTGTGTACCTGTACACCCAGATCCCTCTGCCTATCAATGCTCTTCAGAGTTCTGTTACTCATAAATTTCCAATCTATATTCCAAAATGCATTATCTCACATTTATCTGGATTAATCTCCATCTGCCATGTCTCTGCCCAAGCTTCTAATTGACCTATATTCTGCTGTATCTTCTGATAGTCCTCATCACTATCCACAATTCCACCAATCTTTGTGTCGTCCACAAAGTTACTAATCAAACCAGTTACATTTTCTTCCAAATCATTTATATATATTACGATCAGCAAAGTCCCAACACTGATCCCAGAGGAATGCCATTTTTCATAGCCCTCCACTCAGAAACACACCCTTCCTCTGCTACCCTCAGTCTTTCTGTGGCCTCTCTGCATTTTACCATTGTTGGAGTGGACCTTGCTGCATGTGAAGGCTACTAGTTCATGTTGGAAGCTGTGCCCCCCACCCACCCCCACTGTTGTGGGCCAGGGACCATCAGTGCAAAAAGTCAAACGAATAGGTGAAGGTGGAAGGTAAAGAGGCAATGGGCGAATTAGCCTTGACTGCAACAGAGATTTGAGTGTGGGATTTGAGATATCCTTTAATCTTCTTATCAATGATGAATATAGAACTTGCATAAAGGGTTTGCAATCAAAGTCTGTCGGACTCACTGAAGATCTGGGATCTTTGTGTATAAAGTGAGAGAGAGTAGAATAGGCCTATCCATATTAGGCATCATCTAGACTGACTCCACAGAGTTCATGTAGGATAAATGTTTACCTTAGCCTCGGTGTTTCTGATGATGGATCACAGTCTTACACTAATGTTAAGGCCTTCTGGCATTGAGACTTGTCAGAGTTTCTGAGATTGGAGGATCTGGAGTGATTGCTATTTAACAAGTCTCAGTTCGTGGACTGCAGCGTTACCTTAAACCTTTTGTCACGAGAAAGATGTCGAGACATAGGTTTACTTTGAGTGAGTAGTGATCAGAGGGGTGGGTTTGGGGGAGGGGGTTGAGGCATAGAGGAACACAGTCTTTCCTTCACCAATCTGCACGGTCGATCAATCTTGAGGGACTAAATGGTATTTTCATCCTGCTTTTCCCTCTGGATTCATCTATCTGGTTCTGCCTGAATGAGCTCTCTGGCAAGTTGGCCCTCCTTTGGGAGCAGATGTCAAGGTGACATGAGTGCATATGTGCCAAGTTTCAACTTAACATTGCTTTCAAGTTGCCTTGTGCACTGACATTGTGGGGGCATGGGTGAAATCACGATTCCACTTACAGTTGCCTGAGGTGGTGGCAGACGGAGTGCTGTATAGGTTCCAATGTGTGCTTTTTAAAACTTAATTGATGGGATGTGGGTGTCACTAGCTAGGCAACTTTTGTTGCCGGGCAGTAAATGCTGGCTGAAACAATGACACCCACATCCCATGAATGAATTAAATAAAAGCATCAATCCTCTGCATATTAAAATAGTTTGGCATGTGCAAAAGATGAAAACAACTGCAGGGGCAGATGGTAACTAAGGCAATTTAATTAAGCTATCATAATTCAAGGTACATTAGAGAAAAATAATGGACTATGACTTCCAAAGGAATGGTAATTGAGTTGCATTGCCATTCCACTCAAAAGTTCTTCACTGAAAACCCAGCCAATCTTATTTTGCCCGACATTCAGACTCAGTCTGGGTGAGACCTGGGCAGTTCTGTGGCTCCGTGGGGTCTAGCAGCAAGGGCTGTAGAGACAAAGGCATGCTACCTTTTTTTACTGTACTCATTGCTGTAAACTAGGTGAGTTTAAAGGTCCAGCCAGGTTTAAAGAACTTTTGACAAAGTTCGTGTACAATGAAGTGGGCAGGGTTTGGAGGTTCAGATTATCTCAGGCCTTGGAGGAAAAGATGGGTAAGGGGGAGGTGACAGGTCAAGATTTGGGCGTGCGTGGTTGTGGCTGATGAATAACCCCGGTTATTCAGAGATAGGTGGCACCCACGTAAAACTTGGCTGATGGCTTCCATTATCAGCTCAAACAATGAAAACCATCTGGAAACCAGATACACAATTGAACAAGAAATCGACATACTGGAACTATCCAGCAAGATCCCCTAAATGGTCGTTAGGTGCTGCTTGCTATGCAGCATTGCACAATGGTCAGATTTGGAAAAATGGAAAATGCCGGATAAGCTCAGCACGTGTGGAGAGACAAACAGGGCAGAGTCTTGAGACCACGTTCACTGTCCAAGGGATCAGCAGCAGGGTCTCAATATCCAGTGAAAGCCGTAAGTTATGAGTCTCACTTGATGAGATTGCATCCTGCGATTTTCGTCATCCCTCGCCGGAGATGTAATCACAAGTTCATGCCCACAATCCCTGATTTTAAACAGCATTTTCAAATCTTGGCCTAGCCTTTTCGCTCCAAAGAGAACTTCTCTGGAATATCCAGGTAACTCATACCAGAAACTATTCTAGTAAATTTCCTCTGTGCCATCTCCATCGCCCATTTCTCAGGCGTAGTGTCCGGATGCCAGGCAAGTTACCGAGGCGATGGGGGTGATTCTCCCAAAAAAATTCTAAGTGCCAAAATCATGCGAAAACTGGAGTAACTCCTGCTAGTTTTTTTTTAGTGAGATTTTCAAAATGAACTTCCCATACTCTGTGCACTGCAGATTGCTCGAGTGGGATTCACACTATAAGTCAGGGAGTGGGGCTTATTCCTGCTGGAGAGGTTGGCAGCATAGCACTGACCGAACTACTCTATGCGTGCCGATCTGTCAGCATCGAGGTCAACGCATGCGCAGTGGCCCCACGTTGCCGGCCTCGCGACTGCTGGCCACCCTGATTACTGACCAGACCCACAACACCACATCACTGCCCCTCTGACACCCCCCCAATCCGGATTGCTGGCCTTCCAGACTAGCACCAATGACCCTCCCCTCCGCCACGATCTCCTCAACATCCTCCTTCCCCTGGCAATCCTAACTCCCTCTCCCGGCAGCCCTGACCTCTCCAGCCCCTCCCCTTTACTATGAATCCTATTAGAGCAATCTGCAGTGTACAGTCTGGGAGATTCATTTTGAAAACACGCTAAAAGAACTAACGGAAGTTACTTACAATTTTTTGTGGAGAATCGTCCTCATAACCCTGATTATCCACCCAACCTCTCTCTGCCATCAATCGCCCCCTTCCCTCCTTCTGCTATCAATTTCCATGCAGAGTGGCAGTGGGACGCCCCACCTCCATTGATGGCATGCCAACAGCCCCGGTTGACCCAATAAGCCCCATCCCCATTGGCCCCACCCCTTTGATATTACACAATGTCTGATGGGCAGTGCCAAGGTGCCCCTTGCATAGTGTCAGGGCCAGGTTGGCACTGCCAGGCTGGCAATGTCCAGGAGGCACTCCTTCCTTACCCCCAACCTCCTGGGGTGGGGCCTCCTTGGCCTCCGTTCACTCCACAAGGTCAGTTCCCTGTTCATGGAGAGATGTCGTAAACCCTGATAGAGTGAACAACTTCTGGTGAGGGGCGGTATTTACAGGTCTGGAGACTAAAGTCCCAGAGCTGCTAATGGGATCTAAATGCGGATTAAAATATGGCAATCAGTTTTGCGATGACTTGTGGTGTAGAGCTGATGACTCCAGGAAACTTGGAGTCGGAAGGTATGGAGCCCAGCAGGGAGCCTGCTAAACAGCCTGCCTCTGGGCTCATTGTTTTGCTGGAACAGTGCAGCGGGCTGAGAGAATTTTTCCCTATCACTTCGATCACACAGGATCTAACCTGTTGAAAGCAATCAAAATTACACTCCTTGGGATCATTGTTGTTGTATTGACAGACACAAGGTTCAGAACAAAGATACAGATCATTTTATTGGATTACTCAATATATATCAACAATGTTGCCAGTATCTCTAATTATCCTATTTATTAGTGATCAAAATTCAATGCATGCTATGCATGAAAATGCAGTAGATGGTGCTCACAGCGATTATCAAATATATTTGACTTGAGTTACACATTGAAGATTAATGGTTAACGTATAGAATCTTTGAATAAAGGATTGAGTGCTGGATAGAAATTGTTAGAAAAAAAATGGCAGCCATAAATGGAAATTAAGCTGGAAAGGGTTACAAGTGGGATACCCTAGGGGCAGTGCTGCTATTTATAAATAATTTAGATGAGGGCTTCATAAGCATTAGCTTGTAGATGACAATAAAATTGGAAATGGAGCAGAGTATAATGGATAATGTCGCATCTTTCAGAAAATAGGATCGACTGACGTCAAATACGATTCAATAAAGCAGATATAAAGTAATTAGCATAAGAATAAGAAACAGTCATGTAGCTTAGTGAAGAGAATTTTCTTGTTATTCAGAGAAAGTCATTGAATTATTTACTCTAATGTGGGGCAGCAGTGAAAGGAGTAAAGTATTGCATTACATTAAGGGAGGAAATGTCAAAAGAGGTTATGGGCCCTATTCTCTGACCTCTTCAGACAGCCCATGGCTGGTATTCCGATGTCCATGAGTGAGCCGTTGGCCAAAAAGAGGGATTTCTGACAGGATGTGAGGGCTCCCGGGATTCACCCGCCTCGACCCGCACCGCATCGGGAGCCTACTCTGGGCAGAAACCTGCTAATTGTGCAAAACTGCTAATTTGAATATAATTAGCAGGTTTGACAGGTCATTCGCCAGTTTCACACCATTCATCCCAGCCCGGCAGCAAAAACAGCGCTAGGTGGGCTTTACAGATGTTACTCATATATGGGGGGACATGACGTCCTGGACCTTGAGAGTGGGGAGAACCACCAATCTCTCTGAAAAGAAGGGCATACTCGCCCCCATCACTCAAATCATCGGTCACCCCTCCCTCTGCCCACATCACAAGGGCATGAGGGCGCCCTGACCCAATCCCCTGGCAGCCCCCCCACCCCTCAGACCCCTGATTCAGGCTCCCTTTAGACCATGTGCCTTGGCAGTACCCAAAATGCACTGGCAGCCTGACATCAATACCCTATCCTAGTACCTTGGGCCCTGAGTGGCATCAAAGAGGTAGGTCTAGTTGTCATTTGCCCTCTGTTGTTACCAGGCTGCAGAGGAAGGGTCCTGGAATTTGGGGGAGATTGGGCTGGGGGGGCAAGGAATTTGCCAGATTGGGGTCTCATCGCTGGACTACCCATTTTGGCCCTGGCAGACCTGCTAATCACCTTGCATGGTGATTTCATGATGTGGAGATGCCGGTGTTGAACTGAAGTAAGCACAGTAACAAGTCTCACAACACCAGATTAAAGTCCAATAGGTTTATTTGGCAGCACTAGCTTTCAAAGCCTCAAGCCTTTTCTTCAGGTGAGTCACCAAGAAGCTTGAGGCGCTGAAAGCTAGTGCTGCCAAAAAAATCTAATGGATTTTAATCTAGTGTTGTGAGATTCTTACGATGGTGATTTCAAGCAACCCTTTGATCAACATCTTCACTCCTATTTGTCATCAGAAAACTTCTGAAGTGGTCAGGTAATTTTAATCACCATGTCCCTTTATCACCTGGCAGGATTATAAATAATTGCAGCAGATTTCCTTTTCTCCCCATAAGACCTTGTAGACGTGAGCGGTGCCCTTTTGAAGTCCTCTAACAGAGAGATGTCAATTTCACTTGGCATGTCCATTCTGCACAACAGTATGTGCAGTTCCAATGTATGCATTCAGCTCCAGTGTATACTCAGGCCCATGTATGCATTCAGCCCCAGTGTGTGCAGTGTGTGCATCCAGTCCCATTATATTCAATGCATGAAGCTTTCCATGCTTCCTAGCAAGTTTAATTCTTTGAAACCCTCTCCATTCCAATGGAATCTTTTGATCTCTAATTAATTCAACCTACGTTTTATCCTCCAGCTACCTGTGTTTACTTTCATTTTCCTTCACACTTGAATGAATCTCAAGTACTCCATCCATCTTGGCCACAATGTTAATAGAGTCTAAGTCTGATTGGCAGCCTGTGGTTTCACTTCCTCTTTTGCAAGCAACAATTGTTTTGAAGAAATCCCAGTGACAGCAATGGAATCAGATGAACCCACCTGCGGTGAACGGTGTGCTGATTCCGCCATGAGAAACATATCCGGGGAGACCTGAAACCACCCCCACTCCCGCCAAAATCTTGCAACTTTTGATAAGATTTTCTCATGAAAATATTGGTAATTTGATTTAAATGTAACAGAAACTGAATATATGTTCTGGCACTTCATAATAAAAATAACTCATAATAAGGTCTCATTTCATTTTTGTATTTCACTGAGCTGCCTTTAATATGTCCCATTACAGCTATGAGCATTTTGGAAGAATGAAACTATAAAAATCAACTTTAGCTATTTCTTATCTTGGGCTAGTTTTTGTCTGATGACCTTCCAGTAGTGCATTTGGCATGTTTTATTATGTTGAAGGTGTTATACAAATACAGGTTGAAGTAGGCCACAATGTGCTATTAAATAAAACACCTTATTTGATTGTTTTTCACATAGTGGCTGGAATTTTACCGGCCTGTCTGCCATGGGAATTGAAGAAGGGGGAGGCGGATCATGGGAATGTCTATTGACCATAGGTGAGGTTTTACGGTTTCAGGATGAGCGAGGTCATAAAATGCCACGCAGTAACTTGATTTATATTTCTTTGTGGTCTTCTATCTCATATGGATTAACTACTTTCTGTTCTGGAGTAGCATAGTGGTTAGCACTGTCTCATAGTGCCAGGGACCTGGATTCATTTCCCGACTTGGGTCACTGTCTATATGGAGTTTGCGCATTCTCCTCGTGTCTGCTTGGGTTTCCTCCCAGTCAGAAAGCTGTGCTGGTTTCGTGCATTGATCAAACTAAATTCTCTCTCGGTGTACCTGAACAGGCACTGGAGTATGACAATTAGGGGATTTTCACAGTAACTGTTGCAGTGCGAATGTAAACCTACTTGTGACTAATAAATAAACTTTACTTTATAATAAGTTAAATGTTTCAATGAATGTTTTGTTAAAGTAGCAAATGTTGCTCATGTATTCCTGGAAGAAGGACAATGTCACAAGTTTTAATAGTAGTCACATATAGTGGGTTAAAGCTGATAGATAATCAATTCTACTAAACCAAATCTAACTATGACAACACAACTTGAGGCAAGCTGGAATCCAGCACCTGGTTCACAGCACCATAAAATAGAATCTTACAAAGCAGAAGAGGCCATTCAGCCCATCAAGTCTGCATTAATTCTCTATCCCACTTATCCCCATAACCCTACACATTTCCCATGGCTAATATCCCTAATCTATATTTGGGACACTAAAGAGTAAGTTAGTATGGCCAATTCTCCTAACCTGCCCTTCTTTGGACTGTAGGAGGAAACCTGAGCACACAGAGGAAACCCATGCAGACACAGGGAGAATGTGTAAACTCCACATAAACAGTCGTCCAAAGCTGGATTCGAATCCCTGGAAATGTGAGGTAGTAGCACTAACTGTTGTGAGAGAAATTTCCTCAGATAAATAATGACGGAATCATTCTACCTTTTAGC
This sequence comes from Sphyrna mokarran, assembly GCA_024679065.1. NCBI lineage: Eukaryota > Metazoa > Chordata > Chondrichthyes > Carcharhiniformes > Carcharhinidae > Sphyrna > Sphyrna mokarran. The sequence continues at coordinate 99,947,773 of JAGIQG010000001.1, read as the reverse complement.
ATTTCTCAGTAAAACTGCTTTCAATATACTGACTGATGAGGCCTGTGTATCTATTTGTGCTGAGCTCTGACACCATGGGCAGAATTTTCCCTTCTGGGACAAAGCCCCGTGGTGGCGGCAGGAACAGTGAGAGCTTCTACCCTGGAGATTGCTGGGAATTTGCACTGTATTGCATGATAATGACCTAATTAATTATGCTGTCAGGTGTTTCCCAATGCTTTTCACGGCAAAAATGGGCTGGATGGCATTTGCTCTGCCATCATATCTGGGTGGCATATTTAAAAGGCATCTGGGCATCGACTGACACATTATTGAAGATAGAAGATGGACCTTCTGGAAAACTCTGAAGTCAGAAGATCCACGTAATAGATGCTCCACCCACCCATTGCTGAATGCGGTGTTACAGGGTCTGGTCCTTAGAGACCTCCATCTTGGCTTCTAATTTCTCTTGGCTGCCGCAGGCCTTCTCATAAGTAATCAGATATTTGCTGGTCCAGATGTGTTCTGGACTAGCATGAACTCTCACTGGCAGTGTACATGGCTGGGCACTGAGGGGGATTGATTCTGATTGGGCCTTCATCTGCATATCCATTAATGGGACACAAAATAGCTTACCACGGCCTGAGTCAGGAATGGCGACTCACCTGGATTCTCCCCCCCCCCCACTCCACCGATGGAGCACATGTTCGTACCATCATTATACGCTGGTGGAAATCAATTGTTCACCTCCTGCCACATTGTTTCCCCTCTCTCACACCATTTAGCCCTCCACCTGAGGAAGGGATTGAAAAATTCCTCTGAGGAATCTAAACTAAGAAAATGAGGCAGCAATCGTTCTTATTCCTGATAAGTCATTATTATTATCAAAACTAATCCTCGTGATGAGTAAAAACGTGCTTCAGAGCTTTGAATTGAAATAAAATTCCTTTGGGGCCTGCCGTTCTGCTGCTTGCTGTGAGAAGTATAAAGTCTTTCACATTATTAATCAGAATTTCTCACGTACCTTGATGTATTTTCCAATCCCATTTAATTCAAATGACTAATGGAGCATGATGTTATTTCAATATCAAATTTTCTGTCCTTAAGTATTATCTGGAGGATCCATGACAACAGTCTGACACATTTTTCTGCCTGATTTGGGATCCTGATTTTATTTGTTGGAGCTTTGGAGACTATCAAAAACTACAACTAACCTTATGTAGCACAACTTCAGTTTGACTTTCAAATTCTGAGCTGCCCTGCAAAGTAAACTAAATAAAATAAGAATAAACTATTCTTACCTTAGTAAGAAGCTTCACAACACCAGGTTAAATTTCAACAGGTTTATTTGGAATCATGAGCTTTCGGAGCACTGCTCTTTCATCAGCTTTCAGAGCACTCCTCACCTCATGAAGAAGTAGCGTTCCAAAAGCTTGTGATTACAAGTAAACCTACTGAACTTTAGCCTGGTGTTGTGAAACTTCTTACTGTGTCTGCCTCAGTTCAACATCACAATGTCACTTTATTCTTACTTTAACAATCAATTAAACATCCATGCCCAAATTAATCCAAATTTTTCAAATTCCGAAATATCATCAAAGTTCTTCTTGAAAGAAGGCATGATCTTTTTCTGTTCAGATTCAGAATTAAATTTCCAAGTTCAATCCTTGCCATTACTACATCAGATTAACTTTGAAAGAGGAATTCTTTTACTGGTCAGAAATGCTGCAGATTACTTCAGTGACAGTGATACCTCTGCAAGTGCCACATTAGTATTTATGCTCAAGTAGGTTTGTTACCTTGTGGAGGATATTCAGTGATCCCACATTCACTGGAACTGCATATCAGAGGTACGATTAAAAACTATCAATATCCAGTTATTACTATGAGCGTGAATCATTAGTATGAAAGTAAAAGGCAAAGTTTCCAGAGTTCCAGATGAACATGGCTGCTTTCCTCTTTGAGGGGATAGCTGATCAGTAGTGATTTAATCAGAGGATCACCACACCTCAGATGAGGGGCAAGGTTGAAAGGGTGGGCCTTCATGAATAACCTCAGCTGGTACAGAAATGAACCCACACTATTGGCATTGTTCTGCACAATTTACTAGCTGTCCAGCCAATTGAGCTAGCCAACCACCTGTGAAAGTAAGAGTGTTGAATTTACCCATTTTCCAGCCTCTGTTCCATCCCAACAAGGATTAGAATCCATGCGAAATCCCATTGATTGCTGTGAGACCAAATCCTGCTGCTTGCAAATGGCACAGTGCCTCTTGCCAGTGAGAAAAAAATAGCTGGAAGGCCAGAGAATCTCTCCTCTTATATCAGTGCCAGGAATCAGTCTGGTAAACCTTCAGTGCATTCCATCCATAGCAAGAACATCCTTCTTCAGATAAGAACACCAAAACTACACACAATATTCCAGATGTCGTCTCACCAAGGCCGTGTATAGTTGCAACAAGATATCCCTGAATCTATACATGAATCCTCTCACTATGAGGACCAATATTAGTTGTCTTCTTTACTGCCGGTTGTACCTGGATGCTTACCTCGAATGATTAGTGTAAGAGGATATCCAGATCTCATTATATATTTCCCTGTCTCAATTTATAGCCATTCAGATAGAACATAGAACATAGAACATAGAACATTACAGCACAGAACAGGCCCTTCGGCCTTCGATGTTGCGCCGACCAAATAAAAAGCAATGCCCCTCCAAACTAAACCATTCCCTTCTCTTCCATATACTTATCAACTAACCTCTTAAATGCCACCAAACTTGGCACATCCACAACTGCTGCAGGCAGGGCATTCTACTCCCAAACCACCCTTTGGGTAAAGAACCTACCTCTGACATCCGTCCTATAACTATCACCCCTTAATTTGAAGCTGTGTCCCAGATAACAATCAAAAAGACAGATAATAATCTGTCTTTTTATTTTTGCTACCAAAGTGGATAACCTTACATTTATCCTCATTAAACTGCATCTGCCATGCATTTGTCTGCTCACTCAGTCTGCGGAAATCATACTGAAGCATCTCTGCATTCTCCTCATAGCTCATCGTCCTACTCAGCATTGAGTCATCTGCAAATATGTAAATCTTCCATTTAGTTCCCTCATCTAAATCATTAATGTATATTATAAATTGTTGCTTACTATCATCAAACCTTGCAGTACCTCACTGATCACTGCCTGCCATTTGGAAAAAGATAGTTTATTGCTACTCTTTGCTTCTTGTCTGTTAACCAGTTTTCTATCCATCTCAATGAACACTACCTCCAATTCCACGAGCTTTAATTTTACCCATTAATCTCTTATGTGGTTGAAAGCCATCTGATAATCCAAATAAACCAGATCCACTTGCTGCCCCTCATCAGGTTTACTCATTACATCCTCAAAGAATTCCAGTCGATTTGTCAAACATAACTTCCCTTTCATAAATCCACGCTGACTCTGTTTAAACCTGCTTACAGTTAATAAGATTTTGTGAGCCCAGGCCAAATGGTGGGGGCTACACGTAGTGTGATACGAATGCAGAATCCTGGTTGAGGCCGTCCTCATGTATGTGGAACTGGCTATCAGTTTCTTCTTGGCAATTCTGCATTGACATGTTCTTGAAGGCCGCCTTGAAGAACACTGAAAATCAGAGACTGAATGCCCTTGACTGCTGAAGTGTTTTCTGACCGGAAAAGAACACTCCTGCCTGGTGATTGTTGCACGGTGTCCATTCATTTGTTGTTGTAGTGCCTGCGTGGCCTCACTGATGTATCATGCCTTGGGACATCCTTTCCCACAGCTATCAGGTAGACAACGTTGGCTGAGCCACATGACTTATTATCTGAATGGCTATACATTGAGAGAGGGGAATATGTAATGAGATCTGGATGTCCTCATACACTCAAGGTTAGCATGCAGGTACAGCAGGTGATAAAGAAGGCAACTAATATGTTGTTGGTCATTATAGTGAGAGGATTTGTGTGTGAGTTCAGGGACATTTTTAATGGTTTGTACAGGCTGATCTATTTTGTTGGAACTTTTGGCACAGATTTGTTGGTGAACCAGTTTCAAAAACTATCACAATCAAAAGGAAATTTGCCAAAATTAGGAAATGTGACAGCAGCAAAATCAGAAATAAAATGAGAGTGTTTGTGCTTTCAGAGCCTTTTAACCCACTGTTGGATGACAAATTAATAATAATGTACCACCTGCCTGCACTTTTTGCCCATGTGATGAATGCAAAGTTGCACGGGCAACTTAAAATCTGGCTCGTGTAATGGTCTTAATTGACCCATTAATTGACAGCGGGCACTGTTCTGTCTCCCTCGCATCCCCCCCCCCGCCCCGCCCCTCAATATTGCACATATTCATGATGATGTTGGGACACATGCCCTCCGTCATTCCGTGCAATTTTACTTGTGGTCAGGGTCTGACTTCGAAATGTAAAATACAGGCTATAACCTTTAAAATCCCCCCCAAACAAGGGCCATAAAATCATTTTTATTAGTTCTGAATGACAGATCTCTAATGACATTGTGTGGGAAAACATTCAGTAAGAGACAGCTGAATTAGTCACGGAATATGATAATGTGCAGCCAGTTAGTAGAAAACATTCTTTCAGAATTGTATTAAAGAAATTCTTGACGTCTTTAACATTTTTTCACTACACTGAGACCAGTTACATTCTGACATTGACAAATGTATGGAAAATATTTAATTAGTGCAAAGTTAAATTTCCCACAGTGGCTACCTGTCTTATTTAAAGGAGACCTTCTCCACTTTACTAGTTAATTAGTTTAATATGAATGTTCAAAATAAAGCATAGTTGAAAATTGTCTCCTGCCACTGCATTTGTGAATTCTGATAGATTTTGAGAACTGAAGATCTGTTTTGCAGATTAATGATTGATGGGATGACTGCCTTGACAAAAACTGTCAGTTTAAAGGGGAGACTGGAGCTAATAACACTGTTCATGGTGTGCTGGTTAGCAAGTCAAGAAGCCTACTCAGTGTCCGTTGGCACTGTGCTTCATATTACAATGTAGAAGTGCATGTGGCTCTGAAAGCTGTGCACCTGCTGTGTGCTGGGATCATTAAGGCCTAGAAGAAAACATTAATGAGGTCAAAGCTCCATAATGTGGTCAAAGTGGCAGAACAGCGCTCCAGGCACTCATTGTTCAAATAACATGGCCGCCTCATGGGAGGCATGGTTGTACTGTGGGATCCTTTCTCTTAAAATGGACTCATCTGTTTTGCAACTTGGTATGAGCACTCATTCGGCTCATTCCCATTAACTCTGCGGCTTATTACATGTTTTGCTATGTTTTCAAAATTGAAATTATTCCAAACTTCTGGAAGTCAGACTATATCTTCCACCTGTGCCTGTTTCTCCATTCAAGAGGATGCAGCCTAAATAGAGCCAAGGGAATCCCCCTGGCCGTCATTCTTCCTTGAAGGGAAAGGAAGGTTAGAGGAGTCCAGTATATCTGGATTGGATCAGGTCTTACATCACCATAACTGTTCAGTCACCGGTGCAATCCTACCTCAGCGTGTTCACAGAAATCTCCAATTGGGATGTTAATTCTCCATAGAAGTCACATTATTACAGCTCCAGCCTCAATTGCATGAGACAGGCCATAGGTGTTTTTGCACTGTCACTTGTAATACAAAAAAATAACTTTTACTTTTATAAATCTGTATTGCTGTCAACCTCCTGTCATAGGAAGATTTATAATAGAAATGGAAGCTGTTTGGCCTAGCATGTTCTTGCTGGCTGAAAAAGAGTTACCCAATTTAATCATACCTTTCAGCACTTGGAGCCAATCTTGTGGAAGCCATAGGAATCTTGTCTGCTGGCTGGAGAAGTGGCAAGGGCTCGGCATTACATCTTTTTCAGAAGAGTCACTTCATCTTATTCCTCTCAGGCCAGTGGCAGGCTTTCACCTTGGAATCAAGGACCCCTAAAGCGGAGGTCTTCTCTGCCTTGGCAATGATGTGATTCACAGTCACCTACTCTTTCCCGATGATGGGTTTCTCTATCAAGAGAGATGCTACTTGGGAGCCCACAAGCAGTCCCTTGTCATGTTCCCCACATGTTCAGTTCCCACCTCTCACTGGGTTAATGATGCAATGGTGGGACGAGGCCCTTAAATGGGCATTAATTACCCACTTAAGGGCCACAATTCATGGGGTGGGGAGGCTGACACAGGCTTTCCTGTCACATAATTTAATCAGGATGGAGGTGGGAAGGCAACAGAGTCTCCATCCTAACATCTGATTAAATGCCCCCCTCACCAAATCTGCGATGGGGGAAGGCACAAGATTCCATCTTTGGTCTGTAACCATGTAGGTTACAACGGCTTAAGTGCACATTCAAGCACGAGCTTCTACCACTTTTCTAAGCAGAAAGTTTCAGACAAACACTGCCCTCAGAATAAAACAAATTCCCTCAACTTCCCTTTAATCCTTCTGACAATTACTTCAACTCGATACCCTTTGTTTATTTACTTCTCTGTTAATAAAATTAGACCCCTCTTATCCATTCTATTATGGCCCTTCATAATTTTACATGTCTCAAATAAATATTTGCACAGCCTCATCTGCTCCAAAGGAAACAATTCAAACTTATATCTCATAGCTAAATTTCTCTATTTCTAGTAACACTTCTATACCCTCTTTAATTTGGGCACATTCTTCCCACAATGTGCTGACCTAAATTGGACAAAGTAATGTAAATACAGTGTATTCAGTGATTTATTTACATAGTTTCAGCACAAATTCTCTGCTCTTATGCTCTAGGCCTCAGTTAATAGTCTTTTTGTCATCTTGACCACACTATTGACTTGTCCTGATTTCTTTCTATCCATAATTAGACACAATGCCTCCCCGGCAAATAGCTCTCTCCTCAAACTTCATGAGCAATTTTAACTTGGCTATCCCTCCGCCCATCTTTTCTTTCTCCTAGCAGTTGTGAGCATTCTTTTCCTGCAATGGAGCAACTTGGAAGAGTGTAAGTATGCCATGTGACAGATGTGTGTTTGGATACAGTGATTTACCAAGGCTGACCGGAGAAGGTCATTCATCCTCTTCCTACACTGCACTCTTGACCTCCTGTGCAGAGAGTTGGCACCTACCAGCACTGCCATTGTTGCCCATTCCTTGTTAGTGACCTTGCTGGAGGGCCTCCTCCCGACCCCAGCTAAAGGTATCAAACCCTCATCTCCATCCCTTGCAGCAGTCTGGCGAGCTCCTGGTTTGAGAAATGTGGTGCGATCTTCCTGATTTGGACGATTTGCTGGGGATGTGTTGAAGCGTCATTCCCTATAAGTTGAAGCAATTAGCCTGAGTATAGGCCAGTGAATCAGAGTCTATCCATGCCATGGATAAGTTTAGTACCATTCTAAGTGGCTGAATGAACTGCTGCCAGTGATGGATAACACCCCAGTTATCCTGCCCAACTTGACACTTTGCCAAAATTTCAGAGAATCCCAGCCACCATCTCTCAGAATTTGTTCCAATAAGTTGCCCACAACTGTGATTAGGCTGAATGACCTGAAAATACTTTAGACATCACTTTTTCCTTTTTTAAACAATGGTGAAATGTTTGGCAGCCCTTGAATCCTCCTGAAACCTGAGAAGATTGGAGTGTGAATATCAGAGTCTTTGCTATTTCTTCCCTTGCTTCTCTTTATAATCTGGGTTTTCAACTGGGCCTGATGGTTATCTGCTTTTAAAGATGCAATGCACCTTAATACATTTTCTTTCATTATGTTTATTCCATCCAATATTTCACATTCCATGACTATAATGTCTACTTTGTCCCTCTGTTGTGTAAAACAGATGCAAAGAATTATGCCCCATATTCCACCTCTGCTTAAAAATTACCTTTTAGTTTCTAACTGGCCCTATTATTGTCTAGTTGTCCTCTTGCTCTTCATTTCCTTACAAATAATCTTTTGAGTTTTGTTTGATTTTACTTACTAGCATTTTTTCCTGTTTTTCTTTTGCTTTCTTAATTTCCTTTTAAATCTCACCCAAGGATCCAGGTTCAATTCCAGCCTTGGGTCACTGTCTATGTGGAGTCTGCATGTTCTTCCTGTGTCTGTGTTGGTTTCCTACAGGTGGTCCCACAGTCCAAAAATGTGTGGATTAAGTTGATTGGCCATGCAAAATTGCCCCTTAGTGTCAAGGGGATTAGCAGCATAAATAGGGAGAATTACAAGGATTGGACGTAGGTGGGATTGTTGTCAGTGCAGTCTCGATGGACTGAATGGCCTTCTGCACTGCAAGAACTCTATGATTCTTATCTTACTCTTTATCCACATTGACATCTGATGGGTCCAGACTTGGGAGTCCCTCCACTTTTCTTGGTGAAACCAATTGATTCTGGACTATCGTTAGCTCTTCTTTCAATATCTCCACTTCTCTGATACTGATTTACTTTCAAGTAGTTCTTTCCAATCCTAGATCGCATCTGATGTATAAGATGGAGGACATCCATGCATTTAGCAAGAGACAGCAACATCATCCTTATCTTTTCCCGCCATTCTAATAAACTTTCCCATCATGGTGGATCTGTGGTAAATTAAAGCATCAGAATAAAGTTTTGGGAGATACTTGCCTGTAGCCAGATTGTCATTTAGAGATCAGGAAAACACAGTCTGCAACCTTAGATTTCTATGGTGATATTCATGGATGAAGCACAGATTGTGGTGGAATCCTTAATATAGAACAATAGAACAATAGAATAGAACAATATACTCCAGAGTTGTGCCCATTGCTAGAGTCATCTGTTAGGTATGTGTGGATGGTGGAGTCATCTAATCTACTTGTTACCCAAAAGCACCATAATATGATCCTCAGTGCTCACAGATAGGTCTAAAAGCCCATAAGCTTCTGTCTTTAGAAGAACCCAATAGATCTGGATCACTATCTGTCAACAGTTGATACCTTCACCTCCTGACCAAAAATTTTTCTCTCATTTTTCCAAAGCCCCAACTGCTCCAACTCACTTACTCGCCATCTATCACCAAGAACATTGCTTATTTTTCCATTTCCTTACGCTGGACTTTTTATCTTTTATAAAACAGCCACCCTACTCATCATTTGTTCTGAATTTGAAGAGAATAAATTGACAACTCACATAAAAGCTTGTTTTGCTTAATGGGGTTAATTTACTTGTATCCACGGTTGTAGATTTAAAGCAGACACTGACATGAAATGATAACAGGAAAATTAAAATGGTTACAGAAAATGATTACAGATCCAAAAGGTTGAGGAAAGAAGAGAATGGAGAATAATAGTAACATAACAGCTGCTTTGTTACTGTACTCCCAGCAAATGGATGTTCCACCTGTGTTATTCTGTTTCCAGCCTGTAAATGTTTCAACAACGCTTAGCACAAATATGTTACAGACTGGTTAAGTAATGTAAATTTATTAGTCACAAATAAGACTTACGTTAACACTGCAATGAAGTTACAGTTAAATTCCCCTAGTCACCACAATCCAACACCTGTTTGGATCAATGCAACTAACCAGCATGTCTTTCAACATATGGGACAAAACTGGAACACCCAGAGAAACCCACACAGACATGGCGAGAATGTGCAAACTCCACACAGACAATGAGGCAGGCCGGAAATCAAACTTGGGTCCCTAGTGCCGTGAAGCAGCAGTGTTAACCATTGTGTCACTGTGCTACCATTTTACAATCATGCAGGGTCTACTTCCAGTACTCGGTCAGATTCAACTGAGCAAATCTAGCTGGACTTTCCCCTAGCCTCCACTGCACTGCTGGTCTCTTGTCCCTGCAGGAAATATTGCCAATAGGTTCAACCTTTTATATGCTTTTTTGGAGGATGGGGTTAGTTGCCACTAATGACAGGCCACTCTATCCTCTGAAGGTTCTTCTTAAAAGTACAATACTCAATTACATCCTGCAGCCTTTGGTTAAACCATTATTTGGATCTGCCCAGAAATGTATCCATCTTTTTTTTCCTTTCTTCAATGATTTTCATTGTGTGAATCTGCATATAGTCAATTTTCCAAAACAAATAGTGTGGATGTTGTTGGAACACCGTCCTTCACCTTGTCTCAATCCAAGGCCTCATCTTCAAATATTAAAGCATTAACATCTCACTGGCCTGAACTATCTACTCTTTCTCGTAATTGGATTTATTTATACCTTTGGGCTCAGCAAGTTCAGCAAATTTAATTATAAATGTCTGACAAACAATTCAATTGTCAGTAAATTGTGACTGACAATTCACTGAAGTGAAGTGAATTTGCTATACTCTAGGCAATTCATTAGCTTATTTTCCCAAAATTTCTGGTTGAATCTTAGGCTTACAAATTATGTCAAAAGGCTATTTTGTCTGATAACAGTCTCTGTGATGGAATTTGGAAAGAGTGCATTCTTACTCTAAGTTGTCTGACTGATGGGATAACATGCCACCTAGGAATATGGACAGTGATTGAGGTTAGGCCCCTGTGGTGTTGCCACTTTAAAGATCCATCTGCTGACTATAAATCACATGACCTGGAGAGCCAATCAAGGAGCAGGGTGGGGCTCATTCTGATGAGTTCAAGTTTCACTAGGATCATAAGAACTAGGTGTAAGAGGAAGCAATTTAACCCCTTGAGCCTGCTCTGTCATTTAATGTGATCATGACTTATCTCATCATAGTCTCACCTCCACTTATCTGCCCAATATATGAAGCCCTTCAAACCCTTATGACTTAATAACCTGGCCACTCTTCCTTAAATTTACTCGAAGTGCTATCACACTCTGGTGATAGTGAATTCCACAAACTCATTATCCTTTGAGAAAAGTAAATTCTCCTCATCTCTGTTTTAAATCTGCTACTCTTTACCCTACTCCTTATCCTTATCCTAAGAACGAGGGGTAGCAGATTTTCCAGTGGAAAGTCATGTCTCATAAATTGAGTTTTTTGAAGGGGTAACCAAGAAGGTATATGAGGGCAGTGCAGTTGATGTTGTCTACATGGACTTTAGCAAGGCTTTTGACAAGGTACCGCATAGTAGGTTGTTGAGTAAAATTAAATCTCACGAGATCCAGAGTGAAATATATAAATGGATACAAAATTGGCTTCTTGACAGAAGCCAGAGGATGGTTGTAGAGAGTTGTTTTAAAATTGAAGGCCTGTGACCGGTGGTATGCCTCAGGGATCAGTCATGCACTGTTATTTGTCATTTATATTAATGATTTGGATGAGAGTATAGGAGGCCTGGTTAATATGTTTGTGGATGACACCAGGATTGGTAGCATAATGGATAGTGAAGAAAATTATCTCTAATTGCAATGGGATCTTGATCAATTGGGCCAGTGGGCTGATGAATGACAGTCAGGTGGAGTTTAATTTAAACAAATGTGAGGTGATGCATTTTGGTAGATTGAACCAGGGCAGAACTTACTCAGTTAATAGTAGGCCTTTGGGGAGAGTTACAGAACAAAAAGGTCTATGGGTACAGGTTTGTAGCTCCTTGAAAGTGAAGTCACAGGTGGATAGTGTAGTGAAGAAGGCATTTGGCATGCTTGGTTTCGTCAATCAGAACATTGATTACAGGAGATGAGATATCTTGTTGAAGTTGTACAAGACGTTGGTAAGGGCACATTTGGAATACTGTCTGCAGTTCTGGTCACTCTATTTATAGAAGGGATATTATTCAATTAGAATAAGTGCAGAAAGGATTTATTAATTTGCTATTGGGACCTTGGATTGAGTTATAAGAAAAAGCTGAATAGACTGGGACTATTTTCGCTGGAGTGTAGGAGGCTGAGGGATGACCTTATGGAGGTCTATAAAATAATGAGGAGCATAGACAAGGTAAAAAGTCAATATCTTTTCCCAAAGGTAGGGGAGTCTAAAAGTAGAAGGCATAAGTTTAAGGTGAGATGGAAGAGATACAAAAGTGTCCAGAGGAACAATTTTTTTTACACAGAGGATGGCAAGTGTCTGAAACAAGCTGCCAGAGGTAGTAGTGGAGGAGGGTACAATTTTATCTTTTAAAAAACATTTAGATAATTAGATGGATATGATAGGTATAGAAGAATATGGGCCAAATGCAGGCAATTAGGATTAGTTTAGGAGTTCTAAAACAAAATAAGGGTGGCATGGACAAGTTGGGCCAAAGGGCCTGTTTCCATGCTATAAACCTCTATGACTCTAAAATTATGACCTATTGTTCTAGCTTGCCCTATAAGGGAAAACATAATCGACTTTGTCAATCCCCCTTGTTATCTCGTATACCTCAATTAGATTTCCTTTCATTTTATAATTTCCAGGGAGTATGGGCCTAAACTATCCAATTTTTCTTCACAAATCAAATCTCTCATATCTGGAATCAATCTAGTGAAGCTTGTCTGAACCACTTCCAATGCAACTACATCCCTCCTCAAGCAAGGGGACCAAAACTGTACACAATATTCTAAATGCGGTCTCACTAATGCTTTGTACAACACTTCTATTGATATTCTATTCCTTTAGCAATAAATGCCAAGATTCCAAATGCGTTCCTTATTACCTGCTGTACCAGCATGCTAACTTTCTGCGACTTGTGCATGAGAACACTCAGATCTCTCTTCAGCGAAGGATTTTAAAATTTTCTCCATTTAGATAATAATTTGCCTTTATATTTTTCCTACCAAAATGGATAAGCTTGCACTTACAAACTTAGAAACATCAAAACTAGAAGCAGGAGTCAGCCAATTGGCCCTTCGAGCCTGCTCCATCATTCATTTTGATCATGGGTGATCACTGAATGCAATATACTGATGCCCCCTTTCCCCCCATATCCTTTGATCACTTTAGCACTTCAGCTATATCTAAATTTCTTCTTGAGATCGGTTTGGCCTCAATCATGTTCTGTGGTAGTGAATTCCACACATTCACTAGCCTCTGGGTGAAAAAATTTCTCTGAAACTCTGCTCTAAAAGTTGACCACGTGTCCTCAAACTATGACCCCTAGTTCTGGACTCTCCCACCATTGGGAACGTTCTTCCTGAATCTATCCTGTCTAAACCAGTTAGAATTTTTAATATTCCTATGAGATCCTTTCACTCTACTAAATGCCAGCGAATATAATCCTAGCTGACTTAATCTCTTCTCATATTACAGACCTGCCATCCCAGGAATCAGCCTGGTACTCCCTTTATAGCAAAGGCATCCTTCTTCAGATAAGGACACCAAAACAGCACAAAATACCCCAAGTTGGGCCTCATCAATGCCAGGTATAATTGCATCAAAACATTCTTGTACCAATACTCAAATCCTCTCTGAATGAAGGTCAACATATCATTTGTCTTCTTTTCTGCCTGCTGTATTTGCACGCTTACTTTCAGCAACTGATACACGAAGGCACCAAAGTCTCGTTAAGTATCCACCTCTCTCAATTTACACCTAGTCATGTAATAACCTATTTTCCTATTGTTGCTACCAATATGGATAGCCTCAGATTTATCCACATTATACTGTATCTGCCATGCATATGTCGATACACTCAGTCTGTACAAATCACGCTGAAACATTTCTGCATCCTCCTCACAGCTCAGCCTTCCACTCAACTTTGTATCATCTGCAAATTTGGAAATAATGCATTCAGTTCCCTCTTCCAAATCATTAATCAAATAATGTGAACTGTTAGGGTTCAAGCACAGATCCCTGCAGTCACTAGTCACTATCAATCAATCAAAAAAATACCATTTATGTCAACTCTTGGCTTCCTATCTGCTAACAAGTTTTCTATCCATTTCAAGATGTTACCTGTAATCCCATGTGCTTCAACTTTACATTGTAGTCCGTTATGTAAGACCTTGTCAAAAGCCTTCTGAAGTTTAAATAAACCACACCCACTGGTTCTCAGTCAACTCTACTAGTTACATCCTCAAAAAATTCCAGTAGATTCCTCAAGCATGATTTCTCTTTTGGAAATCTATGTTGATTTTGTCTGATTACACCACTGTCTTCCAAATGCTGAATTATGACATATTTGATAATACATTCTAGCAACTTTCCCGGTACCGACGTTAAGCTCACTGATCTATAGTCCTCTGCTTTCTTTCTAGCTCCCTTTTTGAATAGCAGGTTTACATTGGCTTGGCACAGATAAGAAGGGCCAAAAGGCTTATTTCAGAGCTGTAATTTTCTTTCAGCTACCCTCCAATATGTATGAACCAGCCCAGAGGCCAAAGAATTTTGGAAAATAACCACCAATGGATCTACTGTTTCCAAGACCACATCCCTTAAGTACTCTGGGATAAAGATTATCAGAATCTGGAAATTTATCCACCTTCAATCCCATTCATTTCCCCAAAACTATTTCTCTACGAATGCTGATTTCTTTCAGCACTTCACTAAAACCTGTTTCTCTCAGCACTTCTTGTATGTTATTCATGTCTTCCTTTGTGAAGATTGAAGCAAAATATAAATTTAATTCGTTGGCCATCTCTTTATTGCCCATTATGAATTCGCCCATTTCTGACTGTAAGGGGCCTACATTTCTTTTTGTCAGTTTTTTTCTTTATATTCCCTTAGAAATTTTACAGTCAGTTTTTATATTCTCCGATAATTTACTTTATATTCTATTTTTCCTTTTTATTCAATCCCTTGGTCCTCTTTTGCTGAATTTTAAACTGTTCCCAATCCTCAGGGCTATCGCTTTTTCTTACCAATTTGTATGCATCTTCCTTGAATCTGATACTATCTCTAATTTTCCTAGTGACCCGTGGTATGGCCACAATTCCCTTATTAGTCTTGCACTAAACAGGAATAAACAACTTTTGGAGTTCACTTATTCATTCTTTAGCTGTCTGCCATTGCCTGTTCATCTTCTTTATTGAATGAAATTCAATAAAGTTTCCCAGTCTGTCATCGCCAATCCATGTCTCATATTATCATAGCTACCTTTATTGAGAGTCAGGAGCCTGGTCTCAGAATCAACTACATCACCATTCACCTTGACAAAGAATTCTACTATATTGTCGTCACTTGTCGCCAGAGATTCTCTCACAACTAGATTGCCAACTAATCCTTTCTCGTTGCAAAACACCTGGTCCAAGGTGTCTTGTTGCCTCATTGGTTCCTCAGTTATTGCTCCAAAAACATCCTGCATGCGCTCCAGAAATTCCTCCTCTATTGTATTGTGACTAAATTGACTCTTCCAATCTATATGCAGATTAAAGTCATCCATAATCACAGATGTTCCTTTCACACATGCCTCTCTGGTTTCCTATTTAATGCTTTTCCCAATATTACCACTACAGTTTGGTGGTCTGTAAACCACTCCCACTAATGGTTCTTGTTTCTTAACTCAATCCACACAGATTCCACATCATCTATGTTAGTGTCTTTCCTCTATATTGTATCAATATGATCTTCGATCAAAATTAAAATTTCATCATCTTTCCTTTCCATCTGTCCTTCCTAAACACTGAATAGCCCTCAAATGTTTAGCTCCCATCCTTGCTTACCTTGGACCCATGTCTCCATAATGCCAAATATATCATACCCCTTTACATCTAACTGTGCAACTAATTTATCCATTTTGTTTTGAATGTTCTGTGCATTCAGGTACAAAACCTAAAGGTGAGCATTTTAACGTTTCTTTTCCCTTTACTATTTTTTTTACTTTGTCCTCATCTGACTCTGGCCCTTGATTTCTCTGCTTATCACTTTCCTTATTGTCCTTACAGTTTTTTCTCTTGTTCTTAATTCTCCCTGCTCTGAATTCTTGCAAAGGCTCCTATCCCCCTGCCATATTAGTTTCCCCCACTCATCCGTGTTAAATTCCATCTGCCAAGTTTTGCTAAGTGCCTTGCACTTAGCCTATAGATATCCATTTATAAATGTCTTATTTCGTTATTGTAGCTTATTATGCCACCTATTTTAGTGTCATTTGGAAACCTGGCTATGGTACATACTACACTTATGACCAAGTCATTAATATGGATTACAAATAATGGGGCCCAAGGAATGTACCTTATGGTGCCCCATGAGATACATCTTGCTAACCCAAGAGAGACCCATTTATCCTGATTCTCTGCTCTTGTTGGTTAGCCAATCCTCTAAGCAAGCTAATAAATTACTCCTAATCCCATACTAACCTTTGTGTGGCACCTTGTCATTGCCTTCTGGAAGTCCAGGACTGGCATGGCGCCAGCCTGCTGTGCTGTTCGAACAGTGCAGCGGCTGGGTGACATCAACGGAGGGTCTTTTCAAGATTCGTCTGGCTGTTCACGAATCTCCCAAGTGCTTTTTTTCAGAAATTCACATTTCCATATGATACCGTCTCCCTTCTGTACCTCCCCTTGCTAGGAATGATTCCCATCAATAGGATTTACAAATTACACCTGCTCCCCACATTTGCTTCCATTTGTTTTTGAATAAAGGCATTATATTAACATTTTTCCAATTCACTGAAACCTTTCTCACATCCAGGGAATTTTGGAATATTGTAACCAATGGGATCTATTAACTCCACTGCCATTTCCTTTAAGACCTGAGGATGTCGGCCATCAGGCTCAGGGCATTTGTTTGCTTTCAATCCTAATAATTTGCTCAGTACTTTTTCCTTGTGATGATGATAATTTTATGTTCCCCCCTTTCTATAACTTCTGCATTTTCTGTTACTACTGGGATGCTACTCTTGTCCTTTGTCCTTTGGGGAACAAGCGTTCTCACCCTGCTGGTGGGAACTTCTGGGCAGAGGCATGTTCAGCAGTATGCTGCCGGCTTGTCAGGCAGGATGCAGCCCCGCCCCCTATTTTTCAGCATAAATCACTCTAAGACACTCTGCATCTTCAGAGATCCCTTCAGGTAAATATGCCCAAAAATGGGTGGGAATTTCTCCCATTTTCTCACCTGTTGGGCACTTAGTTTTGTTTTGGGTGAATCCCAGCCCAGGTTTACTACATCTACCATTATTCACTTTTGCTTATCACATCTTTGAAAAACTCAAGCAAATTAGTCAAACATGATTTACCCTTCATAAAACCATGCTGACTCTGATAGGTTGCATTTTGACTTTCTAAATGTCCTGTTATTACTTCCTTTACAATGGATTCTAACAACTTCTCAACAATAGAAGATAAATAATTGGCCTACAGTTTCTATATTTGCTTCCATTCTTTTTTGAATATTAGCATTTTTCAAATTCATTGGAACTTTTCTCACATCCAAGGAATTTTGACATATCATAACAATGGATCCACTAACTCTGTTGTATTTCCTTTAAGACCCAAGGATGTTGGCCATCAGGCCCTGGAAATTTGCTTGCTTTCAATCCAAATAGTTTGCTCAGTACTTTTTTCTCGTGATGATGATAATTTTATGTTCGTTCCTTTCTATAACTCCTGCATTTTCTGTTACTACTGGAATGGTACTCTTGTCCTTTGCCATGAAAACTAAGGCACCTTGTCCATCCTACCACTTTTCCTCCTCTCTGGAAATACTTTAATTGAGTAGACTTGAATATCTCCTTAATTATCTGTCACTGTTCATCCACTGTCCTAGCTTTTAGTATCCTCTCCAGTGCACAAGAGTGAAATCTGTCCTCATACTGATGTAATTTCCTTTGTTTAAATCAAGCATACTAGTGTTGGACTCCAACTTCTCACCCTCAAACTGAATTTGAAATTCGAGCATCTTATGATCGATCACTCTTCTCCAGAAGAGCCTTAACTATGAGAGCATTTACTTGTCTTACTTTATTACATAATGCCTGATCTAGAATAGCATGCTCCCTGGTTGGTTCCACAACATATTGCTCCAAAAACAATGCATTCAATGAATTCTCCCTAGAGCTACCTTTGTCAATTTGATTATTCCAGTCAATATGCGTATTAAAATTACCCATGATTCTTACAGGCTCTCAGTATTTCTTGTTTTATATTGTATGCTACTGCGGAACTACTGTTTGGGGACTTATAGATTACTCCCACCAGGGACTTCTTTCCCTTGCTATTTCTTATTTCTATCCAGACTCATTCTATGGCTTGGACCCAGTGCCTATATCACTTATCAGTGCAGCACTGATTTCTTCCTAACTAACGAAATTACACCACCTCCTTTTCCTTTCTGCCTATCCTTCCGAAATATTGAGTATCATTGAACATTCAATTCCCAAACTTGGCTTCCCAGCATCCATGTCTTAGCAGTTGCAGCTATTGCAGACCAGAACACCTCATTCGCCTGAAGAAGACTACAAAAGCTGAAAGCTTGCAAGTTTGCTATCAAATAAATCGGCTGGATTTAAAATTGGTGTTGTCAGGCCTCTTACTCAGCAGTTGATGGCAGTGTGTTTGTAATCTGCACCAACTTTTCAGCTGAGGTCAGCAAGCATGATACCCACTTTTCCAAAGTCAGTCATGCCAATTAAGGAATGACAGTCAACATTGAATTTAGAACATAGAACATAGAAAAACTACACTGCAGACAGGCCCTTTGGCCCACAAATTGCGCCGATCATATCCCTACCTACCAGGTCTATCTATAACCTTCAATCCCATTAAATCCCATGTACTCATCCAGAAGTCTCCTGAAAGACCCTATTAAATTTGCCTTCACCACAACTGATGGCAGCCGATTCCACTCACCCACCACCCTCTGAGTGAAAAACTTACCCCGATATCTCCTCTGTACCTACTCCCCAGCACCCTAAACCTGTGTCCTCTCGTAGCAACCATTCCAGCCCTTGGAAAAAGCTTCTGAGAATCCACCTGATCTATACCTCTCAACATCTTATACACTCCTATCATGTCACCTCTTATCATTCGTCTCTCTAAGGAGAAATGATTGAGCTCCTTCACCTATCTTCATAAGACATGCCACCCAATGCAGGGAACATCCTTGTAATTCTGCTCTGCACCCTTTCAATAGCTTCTACATTCTTCCTATAATGAGGCAACCAGAACTGAGCACTGAGTATTCCAAGAGAGGTCTGACTAGGGTCTTATAAAATTGCAGCATTATCTCCCGACTCCAAAACTCAATTGCTCGATTGATGAAGGCCAATGCATCATACGTCTTCTTAACCACGTTCTCTACCTGCAAAGCGGATTTAAGAGTCCCAGACCCCAAGGTCCTTCTGATCCTTTACACTGCTAAAAGTCTTATCCTTGATATTATATTCCTTTATCCCATTTGACCTGCCAAAATGGACCACTACACATTTATCTGGGTTGAAGTCCATCTGCCACTTCTCCACCCAGCCTTGCATCCTATCTATGTCATGCTGCAACCTCAGACATCCCTCCAAACTATCCACAACACCACCAATCTTTGTGTCGTCAGCAAACTTATCAACCCAATTTATCAATTTATTACCAATTTATCCTTGTCTTCAGGGTTAGTCATGGTAGGAGCATATAATATAAGAGTTGCTTGCTGAATGCAATATAAGGTGGTTTAAGCACAATCAGATGATAATTTAAACCCTTGAGAAGGCAAGTAAACATATTGCTGAGATAGTTTATTAGCAGCAGCTTTCTGCTGTTCTTCTTTTCCACGGTTGCAGAAAAACCATTTGTAACGTGTCCTGATTTTCATTGCAAGGATATTAATTCTTGCCGATTATAGCAATTTGGACATTCCCAGCCATCTTCCTACAGCAAATACAGACACTTTTTTTAGTCCCTTCCTCATATGATGGAGGTGAACAGTGTGATCCTGTAAAAGATTGCTCAGTAACTCAGGGGGCTGCTGAGTTCCACATTTGCCTCCTCCCATCAAAAACCAGCCCAATTGGTTGAACTGTCTAATGTATAGGTATACAGCTCCCAGTGAATCCACAACTGCTGCTATGTCACTTGCCTATTGCCACAAGACTTGTGATGGTAGATCGATGATGAATAATAAACAGTAGCAAGGTGATGAACATAACTTGTACATAGAATGGACTATAGTGAGGGAGAGTTGCTTGTCATCATTTCAGTCTTTCGTCTTGATTTATCTTGATCCAATTCTAAGACGAGTAGAAACAGCTGGAGATAGATCCAGATGCAGTGCATGACGAGGACTTTTTCTGTATCTTGTCATGCTCTATACATTCCACAACACAGTGCCAATTTGTGCTTAAGGCCACTGGATCTTAGTTTGGGTCTCATCTTCCCAGTCCATTGGAATCAGTCCTCACATGCCAGGGTAGACAAATCCCACAGTTGTAAAAGGTAAGAGATCCAATGACTATCCTTGCCTGGTTTGTCCACCAATCAAGGCTGTTCACTGAGATATGCCCCCTCTTACATGTTAGTGAGTACTAGGAGCCAGAGATGAGAGCTAGTTGAAGATGAGGACAATACAGGATGAGCCAGTCCAAAAGCGGGGCGAGTCCATCTCTGAGAGGTACTAGCCCTCACTTATACCACAGGAGCAGGATGGACCAGCTGTGGCAGCATCCCAGGATATTGATGTGGAGTTTGAGGGGGCATTCCTCCTCTCCTGGCACAAGGATGTCAATTTAAAAAGTTGGGTTTCTCTTTGGTTGGACTGCCTGCTAACACTGAGTGGGTTGCACGTGCTCCACTCAGTATTGGCAAAAAATGACAATCAGCAACATACCAACACTCAGGTCACCCAATGGTTACTCCTGCAGAATAGAGGCTCAGTCATATCTCAGGCTCAAAATCTACTCCATTATTTTTTAAATGAGAGTTTATACTTATTGCTTCCAGAAGTACCTACATCATGATTTCTACGTTCCTGTAACATTCACTCATGATCAAAAAGACAAAAAAACCCAGACTAAAATATATGCTATTGCTTAACAACTAAATTTGTACTTCAGATTGGGTGATCCTTTAAAAAAATTCATACAAATAAATTCCAGAATTTCTACTTTTACTATCAGAATAAGGATCATGGTTTAAACTAGTTTGTGTTTTAAAATGTCATTAACCTTGGGATCAATTTCAATGTATATTTTGTTATCACAAGATGAAGAATTCTTCCTCAGTGGGGGGGTGAACACTGTCTCCATTTCAGCCTGTTTGTGGCCACTTTGCCTTTTGGACATCACTTTGATGTTAGTTGCATTGAATAATTAACAACCTGGTTTTTTAAAAAAGTGATAAACTGACCATAACAATTGCCTATTACCGAAAATTAGTTTGCTTGCAAGCTGGTGGTGTGATTAAATGTGATGGGAACAGATGTTGTACACATGGCAATAAACAAAGATCTTTGTTGAGCAGATGTTGCAAAAGGCACTTGCGCATATATTTCAACTAACTAGACGGTGTTGTTTTGATAGTCTATGTAGACATTGTGTCAAAATCAGTAAAACAAATCAAATATTTCTGCACTCTTTGTAATATATAGTGGTGAGAACAGCTTTATGATTTTCACCATAATTTACAAAAACACATAAGATGATGCTAAAAATGCCGCAGTGACTAGATGCCATGCATATTCAAAGACTCAATAAAAGATTCTTAGAAATAGTCTTTGGAGAATTTTTATGAAGGTCATGGAGGAGTATTATAGCTGGCTGCAATATGCTAATTAAGCTATGTTTTGTTGCCACATGTACAGTTAACTGAGCCATTGATCAATAAGACACCAGGGAAATGCTATGATGTGACTGCCCTGAGTTGTATTAACTTATTGTGGAAAGCTGTCTGATGCTGCAGGACATCAGTAAACTCATAATTATAAAAGAGATAATATACAACAGGTAAGTAATCAAATCATTTCAAGGAACAGGCTGAATGTGAAAAGCGAGAGAAGAAATAATGAAAATAAATAGCCTACCTCTAATAATCAAGCTGTTCTTGCGATATAAAATATTCAATAATTTGAATTAATCACCTTAAAAATTACAGTGAAGTGGTAATTTACTAGTAAAGAAAATTGAATTACCAAATAGCTTAAATTAAGCTATTTTAGTAGATTGTAACATAAAATTAATACATTTAAATAAATATAGATGCATGCAGTATATGACCAACTACATAAACCATACAATGCATCAATTAAGCTAACTGACTTCACCTCCAAAATGTGTACTTAATGATAACAAATGACTATTATCATAGCTGTATTTTTTTAAATTTTAGTCTCCGATTTCTATGAATCTTATTAATCTCATTGCGCATTCCTTCGTCCTTCAGTAGTTCACATTATGCATCTCTCTTATTTTCTAAATTCACCCAGCCTGCCAATAATGGTGACTCAATCCCAGTGTAGAACTTGTTTCAGAAAGAGAAACAAATTAAAGGGAGTGGGTGAGTTCCTTCAGATGTCTCCACATCTGTTCTGCTGTGGCCTTAGCATGAAACATTGCTATCAGTCTATGGAGAATTTTCTAAATGCAGCATATCTATTCTCTAAGGTGTTAAAACTCTTCCGTCAAATTAACATCTGCATCACACCTCCATTCAACAACGCCGAATGGATGATGGCACTTGCTGGATTTTACTTGCATCAGTGAGATTTATTATAAGCATGTTATAACGTACACAAATCCAAATGAAAATATAAAACTATTTGTTACATTGACCATTAAAATAAGAATGAATTTAGGATAATTTTCAGATTTATACTAATTCAACTGGAGATGTCATTGTTATGCCTTTTAATTGCCACAGTTCAAGGAGTAGGAATTTCAGAAGGAATAAATGCGAATATGCCAGCATTACCTCTACTTTCTCAGAAGATTAAGGAAATTTGGCATGTTAGCTATGAATCTCACCAACTTTTATGGATGCACCATAGAAAGCGTTCTTTCTGGTTATATCACGGCTTGGTATGGCTCCTACTCTGCCCAAGACTGCAAGAAACTATGAAAGGTTGTGAATATAGCCTAATTCGTCACACAAACCAGCCTCCCATCCACTGACTCTGTCTACACTTCCTGCTGACTCATCAAAGCAGCCAGCATAATTAAGGACCCCATGCATCCTGGACATTCTCTCTTCTATCTTCTGTCGGGAAAAAGATACAACAGTCTGACGTCACTTAACAACTGACTCAAGAGTAGCTTCTTCCCTGCTGCTGTCAGACTTTTGAATGAACTTTTTTTCTGTTTTTATTCCAATTTAATCAAATCAAGTCCAATTCAGAGTCTCAACAAGTTGAGACGTTCCTGATCCAAGCTGACAACACAGGACTCTCACTTCCTGTCTTGCACTTGATCTACATGTTCCAAGCTAATTGGAGTAGGCATAGCTTCCTCCTCCAAGCCTTGATCTCATTTCCATCTTAGCCAAAAGGCCGAGATACCGCTTTGTGAACTCGCCATATAATTATTGTCCCTTTACCTTGATGAATGCAGCTCCGGCAACACTCAAGAAGCTTGACATCCCCCCAGAAAAGCAGCCTGCTTGATTGGCACCGCTTCCCCAAACATTCACTCCCTCCATTCCCAACACACTGTAGCAACTGTGTGTACAATCTACAAGATGCATAGTAGGAACTCACCTGTGATCCTTAGCACCTTCCAAACCCACAACCACTTACATACAGAACGACGAGGGCAGGAGATGCCTGGAAAAACCACCATCTGACAGTTCCCCTCCAAGCCACTTACCATCTGAATTAGAACGTTATCACCATTCTTTCACTGTGGTTGGTCAAAGTCTTGGCTCTCCATCCTCAATAGCACCATGAGTGTACCTACACTTCAGAGACTGCAGCAGTTCAAGAAGGCAGCTCACCACCATTTTTCTAAGGTCAGTTAGGGAGAGCAATGAATTTTGATCCAGTCAATGAAGCCTTCATCGTATAAATCAATAAAAAAATTGGGAAAATCCAGTAATAGCTTTGTCTTTCTTGATTTGTTTGTTGACATCTGTTGTAAATTTGATGTAATATTGACTTCTTAGAATAGGGCATCAGTTTCACTCCTGATCCAGCTGCTTCCTAGAATGAGAACAAATCACAAAAAACTCAGGATCACTGGGATCTTCCGAGCCATGGGAATTAGATGACCACAAACCTAATTAAAACTGACTTCCACTGCCATCATCTTGCAGAGATCCATCAGTGTTTTTCAGGATAGATGCAGCTGCTGTAGACGCTGGAGTTCTGACATCTGCTGGTAGTTTCATTGCTGCCGTTAGATCTTTTTTGCTGGGTAGCCTTGACTCGTTTGGGGAATCCTGTGGCTATCTGACCTTTCACCAATACCAGATCCTGCTGTATCTGGCACCTATCCTCCTCTCTTTCCTTCTCAGTTCTCCTTCTCACTGGAAGAGTCTCCATCTCAGTGTATAACGTCCATAGCATCAAGGAAATTTAGACAGGTTAAGTGAGCAAGCAGATGGAATATAATTTAGAACAATGTGAGGTTATCCATTTCATGTAGGGAAAAAAAGAAATGCAAAATATTTCTTAAATGGTGAGGAATTGGGAAATATTGATGATCAAATTGACTTGGATACCTTTGTTCATAAGTCACTGAAAGCTAACATACAGAAGCAGCGGACAGTTAGGAAGGCAAATGGTATGTTAGCCTTTATTTCAATAGGATTTGAATACAGGCGTAAAGAAGACTTGCAATATAGAGGCTTGCTGAAACCATATCTTGAGTATTTGTGCAATTTTGGTTTCCTTAAGGAAGGTTATAAAGGGAGTGTATTGAAGGTCATCAGACAGATCCCTTGGTGGTAGAAGTATCCTGGAGAGAGATATTGAGAAGACTGGGCCTGTACTTCTTACTGCTTAGAAGAATGAGAGATGATCTCATTGAAGCAGACCTCAAGGCTCAAACTATCCAGGGTAGAAATTCCAATTTGGTGAATTCACATAGGAGCTTTTAAAATGTTCCTAATCAAAAGATTGCACAACATATTTGAGTGTTTGTAATGTGCACTTGACTGATTGAATTAAGCCCTGAAGGAGTTTAAACTTTATCTGTTCTATGTTGAAAATGTTAAACCACAATTCTTTTGTTCCAAAACATCATCATTAACAGTTCTAATTAAAGGTAAGCTTTATTTCATTTTTCCTTGCAATTAAGACACATTGTATATTGTAATCTCTGTTAGATTTGCTCCAGTTCACCTCTAATCCTTATGATTTGTCCCCATCTAATCAACTAGTGACAGATGTGTTAATGTACCTGTCAGGCCTGTCACTGCTTCATGTGTTTTCTAAAAGGAGGCTTCACTGGGCAGGAATGGAAAACCTGCTCACTCCCCTCACAATTTTAGTTTAATTATCAATTAATTCAAGAAAAGTGGACAGCTGGGAGTAATTACAAGTTAATCATTTCATTAACGGAATCAGAAAACATTATAAGCTGGGAGAAGGAATGTCTGGACAGTTTATGTAGTGATCAGGAGCTAAAGGAAACCTTTCAAGTCACTCAAATGAGTGACATTTACAATGATCTTACATTCATGAGAGCAATTTCATTCTCATTTTAGTCTGTTCTTTTTTTCAAACGTTCAGTAATTTTTTTTTTATTCGCCTTTCTCTAATAGTCCCTTTACATCCTGTTGATTAGGTTGAAGTAGAATGGCCAAGACTTGTCTGGACATGAACAAGCAGGTTCAAGCAATTTTTTCATCAAATTCCAAGAGAGAACATAAAAGGTTCTAGGACCATGTAATAGATCAAGAGCAAACTCTTGCAACTATAATTCTCCATTCCTGACAACATTCGAGTAAATCTCCACTGCACTCTCTCCAGAGCAATTCCGTCCTTCCTGTTATGTAGTTACCAGAACTGCACATAATACTCCAGTTGTGGCCTCACCAATTTCTTATGCAGTTTCATCATTATATCCCTACTTTTGCATTCTATACTGCTGCCAGTGAAGGAGAACATTCCATGTGCCTTCTTTACAATCTTATCTGCCTGTACTGCTACCCTTAGGGACATGTGCACTTGCACGCCAAAATCACTATTATCCTCCTGCTTAACAAGTAAGAGAAGACTCAAGCCACCCAGGTGATGAGGCTGATGAATATTAAGCAGCAGACGACAACAAATCAAGAAAGAGCTGACTGCAGTTTTTGTCTGAACAAATAGTTATGTTCCTTGCAGCTCTGCTTTTTACCTAAATTGTATGAATTTTTTGCTCATCAGAACCCTAACTAGATTGGCAGCTTGTTTAATTGCCAAAGATGTACATTTGATCATCTTTTGGGTCAATGTGACATTAATGAGAAAGAAAAAGATACATTTAGGACAATAGTGTTGCCTCTCAGTTCTCTTAGTGTACTGTTAATATGAGTGCAAGTTAACAAAATATTCCGTAAGCTGCTGTGTGGGTTGTTTAAATTGCTGCAGAGGATTGTGGACTTTATTTTTTTTAAAGTAAGACAGCATTGTGTGCATTACACTTCAGAAATGATCAGCACTTCATTGCAAATAAAGGAAAAATGCAGATACAACACTAACCATTGTGGCACAGTGGCACAGTAGTTAGCATTACTGACTTACAATTCCACAGACTTGGTTTCAATTCCTGGCTTGTCTGTGCAGAATTTGCATGTTCTCCCATATCTACATGGGTTTCTTCCAGGTGCTCTGGTTTCCTCCTACAGTCTGAATGATGTATTGGTTAGGTGTATTGACCCAAGCAGGTGCCACATTGTGGTGACTAAGGGATTTTCACAGTAACTTCATTGCAGTGCTAGTGTTAACCTACTTATGAATAATAAATAAATTTTAAAACTGTAGCTCACAAAGGATTTTAACTCCATCAATTATGAGGGCTCTCCTCAAATTTGGCTGCATTCAGAAATTTGTAATTTCATCTACCATCTGATGGCATGCAAGCTGTGATGCTTACTAATGGGCCACCACAGACCTTGTCTCACTGAAGTCTGGAGCCAAACAAGGTGTCATTGCAGGCAACCAAAATACTCATCTTACTTTTAACTGTGTAGCTCAACTCCAACACATTCGCTGCAGGAATGATGATAAGTAAGATGATGAGCAGAAATTAATTCAAATTTTGTTATCTCTACTTCAAAACTCGAGTCACTCCAACCTAGGGTGGATTTTAATGTTGCAAGGATGTTTCCGGCACCCCTGTTGCCTTGAAGAAGACCTGGTGGAATTGTATCCTTTAATTGGTCAGCACTAGGCCTTGCCTGGAGTTAAGGACCCTAGTGACAGAATTCTTACCTCCTCCACCCCCAACCTCAACTTACCTCAAGAGCTGCTGGCCAATGCTGTCAGCACCACAGAGAGCAGTGGCAATATCACAAGTGACACATCACAATTTATTGTAGAAAGTTCTCACACAGCAGATAACTATGTGAATTTAAATCACATCTTGTGATGAATAGAAAGCTGGTTGGCAGATAGGAAGCAAAGAGTTGACATAAATGGGTCTTTTTCCAATTGGTGACTAGTGGCTACCGCAGGGATTTAAAGTTTAAAATTTATTTATTAGTGTCACAAGAAGGCTTACATTAACACTGCAGTGAAGTTACTGTGCAAATCCCCTAGTTGCCACACTCCAGCACCTGTTTGGATATACTGACAGAGAACTTAGCATTGCTAATACACTGAAACTTACAAGATACTGCAAGGCCTAAATAGAGTGAATGTGGAAGCAGTTCAGTGAAGGTTTACCAGACCAACAATTGGAGTAGATCGGACATATGAGGAAAAATTAGACATTTGTTGTATGCAAGTTTGGTCTGTATGGAGTTTGGGTGGCATGGTGGCACAATGGCACGGCCAAGGACCTGAGTTCGATTCCCTGCTTGGGTCAGTGTGTGTGTGGAGTCTGCACATTCTCCCTATGTCTGAGTGTGGTTTCCTCCCAGTGCTTCGGTTTCCTGCCACTGCCCAAAGCTGTGCGGGTTAGGCTGATTGGCCATGCTAAATTGTCCCTTAGTGTCAGAGGGATGAGCAGGATAATTATGCAGGATAAGGAATAAGGGTGAGAGTCTGAGTGGGATTATTGTCGGTGCAGACTTGTTGGGCCTCCTCTGGCACTATAGGGAATCTGTGATTCTACAAGAGATAGAAGAAAGGATGGAGCAGAGATTGTGTGGAATGTATGCCCTCTGTGTGCCCAGAAAGGACAGGGGATGGAATGCAAGCAACAAGACAGATGGGATGATGGTGTTGTGAAAGTCTTGCTGAGAGAGTATGTGTTAATATGTGTTCCCCGGGACTGAATGTACGAGATCTGTGAAGGGAGTAGCAGATTGAGTGCGTGATTCCATGCTGAGAGAAGGGAACTGAGAGAAGACTGGATAAGATCATCTGCTTCTTGCACTCGATGGCACTTCACAGGCTGGTATTGACTTCCTGGGCAATGCCCTCCCAGGCCAGAGAGGTCAGGTACATGTACTTCTTTAATAATCCCTATAGCAAAACAAATGCCAATGGCCCAGAATCCTTCAATAAGGGTGTCAAGAGCCTGAGTGGTGATAGCTGATGCTGCCTTTTCTTGAGGCCACTTGCCTTTTGACTCTGGGTTCCGCACATCTTGTGCAGTCTGGTGAAGACAAGAGAATATGATAGGAGTATGCTGGACTGCGCATTGTACTGGGACCTTTGAGCACCCACTCCCCCAGTGCTATAGTACCTAGTGGATAAATCATCTGCCAGCTAGCCATGCATCTCATCGGGAAAGTCACATGTGGCTAATGAATAAGGCTCTAAGCATGGAATTTGGCCAGCAGGCAAAGTGCTGATGGAATCACTGCTACTGCACATAGTCTGAGAAAGGAAGATCTTATTAAATCATAGAGCTGGCTTGTAGTCAAAAAGTCTCGTCCTGTTCCCAGTTTATACGTCCTTAATTAGCTCCTCTCCCTCACAGTTATCAGGCCCACTCGATTACACCCTCTCTGTAATCAGCCACACTTTATTTCACACTGTCTGTAACCAGCCCCACTCCATTACACTCCCTGTAATCAGTCCCACTCCATTACACATTCACATTGCAATCAGCCCTTCTCCATTACACACTCTCTGTAAACAGTCTCTTTCCATTACACACTCTCTGTAATCAGTCCCTCTCCAGTACATACTCTCTGCAATCAGTCTCCCTTTATTACATACTCTCTGTAATCAGTCCTTCTCCATTACACAGTCTCTATAATCATCCCCTTTCCATTACACACTCTCTACAATCAGTCCCTTTCCAGTACACAGTCTCTATAATCAGTCCCTTTCCATTACACACTCTCTGCATCAGCCATTTTAACATTTCAACCTTGTTTATGTCAATAATATGATTGTTCTGGGGAGGGCATAGATCCATAACCCAATTTTGCAAATTTTCTATTCTATTATGAAGGCTAGAGGAGTGAATTCAACTTGTGATCCCTTGTGATCTCTGGAAATTTCCCAGAGATTTCCCTATCTCTGGGAAATGAGTTGCTATGTTGGAAGCCAGCAAGTTCCAAGTGTGTAAGCTATCAGCTTCTAACAGATGTTAGAAGATGTGCTAACCTCACCATCTCATAAATCAAGAGAGGAACTCTTAAAAAAGACATTTACATTAAAAATCATGAATTGTATTTTTTCTTTATGAACTTAAAACCAACTTGGATTTGTTTTCTACATATTTTTACAGATACATTTTCCCTTCGGGGAATAGTGGGGCAGGCAGTGGAAAGATTCCCAGACTGATTATCAGCCAGTCAAACCACATCATAAACACTCTATCTGTGGCCAAAAAGTCTCAGTGTGGGTCTGGAAGCTGGAGTTTCTGTCCCAGAGGTATAAGGATGCAGCCACTGCACTACACAACCTCCCACCAACACAGATTGACTGTTGATGTATAAATCTCAGTCCAAGTTTATTGAATCACTAACAGATCAGAACTCAGTTTATAAACTGTATTACTATGAAAAAAATTCAACCTATTATTCCTTTCATATTTTTGTCTGTATAGACAAAGGATCATGTTTGCTTAATTTATTTGTGGGACATGGGCATCGCTGGCTGGCCAGCATTTATTGCCCATGCCTAGTTGCCCTTTTTCAGAAGCAAGTTGAAAGTCAACCATGTTGCTGTGGATCTGGAGTCACATGTAAGCCAGACTGGGTAAAGACAGCAGACTTCCTTCTCTAAAAGGCACTGGTGAACTAGGTGAGTGTTTCCAACAATTGGCAGTGGTTTCATGGTCATCAGAGATTCTTAATTCCAGATTTTTTTTATTGAATTCATATTCTGCATCTGCTATGGTGGGATTCGAATCCAGGTCCCAGAACATTAAACTGAGTTTCTGGATTAACAGCCTAATGATAATATCACTCAGCCATTGCCTCTCTTTGTTTATCAGTCTAGAATCTCTGTTTTGTGCAGATAGTGAATATGATAGATTTTCTGGAGATATTTTAGTTTACAGCCAAA
Source organism: Sphyrna mokarran (assembly GCA_024679065.1). Classification (NCBI taxonomy): domain Eukaryota; kingdom Metazoa; phylum Chordata; class Chondrichthyes; order Carcharhiniformes; family Carcharhinidae; genus Sphyrna; species Sphyrna mokarran. Next base: position 99,917,505 of record JAGIQG010000001.1, on the reverse strand, counting down.
ATGTACCAAAATTGGGTTTGATTAACTCCAGTATAATACAGGTGATCTGTCTTCATTTTCTTTCTTTCCCTTCTTGGATTTCCCTCACTTTTTCCCGATGGAGAGATTATTTCATTAACACCCTGCAAAGTCTAGAAGACCATTTTGGTTCTATGGTTCCAGGGCTGGACCGCCAGAAATTCATGGATGCCATTACAAATCATAGCTCCTGCAGAGTGGTTCTCAAATTATTTTCGTCAAAAGGCCTCTTTTCAAACAGATTAATAATCATCAAAAGCCCCATCTAAATTATGTTATAAATCCACTGATGCAGGAATTCTGAAATATTTAGTTTAAAGTTTATTTATTAGTGTCACAAGGAGGCTTACATATACTTGGCAATTAAGTTACTGTGAAAATCCCCTAGTTGTCATGTTCTGGACCCTGTTCGGATACACTGAGAGAGAATTTAGCATGGCTGATGCACCAACCAGCACATCTTTCAAACTGTGGGAGGAAACCCATGCAGACAATGTGCAGACCCCACCCCAGGCAGTGATCCAAACTGGGAATCAAACCCAGGTCCCTGGCGCTGTGATCCAGCAGTGCTAACTATGGTGCCACCCTCTTCATTAGTGGAAGAACATTTGAAACTTTTGTGACCATGTTAAACAGATGACGCTCTAGTGAGACTGATACATCAACATGCTGCACTGTGAACAGAAATATTAAAGTGATGCAGAAATTAATGGAGATAAATAGACCTATCTACACAGTAATACTGCTGTGAAAGTGGGCTCTAGGTGTGGTGGTGGGACATCCACTTATGTTGACCGCATTTGAAAACAGACCCTTCTATCAATCCCCACAGTTAGATCTGCCCTGGAGAGAAATGGCAGTGATAGTAGAGCTACAGTGAAGGCCCTACTGAGCAAATCCAGGGAAATATGATGACTCCTGGGAGGGGATGGAGATTGTTGCTGATTTTTATTACAAACAGAAGCTGCAAACATCAATGCCAGTGTTTTCCACTAGCTGCGCTCCTTCTTTGTATCACAACGTTCACCCAATAAGACCATAAGACTTAGAAGAGAAGTGTGTCATTTGGCCCATTGAGTCTGCTCCTCCATTCAATGAGATCATCACTGATCTGAAATAATCTTCAACTCCACTTTCCTGCCTTATACCCACAACCCCTAAATTCCCTGACTGATTAAAAATCTGTCTATCTCAGCTTTGAACATACTTAACAATCCAGCCTCCACCACCCTATGTGATAAAGTTCTCTGCTGTCTGTACTCTGATCTGTCTCTCAGGATTTTCACATGGCTTGACTCCAGCTGCTGCTCGTGGTTACACATTTTGGCTCCACTTCCAAAAGAAAATTTCAAGATTTGAAAACCCCAGCATGTGGTCACAAGTGAGGCTCAAAAATCATGTCCCTTGTGACAATTTTAGTCAAATAGGAATGTTTAAACACCTAGAAAATGTTACAAATAGGGGGGCTAAATTTCCACTCATGCTCCATGTCTTCAGTGACTTAACCAGCAGTCATTAAAATGAACACTGGAAGACGTATACAAAGAAGCAATATATTTTTTACTTTCTTTTTTGCTGAGATTATTTCAAATATATTGCCAGTCATTCTGGTCCAAGTTGAATTTCAGGCCTATCTTCTTTAGACTGCACGATGTGATCCATTGGACTGTTACCAGTCATTGAAATCCAGTGTGCAATGAAATTCTGTAAGGTACAAAGATTCATTGTAGAAATGAATCACTTCTTGCCCTGCGCCTAAGTAACTCAATTTGCATAAAGGTAAGTTGCAATTCATAGAACTTGCCTGTGTAAAAGAACTACAGCACTGAGTGTGAGAAAATGTATTTGAACAAATGCAGATCATGACAATGAATGGGATTTTACAGCCTTGCTGGAGCGAAACCAGAAATCCCAGCCCAAGGTCAAGGGAGATTTCCATTGTTAGACCCTCACCCGCTTTGTTTCTGTGGCTGGTGAGGTGATAAAGTTCCAGCCAATATCTCCATATCAAACGTCATTCTCTTCTGGGTTAATGGAGGTGACAATTCATTTAAAATAACATCTCTTAAAATAGTGGAAAAAGGAATTTGTTATGAATGTATCATGTAGTCATGCAATGATAGCACTAACCACAGTTTCTTAGTACTGTTAAGAGTAATAGAGAATGCCGGACGATATATATTTTGATGTTCACAAGATGGTTTTATTTAATTTCTGTTTCTTTTGTTAAAATGGGTTACATGCTTGGACAGTGTGCTCACTGGTTTTTATATGTGATAATGTTAACAATGAAAGATCAGTAAGATTAGAAAGTGAAAATCAATGGCTTGTTACTGGAAAATAATAGAATTGGAATATGACACTCTACTCCAAAAACATAGTGTGACAGAGTTGTCTAATTCCTTCTTGAAAACATACAACGTTTTGGTCTCAACTGCTTTGTACAAGCTTACTACTCTGGGTGAGGAAATTTCTCCTCATCTCAGTTCTAAAAGGTTTACCCCATATCCTTACATTATGTACCCTGATTCTGGAACATCTTCCTGCCAAGTCCTACCAGTCCTATTTCCTACCCAGTCAAGCTCTGTTAGAATTTTGTAGGTTTCTGTGAGATTCTCCCTCATTCTTCTAAACTCCAGCAAAAATAATCCTAACCAACTCAATAGACGAATTCTCTGGCTATTCGTGCCAATGAGATCCTCTGGCCCTGCTGACAGCACATCCCTACCCATAGATTTCCCAGCAGTGTGGGGTAAATCCATGGGAACTCCCATTGACTCAGTAAGAATTTAGCAACACCAATTTTAAATCCAACCGATTTATTTGATAGTAAATCTGCGAGCTTTCAACACTCTGTGTCTTCGTCAGGCAAATGCAGTGTTCCGGTCTGCAATAGCACACATCAGCACAGACAGTCAGAGATTGCTGATTAGAATGCGAACCCTTACATCTAACCTGCTATTCAAGTGTTAAAGTGGCTAACAATGTGTGTGAAGGGAATCCTGAGCATTGGTTAGAGAATTGTGTATTTTCTCCAGACAGCACAGTAAGTGAGGTTTTTTGCTAACCCAGGCAAGTTACGGGGGTTACAGATAGTGTGTCATGAAGCCAAGATCCCTATTAAGACCATCCTCATGTGTGCGGAACTTGGCTATCAGTCTCTGCTCAGTGACTCTGTGCTGTCGTGTGTCACGAAGGCCCCCTTGAAGAACATTTACCCGCAGGTCGGAGGCCGAATGCCCATGACTGCTGAAGTGTTCACCCACAGGAAGGGAACTGTTTTGCCTGGTGATTGTTGAGCGATGCTCATTCATCCGCTGTTGTAGTGTCTGCATGGTCTCCCCAATGTACCATGCTTCGGGACATCCTTTCTTGCAACGTATTAGGTAGACAACGTTGGCCGAGTTGCAAGAGTATGTATCGTGCACCTGGTGAATGGTATCCTCACGTTTGATGATGTCGTCCATGTCTATGATCCGGCATGTCTTGCAGAGGTTGCTGTGGCAGGGTTGTGTGGTATTGTGGTCACTGTTCTCCTGAAGGTTGGGTAGTTTGCTGCGAACAATGATCTGTTTGAGGTTGTGCAGTTGTCTGAAAGCAAGAAGTGGGGGGGTGGGGATGGCCCTAGCGAGATGTTCATCGTCATCAATGATATGTTGAAGACTCCGGAGAAGATGTCGTAGCTTCTCCGCTCCGGGGAAGTACTGGACAACAAAGGGTACTCTGTCCACCGTGTCCCGTGTTCGTCTTCTGAGGAGGTCAGTGCGGTTTATCGTTGTGGCACGTCGGAACTGTCGATCGATGAGTCGAGCGCCATATCCTGTTCTCACGAGGGCATCCTTCAGCGTCTGGAGGTGTCTGTCATGATCCTCCTCATCTGAGCAAATTCTGTGTATACGGAGGGCTTGTCCATGGGGAATGGCTTCTTTAACGTGTCTAGGGTGGAAGCTGGAGAAGTGGAGCATTGTGAGGTTGTCTGTCGGTTTGCAGTACAGTGAGGTGCTGAGGTGACCGTCTTTGATGGAGATGCGTGTGTCCAAGAATGCAACTTATTCTGGAGAATAGTCCATGGTGAGTCTGATGGTGAGATGGAACTTGTTGATATCATCATACAGTTGTTTCAATGATTGTTCACCATGAGTCCAAAGGAAAAAGATGTCATCAATGTATCTAGTATATAACCTTAGTTGAAGATCTCGTGTGGTGAAGAAGTCTTGTTTGAACCTGTGCATGAAGATGTTGGCATACTGAGGTGCGAATTTGGTCCCCATGGCTGTTGAAAGCTTGCAGATTTACTATCAAATAAATCGGTTGGATTTAAAATTGGTGTTGCTAAATTCTTACTGAGTTCTTACCACCCCAGTCCAATGCCGGCATCTTTACATCATAACTCCCATTGACAGCAGCAGGACCAGAAGAATTCAATCAAATTTATGATGCATGAGCTCCCTCTGACAAAGCCATGCTGATTATCCCTGTTCAAGCTTTGCCTCTCCAAGTGGAGATAGATGCTCTCCTTCAGAAGTTTCTCTAATAATTTCCCTACCACTGATGTGAAACTGGTCCATAGTTCAGTGACTTATCTCTACTTCCCTTCTTAAATAGCAGAATCTCCTTAGCTGTTCTCCAATAATCTGCTGATCAGAGAAGAATTGAAAATTTGGGTCAGAGCCCCTGCAATCTTACTCTCATATTCTATTTTCCCCTCCTTAATAAATCCCTTAGTTTTCCTTTGCTGAATTCTAAATGCTTCCAATCCTCAGATCTGCTGCTTTTTCTGGTCAATTTATATGCCTCTTCTTTGGCTCTAATTCTATTTCTAATTACCTTTGTAAGCCCTGGTTTGGCACCTTGCCTGTTTTATTTTTATGCCAGACAGGAATAAACAATTGTTACAGTTCACCCATGTGCTCTTTGAATGTTTGCCATTGCCCATCCACTGTCATCCCTTTAAGTAACATCCCCCAATTCATCGTAGCCAATGCGTGCCTTATTCCTTTGAAGTTCCTTTATTTAGATTCAGGACCCTAGTCTCAGAATCAACTATCTCATTCTCCATTTTGATTAAAAATTCTGTCATGTTATACTTGCTCATCCACAATGGGCCTCACTCAATGAGTGAGGTCCATTGTGGATGAGCAAGTATAATATGATAGAATATAATATGATTGTGTAATGTTATTCATTTCTCATTACACAATACTCAATTTAGGATGGCCTGTTCCTAGAGTTGGTCCCTCAAACTTTTGCCCCAGAAAACAATCCCATTCAACTCCAGAAATTCCTCCTCTACTGTATTGTGGCTAATTTGACTTGCCCAATTTATATGCAGATTAAAGTCATCCATAATTACAGATATTGTGTTATTACACGTCTCTAATTTCCTGTTTGATACCAATTCCAACATTGTGAGAAGATGCCAGCATTGGACTGGGGCTGGCACAATAAAAAGTTTCAAAACACCAGGTTAAAATCCAACAGGTTTATTTGGTAGCACGAGCTTTCGGAGCACTGCCTCTTCATCTTTTGTAGCACTCACCCGATGAAGAAGCAATGCTCTGAAAGCTCGTGCTACCAAATAAACCTGTTGGACTTTAACCTGGTGTTGTGAGACTTCTTATTATTTCCAACATCACCACTACATTTGGGGGTCACTATACAGCCCTGCTAACATTTTTGTCACTTGAAGTTTCTTAGCTCTACTCATATAAATTCCACATCAGTGGAGCTAATATCCTCCTTCACTTTAACAAGAAATGCAACCCCACCACCTGCTCCTTTTTGTCTGTTCTTTCTAAATAATGAATACGTCTGTATGTTAAGTTCTAATCTCTATTCAGCTTGTAGCCATGTCTCCATTATCCTGACACTATCATACTCACTTACATCAATTTGTGCAATTAATTCATTTACTTTATTGCAAATGCTGAGTGCATTAAGGCACAAAGCATTCACACTTCTCTTTTTAACATTCCTTGTCCCATTCCCATTATTTTTCACTGTTTGATTTTGGACCCTCATTTCTCTCTCTTATTCCACTTTCTGTCCTTCGTTCTTGTCCTTGTTTTGCCTTTCTCTGACTCCTTGTATATATGTTCCCACCCCTATCATTTTAGTTTAAACCTTCCCCAACCACTCCTGCAAATATTAGCAAACATTGCATGACCTACATGTGTCAATCAAGGCAGCCCAGTAATGTGTTTTTTAAATCTCTCATTGACAGCCATAGCTTTTTAATAAACTACATATCATCACAGTTGTACAGATCTTACCTACACTTTAAGAGTACTTACATTTACTGTGTCAATTTGTGACTCCCATATTGCTGCCTGGGAATTAGCTGGCATCTAGCGGTGAGCTTTATTTTAAAATTAGGCCCTTGGATGAGCCAAAACGTTTTAATTCAGCATATTGCACCTCGTCCTTTCTCTAGCTGATAAAAAATGAATCTGTCAGAAACCAAATGTGGAGTCTTCCTGACCTGTCCTTAGTCTTCAAGTCTTATATAGAAAGTGTTAGGAATGTTAGCTTTTGTATAGTTTAAACTGTCTATTTAATTTTAAGATGGAATGGGATTGGGGTTTTAAAGGATAGCTAATTAACATTTCTAAATGGATATAAGGCTCATCTGATTCATCTTGCCATGAAGATGGGCTTTAAGATGAAAAGAGTCCATAACAACTCACTATCATATTAGGGTACTGGGCTTTTTTTAAGTTACCCCTCAACCCCACAGGTAGGTTAGTCTGTAAGAAGCTGAGAAAAAACAAAGCATAGAAGCAACTAGGCTCTATTATTCGCCACCCAATATGTGGGTAGGAGCTTGTACTTGCAACAAGGAGACCGCGTTCATAAAGAACAAAAAACAATACAACACAGTAACAGGCCCTTTGGCCCTCCAAGCCTGCACCAATCATGTGTTCCTTACTCGACCATTCGTTTGTATCCCTCTATTCCCAGTCTGTTCATGGGGCTATCTAGATAAGTCTTAAATGATCCTAGTGTGTCTGCCTCAACTACCTTGCTTGATAATGCATTCCAAGCCTCCACTACCCTCTGTGTAAAAAACGTACCCCGCATATCTCTATTGAACCTTGCCCCCCACCCCCTCGACCCTGAACTCGTGACCTTAAACTTAAATCATGAGAATTTAAATGACGTTGCAAAATTCTCCTAACTTTGGCTAGACGGAGGAATCTCCAGGATAGGCCTCTCTGGAAAAGTCAGTTCAGAAATTAGAAACTATCCATCTGGAAAAGGGGAAACTAGACATCAAGATCTGAGTGTAGCTTTTGACTATTGAAATGTCCACCTAAGGGACTAAGTATAATTATGGAGAGGCTTTTTGAACATTTCAGAAGTTAAATGAGAAACTTCTCTGTAGTTTATAGAGCAAGTTTCCTTCAAAAATAATGCTTTGTCAAATTTGTTTTGAATTTGTTCACTGAGAAGATCCATTGACTTTCCATTTATGTTTTTAGGATGAGGGATGAGTAAAATCCACCCAAAATCTTGTGCGATCATTTCAATGGGTGCTGAATTTTAAATACCTTTTAAAAACTATCTCTACAGGGATCACAACAGAGTCCAATAACTCTTCCAAAGTTAAAGCTGTCAAACATTTCTTTCTCATTCAAAGATCACTCAACTTTCCCTAAAGACCAAATCTCTGCTTCCATATGTTGGGATGGTCTTCTCAGATCTCTTTTCCAAATCAATAAGTGATTCCTCTCTCAGTATTATTGTCCAGTTTCAGCCCTTCTTTCTCCATTGAACCTTTCTTTTTTTTCTATTTTTAATTAAACTACGGGTGATCATCCTCTGCTCTTTCTTCACTTGCTCCTGTAGAAGCGTAAATATACAGTCCTACCCAATTTTTCTGGTCCCCCAGCATCTCTCCTTCCCCTCCTGGCCATTGTCAGACTGAAGGATGAGTTGCCTGTATGGGTGCGGTCAGGGCTGGTGGCTCTCCTATAATTTTTATTGCAGTCCCAAAGCTCCAAATTCTGGCTGGAGTGGAGTCTCTTGATTGACTTTGTGCCGGGTTCCTGATGCAGATGAAGTTTCACTCGCATAACTGTAAAAACTTTTAGCATGTCCTTTCTGAATAGGTCTAGGGCCACCACTTGGGCATCAACACCAAAATGGTTTTGATGGATTGTCTTTGCTATATTTTACATCATTTCTTCCTTGTGAGACACTCATGCTTTTAAAATCCAAACCTGGCATCAGCTGATGAGTGCTTTTGGAATTTCTATTTGACTCTGTTTAACCTTGGGGCTATCTAATGAGCTTGGCCCTTCACTTTGCTTTCTGAAATAAAATCAATCCAAATAGTGAGGGGGGGAGGTGTCAAGTTTTCTTCCATTGATTTTTAAATACATTTTGTTCATGGAGCCTTTAAAATTACCAGTTATAATTCCCAAGTGTTAGCAAGCTATGTCCCACAGTCAATGTCTTGTGAGCCAGGTTAAAACACATCGACAAGGCAAGAGGCTTCGAAATCTCAGGGCTGTTATTATTAAAACATTATGAGCTGTATCTCTAATCTATACCTGAACATGAAATGCACAGTATCTTGGGCAATGGGAGTTGTTTCTACCTGGGAAGAAATTTAATATAACTAATGGTAACTGATGAAACTTTCTGTTTGCACACGAATTGGCCAGAAATTGGGGCAATTTTTAGTGGATTTGTGGGCATTCACATTGCTCACATAATTTACACAAATACAGTCACTTTCTCCAGGTCATCACAACTTTATGGTGCACTGATGGTGGCATTTTGTCAGTTAGATTTTTAAAAATCAGCTTTAGGAGTACAGATTCATCACACTCATTGCAATACTGATGCCAGTCTCTTGCTGGGACTAACTGCATCACTTCAGTGCCAGTGAGTAACTGGAAACTAATGACAGCAGTTTCCATCCAGCCCAGCCACACACTATAGAGTGAAGTTGTTACAGGGTTAGATATACCACAGTGTGTTACAGCCAGGGAGTTCTGCCTTTTGGCTCCATGCCTATGGGAAGATTGCATGGACACAAAATCGTAAGCAGTTCCTGCAATCCGCCAAATAGTGCAGTCATCCATTAAGGCTCTCTGTTTTTACTGACATAGGTAAAACCAACCCTTACAATTTGAGAACCAGTTCACAGTTAAACTGCTTTATACTGATGGTATTGCTAAAAAGTAATTGCGACTTAAAATGTATCATTTAGCAAGTTAACCTTATGGAGGTATTAGCACCATTTTAACTGCCAAGCAAACATTAGTAAAATTGTAATAAAATAAAGTAAGCTATTATGAAATAGGAAAAGCACTTGATACTTAATGAGTTCAGGCAATCTCAGCTAATTCCCAGTAAAGACAAAACCATAGAGCTAAACTAGCCTGATATTCTGCACTAATTGGCACTAATTAGAGTAATTTCACTTAAGATCGCCACAAGGATGCAAATTATAGGAGCTGAAAATGTCATATTGGCGCCGTAGAGGCTTATTATGAAGGGATGAATAGTAAACAGCTATATGCGTGGTCTGATGGCATATGCAGTTATAATGTATTGAAATTGATTAATTTTTAAACATTTATTCTCCTAATTGCAGTCATGAACATTATTTGAATATGAATTTTAGTGTTAAATATCACTCTGTTTCAGGCAGGTAAATGTGCTTCACTTAATCGTGAATGGATGTGAGGATTGGAAAAGGTGAAATGAAAGATGCAATTTTAACTCACCACCTGATGGATCAAACTGTGGTGGAATTAAAAGTTGCATCATGGATTCATCACCCATTACTACTTGGTTGCTGTCTGATCAAAACTGAATAATGTAATTCCTTTAGGAATGTAAGAGCTACTTGGCACTGAACTGGTTGATTGAAACTTTGTGGAGTTAGTTCCCAAAGCTCCACCAAAGGTTCCGTCATCATGTGAATTGCTGCCACCTCATGACTCCATAAGTCCAAGTTTACAGCCATTCTTCGAGCAAGTTTGGTGGAAGTGGGAGCTAGTGGGATGTGTGAAATTAGGTGGTGGGTAGCCCATTATGTTCCCACCCACCCTGGTCCTCATAATACACCCACTTGGCTGCCTATCCTCAAGTTTACTTAGGCCCTTTGCTTGCATAGTTAGGGACAATTAATGACCATAATCTGCCCCCACTCTTATAAGATGCTGGATCGTGGAAGACAGGCAAAAGCAGGAAGGCTGTTTTTCACTCCAGTTGATTTGATTTATGATTGTTACGCATTAATACACAGTGAAACATATTGTTTCTTGTGCGCTTACTTAGTTGGTGAAGAGATGGGAAAGACGGGGAGATATCTGCAACTTCTGTGCATTGGAGCATCTCCCCAAGTTTATACCTGTCTTTACGCCTCTCCACCTGGCATCCAAACCTTCTCTCCCACACACCCCACCACCAGTTAGGGTGTCTGATCCCTTCTTACCTTCAAGCCTGGGATTTACTAGGGTCTGGTTTCATTCAATCTTCTTCATGTGCCTCCTTCAGACTACCTTCCCCAGTGCTGCTAAGATTGCAAGAGCTGTCAGCCAATCATACTGGCAGGAGCTCTCGAGGCTGGAATGTCCTGTCTCTAAGGGACAGAAGTCTCACTCTTAAGTTGTAAAAGCTGCGACATAATACCACTGTGGCAGCCTTTTATAAAGCCTACGCCTCTGTAGCCCCATTCACATGATCACAACTCCCCTCCCCACACTTACTTTTCAGGTCTCAATCAAACCAACTGCATTGGATCCCATGTGTTGCCTGTCGTCTCACTGGCCCAATGTAAATAAGGTTGGGGTACTCAACACTGAGGCCTCCTTTGCTAACCGGATTTGTCAGACAGCCACCCAATATACAAAATCGACACCAATGAAGTATGACATACTGACAATGCAGACTAATCACCTTTTGTAAAATTAAAGCCTGCAAAAATAATGGCCTTGTCATCATTTCTCACTCGAGTATCACCCCATAGTTCTTTAATGCAATGTTTTTACTTGAATTAGCCCTCCTTCTTCTACAGTGTAACTGGTGGGAAAGCTGCTGTCGCTCAAGGTAGTATTTTTCAGTTGTCATGTTTGATGAACTCTGGGCACTCTGTTCAGAAAGAGGTTGTTAACCATATTTTTGGGCTGTGGCCGAGGTACTCTGCTCCCCGCTTTGTTTTCTTGTACCATGTTGGGTATTGATTGAGGGGGCAGCAAGGGGGAAGATTGGCTAATATTCTGGAAGGAAGTAGCACGTGCCACTGCCATCGAGCCATGAACCATGAGGCTGCAGCTCACGACTCTGACTGATCTGATTCAATAGTAGCTATCTCTAAGGTCCACTTGCCTAACCAAAGCACAGCAAACTCTGGAGCTCAGCCAATGCATGGGTTTCCATCAAAACTTGAAAAGCTGGTGAAGGCTTGGCTGAAGTGTCCATGGAGGTAACCACATGCTCGATCATATTTTTAAAAATTTATTCATGAGACGTGGGCAGCACTGGCTGGCCAGCACTTTTTATCCATCCCTAGTTGCCCTTGGAGAGCAGTTGCGAGTCAATCACATTGCTGTGGCTCTGGAGTCACAAGTAGGCCAGACCAGGTAAGGATGGCAGATTTCCTTCCCTAAAGTACATTAGTGAACCAGATGGAGTTTTCTGACAATCGACAATGGCTTCATGGTTATCAATAGATTCTTAATTCTGGATATTTTTATTGAATTCAAATTCTACCATTTGGCGAAGTCCCCAGAACATTTGATGAGTTTCTGGATTAATAGTCTAATGAAAATAACACTAGGCCATAGCCTCCCCATTCATTGTAAATGAAAAATAACTTTCTTGGGTGAAGTCCCTGAAGTTAGTATCTGTGTCCTCCGCAATAGAGCCTGGATCCAAGCTTGCCCCCCCAATAAGATATCACTTGGGTTGACCTTACCACCATTTCCTAGTATTGCTCATCAGTGCTGGCTGCTTCACCTCTCCAACTCACCCATTAACCCATGCAACAGATTAATGTCATTGCTGATGCTTGGGATATCACAGAGTGTGACAGTACTTTGTTCAAAGGATGGTTCGTCTCTGAATCCTCTTCCATAGGAACTAGGCGGAAGGACCGGGAGGAAAGAGAAAAGGAAAGGGTAAATTTGACACTGACAGACTACAGTAAAAGGATGACAAGTTTCACTAGCCTGCATGGGGATGTCAAGTATCATGAATATTGATGATTTATAGTTAATAGAAGGGCACAATTCATAAGCTGATGCACTGCTTACTGTCACCCCCAGTTTCAACATCAGGCTCAGGATCGTGCTTGTGGATCACAAAATGGTCACCAGCTCTGGGGATGACCTTATCAGAATTTGGCCAAGTGTCAGGATCTAATTGAAAACTAATTTGTTTCTCTCCAGCAAAATAGGCTTGTTTTCTCTTCAGATCTTCTGACATTCTATCCAAAAAATGCAGGGGGCATGTTTCATACTGTCATGTTGAGGGATGGGGCCTAAACACGCCAGCAAAAAGTAATCTCTCCCATACCTCACCATGAGATCTCAGGGGTTCCACCTATCCCCACCGAAATCAGAGCTGGCATCCTACCCCACTCGCCCTATCCCCCCATGTAATCAGAATTGCATTTCCCCCCTCCCCCAAACAGTGAACAGCGAAAATTGGAAATTGCAATCTCGTCAACAATATTTACAATTTCTGGGTTTTGGCGGATTTTGGCCACTGAACTCACACACAGAGAGAGTTGGTCTTCACCAAAGAATGATCTGCCACTACCCCCCACCCCCATCCCAGCCACCGATCTGAGTCAGAGAACCGTTGGGAACTCTGAATTTATCTCTTTAGAAGCTGGAGCGCCCGAAACAGGCTTTTGCCAAGTATGTCTGTTACGCACCGAATCTAGATGGGTAAATGCAACGGTAAAGGGCAAAATGCTGGTAACCTTGGGTGGGCAGCCCAATAATTCAATTTAAGTTCATGCAAAAGCATTTAAAACGCTGTTGCACCCATTTTGGGTGCGGTTCGGATCATGCCCATTTTTGGGCCTTGGTAAAGTGGGCATCTGCGCAGCTGCAGGTGTGGATCATACTAATCACCTCATGCCCGACTTTCACACCTGAAAATGGGCACTACACAATAGTAAAATCAGGCCCTCTGTGTGGAGTTTACATTTTCTCCCCGTGTAGGTTTCCTTCAGGGTGCTCCAGTTTCCTCTCACGCTCCAAACATGTGTGGTTTAGGTGAATTGCCATGATCAATTGTCCCTTAGTGACAGAAGGACTGGCAGGGTAAATAAATGGGATTACAAGGATTGGGTCCTGGTGGGATTGTTGCCGATGCAGGCTTGATGGGCCCAATGGCCTCCTTCTGCACTGTAGTGATTCTATAAAGATTCAGTGGAGTTATCATTTTAATTCCCCAGCTTGCTCCTACCTTGACCCTTTTGTCCTTGGTCTCCTGAAGTCTTCCAATGAAGCTCAGTCTAACTTCAAGGAACAATCCCTAATCTTTCAATAAGGTACTTTATGGTCCTCCATACCCTATAGAAATCTCCAATTATCAGACTTCAAATACCTCCATTTTCTTTTCTTCTTCTTTACTGATTTTAGCTTTTGGCCTTGCTTTTGTCCTTCATTTTGCTTTTAGACAACAGAATCATAGATACCTTACAGTGTAGAAAGAGGCCCTTTGACTCATTGAGTCTGTACCGACCACAATTCTACCCAGGCCCTACCCCCATATCCCTACATATTTTACCTGCTAATCCCTCTAACCTACGCATCTCAGGACACTAAGGGGCAATTTTAGTATGGCCAATCAACCTAACCTGCATATATTTGGACTGTGGGAGGAAACCGAAGCACCCAGAAGAAACCCACGCAGACACAAGCAGAATGTGCAAACTCCACAAGACAGTGACCTGAGCAACTCTACTATTCCCACTTCCCTATCAAACTCTGCAAATGTTGTCCCTTCGCTCATTTATTCAACTTCAATTTGAAAGCCATGATTGAATCTGCCTTCACCACACTCTCAGCCAATGCATTCCAAATCTTCACTCCTAGCTGTGCAAAAAAGTGGCCATTACTTCTTCTGCCAATTACCTTATATTAGTGTCCTTTGCTTCTCAGCCCTTACAGTAATACTAAAGCTTTCTCCCCATCCACTATTTCCAGGTCCCTTATGATTTTGAACACAATTATCAAATCACTTCTCAATTTTCTTTTACCTAAGGCAACAATACAGGTTCTCCAATGTATCTATGTAAGGAAAGTCTCTCAACTCCAGAAACACTCACAAATCTTTCTTCTCTGCATCCTCTCTAAAGCCTTCACAACCTGCTTAATGTTTGGGCACAATACTCCAGTTGATGCCAAACCAATGTTTTATAAAAGTTCATTGTCTTTTCCTTCCTTTTGTACCCTCTGTCTATATTTACAAAGTAAGAAGTATCACAACAGCATGTTAAAGTCTAACAGGTTTATTTGGTAGCAAACATCACTAGCTACCAAATAAACCTGTTGGACTTTAACCTGATGTTGTGAGACTTCTTACTGTGTTTACCCCAGTCCAATGCCAGCATCTCCACATTATATTTACAAAACCTGGGATTCTTTTTGCCTTTTTAACAGCATTCTCAATCTGTGCTGCCACCTTCATTAATTTGTGCACATATGCCCCATAGATCTATCTGTTCCTAAACTCGCATTAGAATTATAGCCTTTGTTTTATATTGCCTCCTCATTCTTCCTTCCAAAATCCATCAATTCACACTTTGCATTAAATTTCACCTTCCATATTTCTGCACGTTGTATCAGTCTGTTTACATCCTCTTAAAATCTATTATTATCTGACTCACATTTTTCTCCTCAAATCCTGGAGTGGTCCTTGAACTCTTGTGACTCAGAAGCAAGAGTGCCACCTACTGAGCCTCAGTTGACCAGATAACGTGAATAGTGTACTATATAATGCAATTATTTTCTTTCTTTCTGTATTTCACATCCATCGACTGGAGTGGAAATTTAAATAAGTCAGTGGTGAGAATTGTTAACTTTTAACCTGAAATGGGGATCAAGCTAATAGAGCTGCTCACCAAACCCCGCTTGGACATAACTGTGAATTTAGCCCAGTGAACTGCAGATGACAAATGAATGCTTTGTTGCAAACTACCAGCCCTGAGAAAGCTGTAAACAGCTAGTTCCAATGCTGACATCAGCAGGTCAGGCCTGGGATAGAGTTGGTAGGTTAGAGACAACCTCAGTAGGTTGGACAAACACAGACTGATGTTATTTCTGTGGGGCGAGGATGAACAGCCTTATTCCTCATAATACAAAGCTTATTCAAAATTAAGTTTGGCACTTTTTCATGAAACAGCGTGGTCCCTTTAAGAAGCCCCAACTTCTCTACTAACTGCCTGATACAGATAGAGTCACATTCTTCATTCATTTGGACTTCAGAATTGCCATTGAAATCCTTCAACAGTGTAGGAACCTGATTTGCATATTTGTATAGTCTTTGGTTCTAAATGGTCAGGCATGTTACTTGTTCATTTGAAAGTTTGCCTGAAAATTTTGTGGGCAGCTAATGCTACACGTTAGAAATTCCTTCTGTTATGGACAGGAGTGGGGTTCATTTGAACAGCACCAAATTTAACTTTCACCACCCATCTGTAAACAGGATTACATTTTTGATTTATTTCTCTTTTATAAGCAGCAGTGCGTTCCCTAATGCCAGCCTTTTTGAATGATCCAATTTTCTACTAATAACCCCACAGCAAACTCATGATGATATGAACTAAAAAAAGGATTTGTTCATTGCACATATTTAAAAAAATGAAAGGAGGATCACAATGTAGCCTCTACACTCAGAGAGTAAAGAGAGGGAGAGAGAAAACAAGATTTGACAGTACAAAGATTACAGAGCAAATAAATATTGAATCACATGAGTTTCAGCTCATGTTTGAGTCCAACTCAATATTCCTCATGAAGCAGCAGAAGTTCAGAGAAAGAGCAAGCCTACAAGGCAGCAAAGGTTTGTAGAGGGAGCAAGCTTATAAAGCAATGGGAGTTGAGAGAGGGAATGAGTCCATAAAGCAGCAGATGTTCAGAGAGGAATGCCACCATAATTAAGAAGTACACAGGCAGAGAAGGAATGGGTGCTCACTAGAATATCCAAGAAAAATAGACAGCTAATGTAGGAATGCTTTGATGCCATCTTTCTTTTGAACTGCTTTTCTGTTTTGGATACTGGTGAATGAGATTGTTCCTCAGACGATTGTAGCAAGTGCCAAGTTTGTGGCACCATGGGTGGCTGAGCTTCAGAGAAGGGATTGGAGGGAAGAAAGAGTGAAAGTGCTATAGTGGTAGGAAATTCCATAGTTAGGGGAACACGCAGGCTTTTTTGCAAACATAGTCAAGACTCCAGGATGGTATGTTGTCTCCCTAGTTCCTCGATCAGGAATATCATGGAGCAGCTGCGAGACAGTCTTTTGGGAGAGGGTAAACAGGCAGAGTTTGTGGTCCACCGTGCAACTAATGAAATAAATAGGAAAAGAGATGAGACCCTGAAATCAGATTTTAGGAAGCTAGGAAGCAGATTAAAAATTGGATTTCAAGCATGTTATCTCAGAATGAATTCCTGTACACATGCTAATGAGCATAATAGGAAGATTGAACTGTTCCACACATGGATGGAAAAATGGGAGAGGTTTGATATTAAATGTGTACTTTGCATCAGTCTTTACAAAGGAACAAGTTGCTACCCAGGTTAAAGTGAGAGAGGAGGTAACTGGTACACAATTTATAATTGAAAATGAAGAAGTGGAAGGCTATCTTCATTTAAAATTAATAAGGTACCAGGACCAGATGAGATGCATCCAAAGGTATTAAGCGAAGTAAGAGTGGAAATTGCAGAGATCCTAGTGATAATCTTCCAGTCTTCTGTATTAATAGGCGTGTTGTCAGAAGCCTAGAAAGCTATGAATGTTTCTCCTTCATTCAAAAAGAGACGCAAGGATAAAGCCAGCAACTACTAGCCAGTCAGTTTGACTTCAATGGTGGAGAAATGTTTGGAAACTCATCTCAGACAATTGCAGGGTAACGAAAGAAAGCCAGTATGGATTCATTAAGGGAAAATCATGTTTAACAAACTTGCTGGAATTTTTTAGGAGGTAATGGAGAACATTGATAAAGGTGACACAATCAATGTAGTATACATGGATTTTCAAAAGGCATTTGATGCAATGCCACACAACAGATTTGTGTACTCATGGAATAAAAAGGAAAGTAGGCACTTGGATAAGAGATTGGCTAAATGACAGGAAATGGAGAGTAGTGATAAATAGTTGTTTTTCAGATTGGAGGAAGTGGAGTGGAATATCTAGTGGAGACTCCAGGGGTCAGCGTACAGACCTGTGTTCTTCCTGATGTACATTAATGAGCTAGATTGTTCAGTGCATAAGTTTAACATTTTCAGATGATAAGAAGACTGGAAAAATTGTTAACTGTGGTTTACAATTCTCCGAAAAATGAGCAAAGTGCTGCTGTCAGCATGAATGCCAGAGTGTTTGTGATGGGAGCTGACAGTGCCTCCCAGGTCAGATTTGCCTACTTTTAGCATATAAAAATATGCATAACAGAAGGCATGTCAACCATCCCGCCTTCACCAAGATCAGACACCCTTATCTCCATGTTCAGAGAGAGTAGAAATGATGACCCACAGCTGATGAAGGGAAAACAACAAACAATTCAGGAAAAAAGGGCACCCTCCCTCCCTTTACTGAAATAAAGGATCACCCGCCCACATAGGCATGAGGGTAGCCCACATTCAGGCAACCCCCTCCCAAACCATGTCATCCCACAGCTACCCTTTCACCAGCCATTCCCCCAGGACATCTCCATCAGCAGTGCCAATGGTGCACTGCCCCTGGCACCCTGGCACTGACACCTGGTACTCTCACTTTGACACTGACATCCTTGCCTGATACGTTGGACCTAAAGGAGGGGGAGTGGAGTCAAGGAGTTAAGTGCAGTGCCATGTACTCTCTGCCACTGCCAGGTTGCAAAGGAAGAGCACCCCAAAGGTCCTGGGAGGTTGGCTGGGCTTTTGACAGGGGCAAAGAATTAACCTCGACATTGTCTCCTGGGATAGGAATCTAGTGGCTAGACTGCCCCTTCTAGCCTTGAGAAACTTGGACATCACTGTTGGCATTGTGAATTCAGGCATCTCACTGATCGAAGTCTTCATTCTGTTCTGTGGCTTGTGAAAAATTTGAAGTGGATTGGTCACTTTAATCTCCTTGGCCCTTGGACGCCCAACAGACATCAAATGCCAGCAGCTGTGGAACTAGATAAAATGCTCTTTCAGAGAGCCAGTTAGATTTGATGTACTGAATGACTTCCTTTTGCACTGTAAAGATTCTGTAATTCTTTATGGAAGCCAGGAGGTGAAGAAAAATGTTGCATAATTCAATTTTCCTTTACTGCTGACTTCACATGAGGAGATAGGCTTCAGAGATGAATCAGTCTTCTCGGTGATGGTCCAGGATTTCCAGCAGACAGATTGTGGATGAAGGCCAGGTACTCCAGCTGGGTGAAGCTCCTTGTCTGTGAGGCTGCTGGACAGATGGTAAAAAGCAGACTGGACTTTTCAGTTCAGCAAGGCACTATTACAAACTGGAGACCAAGATCACCTCTATGATTTCCATCTCTCTACCATCTTTGGAAATATGATGTGCATCTACCATCTGCATTCCAAAGACTGTGAAATATGTCAGCATTTGGAACTGAAAAGGAAGGCTGCGGGACCTTTGCCATAAGAGTCAATCTATCTTCTTCTGGCCAGCCTAGATTATTGAAATCAAATGGCCTTAGTATATCACCTCTTGAATTTTGGCTGTATAGTCCATTGGGCTTCATTAGTGGCTCCTCAGAGATAACGAGCCATGAGTTTTCCTGAAACTGCCAAGTGTCTTCTTTTGTTCAAAGGTCACAAGCAGACATAAGATGGGATTTCTGGTCCTGGCCACGGCATGACCAGTAATTCTTGTCTGAAGTGACCAGACTTTCTGCTGGTCAATCAAGTTTTCTGTCCTGCCTGTGCAGATTCCCATGGCATGCAGGAGTGGAATATCCTAACCATTAATGATGCCATTTTGAAGTTATTTGTTTCAGTTTGAAATTTTTAAGAATAGCAAACAGCAATCTATATACATACATATTATAAAAGTATACAATGTGAGGTCTCACATCTCTAATATCCTTTAAGTCATTGTATTGCACATCCATTAGTTTGCTGGCATATGTAAAAAAAATCTTTTGATGTTTTTCATTAGATATAGTGTGCATTTGCCAAAAGACTTCTCAAAATTTCAATCAGGCCTCTATGACTCAAGATCTCAAAATCAAAACCAATTAGCCATGTTTCAAAATGAAATTCTTCTGGGAAAAATATAGTTCTTTTGATGCTGCAGCCAGGTTATTTGCCCTAACGTTTCATTTTCCCAGAGATATTTGGCATTTTTAGTGCATACGCATTCATTTTGAAATCTTTGGAAAATATGAGTGCATTGTGTTTATGAAATAATGGAGATGTCGACAGAAAAACATTGGCTTCCACTAGATGGCAGGGATTTCACACAAAAAGGGTTCACAAGAGCCATGTTTTTGCTCCATAAGGATATAAGGGAAAAATGAAACCAAGCATTGTGTTTATTTATCCATCTATCCCGCTCTTAGCAGTGGTACTGATCTTGATTTCATCTGATGTTCTCTCTTTGGTAATTGTTCTATAATTTGAAAGGAAAGGGCGTCAGTAAAAGAATTTTGTAGGTTCCTCCTTGGTCATTTGAACATGTTTATTATTTTACATGTATTATCCAAATAAATTCCCAGTGCTCAAAACGTGCCGTCCACAGTCAAGGGGGAAAACAGGAGGAAAAAGAAACTTGCAGAAACGTGCCAATGGAATAGATTTTGGCATACAGTACAGCAGGAAGTTGAAAGGCATAGCACGTTTTTTTTGTGCTGTAGAAGGTGCTTAAAACATTATAATTAAAATAAAAATAAATTTCAGACAATATAATATTATCAAAATGCTTCAACCACAATTCTCTCTTTCAGAATATAGATTTATGCGGACAGCAGCATTTGATTCATATATAAATAATTAATGGCTGTCAAATTAATGCAAAGTTCCTCTGAATCAGGGAGATTTAAGTTTATCCAAGTCTGCAAAAGTCAGCCAAATTCAAATTGATCACAGTCTTGTGTACGTGGCGCACCCCTGTTCATGCTTGTTGAATTCTCTGTGGATTTCATGTTGCAGCACTTTGAACCTATAATGAACTGTTACTGTAATGTTATCGTTTTCTCAGCCTTGCCAACTATTCAATGCTTAAATTTTCTTTCAAATTGCTAAATTTTTTCACTGCAATTATTCCGAACTGCTTACCTGTGTTACTGTTATTAGGAAACTAAATATTGTAAATAAGTACAAAATACTTTGCAAATGTGCAAATAACCCTCTTCATCCATCCTGGAAATGTTTGTCAGAAGCTACTAATACTTTACATTGTGAGATTTGCTATTTTGAACTTCAGTTGTTAAATTATTCTAAGTCCTCTTTGTCAGATTTAACATGAGACTCCCCTGTTCTAGACTCCCCAGCCAGGGGGACATCTTCCTAGCATCTACTCTTTGAGCTCTTTAAGCATTTTAGATGTTTCAATCATATCACCTCTCAATCTTCTAAATTTGAAGGAATGACACCCAAGTCCTTCTGACTAGAACATTTCCCACTCCCATGCCATTTAAGAAATACTCCAACTAAGATAGATAACTTTGGATAACAAGTTGATCATTTTGTCATCTCAAAAGTGTTTATGTTGACTTGCTTTACGTTTGCTTTTGGATTATATGAAGAATATGTTTGCATTGAATCTGTCTGTCTACTAGTCATGGGACTAAGTAACAGCACAAAAGTGATTACAAGACAGCATAATTCTATTGATCAGCACCACCGCGAAATGTCCTTCCACATCAGCCTCTTCAATCAGCCTGAGCTTTGGAGTTTCTTCATGAGCTTCTTCCATTGCTTGCAGATTATGAACAGATTTACTAGGCTGTACAAGTCTACTAACCACTTCAGCTTGTTTAGTCTACAGAACAGTGGGGTAGAAATCCATCTTGGCCTCCGCAAAGCACAAAAAATTGCATTGGCTGCTCCTTGTACACAATGACTAGTAGTTAATTCCATTGATTGTAATGAATTAGCAAGTTGTAATTAGCCGGATACCAGAAGGATCAGTGCTTTGGCCTTGGCTATTTCGATATTAATGGTTTAAATGAGATAGATGGAATATAATACAGAGTTGTCCAAAGATTGTGAAGGAAGGTGCACACAATAGAAGATTAACCCATAATCTTACTGAATGGTGAAGCAATTTCGAATGGTTTCCTTCAGTTCTTATTTCATATGGTCTTAAATACCCCAGCCACTGCAGATATCAGATAACCAATTTGATGCTGTCAATGTTGAAATGAATTTCTTATTCTGGATTCTTTTATTGGTAATCTTATTCCCAGTAAAGGCATGCCAAACTCATAAAGCTAAACATGGACTCAGTGAAATTGCTGGGGCATCTTTTGTTTAAAATGGACATAATGAACAGTTAAGATATACACCAAAGGTCAACTTCAGTAGACTATCTCAAGCTTCTAGAAAGTTCCTATCTAAATCCCCTTAGGTCGAGGCCGCTTCCCTTTACTCGACATACTATCAAACACTCCTCCGTGGAAATCACATTGTCTGAGAAAAACAATGGTTGCCATTTTAGATTAAGAACTTTCTATATCCTGAAACCATCCAAAACTGCATTTCTGGCTTGAATGGGCACTTTCAGAAACAAAGAGACTAATGGTCTCGAGCCCTTTGAGGAGCTAGAAACAATAGCCCAGGATGTGGCTAATCAAATTAAGGCCAACACCATATTTGGAAGGGAGCTTTAGGCAGCCATGTTTTTGGTCTGTTCCTTCTTTTCCAGACAATCTGCAGAAAAGACAGAAAAACACAACAGCTGCAGAAAAGAGCAGGAGCATTTTTGACTTTAAACACAGAGGCAGTAAAATCTTAGAAGCTTGATTTCTTTCCCTCAGAAGTCCACTAGCACAGAACCTGACTTCCTGGTAAGACACTCATAAGAAAGTGATCTCATGATCTACTGAAAAAGCCATCTCTTCAAAGAAATCCAACAATAATCCTGATATCTGATTTCAGCTATTTAAACCCAGCTAAACTATAACTTGAAAGTGGAAAAAAATTCTTTCTTTACCAGGTTCTCCTACATGAGCCAAACATATGAACTGATCTTTAATAACCATTTGTAAAAGTGTATTATTCTCTTTAATGGTATCTTTAAAGAGAGTGAGTGAAGTATCATTTCACTTTTGGGGTGAATGCATGAATAGTCCTTGTTTAAAACCACTAAATTGATATCCTGGGGCTAAAAGGGGCTTAGAAGTACACACACTGACCTTTCTAAAACAAAAATTCACACTGACTACAGACAGTAAGGGAAGGAAATTGGGAGTTTCAGGTTATCTCTACTCCCCTGTCATAATAGTAGGCTGATAGAGATTGGTACAAATAAAAATGTTCCTCTTTTTAAGTGCCTATCATATATTAAGTACTTAATGCAGACTTTAATCTCCGCTTGGAACCAGTTTCTGAATACAACATTTCAAATCTGCAAATGGTGAAATCTGTCTATGGCAGTGCAATAAAATGGGTGGATAGCAAGTTATCAGTTTGCTTTACAACCCACCTGATTTTCTTTTCCAATAGGGTCAATTCCCTACCGCTTGTTAAACATTGCCATGAAAGACCAGTTTCCTATTTTGTGGAGGTACAAAGGTGCAGCAGCCCAGCAGAGTGGGCTTTAATAGGGTCATCAGCCTTATTTTTCTGCAGGTAAGCAGGTTTGTGCCCATGGGAAAAGGCAAAGGCAAGAAATAGGCAGCCTTGCATCTAATCTGGTCCAACTCAGGGGATTTGTCTGATGCGTGGGTCTCATCAGGAGGTTGGTCAGAATGGCTTTCTTTTACAGTACCAGATCTCACAATGTGATTATTGTCACCACTCCACCACCAGCCCATCAACACCCAAAATGACCCACCCACACCACTCTCCCCCCACCCCCACCAGCCCTACATCTAACCCCTCCCAACCCAACCACTAGCCTCCCACCCCCCATTCCCATCCCCATCCCCACTATCCAATCCAACCTCCACCACCTCCCCCTTCTGCCACCACCTTGCACCCCACCCCCACCAACAGCCTAACTAACACCTAACCTGAAACCCTACTACTCCAGGAGAATGGAGCTGTTAGTTTAGTGAAGTGTCTTCTATGGGGTCTCAAGGGTGAATATTTTGCCACCATTAAGGGAACAGCTGTTAGGGAGGCTATGAGAAGGTCAGTGCAGAGTTGTATACATGAAAGAAACAGCAAGAAATTATTCTGGTGATCTGGATGTGGAATTTGAAGAGAAAGTGAGAACATGTTCTTCTTATGTGAAGATAAGAAACCCGCAGCCCCATAGCACAGCTGCATCCATGGGAATGGTCTGAAGAGGCATGGCAATGTTGGTATGTGGGTTTTGCAGGACCTTTCGAAGGATGTATGTTCTTAATAATGGTCAATACTCATACCAAATGATCAGAGGCCTCTGCGGTGATGACATTTACCTCATCTGAGACACATATTGAGAAGATAGGAGAAGTATTTTGATGCTTTGGATTTCCTGAACATCTGGTAAGTGACAACGGATCTCAATTTGTCTGGCAGGAATTTGTGAACTTCCTCCCAGGAAATGGTATTTATCACAGGATGTCTGTACTTTATCATCATGCTGCTAATGGACTAACAGAAAACTTCATCCAAACCCTGAAAAGCATTCACTTATCATCTACCTTGACAAATTCTTGCTGATCGACGGGAATATCACATCTTCCACAACAGAGACATCTCCTGCCTTATTCATGACATAAAGATAGTTGCATTTGATCTTTTGAAACTTGACCTTGAGTTCAGCTCCACATTTGTGCCAAGGTCAGGTCTAATGAGGTCAGGATCTGAGTGGCCCTGGCTGAACCTGAACTGAACATCAGTGAGCAGGTTATTTTTGGGTAAGTATCACTTGATAGCATTGTTGGCAACCCTTCTTTTGCTTTGCTGATGATTGATCAGTTGGATTTGTCCTGCTTTTTGTGTACAGGACATACCTGGGCAATTTTTCCCATTTTCAGTAGTTTTGTAGCTGGAATACCTTGGGGTAGGGGCACAGCTAATTCTGGAACACAAGTCTTCAGCCAGAGTCTGCAAAGTATCTAGTGCTTTCAGCTGTTTTATGATACCACGTGGGCTGAATCGAATTGGCTGAAGACTGTTATCTATGATGCTGGGAACCTCCGGATACTGAGATGGATCATCCACTCTGCACTTCCGGCTGAAGATTGTGGTGAATGCTTCAGCCTTGTAATGCAAAAAGAAACCCAAGATCTGGACTGATGTTCAGGAGACACAAAATCAAATCCAACCACAGTTGTAGAAGAACTTATTTACAGTGACTTAAATAAACCTGGAAACCAAAGTCAGTTTCAATAATGGTGACCATGAAGCTACTCAATCTGTTCTCCCATGCATCTTGTCAGGGAGTGTGGTGGCATGTAATATTTCCAAGTTTGTTAATAACACAAAACTTGATGGGGATGTGAGTGGTGAGGAGGATGTGAAGAGGTTTCAAAGTGACTGAAAGAAGTTGAGTGGGCAAATACATGGCATATGCAGTATAATATGGATAATTGTAAAGGCTTCCACTTTGGAAGGAAAAGCAGAGTATTATTTACATGAAGATAGATTGGGAAATGTTGACATTCAAAGTGACCTGGGTGCCCTAGTACACCAGTCACTGAAAGCAGCCTGCAGGTACAATAAACAGTCAAGAAGGCAAATGGAACGCTGGCCTTTGTTGCAAGAGGGATTTGAATATAGCAGCAAGGATGTCTTAGTGCAGCTGTATAGCGCCTTGGGTGAGACCATACCTGGAGCTGTGTGTACAGCTTTAATTTCCTTATCTAAGAAAAGTTATTTTCGCCATATGGGGACTGCAATCAAGATTCACTAAACTGATTCATGGGATAGCAGGATTGTTGTATGAGGAGAAATTGGGTTGAGAGGGCTGTATGCACTGCAATTTTGAAAAATGAGAGGGGGATTTCATTAAAACGCACACATTTCTGACAGAGCTGGGCATACTGGATATAGGGTGTTGCTTCCTCTGGCTGAGGGTTCTAGTCATGATGTAAAGACGCTGGCGTTGGACTGGGGTAAACTCAGTAAAGTTTCACAACACCAATTTTAAATCCAATCAATTTATTTGATAGTAAATTCGCGAGCTTGCGAATGTACTATCAAATAAATTGGTTGGATTTAAAATTGGTGTTGTGAAACTTTACTGAGGGTTCTAGACCAAGGTGTCACAGTCTAGGATATGGGATAGGCCATTTTGGACTGAGATGAGGAGAAACCTTTTCAATCGGAGGATGATGAGCCTGTGGAATTTTCTACAGAAGGCTGTGGAGGCCAAATCACTGAATATATTTAGAAAGGGAATAGATTTCTAGATTTTAAAGGAGTCAATGGGATGGAGAAAGCATGGGCGTATGGCATTGAGATAGAGGATCAGCCATGATCATACTGAATGTTGGCGCAGGCTCAAAGTACTGCTCTTATTTTCTGTTTTCTCTGATAGTGGTTACATTAATGCACTAGGAAACATGAGGCCAGGAGACACAAAATCACACCACAGCAGCTGTTCATGAATGCACATCTCCACTAGCAGGAATTCTGAATGTGAGAGTTGCCAAGGTGACCAAAGTTGGTGACATACAGGATGACAGAGGAGCAGGCTAGTTGTTGCTGAAACACTTGTGCATTGTCCAGCTCCAGACAAAGCCCTGGTGAGCCTTAAAAATGTGGCGCTCAGCCACAGTTACACTCGGGGTGTTGAGGCAACGCAAGGATGTGGAGCGCTCCCATTCAAGCCAAACCTTGTTTGAAGAGAATTTCTTATCGGTATCAGGCCCCAAAATCCCCTTGTACCCACAGCCTGAATTATCTATTAGAAATCCACTCCTTGCTGTTCCATTTCATGCGAAGGGTTTTCTTGTACGGCCTGTTTTTGCACACTCTTAAATTTCTCATTAACTCTGAGCATTAACCTTGCTAATCCCCCCACCTCACCCCCCAATACTAAGGTCAATTTAGTATGGCCAATCAACCTAACCATCACATTGTTGGACAGTGAGAGGAAACCAGAGCACCTGGAGGAAACCCATGCAGACATAAGGAGAATGTGCAAACTCCACACTGACAGTGACCCAAGCCAGGAATCAAACTTGGATCCCTGGTGCTGTGAGGCAGCTGTGCTAACCACTGTGCCACTTCTAGTTCTGGACTCCCAGAAACATCTCAAACATTTTCATAATGTCAAAGACTTCCATTAGTCACCCTTCTGTTTTCCAGAAATAAAGCCCCACTCTGTTCAGGCTGCCCTGATAATTATACCTGCTTAGTTCGGGCAGAGTATCATTCTTGGAAATGTATTTTCTTTTACCAGGTAGTGACAGATTGATTGTGTATTTCTGGCATTTTCTGCATTTATTTCTTGTGAAGGTGATGCTTTACTTGAAAGCTGTTTGAAAGTTGTCGGTCTTGTTTTATGAAAATAACCCCAGATACCCTCAAAATGACTTGCTAGTCTTCATGTATCATTACAATAACTATATAATAAAATCACAAGGTAATCCTTCATCATTCCATCTTTAACTAGCCTTCTACATCTGACATTGTGATGACTGAAAGACCTTTGCTGAAAGAAAATCCACTCAGGTATTTTTTTTGTAAAATAATCTGGTGTAAAAACATGAATTACAGGGTGTTAGCAGAGAGGATTTCTTTTCAGGAAAATAAATTGAGTTTAGGATTACCCCAGAGTCTCCAGGAATTGAAGATTGATCTCCAGATACTATTGTGAGCCAAACTGGAGCAAAATCATACATCCGTTCAAAAATGTTTTTCATCGTTTTTTTTGAACATTTTTCTTTATTAGTTCTTCAGCGTGGGAGCAAAAAAAAGAACACATGACTGAGAAAGAATTATCCAATCAAGTAATGAAAAGTCTGTTTCCAGTAGGCATGGAAAGATAGTGTCTAGGAGGATTGGCATATTGGGCAACTGATAGAAGGAATGATGGAAAAGGTCAACTGGCATCCAGGGGACATTGGTAGACATTTCCAGGAATATGTTCAACTTGTGTTTGTAACCATAACTGTGCTTTAGTATTGGCTATGATCCTTTCCAGACATATTGTCTTCTCTTTGTGCTGTCCAATGAATGTTCAAATAGTAACATTGAACATTTTCCTCAACTATCTTTCAGTTGGCCATTTATAACCATGTCTCGTGTCAGTTACAGAAATGATAAGTTTCTACCACAGAGAGCCGTTGAGGCCAAAGTATTGTATGATTTCAAGAAGCAGTTAGTTATAGCTCTTGGGGTTTAAGGGAATCAAAGAACATCGGGGGAAAGTGGAAAGTGGGAAGAGGTTACTGAGTTGGATGATCAGCCATGATCATAATGAAGGGGCAGAGCAGGCTTAGTGGGATGAATGGTCTACTCCTGCTCTTTATTCTATGTTTATTTCTGGCAGTAAAAGAATAGCAATAAGGAAATTACATTTAGCAGATATTATTTAACCAAAGATGTGCAAGCTAGGTAGATTGGCCATGCTAAATTTCCCTTGGTACCCAAAGATGTGCAGGTCAGATGGATTAGCCATAATAAATGTGCAGGGTTACAGGAAGAGGAATGGGTGACATGAGTAAGGTACTCTTTTGAACAGCTGATGCCACTATGATGGGCTGAATGGCTTCTTTCAGTATTGTAGGGACCCCAGATGTTACATTCTTGTCTTCAAGTAAATTCACTAATCATACACAAGGATTGGTGAAACAATAATATTGATTCTTTATTTGCAGATAAGGCAATATATAGATGTTCACTGGAAGTTTGTGAGGTGCACATTTAACCTCTATAACAACTGCTTATGATTACCTACAAGTTGTGGAACCATGACATTATATCCTGTATCAGTGATAGTAGTGATTGACATTTGTTTCAACTGACATTCATTGGTCATCCCACTTTATTGAACTGAGGCTAGAATTTTCTGATAATTTGTCAGAGATGGAATTTTGAGCTTGCATTAACATAGAACATAGAACAATACAGCACAGAACAGGCCCTTCGGCCTTCGATGTTGTGCCGACCAAAATAAAAAGCAATGCCCCTCCAAACTAAACCATTCCCTTCTCTTCCATATACTTATCAATTAACCTCTTAAACGCCACCAAACTTGGCGCATCTACAACAGCTGCAGGCAGGGCATTCCACTCCCTAATCACTCTTTGAGTAAAGAACCTACCTCTGATATCCGTCCTATAACTCATACCCCTTAATTTAAAGCTGTGTCCCCTCGTGCTAGCTTTCTCCATCCTAGGAAAAAGGCTATTCTAACCTGTCGGTAAGAATGGTGACCTCACCTCCGAAGGTGATATGCAATTCACAACATTATCACTGCAATTTGGTGGTCCGTATATCAACCCCACAAATATTTTTTGCTCCTTGGTGTTTCTAAACTTGACCCATACAGATTCCACCACATTGTGGAATCTGTATTGGTACAATATTGTACAATATCTCCTTTAATCAACAATGTAACTCCATCATATTTTTCTTCCTGTCTGTTTTTCTTAAACATTATTTAGTAGCCATCAATGATCACCTTGGAGCCATGTCTTCATAATCCTAACTATATTATATCTTTTTACATCTATCTGCATAACCAATTCATCCATTTTGTTTTGGATGCTTTGAGTATTCAGTTACAAAACCTTAAACTTTTAATGTTTCTTGCCCTGTTCCCACTTTTTTTGAAAGTATAATTTATTTATTAGCCACAGGTAAGGCTTACATTAACACTGCAATGAAGTTACTGTGAAATTCTCTGAGTCATCACAGTTCACTGCCTCTTCAGGTCAATGTACCTAAGCAACACAACTTTCAGAATGTGGAAGGAAACCAAAAACGCCTGGAGAAGACCCATGCAGACAAGGAGAGAACATGCAGACTCTGCACAGACAGTGACCCAAGCCGGGAATTGAATCTGTGTTCCTGACACTGTGAAGCAAGAGGGCTATCTATTATGCTACCATGCTGCCCTATAATTTCTATTGTGTCCTTATCTGCTTCTGAACCATGATATCTCTGACTTTTATTTGTCATCAGCAAGTTACAGGGAAAATTCGAGAACTAGATCCTGCTCCTGAGGTTCTCATTCCCACGGTCTTGTGGGATTTTCCAACTGTGTAGCTATTTTTGCTTGTGGTCAATGCTGGCTGAAAATCCCCTTCTAAAAGTTTATCTTTAAAGATAGGAACTGCTTACCAGACAACAAAACAAAATAACATGTGTCTGATTGAATATTAACACATGACAGTAAACTTACATATCTATAAAACATAGTAGTGATAAGGAGGTAGCAGTGGCATAGTGGTTTTGTCATTGTAATCCAAGAGACCTAGGGTAATGCTCTGGGAACCTGGGTTCAAATCCCACCAACGCCACAATACAAATCTCTAATTAAAAGTCTAATTATGACCATTAGTTAATTATTTGTTGTCAAAAACACATCTAGTTTAGTAATGCCCTTTAGGGAAAGAAGTCTGTCATCCCTAACTTGTCTGGCTTCCATGTGACTTCTGACCCACAGCAATGTGGTTAACTCTTAAATGCCCTCTGAAATGATGCAGCAAACCACTACTACAGAAAATTGGATAAGGAAGGAAACCAGGTGGATCAACCAGCATCATAAAAATTAATGACAAACTCATTAATTGTTAACCTTCCAAAGTCCTCCTTGCTAATATCTAGAATTTTATGCTAAAATTGAGATCATTGTCTCGTAGGCAAATGAAGCAACAGCCTGTCATAGCTATACTCACAGAATCATACCTTAGAGATAATATCCCAGATACCACCATCACCATTCTTGTGGATGTCCTGTCTCACTGGCAACACAGACCCAGCAGAGGTGATGGCACAGTGGTACACTGTTGAGTAAGAGTTGCCCTGCCAGTCCTCAGTATTGATTTTGGACCGCATGAATCCTCATGGCATCAGTTTAAACATGGGCAAGGAGTCTTCCTACTGATTACCATGTATCATAAGCCCCCAACCCCCCCCTCCCCCCTCAGCTGATGAATCAATATTCCTCCATGTTCAGCACCACTTGGGTGAAGGACTGAGGTTAGCAAGGCCATGGAATGTACTATGAGTGGGGATCTTCAATGTCCATCACGAATAATGGCTTGGCAGCACCACCACATACTGAGTTGGCCAGGTCCCAAAGACATAACTTCTAGACTGGGATTTCAGCAGGTAGTGAGGGAACCAACAAGAGAGAAAAATATGCTTGACCTCATCATCACAAACCTGTCTGCCACAGATGCATTTGTCCACGACAGTATCATAGGACAGTCGGAATGACCACCATACAGTTCTTGTGGAGTCAAAGTAACATCTTCACATTGAGGATATCCTCCATTGTATTGTGTGGTACTACTACCATTCTAAATGGATAGATGCACATAACTATGTCAGACTGTTGCTTGACTAGACTGGGGGACAGGTCTACCAATATTGGCACAAGTCCCCAGATGTTAGAAATAAGGATCTCATCAACTGGACACTCTGTACTTGGTGTCTAGGTCTATCCAGTTTTACACTTACTCAACTGTTCATGAACAATTAAATAGCTTGCTACCCATTTGTGGTGGAAGTTAAGAGTCAACCACATTGCTAAGAGTCTGGAATGTCCCTGTCCTGTGATGCATCAGTCTATGATTTTATCTTTTGAATTGGAGATGGAGCAGTCATCGCACATATATAATGTGACACAATGGAAATAGAACGGAATGTTGGGATAGAGCAGTGGATGTTTGTTTTGCAACTTACCTTACAATACTTGAGAGTTCCTGATGTTGATCTGAATCCATCCTTCAGCATAATTTCCTCATTCCTCTTTGCAGATCCCAGTTAACCTGCAATGTATTTCGTAAGAACATAAGAACTAGGTGCAGAAATAGGCCATCTGGCCTCTTAAACCTGCTCTGACATTCAGTGAGATCAAGGCTGATTTTTTTCATGGACTCAGATCCACTCACCTGCCCACTCACCATAAGTCTTAATTCCTTTACTGTTCAAAAATTTATTGATCTTTGCCTTAAAAACATTCAATGAGGTAGCCTCAACTGCTTCACTGGGAATTCCACAGATTCACAACCCTTTGGATGAAGAAGTTCCTCCTCAACTCAGTTCTAAATCTGCTTCCCTTTATTTCCACTATTTTCTTTTATAGTTATATTTTAGTTAACATCCTTCACCTCAATAAGCACAAAATCGACAAGATTAATTGCTTTTGCATAGGGAGAAAAGAAGTTATCTCTTCAGTACAGAACATCTGAATCTTGGACACAATCATGAAAATGGAATTGCCATGGTGAGAAAGTTAGGCTGTCTCGGAGATGATTTTAATCCATGTTTTTCACCATCGTGAACAGAACATAGATTTTAAAATGATCATTTCCTCACATGTTCTTTTACTGCAATAACAATAACCGGAGCTTCAGGGAAAACCCATGAAAGCTTATTCTACTCTGAGGTTTTTGTGGTTCCCTGAGCTGAACTTACAGCAAAAGTTCTGGAAAATGAAAGCCACAATCTATCCCCAAGCTTTTATCCTGTGCTGTGTGCATGCTGCCATTAACTGCTGCTTCGACCTGGAGCCAGACTGATACATTTCAATCAGGATTGCATTGTTTAAACAAAAAATGAATAACCTGGAAAACAGTCAGACCAAACATGACAAGCCAAATGTTATATTTCTATCCTTGCCTTGATGAGGCATAACAAATTTACTGAGTAATGTAAGACATCTCACAACACCAGTTAAAATCCAACAGGTTTATTTGGTATCCTGAGTTTTTGGAGCACCGCCCCCTCATTGGGTGAATGGGCTCAGTCGATAAAGGAGCAGCACTCCGAAACTCATGCTACCAAATAAACCTGTTGGACTTTAATCTGGTGTTATGAGACTTCTTACTGTGCCCATCCCTGTCCAATGCCAGCATTTCCACATCAAAACTGAGTAAAGACATTCTTTTGAAAAGCTCATACCTTCCAATGACAATGATTGTAACACTGCCATTTAATCTTCAGAACAAAAACTTTTTCATAAAAGTTTTCTAATTTGAAGAGTAACTAAGCAAAACTTAAGAATATTTGCTGTCTTTTGCAGATATAACATTACCCTCACCCCAGCAATAGATGATTAATTCAGTTTGGAATTCTATTATAATTTTTTCTCCAACCTTGCTTTCAATCCAGCATTATTTTAACACAAGGCATTTAACAACAATCTTTTTGTCAGTCTCAAAAAGGTTCAAGCAGTTTTTTTTTAAACTTAAAATGCTTCATATGTGTTGGTAAACATTTGCCCTGTAGGTTTTTAAAAATCAAAAGTTTTAAAACAATGATGAGAAAACAGTTGATAAAACTAACATATGGTTAGGGGATGTGAAATAATCTTGATTAGATTAGAGGTACTCACAAAAACAGGATTCTTATTGTCTGAGAACTATGCCTTACATTAACCTCATAACCTTCTATTTGCTTTGAAACAAATGCATGTTATCAATTCACAATTGTTTCAATTTATTGTCTAAAATATGTGCTGTAAAGGCACTTTTGGAGGAGTGTTGTGCTGGTCTGTTTGCACTGAGATAGACATTGCATCATTCAGATCTACAGTGCGTACACAAATGATTATCTACTGTGAAACTTTCTGAAAGCTTTAATTGATGCAATATCAAGGCCAGATGGTTGGTGGTTCATCTTCCTTCAGCAAGTAACCATGATTTGTGGTTAAAAAACTCCTTTAGCCTTGGGCTTCAATAGCAGCCAGGACCTTACTTGCTCTCACTTCTGCAATTGATGCCCAACATCAGAGCTGACTAGGCAGACATGCCATGTATCAGGGCCAATGAATGTTATCACTATGGGTACGCTAACCTGAATGTGGGCTGAGGATTGTCGGGAAAATCAGCCCCACCTATTCTCTTATAAATGAATTTTCCTAACAAACAAGGTTTCACTTTCTTGCTAAAATGATGCTATTCTCTTGCATTTTTTATGAAGTATCTGTAATATACTAGAGCCAATAATACCATCTGAGAAAATATTACTTATATGAACCATTATTGATGATCTATGTATAATGAAATCTTGTAACCAAGACACATGCTCACTATATTATCGGGCTTCAGTTCATTTTAATGTTAGTTTGAAATACAGTCATTGACAAGTACTTACCCATCTTTTCATGTTTGTATGCAGGTCTCAGGTCTGTTTGCATAATCTTATAATCTTCCTAAGAAAAGAGACTGCATATATTCAATAACTATTCCAATTCACAATTAATTTGGAATTTGCTGGAGTTTTAGCTGAAATTCATTGACTCAGCCAAACCAAATTTGCAATGATTCTAATCCAGGGTTTTAAGTTTTTAAAAAGAGCTGCAGCCCACACTTCATGAGTACATAATGTGGTTTGTTTTAATTTCAGATGGTGATGTAAAATGGATAATATCAGCGTAGCAGCTGGTTAAACACCTTTCCTGTTCTTTGTTCGTAGTGGAGTCTCTGGGTGGAGGTGTTTAGTGGGTATATAACTCTGTATTGCCCAACTTACACTATCTCCCAAATCCAAAATTACCCTCAATGACATGCTGAACGTCTCTCTGGTTGTTAACAAAGGTGCACCTGCTTAATATAAGATGCAATAATTAACATATATGTCATCTTAACCTTTTACCAGTTGGTTACAAAAGAAAATAATGATGCTGAAGCATTTCAATGTATTGACATTTTCATTAAATAACATTGAGATGTGTTGAAGGTTAGTAGAGTAATTCACTTTTGATTTGAGTTTGTCCTAAGAACAGATGATGTAGACTTAATAAAAGGGATATTGTTCTTTATTGACAAGCGCTCAGAATCATTTACTGTACTATTGGTTCAAGGAAATAAAAAGAGCATGCAAAGCATTATAAATCATCCACAGACACAGATAATTTAGGATAGCAATAAAAATGGGAAGTAATGGGCCAATGCATGTGATATTATAACCAATGGTGCACCCTTTCCTTATGCTACAGTTACTGGCTGTGAAACGGGAGTCTGTCGTTCCCTAGTGCTGGAAATCCAAAAGCCACAAACTTATAAAGAGGTGGCTGGACTCCCTTCAGCTCTTTCTGGCACAGCTATATTCAATGAACCCTGACTGACAGGGTGTGAGTACACATGTGTCACAAATGCACTGAAAGCATGCAGAGTGATATCGAACAGCCCTTAATGCTGATTTAACCCCAAACTGCTCTATTGGCCAGCACTGGTCTCATTAGTGCTCTCTTTTAATCACTCATAATGTAGCAGGCATTCAGCTGCGTGAAAGATCCACACGAATGTTATTTAAAAGCCAACCTTCAAACTTTGAGGTGAAGTGTGTTTGATTTTCTTCTGGAGTTGCAGAGTGAGTGGAAATACTCTGTACTCCGTTGTTAGAGAAGTTTTGACACATTTTTGGATTTTCAAAGGAGTGATACTGGACCGTGACAAGGGGGTCAGAGGAAATGGTTGGCAGGGCAGGAAAAAAATCTGCTACAGAAGCAATCTTTCTTGGCTGCAGCAGGACTGGAAATGAAGCACAGGCAGCAGAGAGGGGAAACTATGTGGAGAGGGAGGAGGATGAGGAGGAAAAAGAGCAACAGGGGGAAAGCACACAGAAACCCAGAATCCCGTCGCTTCAGGTGGACTGACCATGAGTGGATACTTGGACTCCAGTTCCTCTGGGATCTCATTCTCACATCACAGTTGTATCACAATTCCCCACCTTCTGAAATATTAAAATTAAAAAATATATAAAACCATTCAATAACAACTTAATTTAGCAACACTCCCAATACTGCACTTAAAACTGAACTATTCAGCCTTTGCGTTCTTATGGGGAATTAAGTCTGTCCCAGCATCATAAAGCAGTTTTACCCAATGATCACAGCATTGCAGATGGAAATCTGCTGGCTTGCTGTGGGGGAGACTGCAGATGGACTTGGGAGACAAACTGTAGCACATCTGGGCCTTGTAGACCCAACTTTGGATTGCACCAGTTTGGCCTGGGTGGCAGCAGTCTGAGGTGGTTGATAGACAACAGCAAGAGCATGGGTGGAGTGGCAGCAGTGGAGGATGAATGCTGTCATCCTGTGAATGGACAGCAGGTTCATGCTCCAAGACTACTAGGGCACTCCCTAGTAGTGCCTTAGCGATCCTAGTATTCTGTTGGAGGATAGATTGCAGAACAAGCTTCTTTGGTGCCAGTAATCACAGTCCATTCGGCAACATGCATGGATTTCATCACCTCCATCTGTGCTCCTACTCCACAATGAGAAGATGTGTGGCTTCTGTCAGTGCTATGGCAGATGTTGACAGATTTAGCAGCAGAGACGGCATTACATTTGGACCTGCAAATGCTGTCCTGCAGTTCACCACCAGTTTCATGGTGGAAAGGATAGTTTCAAGATTTGTGTGAAACCCTCTGCCAAGTTGGAATCAGACTCTTCCATATTCTTCAACAGTGATAAGAGACAGCCAATCCATCAAACATTTGAGGATTCATGTCCAAGAACATTCTCTTGTATGAAATTCCTGCAGCAGAACTGGTCCAAAACCTTGCCTTCTGATGAGCTGACATGTGAACTATTTTTCTCCTTTCTTGGTTGCAGCCTACCCATTAAATTGCAACATACTGATCCTGCCTCTAAACTATCCTCTAATGTAAGTGCAGTATCAGTATCTGAAGGAATAGCTGTGATTGTAAGATTAAGTGATGGTGCTTCTTGATCTTAGGCTTGATGTAGCTCCTGGGCTTCATTCTGAGGTTACACTGGCTGCCCAGCAGCAGAACTTAAACATCAGAAAGCAGAATTGTGAAGCAGAAGAGGAAAGTATTCTTATCAAAGCTCTTAAACTCCAGTCATTTTCCTGGATCATAGATAAGCCAAAAAGAACCTGAAACTAAAATCCCACCCTTTGGTGTTCTATTTTTAGCAAACAATATCCCTTTTCTTGATATTGGTAGCATGGTTTCAATTAGCTACAGTGACACAGCAAAAATATTTCCTGTTCCACTCTTTCTTGCCAATCTGCCTACAGCATTTGAAAAACCAATCTGAGACTCTGTAAGAATAGTTAAAAGGCTTACCCATGTCAGACCAGTGATTGATCTCAAAGGTCATTGTATCAAATCAACCTATTTGCAATTGTATTATGCATAATGTAAATCATACTACAAACACACTGAGTGATAGTTTTAGATTTATGTGCTTGCTATGGGCATCAAAGACAATTGAAACAGCATTCTAGAGGCAAATGTAGCATTTCAGAATATTGGAGAGTTTCTGCCGTGCATTTCC
Organism: Sphyrna mokarran; assembly: GCA_024679065.1. Taxonomy (NCBI): domain Eukaryota; kingdom Metazoa; phylum Chordata; class Chondrichthyes; order Carcharhiniformes; family Carcharhinidae; genus Sphyrna; species Sphyrna mokarran. The sequence goes on along the minus strand of JAGIQG010000001.1, from coordinate 99,880,781 downwards.
TGTAGTCTAATTGTAAATATGCTTCAAAAAACTACATTAGGTTATTGACCTGGATGATCAGCTGTGATGATAATGAAAGATGGACTGGGTTCAAAGGGCCAAATGGCCTCCTGCCCCTGTTTTCTAAGTTTCTATGTTTCTAAACGTGAATTGTAGGCTCTTCCATACTCTCGGAAGGAATCCAACCATGTGGAACACAGTTGAAAGATTGAATATCTCATTGCTTCGGCATATTTCATCAAGTATATGAAAATTGTTCATTTCTAATTGGTCTGTCATATAATACTATGATATACATCAACATTTGTGGATAATTAGCTGGAGTTTCCATGTTTGAACTTTAGCCAATGACTTCTACCCACTGGTTTCAGTTCAGCATAACACTTATTCAGTTGGATGACTTCTACAACATATGCACACACACCTAAACATACAGACACATGTATCTATGAAGATATACTCATATATATTCACATGATCAGGTGACATACAGCACTGTCAAAATCATCAGAAGTTCTACATTAGGAATTATCACTTTAAAATGGTGTAGGAATTGACTGAACAATGGATGTCCTTAGATCATCTTTCTGATGTTAATTTCAGTTATTACATTTGAATTGAACTTTATTTAATTGCAAAAATCTATCAAAATTCAATGGCTCTATTTGTCAGTTTCAGGCAAGCTTGGCAACTAGATGTTAGCTGCTTGCGAGCTGATGGGATCACTCCATGGTTTCTTCCTGCTTAAATTAGCACCAAATCTCTCACTGCTTGGTTTGGATTTCATATTCTCAAACTCCATCTGAAATTTATAATTAAATGAAATACTTAATTGTCAATCTCAAGCTGTACTGAAGACCTGTAATTGGATAGAAAAGGAGTTGTAGAAATGATAGATTTCTAAAAGATAGAACAGATTTTGTAAGATTAAAGTGTTCATATGCTCAAGAAAACTAAAGGATTTGGTTTCCTATGGTGTATTAATCACCTATTCAGAATCGTCAGCAAATTAATGGAAGGTGTTGTTGACAATACTATCAAGAGACAATTAATTTCAAGCGGCAATAACATGCTCATTGATGCTCAGAACTGTTCCGCCAAGACCTTCAACATCTATAACTATATAATATTCTGCCAGTGGTCTAACTGGGTTACCCCCCATTTTCAGCCCTTTTGACCAGCCTTCATCTTCAGCAAGTAACTTCAGCCCTTTAGCTTTCGAGGACTACTGAGATCTCAAAACAAACACTTTAACGGAGTCTTTAAGTGTTCCATGAGGCTGGAAAATTATACTCGTATGAGGCCTTCATCAGCAAAATTAGCTGCTCCCCTTTGTGGAGCAGGCACCCAAACTGCTCCATGAGAAAAGTATCCTGAAGGCAAGATTGCTTCATGGAGCTGACCTGACGGGGTTCCCACTTATTTCTCACTCTTCTCCCATCTCCCCAATCTGCATTTTGGAGCCCCTTGTCATCTGAAGGCACCATGATCCACTATGACAAGTTTCATGGCAAATCTGACCTTGACCTTGTTGCAATAATAATATGTTGCAATGTGTTGCAATGTGTTTGGCTGATGCACTAGACATAGTTGAATAACCAGAGATAATGTGGAGGGAATGAGAGATAGGTGTGAGGCTACAGCATTGGCAAGCGTGTGTGGGACAGTTGGGCGTTCTGAATGGTAGACCTAAGTCTTGATGGCTTTAGACTAAGTGTTGGAAGTGTAATGGGTAGTTTTCTTTATTCAATCATGGCTCATGGAGGTCACTGGCTATCCAGCATTTATTACCCATCCCTTGAGAAAGTTGTGTTGAGTTGCCAGGATTTTGACACAGTGACTATGAAGGAATGATGATATACTTCCAAGTCAGGATGGTGAGTGGCTTGGAGAAAAACTTGCACAACTAGTGTAGTAGCTAGGAGACCTCATTTCAAAATGCATTCACTGACCTTAATCACACATGTAAGGTTATTGATCTTCCCCTGGCACTGCAGCCAGGTCATTAGAGACAGACTCTGTGAATTGGCCACTTGCTCCATTTCCTTCTCCTGGCACTCTGAAGATTAGCTGGCTTCATTCAAAAACATTGCATCTTTCCTTCTTTCCACATCAATCACTGCTGCTTCCAGAACCACACCAGAAATTTGGAATAATCTCACTTGTCTGTATTATTTTCTGTTTTTTTCCAAAAGTATTTTACAGAGCATGTACAGTAGCTGCTGTGTGTTGAGTGTAACTCCCTTTTAAGAAGAGCAAGTTGCCTATAAGGAGCCATGCTAGTCAAAGGCTCCCCATTCAGCTTGCACCAGTCAACATTATGTTCCATGCTGACTGCAAATTGAACCCATTTAGATGAGGATGCAACACAAAGTTTGCTTATTGGCAGCCTCAGTGAGGCTAGATGTGGAGTAGTCACAATTCTTGTGCCTGAAATGGACTTTGTCCAATTTTTCCCCATTAAGTTTGAAAAGCTTTCTTGTCAGAATAGTTCTTTGATGAGTGATGTGACAAGATTTCTCTAGCCCTCCATTACCCAGATGCTGTATTGATATAATCCACCCAAAGTGCCTGCTTCTTCACATCCCCAAAAGCCCTAGAAAATTTGGGGTGGATATCGAGATGCAGGGTACAGGACTCTGTGCTTTGTTCCAGCTCGTTGCAAATGGAAGCTTTGGTACACTTTTGAAGGTAATCTGCTTCAGTCAGGAATATCTTTTAAAATCAATTTTCGATTCTCTTACTTTCTAAAGGCATTAACTTCATGTTGCGTGCCAAAGAACAATGGATGATAAATTAAGTGAGCTGTGAAATGGTATATTAATGCCCAATGTGCATACCACAGAAACCTCCACATGGGGAGAGAAAAGTCTTAAAATCATCCCAATCATTCCATGGAAAACAACTACAGTCCAGTACCTCCATCAAGTGATCACTATTCAGAAGATTGTTTGACTATAGTGGCACTGCTGTCAAGGATGATTTTTAAGACCATGAAACCGTAAGATACAGGAGCAGAATTAAATTATTTGACCCATTGAGTCTGATCCGTCATTCAATCATGGCTGATAAGTTTCTCAACCCTATTCTCATGCTTTTTCCCCATAGCCCTTGATCCCCTCACCAATCAAGAACCCATCTATCTCTGTCTTAAAAACACACTCAAATGCATTAATGCATCTCTTTGGATGTCACACATTTCCACTTGTAGTAAAGGACAACAGTCAGAAGCATCAACCTGGATCAATTTTCGCCTCTCTTGCCTATGTCCATGTACTATTAGCTATCCTCCAATCTGTAGAAATCATGCCAGAATTTTGGAAAGTGATCACCAATGGATCCATTATTTCTTGGGCCACTTTCTTCAATACTCTGGGATAAAGATTATCAGGCCATGGAGATTTATTTGCCTTCAATCCCATTAATTTTCCCAAAAGCATTTCTCTACTAAAATTGATTTCCTTCAGCTCCTAACTAAAACTCGTGTTTCTCAGAACCTTCTGGTATATTATTCATGTCCTCCTTTGTGAAGACAGAAACAAAGTATGAATTTAGTTGCTCATCTATTTGTTTGTTTCTGTTATAAATTCCCCTATTTCTGACTAAAATGGGCCTACATTCATTTTTGTCAATCTTTTTCTCTTTATATACTATGGAATCACTTGCTTCTTTTCTTCCAGCAATTGTGCCGAAATTCCATAGAACCATAGAACCCCTACAGTGCAGAAAGATTATATTCAGTCCAGCGAGTCTGCAGCGACTGCCCCAAGGCCTTCTCACAATCCCTCACCCCCAAAACCCCATGTAACTCTTTTGAGTTCTGCCATAACTTTGGCAAAAGAAACATAGCAGATAGATGTAGGACAGACTGTTCAGCCCTTCAGATCTATATCACCATTCAATGATTGATCATGCACTTTTAGTATTCCACTCCTGCTTTCTCTACATATCCCTTGATTCCTTTAGCCAAGAAATGGGCTAAAGCTTTTTCTTGAATATATTTAACAAACTGGTCCCAACAGCTTTTTGTGTAGAGAATTCCATAGGTACACACATCTCTGAACGAAGAAATTCTTCCTCATCTCAGTCCTGAATGACTTACCCTTTATTCTTAGACTGTGACCTTCTAATTCTGGACTTCTCCAACATTGGAATGTTCTTCCTGCATCTAGCCTGTCCACTTCTATCAGGATTTTTATATGTTTCTACGAAATCCCCTCTCATTCCTCTGAGTACAAGCCCTGTCAATCCAGTCTCTCTTCGTGCGTCAGTCCTGCCCTTCTGGGAATCAGTCTGGTGAACCTTTGCTGGACTTCCTCAACAGCAAGAATGTTCTTCCTCAGACTAGGAGACCAAAACTGCACACAGTGCTCAAGGTATGGCCTCACCAAGGTGAATGATGAAAAATCAAGTCAAGCAGGATAAAAGGCTATTAATAACTATTCTCTAAGCATTCTTCTGAATTTCCTCTGCATTTATGATGGAGGGACCAGCAGAACTCTAGGAAAATTCCAGGGCTTTTTCAAGCTTTTGAGAGATTAAGCTTATTGTCACCTAACTCTTAGATCCTAATTTACTACATCTGTTTTGCCCTTTTAAATCTTTAGATTTCCCTACCCTGCACTGTTGGCCCTGGCTGTCCACCTTGGTTTCTCAATTTTGAATCTATTTCTGGAGTTGCCTTCAGCTCCTATATATTCACAAGCACTGTCTGTGGGAACATTTGCCAATAAGTTCTTAATGCTGATGAACCCTATTTAACATTCAGCCATTCTAACATATTTTATTACAAAATCGAAACTTGGATGAAAAGACCTGATGATTGAGCAGTACAGATACACACTCATACGTTGCCCATTGTTTGTAGGACAAAAGGACTTGATGGCGGAATCAGCATTTTTCATTTCTTGTTCTCTTCTGTTTTTATGACTCATTATTCAGCCCTATCATCAGGTTGCTTTCCCAAGGACAGGATCTATATTGTGACAGACAATGTTATCTCTTTGTCAGTAAAAGCCACTGTTTTCTGTTTTGAATCTACATGTGCCTATTTCCTTTTACTTGGATACTCAAGATGAAAATTCTCTTTTGCCCATTTTGCATCACAGAAAGTGATTCTATACATTAGAACAAGGCTGCAATTGTTCTAATTGCAGATGGAATTGTAGATGGAAAGGGAGTCATATTAGAATTTACTGAGGAAATTCATGCCTGCAACATCTTAAGCACAAAATAGTTATCTTGTTAGAAACCAATTTATTTCTGATTATAATTGTTGCAAAAGGATGCGCTGCAGTTTATCCCCATGGAAACTCAAAGGGTATTACAATCGATAGACACATAGATAATATTGAAATATAAATCAACTAGTCTATATGGACATACAAAATGAATAAAGCAACAAGAAGTCAGCAGCTTTGTGTCAAAATTTTCCATTTGTAGTCTATCTAGAAATGAAGCTGTATTCTTCAATATATTTTACTCGCAAGTTTTAGATAATGTGATTTCTTCATCACAGTTAGTCATATCCAACTGATTCCCCAAGCACAGATTGTTACATCATTTAGAATACATTTTCTAAAGGAAACTATTCATGATTTGAAATATTGGGTATAATTCTGCTTCTTTATTTGATTTGATTTATTATCAAATTGATTGAGGGAGCTCGGTCTCCTCTCCCTAGAGAGACAAAGATTGTGAGGCGACCTGATAGAGGTTTATAAAATGTTGAGAGATATAGATAGGGTGGATTCTCGGAAGCTATTTCCCAGGGCTGAAATTGTCGCTACGAGAGGACACAGTTTTAAGGTGCTGGGGAGCAGGTACAGAGGAGATGTCAGGGGTAAGTTTTTCACTCAGAGGGTGGTAAGTGAATGGAATCAGCTGCCATTGGTGGTGATAGAGGCGCACTTGCTGGGCTCTTTTAAGAAACTTCTGAATGAGTACATGGGATTTAATGCGATTGAGAGTTATAGATAGGCCTAGTAGGTATGGATATGATCGGCGCAAGTTGTGGGCTGAAGGGCTTGTTTGTGCTGTAGTGTTCTATGTTCTATGTTCTATGTTATTGTCACATATATTGATATACAATGAAAAGTACTGTTTCTTGCACGCTATGCAGTCAACACATTCTGTTCATAGAGAAGAAGGAAAGGAGAGCTTGCAGAATGTAACATTACATTATAGGATGTAGTCTTATGGCAGCACGGAAGAAATTGTTTTTGACTTGGTTGGTATGTGATCCCAAATTTTTGCATCTTTTTCCCAATGGAAGAAGATGGAAGAGACTATGTTCAAAGTGTATGGGGTCCTTAATTATGCTGACTGCTTTTCTAAAGCAGCAGGAAGTGTAATTGGAGTTAATGGGTGGAAAGCAGTTTTGCATAATGGGCCTACATTCATAACCCTTTGTAATTTCTTGCAGTCTTGGTAAGAGCAGGAGCCATACCAAGCTGTGATATATTCGGGAAGGATGCATTTATATCATGCATTCATGCATGCATTTATCATGCATTTATAAAAATTTGTGAGAGCAGTAGTGGACATGTCAAGTTTCCTTAGCCTCCTGAGAAAATAGATGTAGAAAATAGATAAATCGGTTGGACTTAAACCTGCTGTTGTCAGGCTTCTTACTATGTTTACCCCAGTCCAACGCCGTCATCTCTACATCATGACCCATTGATGTAAACAGGAGCATGTCCTTTGCTACGCTTGCTGGTGTAGGTGACTATCTCCTTTGTTTTGTTGACATTGAAGGAGAGATTATTGTCATCGCACTACATCACCAGATTCTCCATCTCATTCCTGTACTCCATCTCTCATTGTTTGAGATTCAACCCACTATGGTGGCGTCATCAGCAGACTTGAAAATGGAGTTGCAGAGAATTTGGCCATATATTCATAGGCATTGAAGGAATGTAGTAAGGGGCTAAGGACACAGCCTTGTGGGGCACCAGTATTGAGAATAATCATGGTGATTAACAATCCACATCCAGCCATGACCCAGGTTTATCAGAGTAGATTATTGTCTTCATTATGGACTTTAAATCAGTAAGCTGATGACTAGCCCTTGATACAAGCCCTTGATCTCAGTTTATTGAATTGTGATTTGATTGAGGGACCAAAGTGCACTTTCCAATAATAAGCCCCTGATGGTTAGGAGGGATGAGAGATGGTGGGGATGGTGATCTTTGATCTCAGTGGAGAGAGAGAAGCTGGAAGGGTATCAGCCCTGCTGAATCCAGTACAGCACTTCTGTTATTGTTGGCCCACAGAACTGATGCAAGGCTGGCAGCCAATAATAGGTAGTGCATGCAGCTTTCAGTCATGTACGTACAGCACATTCCTTCTAATGGTCCATATCTGGAAAAAATACATGTGAAATTTCCTGATAGTGCTCCTAAAGGGAAGCCTTGACTCCTTGAAGTGCAAATAAGAATTTCAGGCTTGTCAGAAATCTTTTCCATATCATTAATTTAAATAATCAGAAAACTGGGTGCAACCAGCACCCAAATGCATTAATAGACACCATTGGGCAGATCAGGATATTCCTGTCACTAATGATCCATCAGATTGCAGCTACATGGGAGTTTCTGTTAAATTATAAAGGTTATATTTACTTTTTTGTGAAATATGGAGCAAAATGAGCTCAGTGATCCTCCCAAAATCATTGCTGGAATGAGAAGAATCACTCAAAGATATCGACAGAAACAAACTCTTATTGATCTATATTCTCTGCGGTTGACCTCTTTGAAATAAATTGGTTGCCATATGTATGTGAACAGAGGGACCATTTGAGTGGTGCAGAAACCTGACTATTGCAACAACATGGTTAATGTGTAAAAAGGAACTCTTTGAAAATAAAGGCTTGAAAATGATCCTGACTAGAATGAGGAATGTTTTGTATTGCAAGGGACGTTTTGTTCCAGTGCAGTGCTTGGTGAAGGTGGCCAAGAGAAATGACAAAATCAGGCAAAGTTACAACATTCAGAATTAATAACAACTTAACCACTGGTTGAGTTTGAAAAAAATACAACAAAGAGCTTTTTCTACAGTAATTTCAAATTTTCGTATCACCATTCCTATGGGTAATAGTTGAAGAACATAATAGGAGCAGGAGTAGACCACACTGCCCATGGAACTTCTCTGCTTTTTATTACAATCACGGCTGATCTTGTTTCAACTCCATTTTCCCACCACTCCCCATATCATGTAATTCCCTGAGAGACCAAAACTCTGTCTACCCCAATCTTGAATGTATTCAACAACGGAGCAGCCACACTCCTCTGGGGCAGAGAATTCCAAAGAGCAGTGTTTGGATCACTGAAGAGAAAGACTTGCATGGATTTGTATTGAAATTATTTGTGAGCATTGAGACTTCCTAATGTTTGGTCTTTGGCCCTCTGCTTTGTAAGGCCACGCTATGCCTTCCATCTGAAGAGCGAATGAATAACTTGTTCCCAGGCCTTTATATATTTCTATTTTGAAATAATTGGCATGAGGGAATGGTGGGTAACCACTCCACCATCCCTGATTATTGTCTCTCTTATTATTTCATTTAGCAATGCATTTGAAAATGGAGAAAGGGACCACAATTTTTCTTAGCTTCTGAGCCTCTCACCTGTGTTATAAAAATTCCATGAACTTGGTTTAATGCAAGAATTTTTTCTTCATAAAAATGATTAATTAAACATGCGTATTATTAATTTACTGGTACCTGACAACAATCCTTGCTTGAGATGGTTTTTATGCCTGAGGCTTGCAATCAGCAATTTTTCCTTTTATTGTTTATGTATTTCTTTTCTGCTTTGCTCTGGATTTTAAGAAAACCTATGTTAGGCCTGTTGAATTTTTAAAAGTTACTTTCTAGTCCTTGATTTGAAACTAAGCATCATTGTGCTTTGGTTGAGTCAAGCAATTAATCAATGATGTAATCAGTAGTAATCGGTCCTAATATTATTAAATGGGGGTTCATTTCTCATACTGGTCAGGCCATGTTAGCTGTTGCTTTGTATAAACCACAGCTTTTCCTTTGTGTGCTACGTTTGCTAAAATAAAAATTGTTTTCTATTGTTCAACTGAAATCAATTCTAACTGCATTTAATGGTCCATGCCTGCTCTCCTCTAGTACTGTTTTTAGATTACTGTATTTTTCCTCTCCTCCTTCTGAAACTCATATCTGTGTGTTCCCAAAAATAAATTTGATTAGCATGTTTGCAGTAATTGTTGCAGATCAAATAATCCCTGCTGTCATGGTATGTTTCTTGTGCCATCCTCACACTCACTATAGCTCGCCAGCGAACAGTTACGAGCAGTTACCCCTTTTTATGCTGCCCTCCATCTTAACCTTCAGTAGAAACCTCTGAGGCCTCTGCCGTAACCTTCAAAAGTTTGTCAAGACAATACGCAAGTTTTCGCTTTTTACCCAAATTCTTTCTTTTCCATCAAAGCTCCAAGGAAATTCAACCTCACCACACTTATTCCCCTCCACCCACCCCCATCCTGCCAACTGCTGCATTAAGTATCAGTAGACTGCTAAATTGCAGCAAAATAAGGCAAATTTTCTTACTGGTCGACATTAGCAGATGGATAGAGGACGAATCAAACAAGGTTTATTGTTGCCATACAGGCTTTGGTCAAAACCCATCTGGACGGCTGTGTGCAATTCTGGCGCTTAATTAGAGGAAGAATATCATTATCCTTGCAAGGTTATTTAGGCAGCAACAAAGTTGTTGTTAGGTATGAGGAATTTCAATTACAATACAATATTATGGAATGGGTTTGATTTTCTTTGAATGAGAAAGCACTTAAAAGGCGAACCTGGAGGTTTGCAAAATTATGAAGCAATCAACAGAATTAATTTTGGCAAACTGTTCAGTGAATCAATTCTTTAAATCACCAGAGGATTTGAGGAAATTAGAAATAAAAAGGGTTATCAGGCAAAACCTTTTCATCCAACATCTAATAGAATAGGAAAATTAGTTGCCAGGCCAATGGGCCAGATGCTTTTCAAGGAACAATTGATGTGACTCAAGAGAGATAAGGAACTAGGAAATGTCTGAGTCAGTTTCAGTTTTGCTGCCCGGTTGAGCAGATCTCTCACCTTTCAAAGAATCAACACAATTTTTTCTTTGATGAGAATTAAAATAGGCCAGATTTTACAAGGAGCAAATATTCCAATCCACCAAGTTACTACTGCGATTGTCAATTTTGGAATTACTCCCATGATGAAAAGCTGGATGTATGGAATAGATGTACTTAGGTGTTAGAGACTTGATTATTTCAAAGTTCCTTTTGTAGCCTGACTTTACCAGTTTCTAACATATGTTATACATAAAACAGTGGACTAGCCACAAAATATTAATATCAGCTTGTTTAGTGGTAGCACTTTTTTCTCTTAATTGGGTAGGGATGGAGGGGATATGTTATCAAGTCCCACTGTAAGAACTTGAGGACGTGTTGATGACTGATACTTGGGGGGATGGGTGCTGAAATTTTGGAATTGCTGCATTTCTGAATAATGTTAAACCGAAGTCCCATCTGTTCTTTCAGCTGAATGTAAATGATCCCACGTCCTTGCCAACGTTTATCCTGAAGCAAATGCACTAAAAGGAGTTTAATAGGTCATTTATCTCATTGCCCTTTATGGGACCTCACAATGCATAAATTGGTTGCTGTGTTGTCTGCAGTGCAACAGCAATTACGTATCAAAACATGATTATAGAATGGGCACAGCCATTTAGCATGCAAGGCACAATTTAAAATTCTGTATTTGATATAAAGCTTGAAAGTATTGTGAACTTCAAAAGGACATAAAAATAGCGGAATGGATGGACAAATGGCTGATGATAATCAATGCAGAGATGTGTTAAGTGATTCATTTCGATCGGAAGAAATTAAGTCCTGTTTCTTAATTTACACAACGTCCAACGTTTGGTGATGGAAACAACTTGCACTGGTATTTACTGCTCCTTGCTGTTTCTTATCTCCACCCAAAACTGCTTCTACATCTTGATCTAAGATCTGTCTCCCAATGTGATCTACTCAATATCGGAGAGACCAAACACAGGCTGGAGTGATCGCTTTGCTGAACACCTTCGGTCTGTCTGCAAGCAGGACCCAAATCTTCCTGTTGCTTGCCATTTCAACACATTACTCTGATGACTCTACTGATTCTCTTTCCTCACAACTCTGAGGAAGGGTCATCTAGACTTGAAATGTTGGCTCTATTCTCTCACCACAGATGCTGTCAGACCTACTGAGATTTTCCAGCATTTTCTATTTCTGTTTAACTAACTTGTTGGAGCTTTTTAGTTTAATGTAGTTTATTTATTAGTGTCACAAATAGAATTACATTGCAGTGAAGTTACTGTGAAAATCTCCTAGTTGCCACATTCCAACACTAAGGGAGAATTTAGCATGGTCAATGCATCTAATCAGCCCAATCTTTGGGACTGTGGGAGGAAACTGGAGCATCTGAAGGAAACCCGTGCAGAGACAGGGAGAATGCACAGACATCACACAGACAGTGACCCAAGCCAGGAACTGAAATGGGGTCCCTGGCGCTATGAGGCAGCATTGCAAACCACTGTGCCATTATGCTATCCTATATTAATATAACTGAAAGGTTGATGAGAGAAATGTTGTTGATGTAGTGTGCGTGGACTTCTAGAAGGGGTCTGATACAATGCCACACAACAGACTTGTGAGCAAACTTATAGCTCATGGAATAAAAGGGACAGTAACAAAATGGATACAAAATTGGCTGAGTGAAAGGAAACAGAAGAATAGTTAATATATGTTTTCTGACTGGAAGAATTTTTACAGTGACATTTCCCTGAAGTCAGTGTTAGGACTTCTGCGCTTTCTGACATATATATTAATGACTTAGACATGGTGTACAGAGCACAATTTCAAACTCTGCAGATGATATAAAGCTTGAAAGTATTATGAACTTTAAAAGGACATAAAAATGGTGGAATGGGCGGACAAGTGACTGATGAAAATCAATTCAGAGATGTGTGAAGTGATTCATTTTGATAGGAAGAAAGGAGAGAGACAATATAAAATAAAGGGGACAATTCTGAAGTGGGTACAGGAGCAGATGGACTTGGGTGTATATGTGCATAAATCATTGAAGGTGGTCGGACAGATTGAGAGCGGAGTTGATAAAATGTACAGCATCCTGTATTTTATTAACAAGGACACAGAGGACTGATGCAAGGAAGTTACATTAAGCTTGCACAGAACATTTGTTCAATCTCAATAGTTCTAGGTGCCACACTTCAGGAAGAATGATGCAAACATTGGAGAGAGTGCAAAAAAGATTGAAGTTATAAAGGTTCAGAGCACGGAAAGAGGTCCTTCAGGCCATTGTGTCTGTGCTGGTCATCAAGCACCTGTCTATTCTGATCCCATTTCCCGGCAGTTGGTCAGTAGCCTTCTGTGCCATGGCATTTCTACTGCTTATTTAAATGCTGCTTAAATCAAAAGAGAAAATGTTGGAAAATCTCAGCAGGTCTCACAGCATCTGTAAGGAGAGAAAAAAGCCGACATTTCGAGTCCAGACAAAGCCGTTTTAGAAGACATGGTGTTTGAGGGGTTGGGACTGGTGGAGGGCCTCGGATGGATAGTGGTGTTGATAAGTTGTTCAAACCTGCATTCCTTAACATCTGCAAGAAACAGGAAAAGATTTTTATTAAGGCATCGAATGATGCGGAGGATGAAATGAAACTTGGAACTGGGGCAGCTTTGAGAGAGAGTAAAGTGTTGCTGGAGAGAGATGTCAAGTGTCTACATATGGTGACACATCGCACTGAGCGTGGCTTTCAGGATGAGGCAAGAACAGCAGTTCAATGAATGTAGTATATCCTGGAGGTTGTATAACCTGTAATTCTGGGGGTTACATGTGGAGTGGAATTTGAGTTGAAATCCATGTGGGGTAAATCGGAGATGAAGACAATCGCTGAGGAAGGAACTTGTACTATCCAGTGCTTCTTAAATATTGTGAGCATTCCTGCCTCTACACATTCTCCTGCAGTGAGTTTCAAATTTCCACCACCCTCTGAGCAGAAAGTTTTTCCTCAAACCTCCTGTAAATCTTCTGTCCCTGGCCTTAAATCAGTTCCTCCTGATTACTGGCTCTTCTGTTAAGGGGAAACATTTTTTCCCATCTGCCCTATCTATGTCCCTTGTTCGGGTCTTCCTCAGCCTTCTCTTTTCTAAGGAATCAATCTATCCAGCCTCTCTTCATAGCTGAAATGCGCCAGCCAAGGAAACATCTTGGAGAATCACTCCTACGCCCTTTACTTGTGCAATCATATCCTTCCTATTATTGGCAGCCAGAACTGCAGACAGTACTGTTGATGTGGCCTAATGTTTTATATCGTTTCATTATAACCTCCCTGCTCTTATATTCAATGCCTCAGCTAAGAGAGTTATAGAGGTTTACAGCTTAGGAACAGGCCCTTTGACCTAAGTTGCCCATATTGCCCCTTTTTTTAAAAACCACTAACCAATTGCCTGTGTTTGGCTCATATCCCTATATATACATCTTACCCATGTAATTGTCTAAATGATTTTTAAAAGACAAAATTATATCCCCCTCTACTACCACCTCTTGCAGCTTGTTCCAGACACCCACCACACTGTGTGTGAAAAAATTGCCTCTTTGGACTCTTCTACATCTCTCTTTTCTCACTTTAAATCTATGCCCTCTAGTTTTAGTCTCTCTTACTTTTGGGAAAAGATATTGACTATCTAGCTGATCTATGGCCCTCATTATTTTATAGACTTCTATAAATCATCCCCAAGTCTCCTACGTCCAGGGAACAAAAAGCCAGTTTAAACAGCCTCTCCTTATAATTCAATCCATCAAGTCCCAGTAGAATTCCAGTAAATCTTTTCTGCACTCTTTCTAGTTTAATAACATCCTTTCTATAATAGGGTGACTAGAACTGTACACACTATTCCAAGTGTGGCCTTACCAATGTCATATGCAACTTCAACAAGATATCCCAACTCTTGTATTCAATGTTCTGAACAATGAAACCAAATATGCCAAATGTTTTCTTCACCACTCTGTCCACCTGTGATTCCACTTTCAAGGAGTATGAACCTGTACCTCTAAATCACTTTGCTCAGTAGCTCTCCCCAGTGCCCTATCATTAACTGAGTAAGTCCTGGCCTGGTTTGATCTACCTCACATTTATCTAAATTAAACTTCATCTGCCATTTGTCAGCACACCGACCCAATTGATTAAGATCCTGTTGAAATCTGAGATAATCTTCTTCATTGTCCACTATGCTACTAATCTGCAAAACTACTAACAATACCTCCTAAGTTCTCATCCAAATCAATAATATGAATGCCAAACAACAGTGGATTCAACACCGATCCCTGAGGCACACTGTTGTCACAGGCTTCCAATTTAAAAAATAATCCTATACAACCACCCTCTGTCTTCTGTCATCAAACCAATTTTGTATCTATTTGGCTACCTCACCTTGGATCGCAAGAGATTTAACCTTATGCAACAGCCTACTTTCTGGTACCTTGTCAAGGCCTTGTTAAAGTCCATGTAGACAACATCAACTGCACTGCCCTCATCTAGCCTTCTTGGTTACCCTTTCAAAAAACTCAATCAAATTAGTAAGGCATGATTTTCCATTCACAAAACCATGCTGACTGCCTCTAATCAGTCCAATAAAGGCAAGTATTCCATATGCCTCCTTAACCAACTTATCTATCTGCCCTGCTGTCTTCAGAAATTATTGATGTGGAATTGCTGGCGTTGAACTGAGGTAGATACAGTAAGTAGTCTTACAACATCACGTTAAAATCCAACAGTTTATTTGGTAGCACGAGCTTTTGGAGTGCTGCTCCTTGATCAGGCACTCACCTGATGAAGGAGCAGCTCTCTGAAAGCTTGTGCTACCAAATAAACCTGTTGGACTTTAACCTGGTGTTGGAGACTTCATTCAGTGATCATTGGACAGGCACCTAATGATCCCTCTAGCCCTCTGTACTTCCCACTGTTCCCCTGTTCATTATGCATTCGCTTACCTTGTTAGTCCTCCCTAAATGCATTACCTCACATTTTTCAGGGTTAAATTCCATTTGACACATCTGGCCATATGATTAGCTCATCTAAGGTATTCCTCCTTGCTATTTACCATGCCAATTTGAGAATAGTAAGGGACTAGAGAGGTTCAGAATGTTTTCCTTGGAGAAAAGAAGGTTGAGAAGAGATTGTAAAGAGTTGTTCAAAATTATGAATGGACTGCACAGATAGGGAGAAACTGTTTCCATTGGTGGATGGCTAAAGAATGAAAGGGCACAGATTTAACATAATTAGCAAATGAAGCAATGGCAACAACAGGAAAATCCTTTTCATGCAGTGTGAGATTGGCATTTGGAACCAGTGCCTGAGAATATGGTGGAGGCAGGTTCAATTGATGCATTCAAGAGGGAATGCGATTATTATCTTGAAGGGAAGATCAGTTATAGGTTTTGGTGAGAAGGCAAGAAAATGGTGCGAGGTTAGCACTGCTGCTTCACAGTTCCAGGTACCAGGGTTCGATTCCCGGCTTGAATCACTGTCTGTGTGAAGTTTGCACATTCTCCTTGTACCTGCATGAGTTTCCTCTAGGTGCTCCGGTTTCATGCCCCGGTCCAAAGGTGTGCAGGTTAGGTTGATTAGCCATGCTAAAATTGCCCTTAGTGTCCTAAGATGTGTAGGTTAGAGGGATTAGCGGGTAAAATATGTAGGGATATGGAGGTAGCACCTGGGTGGGATTGTGATCAACGCAGACTCGATGGGCTGAAAGGCCTCTTTCTGTACTGTAGGGATTCTAAGTTTAAGATGCATTACTCCATCTGAAAGCCAGCACAGACACGATGGGTCCAGTAGATTTCTGGACTCTAAGTACTGTGATTCTATAACTCTGCAATGCAACACTACATAAAATGCTTCATGGCCATATGTAGGACTTTACTCATTTTAATTGCTTACAACAATTTACTGTTTATTGTAGTAGGCAGATGCTCAAACACTCTCTGTGATCAATAATCTTAAAGGGATGATTACTGAAGTGATGCATAAAATCAGTACAGGAGGACTGAAAAACTTAATCAATCCCAGAATCCAGGGATTCTCATGAACAGAGCAGTTCAATCTGACACTGTTGCAGTTTGATCCAACAGGATAGGGTGCAGCGTCTGGAGAGAATTATGAACTTAAGTTATCCAATCAGATTAACCTGGTTTTGGCTGAGCGCAACTGGTTATCTGATTGGATGCAGATCACTGGAGCTTGGTTCCCACATTCTCAGGATAACCTGTAACTGAGTATGCATGAACTTCCAGCAATCCTGAATAGCCAAAGCCTTTGAAAGTCTTCCCATATGAAAATTCAAACAGACTGCTTTAGAAAATCCAGCATGACTACATTTTTCCTGAACCCAAGACATCAGAAAATGAACAGGTTTTCAGTGAACCGAATGTTATGTCATGTAAGGTTAAACAGCGTTCTCAAAATGTTTGTTCCATAATATTTGTGTTGTTAAATGCCATGCTGGCAATTAAGGAAAAGAATTACATTGTCGCGTTAAATATTTTAATAGTTCATCAGTATTCTTGCACACAGCCTGAAGTCTGGAATGCCTCCAATTATGTGTGATTATCTTCGGGTAAATGTATCTGAAAGTATGCAGATTAATGCTTCTCGTCGGCTACGGTTAATCTTATCTCTTAAGCAACCATAAAGCATCATTGACCTATGAAGAATGTCAAAGGTTTGCAATGAAAGTATTTACATAATAACACAGTGTAACTAAAAACTTACAATGTATTAAAGACATGCTTCATTTTTCTGGAAATGAATATGAATTTTCATGACTCTACATGTCCATTGATCAGCATCACAATGTGGGCTGATCCTCATTGCTGAGATATATGGGCCATGACATGGAGGGAATGGAAAGGAGGGGAGAGATTCCTTTGCATTGTTCTCACTATCCCTGGACACTGGTGTAATTCAGCATACAGATGGAGCCATGGGACATACGTGAAATCCACCAGGGTCTTCACACTGGCTTCTGACATCTAACCTACTTCAGGTACTTTCTGGAATCAACTCTTATTTCGGGGATCCCAGCTCACCTGTCTGAGAGCACTTGTGGAAAGTGGGTGTGACTAATGGTCCCCAAATCTGCTTCCTTTGGCCTTTCGCATCCACAGTATCACAGCCACTTTCTGCCATATTAACCCCAGATGGTCTGGTGGCATTAGGAATTATTGTCGGATGAAAAAATGGGACTTAAGGAAAGAATTTGGCTAAGTACAGCCTCTTTTCCAAGTGATTTTAAAATGGCCTTCCTCAAAAACAAAAATAGAGAAGTTGTGCACTTTGAATCATAAAAATGACAGAAATGTCATTACCAGAGTCTGAGAGCTGCTCCATGACCATTAGTATGATTGAACATTATAAAACTGAAATACTGTTGAACCTGGAAATCTAAACTAGAACCAGAGAATACTAGAAATATTCAGCAGGTCGATAACATTTCACCCGATGCTGCTGACCTGTTGAGTATTTCTGACATCTATTGGTTTGATTTTGATTGAACAATGTGTATTGTTTGCACAGTAAATATTTGTAAATGACAAATGTTAAAACCAATTAAAGGCATCAGTTGTGTTACTGCAATGGAAATAATTTTATCATAGAAATTCTTTCATAACCTGGGATCTTAATTAGTGTTATTTGTTAGAATGGAATTCCTACAGATGAAAATACAGTTAGGCTTGTAACAGCATGGTGGCATAATGATAGCACTGCTGTCTCACAGCTCCAGTGACCTGGGTTCAATTCCCACCTTGGATCACTGTCTGTGTGGAGTTTGCACATTCTCCCAGTGTCTGCATGGGTTTTCTCCCAGTGCTCCGTTTTTTCCAAAAATGTGCAGATTAATTGGCCATGCTAAATTGCACCTAAGTGCTCTGAGTTTATAAATTAGAGGGATTAGCAAGGTTAATGTGTGGGGTTGCAGAGATAGGGCCAGGATGGAATTGTTGGTGTAGGCTTGATGGGCTGGATGGCCTCCTTCTGCACGTTAAGGATTCTATAGTTCTATAAGAAGCATATTCATCCTATAATAAATGTCATGGCTGGACAAATAAGGATATGGTTTATTGGGGAGCTATCCACAGCCTAATGACTTTGCTTGGTAGTGAGTTTAATTCTGGGAAGGAAAAGACGAGGCTCCAACAGTTTATGAACTTTCCAAGTTTTAGCTGATTAATGGGAGAGGATTATATAGTTTCCCACTTGTGCAGGGCTTGGTACAGTTGAAATCCCAGCTATCATGTTCACAAAATACTGATACACTTGACATACAAGGTGACCAGGAATCTCAATGCCATTTCAGTTAGATGCAAATCTGTATTTATGGCTGAATTTTGACCTCCTTGGGAATTACTTTTCATTTTTGCCCGTTTGTAAATGAGTGCCAATGGAGTCCAAAGAATTGCTTCTACTGTAAAATGATAAGGTTACAGCACAACTAGTATTACTGGGAGAATTGACTGGTCTCTTTCTCAGAAGCCTGTCATCTCAAGTGTTCAAGGTCATTTATTCCATTACTATAGTACTTTCCAAGGGACTATAACTCATTGTCACACAGATGTATCATGCATCATATATGCTGACAACTCTTTGATTTAGTTCACTCTGTTGCTCCCTGACAGCATTCATATTCAGTAATGTCAAAAGGCCGATTCTCGCCTGCAGCCTTCTGTATTTGTCTTTTAGGTCTAACCCTCTGTTCAATATGAATGAATACAGTGAAAAATGGATTGCAATTTTAGACAGTTTTTTTACATGGTTTTCCAGAATCTGGTTTGATATAAAGAAGCAATGTCCACTTACTCAGGTTCTTTCTGAAGATTATTATAAACCAGTTCTAGCTAGCAGGTATGGTAGTCTTTATTAAGTAGATTTCTTTGTTCAGTTTATTGAAACCAGAAAAGTGACACAGACACATGTGCATATTGTATTGGTTCCCTGTTCTGCCCAGTAATGTATGTGTGTATTTGCGAGCAGCTGTTTTTATAGGATTGGACAAACCAAATAGGGCTGAAGGCAAGCATGGATTCATAGAATGTCAGAATCTACACAGTGCAGAAGGAAACCACTCAGCCCATCATGTCAACACTGGTTCAACCTAGTCCCACTCCACTGCCTTATCCCTGTAAACTTGAACATTATTTTCCGACAACAATCCAATTCCCTTTTAAGTATCTCAATCGAACCTGCCTCCATCACTCTCACAGGAAGTTCATTCCAGGATCCAAATACCCCCTGGGTGAAATTTATTTTCCTCATAGCACTTGTACTCTTTTTGCAAATTATTTTGAATCTGTATTCTTTAGATCTTGATGCTCTCTTGAGTGGGAACAGTTTGTCACTATTTTCCCTGTGCATACCTCTCAAAATCATGAACACCTCGACCAAGTCTCCTCTCAGCCTTCTTTTCTCCAAAGAAAACAGTCCCAACTTCTCTAAAAACAATTATTTTGCATTTTTCTTAGTTTTTAGAACATGTCTATTTGGCTTGGCAGTTAGCCACTGGGAACCTCCACTTTGACCCTTATGGTACCATCCACTGTAACCTGACAATAAGAAAGTAGCTTTAGTCAAGAAGGTAGTTATGTCAGGGTTTGAATGGACAAATGAGAAACTATCATGCTGGAAAGCACAATGCAGATGGCTGAGGTATTTGACAAAGATTTGTATTGGCCTGTGTTTACTAAATGAAATTAATTTTAAATTAATGAAGGGTGGGAAATCTGATTGAGAAAATGTATAACCATTCTGTCTTTATTGATAACTTCAGAACTTATCCGAGAGGATTGGGCGTTCTGTACCTATGACAATCGAGTTAACTTCTCTTATTGCTTACTGGTTTTTAATAGAAGTTTTATCTTTTGTAGTGTGATATTGGTTTCCTGAGTCTAATTGCTGCCTTGTGGAAAACCCTGCCAACACCTGCAAGCTATCCTTATATCTATGGATCTTTATTCCTAGGATCATTCTTGTGAACCTCCTCTGTACTTTTTCAAAATCTTCACATCCTTCCTCGACACAGTGGTTGGCACTGCTAACTCACGACGCCATGGATCCAGGTTTGATTCTAGCTTTGGGTGACTGTGCGGAGCTTGCATGTTCTCTCCATGTCTGCATGAGTTTCCTCTGATGTCCTCCCAGAGTCCAAAAATGTCCAAGTTATTTGGCTTGATCACGCAAAATTGCACCTTAGTATCCATGAATTACCCTTGGTAATTACAAGGGGTACAGGGTACGATGGAAGGAAGGTCTTAGGTGGGATGCTCTTCTGGAGAGATAGTGTGAAGACTCACTGTGCGAGAAAGCTTCTTCCTGCACCTTTCAGAATCTAGGGGTCTATGGATTGAACCTTCCTGCTCCATACTTCCAGGCAGTGCATTTCAAACCCAAACCATTTGCTGTTTTTTTTCTCACATCGAATTAGCTTATTTGGTAAATCAGCTTAAATCTGTGCTCTCGCATTCTTGATCCTTTTACGAGTGGGAATAATTTTTCCCTATCTACTCTGTCCAGTTCTCTCATGATCTCTCACCATCTCTGTCAGATCTCCTCTTAGTATTTTTCTCTCCAAAGAGATGAGTCTCAACCTCTCCAATCTATGCTCACAACTCAATTTTTTCATCCCTGGAACCTATCTTCGTGTTTTTTGCAAAGTTTGAAATCATGCCCTAAACACCACAGTCTAGGTCATTAATATATCAGGAAGAACAAGGGTCCCAACACTGACCCCTGGGTAACTCCACTTCAAACCTTCCTCAAACCTGAAAAAACAACAATTTATCATTACCCCCTGTTTCCTGTCACTTAGCCAATTTCTTATCCAAGTATCTACTTAGCACTACCAGCTGAGTAAAATCTACAGGAAACCCATCAAATTCAGGCACTTGTCATAGTTGCAATCTGCTACAGCGCTCCACAGATTTTGTTTGATCATAATTTTCAAAAGATTAGGATGCAAATATCCAGCATTGAACAAATCTGTACAATCAATGAATTGCTGAATAGGAGCAATGTTTCAACACAACTCACCCTGCACAGGCACAATGAGGCTGGTAACAAAGCCACAAGACTTAGTCTGCTGCCCTTATTAGGATAGCATTAGTGGGCTGCAGTGGCTAGTTTTAGCCCCAGGTAGCTCATTTATCGTGCGGGGCAGCAAGTGGGGGGGGGGGGGGGAGGTTTGGGTTGGATGGTATCAAGATTAGAGAGTTTAGAAGAATCTGGGGGAGAGGGAAGCCAATCAGGAGGTTGACGGGAAACCAGAAGGAAAAAAACAGTAAAACTGGGAAACAAAATTACTGGTCTGAATTGGTCTTGTATACTTTAAAATGGAACACTCGTAAAATTGGGAAATATGAATACCGGTCCAAATTGTTCTCTCCTACTAGGCAGGCACCAGTTTTAACATGGAGCTAGGAGAAAACATATACTCATAGATCATAGAATCACTACAATACAGGAGGAGGCCATTTGGCCCTCCATATTTGCCCTCCTACTACTCTTTGTTCCATAATAAGGCTCACTGATGATAACCACCAGCTGCCCCGTTAAGGATAGGTTTGACTTCTGAGCATTTGAAATAACTGATTACAATGGGTCATTGGTTAATTTCAGACACATTCCTGGATGCCTATTGAACAGCCTGAGCAAACATGGCAGATAACACACTTCTGGCATGGAATTAATGTGAACATGCCACTTGTTACATCAATGAATTGTTAGGTGCCCATCCTATACCTGCAAGTAACGAGAAAGGCAGGCTTTTTTGCTGCTGACTATTGTGGATATCAAGCCACCCACACTGTGTACTCATCTTAAACTTGGAACACTATGAATCTGAATCAATGGAGAGTTGACAATGGTATTGGAAAATTCTCTTTAAACTGCTGTTACAAGTACATGAGAAGGGGTGAATGTCTTTGTGATTCCAAGTCTTGATGTGGTGATTTCATACTGTGGCTGTTTTGTTTTATTGTCTTCCTGTGAGTAATTGTTCAGAGCAGATTTCCACGTTTTATTCCCAAAAGGTCCTAGTTTGAAGTAAATTGCTGTTCTCAGGATGGTTATTTTCAAATCTGGGCACAATACCTCAGAGAGTGAGAGACAGAGACAGGCAGACAGACAGAGGAGAAACTGATTCAGCCTACTTTCAATAGGGCATTCTGATCTCTAATCTCTCTTCTGTTTGGTAAAAGTTCTCTGCTCACTATATATATACTGGAGAAATTAGTCCATGTCTGCTGTAGTTATTATTTTGGAAGAGGTCGATTCTCATCTTAGAAACATTTGATGAGTTTCAGGGCAGGAGTCAACAGGAGTTGTGTGGCCAGATTTTACCCGGAATCCTCGTTCCAGCGTGCCCATACTCTTTTTGCCAGCTCTGGTCCAGTCCGCGCTGTGGGTGCGGCTTAGCGCTACCGGAACGATCGGAGATCTGGACTGTGCATGCGCAGTTTGAAAAAACTGAAATGATGTGCCCAGGTGCAAAAGACAAAATCAGAGAGAGCTGGGAGGGGGCCGCGGGAGAATAAGCCACGATCAGACCCCTGTGGAAGGCAGGCACCCCCCTTCATGGTCAGACCCCCCCCAGGAGACAGCTCCCCCCCCCCCCAACCTTGGCAAAGCATACCCCCAATCTACCTGGATTGTCGCTGTCCCTCCACCATCCTTGTGACCTGCACTCGTTGATGTGGAGATGCCGGCGTTGGACTGGGATAAACACAGTAAGAAGTCTCACAACACCAGGTTAAAGTCCTTTTGGAGTTTAATTTGGTGTTGTGAGACTTCTTACTGCACTTGTTGGTCAGCCTGCAGCATTTTCTTGGCCTTCCGCTGGTGTCTGCTGGAGGAGGGGGGCGCGCAGGCTCAGATGGATCTCTGGTTGGGGGAGAACCCCCCAAGTCCATCCTCCTCCCATCCTCCAGCAGACCGGATCCACGCCCAAATCGGGTGTCGATAAAGGTGCAATCTGCTCAGTTTCAGGTGCAGATTGCATTACAGGCCTGATGCCCAAATTTACCTTTGGTAAATTCGAGCCCTTTGCCTCATTTTAAATCTAGCCAGATTATAAATTGTATCTTTGAGAAACTAATGCACATCCTTATAACACATTGCAATAGGTTAAACTGCAGTATTTAAATAACAACTTTATTCTTCAGAGTTTGCTTTAAGCATGTGTGATGGATTGGGCTGTATTCACATACTTTTGTAATTTCTTGTGATCTTGGGAACAGCAGAAGCCGTACCAAGCACAACCAAATAGAATATTTTCTATCGTGCATTTGTAAAAGTTGGTGAGGAAAGTAGTTGACGTGCCAAGTTTCCTTAATCTTCTGAGAAAGTTGAAGAATTGGTGGGCCTTTTTACCTATAGTGTCGGCACATAGGGACCAGGACAGGTTGTTGGTGATCTGGATATCTAGAAACTTGAAGCTCCCAACTATTTCTACTTCTATTTCAAAGAGATAATGAAGGACAAAACCTCTGAAAGGTCCTCAATGAAAATAAAAATGTGCATTTATCTGAGGACTGATTGAACCCAGCTGTAGTAATCCCCCTATCAGATTATCCACTGACACATCAACAATGTGCATTTCGATAGCACCTTTAACTTATTACCCAATATGCTTCACAGGAGTATTATATAACTCAGGTGATTAAATCTGAAGAATTGGAGCAATCTCAGAGTTTGTAGCATTGGTGGAGTTTATAGAGATAGGAATGTATGAGGTCATGGAGGGATTTCAACACAAAGCTGAGAATCTTAAAATTGAGATGCTGCTGTGACTAGGAGCTAATGTGGATGGAGGTCAAGGCTGATGTTGTTGCCAGTTCCATAATACTGAGAGCCATCTCCTCCATAGGGCTAAGGAATTGCAAGTGTTCACATCCCCCACCAGTCCTGCTTTGCTCCTCTCCATTGTGTGCTATCTTGTTTTGCAAATGAGGAAAGAATGTCAATGAGTGTGTTGCACTGTTTCCGGGTGATTGAAACATGGATTTCCTTAATGAGAAAGAGGCCATTCAGCCCATCAAGTCTACACTGACTCTCTGACAGACTGCCTTACCCAGCCTCTCTCCATAATCCCATATATATACACCATAGCTAATTAACCCTATCCTACATATCTTGGAACACTAAGAGGCAATTTAACATGATCAATCTACCTAATGTACACATCTTTGGACTGTGGGAGGAAATATGTTTCAGACATGGCGAGAACGCGCAAACTCCGCACAATGACCCAAGGCTGGAATCAAACCTGGTTCCCTAGCGCTGTGAGACAGCAGTGCTAACCACTGTGCCACCGTGCAGCCCTTGTGATTTGTTTGCCACAGCTGAATAGCTGGATACACGTGGATGCAATGCGAGGTAGATATGTGTTTGTGTTTCTTCTGGGTGCTCCTGTTTCTTCCCATACTCCAAAGGTGTGCAAATTAGGTGAGTTGGCCATGTTAAATTGCCCTTTAATGTCCAAAGATATGTAGATTAGATAGATTAGCCATGGGAAATATATGGAGTTAAGAGGATAGGGAGTGGGCCTGGATAAGAAACTCTGTCAGAGAGTTGGTGCAAACTTGATGTGCTTGAATGGCCTCGTTCTGCACTGTAGGGATTCTATTACCAGTTGTTCCACTACCTTCTGAGGATGGCCCTCAAGTGCCTCTGCCTACCTGAAAAAAAAAGGACTTTGTGATCCTGCCCATTCTGGGTCTTCTGCTTGTCCATCAAATTCTCCATCTTGCCTGTGACAATTTCCATGGAAGGCAGAACCAGAAGATGTAGACCTGCGATTCTCTTCTCATGCCCAGCTCCATCACTAATTCCTTCAGTGCCACATCTTGCAACTTGGAATCCTCTTTTCAACTTTTCATAATTGAAATGCAACTCGAGTAAAGCTTCCCTTTAAGAGAGAAAGCCTGTCTAAGAAGAGCAAGCTGACTGCCTAACATGGTGTCTCCATAATGCCGTACAGTTCTTGGATCAGCACCAAAACAGCCCACAATGCAGAGAAGGAGGAAGTGGCACTGAATCACACACTACTATCATGCAGTGGTAGTCAGGATATGGAGATGCTAGCATTGGACTGGGGGTAGGCACAGTAAGAAATTTCACAACACCAGGTTAGAGTCCACTCATCTGATAAAGGGGTAGCACTCCGTAAGCTCGTGCTATCAGATAAATCTGTTGGACTTTAACCTGGTGGTCTGAGGCTTCTTACTGTTCTATCATGCAGGAGTATGTTGCCTATCTTGGGCAGGCTGCAAATTGTGATCTGTCAGAGCTCAAAAACCTGGGCAGACAAATTCCTAACCAGTCTTTTGAACTGAAATGGAGGGAAGAAGAAATATGGTGAGACTGAAAAGATCAAGAGGTTGAACATTAGAAAATGATGGAAAATTGTAGGACCTTCCAGCCCTTTGTTCTACCTCAGATTCTGATGGATTTGCTTTTAATTAGTGACATTTTCTGTTATGAATTAAAATATTAAGAAGGCTGGGAAAAGGGCTTTAAACTTGCACTCTGCTTCTTCTTTACAAAATGTCAGAGTTCTATTGATTAAATTAAAGGAATAGATGATGGCAGTGGAAAATAATCGGCGCTGTTTTGACATTTGCTACTAGTTAGTTTACAGGAAATGCTTGCCTTGCGATTAAGTGCAGACACATAGGCAGACCAATGATTCCTATTAGAAATTCTTTTCCTGTTTTTTTTTCCATTGAAAGTTTTTATAAGATGTAAAGAGAGATCTCATATTTCACTTTGGCAGCTGAAAATTTGAATTTATTAGCAAATTGAGATAAATACAAAAGCATGGGGTGTGAAGTAAGAAAAAAGTACAATAAAAAAAATGATGAAATGAATTAATCTTCTTCTCTGACAGTTCATCCAGTATCCATTTAGATCTTGTCACTAAGTAGGATTTTGAAAATGAAAAGGATTAAATAGTATGCAAAGCAAAAGAGGTGACAATTGGAAAAGCCTATGAGATTTCCAGAAAATCATAATCCTTGCACTGTCAGGTAATCTTAACTGTAAAGAACATGGAATATTAGAATAGAGATTCAATTACATTCTCCATTGCTTCTGTTCCAATGATGCAACCTTCCACACTAGCATTTTTGATATGGCTTCTTTTCTCAACCCAAGTTGGATTCCACACCACCCCCATTGCTATTCGCCTCGCTCTATGGTTGATAGAAACTTTGACATAGCTGCCGTATTTCCTGCATTGCTATTCTCATCTTTACTCCCTCTCCTAGAACCATGACAGGGCTCCTCTTATTCATACTTTTCATCCCTTCATTCTCTATAGTCAACGGATCATTTACAACCATTAATATCACCTCCTGTATAATCCCACTACCAAACACATCTCCTCCTGTCTTCTTCATCCCCCTTTTCAGTATTCTGAAGGGGCTGTTCTGTTCTTCTTGATAACCTGGGACATTCCTCAATCACCCCCAACACCCCATCCTGTTCCCTAACATTTTCCTTGTAATTGCAGAAGGTACAAATATTATCTCCCCTCTCCTCATTGTTCCTCAAGGCCCCAAACAGGTAAAACAATGAATTACCTGTAATTCTTTAAATTTAGTTAATGTATTCAGTGCTCACCATGTGGTCTCCTCTGTGCTGGGGAATTCAAACGTAGATAGGTTATTCCCATTATAGAACATTTCCATTCAGCTTACAAATATGACCCCAAGTTTCTGCTGGCCTTTTATTTTGAATTCCCCATCTCACTCTCATGCTGACATTCCAGTCCTTGGCCTGCTGCATTGTTCCACTGAAGCTCAACTTAAGGTTGAGGAACCTTAACTTTGCTTAGCTTTTATTTGATATTTTAAAATTTTAGCACATTTCAGCAGATGCTTTTTAGTCGTTCATGGGCTATGAGCATCACTGGCTAGGCCAGCATTTACTGACCATCCCTAATTGCCATTGAGAAGGTGGTGGTGAGCTATCGTCTTGAACCATGGATAGTAGGAACAGCACAGTGCTCCAAGATAAGCGTATAAATACCTTAAATGGGAACTGACGGTGTATAACTTATTCAATAACTGAACTGCTAAAAATAGTAGAAGAGGATCACAGCTGAAGCAAACTTAAGTTTGAAGGTCACCCTAGCAGTGAGAGACCACTAGGTGTTGTTATGTTAGGTGCAGCAACTCATTGAACATAATGGGGAATGTCTTATCAGACATTTAATGACATCAAGTAAAATAGTTCAACATGTCGACGAGAAGCACATTCACCTCACACAGCTGTGCCTTTCTTAAGCAAACACACATTTCTCATTTGGTTTTATGGAGTCCTAATGATTTCTTATGGAGCCCAAAAAAAATGAATATTCTACCTAGCCCACAAGACCGTTTTAAAAATGTAACATAAAACTCAGCTCACTGGGCCTCTTCAATCCAACTCTTAGCATATTGGCCCAGTGGGGGAGCCACCATTATTCGCAATGCCATCTGCAGATCAGAAAGACATTCCAATATGCACATGCATTTATAGTTTAAATTAAATGAGGAAGAACAATTATAAAATGCTCTTGACTGTGGAAAGGACTTGCAATAGTGGGCAGCATTAACGTCAAATCTGGTTGAATAAAATAAAATGTGCATTTATACAGCACTTCTCGTGAATTCTGGATGTCTCAAGGCAACTTTACAGCTAATGGAGTACTTTTTGAAGTATAGTCACTGCTGTGACGCAGGAAACATGGCAGCCAATTTGCACTCAGCAACCTCCTGTGAACGGCAATGTGATAATGACCAAATAATTTGTTTGCACAATATTGAATGAGGGATAAATATTTGCCATAAACACAAGGAACAATGCCCCTGCTGTTCTTCAAAACAGTGCCACAGGATCTTTGACATCCATCAAGGCAGGCAGTTAGACTCTCAGTTCAACATCTCATTCAAGAGACAGCATTTCCAACAGTGCACACACTTTCACCAGATCACTGGATAGCCCGGCTGAACTTTTGCACTTCAGTCCTGGGCCACAACTTTCCAGCCATTCACGCCATTGGGAGTTTCTTACTCCATCAAGGATGCACTTCCGCTCTCACAATATGGGGTTCACTCAACAGGAAAATCTGTTGAAAATGGTGGGATCTGAAGATCCCTTTGCCAGCCTATGGCAGGCTGTTTTCACCGCAACGTGGCAAGTTATGTGGAAAGTCCCGCCCCCAGAATGAAACTCAAACCCAGAGCCTAATCACTCAGAACTTGGAGAACTGCCCACTGAGCCACATCTGATAAACATGGCATAAGTTATAACTCTGGTTTAACAATATCATTTACAGTGCTGAGAAGCTTTTGAGTTCTCTATTAAGACCCAGCATCCAAAATTCAATATCTTGAACCTGCTGTTTAAATGCCAGTGGCAAATTTATTTTATTTTTCTTTTTTTCATAACAGTTGCACTGAATGATTCAAAGGTTGACGAGCAGGATTGAGTAGGCGGCTGAAGGAAGCAATAACTATCCAACAATATGAGTGAAGTTGTATTTTTTGGGGCTTTTAACTCTGATCATTCATATTTTATTAAATGATCCATCATTTATCTGTATCAATAAAAGTGATGAATGGTAATTTAGGTTGAAGTTTAATTTAAAATAAATGTGTCAATTCAGATTCAAACTATCATATTTATTCACTGCCATTTAAAATCATTTATAAATAATATTACTTTAAATCAAAAGAGTCTTTTTCAAAACACTAACTCACTTTCATTTAATATCACACATTCCTTCCATCTGTATCATAATTATTTCTCAATAAAATATTTGCATGGATAGGATTTAATGGCTTGTCATTAATGCCATTTTCATTCCCAAGAGTCTTAAATCAAGTTAGCACTTTTGATTGGTGAATATTAGAATTTAATATTGGAACATTTCCTGCTTCATTGGGTTGTGAGAATCAATTTTTTATTCACTCCATCCAAAGTATAAAATCTTTTTTCTTAAGATGGCTCTTCAGAAACCTACATGTTAGCATTCCAGTGTGCTGCAGAAGAACTTCTGGTGAGTCAATAGTGTGTGTTTAACATTGAAAGAATAGATTATCATCTGTAATGTTAAGCTCTGAAATATTGTAAAATACTAATGTGTTTATCTCACTGCTAGTTATTTTGTATGAAGATTGATTGCAAAATGACATCCAGAATATTAAGAGTTTCTTTCCTGTCAGCCAGTGTCTGACATGCATAGGAACCAATTACCAAATTTAATGGTTTCCATGCAAAACCACTGAGGAATCAATACTGACCTATTGAGTTTCTGCTTTTCCAATGAAGAGGATACATTTTTTCCTGCTGCTGATATATTGCAGTAATCCAGGACCAAAGAGCTTAAATGCTGGAGAGTTATGAATGGACTCTTAAGTGTGCACAGGCTGGAATAATATAATTAAGTCTATACACTGCAGCAGAGCAGATCGCAGTTTCATTTCTTACAATTCAACTAACTCAGACCAACCTATTCATTTTGACATTGATTGGCAGAGGAACCTGGAGCCAGGGAAGAATGCCAGTCCTTAGAGACACAAGACCCTGTCCAATTCCATCAGTGAGTCAGGAACACTCCATAATTATAACAGTAGCTTAGAGCACCGAGCTTCTGCCTGATTCAACTACAGAAGGCTCACTTGCTTCTGAATTTTCATTCCTAAATTAAATTCCATTTGGGAACCAGCTTCACACCAAAAAAGATATAATTTACCCACTTTCCTCCCACAGAGCAGCTTCAGAAAAACACTTGCAAGATGAATTAGCAGTGGGGTATCACAGTGGCACAGTACCAGGGACTCAGGTTCAATTCCCAGCTTGAATCACTGTCTGTGTGGAGTTTGCACATTCTCCCTGTGTTTGCATGGGTTTCCTCTGGGTACTCTGGCTTCCTCCCACAGTCCAAAGTTATGCAGGTTAGGTGGATTGGCCATGCTAATTGCCCCTTAGTGTCAGGGAGACTAGCTAGAGTATATGCATAGGGTTATGGGGGTAGAGCCCGAGTGGGATTGTGGTTGGTGCAGACTTGATGACTTCCTTCTGCACTGTAGGGGTTCCATGATTCTATACCTGGCAATATAATCTGCAAGACTGCTGTTATTCTCCTGGTCCTTTGACTAAAACAGTGATTAAGGATTCAGCATTTCTAGGCTATCCGATTGAGCAGGTTGAAACTGCAATTGGCTAGCCCCAGGATGGGTATATAATCTGAGTAATTTTAACTGATCATCTCTGCCAATTGAATAATATTAAAGTCGTTCCATTCTCCCGCAACAATTGGCAACTGAAGATTATAGTTAGGATTTTGACATTTAACAAGTTCAAATCAACTTCAATCATATGCTGTGAATCCTAGTTTGCAACATGTCTTTGTGTTTAGTGTAATTTCTTGAGTAAAAATGGCTACTTTAAAGATAGGTGTGAAAGGTAACTTTCACAACCTTTCAAAGCACTCCACAGCCATTTGGCAGAAAGGCTGTGCAAGACTGTATGAACTAAAGGGACTCATTTTAAGCACGATCAGCAATGCAATATAACGTCTCAGTTTTAGTGATATTGGTTGAGGGCTAAAGATTGGACAGAGTTCCCTGAGAATTCCACACCCATTTGACAGGGAAGATAGTGCCTTGGTTTAGCATCAGATTTACATCACAGCACCCACCTTAATATCCTTTGGTGATGCAGTGGTGTAGTGATATTGTCACTGGATTAATAAACTAGAGTAAGAAGTCTCACAACACCAGGTTAAAGTCCAACCGATTTATCTGGTAGTAAACGCCACAAGCTCTCGGAGCTCTGCCCCTTCATCAGGTAAGTGTAGAGCTCTCCATTCAGCTGACGAAGGGGCAGAGCCCTGATAGCTTGTTGGACTTTAACCTGGTGTTGTGAGACTTCTCACTGTACTTACCCCAGTCCAATGTCAGCATCTCCACATCATTAATAAACTAGACCCAGAGAACTGGGTTTGAATCATTACCCCTTGACATTCAACAGCATCAGCAGTGCTAAATCAGCCACTGTCAACATCCTGGGGATTACAATGACCAGAAACTGAACTGGACTAGCCATATAAATACTGGTCAGATGATAGGAACCCTCACCTCAATCATCTACAAGGTTCAAGTCAGGAATGTGATGGAACACTTTCTCCTTACCTAGAGTGCAGCCCCAACAATCAGGAAGCTTATCACCAAGACAATGCAGTCTGCTTGATTGGTACCTCTACCACAAATATTCAATCACTTCACTACCAACATACAGGTCATCTACAAGATACACTGCAGGAGTTGACAAAGGCTCTTGAGGCAGCACCTTCCAAACCCATAACTACAATCATCTAAAAAGGACAAGGGCCACCAATGCCTGGAATTTTCCCCTCCAAGCCACTCGCCATCCTGATTTGGAGATATATTGTTGTTCCTTCACTGTCACTGTGTCACAATCCTGCTTCTCCCTCCTTAACAGCATTGTGGGTGTACCTATATCACAGGGACTGCAATGATTCAAGAAGGCAGCTCACCACTATCTTCTGAAGGGCAATTAGGGATAGGCAATAGGTGCTGGTTTAGCCAACCATGTCCACAGTTCATTAAATAAATTTTAAAAATACTGCTCTAAATTATTGATCTGGAGTCTATGTTCAAGTTACTGGTGTGGGGCTTGAACCTATAACCATCCAACTGTGGTGGCATGGTGGCACAATGGTTAGCGCTGCTGTTTCACAGCAAACATGGACCAAAGTTCGATTCTGATCTCGGTTCATTGTCTGTGTGGAATTTCTGCATTCTCCCCACATCTGTGTGGGTTTCCTCCGGGTGCTCTGGTTTCCTTCCACATCCAAAGATGTGCAGAATACGTGGATTGGCTATGCTAAATTGCCCCTTAGTGTCAAGTGGGTTAACAGGGTAAATATATGTTGCGTTATAAAGGTAGGGCCTAGGTGAGATGTGATTGTTGCAGACTTGATGAGCTGAATGGCCTCCTTCTGCACTGTAGGGGTTCAATGAACATTTTATGAACATAGAAGTAAGTGTACTCCCAGTGTCCCCATGATCTGGTATAGTACAAGTAATTCTCTGATTTCTGATTGGCTATCTTATTTGCTACCAGAGAACCTACTAATAAACTTATTTTATGCTTTGCTGAGCAATATAGAATCACAGAGGATAGTAGGAGACCATTGCGCCCACCATGCTGATTCTTTGATAAGGCCATCCAATTAATTCCATTTTCTATTTCTTCCCCACAGCCCTGTGCATTACTGTTTGTCAAGTATATGTCCCTGTTAAAGGTATAATTAAATCCACTTGCAACATCTTTTCAGGCAGCACATTTCAGATCACAGCAACACTTTCTGTAAAAAAAATCTTCTTATTTCCCCCCTGACGTTTTTTCGCTAATTATCTGCAATCTGTGTCTTCGTGGCAAGGAATGGTTGGCAACATCTATTTTCCAAAGCTCGTTGAGAATCCACCTACAATGCTACTCAATCCACAGACTGGTTGACTCTCTCCATGGTACCTCTTGCAATGCTAATATTTAATGTAGCGGAGGTGTTGAAATCTTAATACTTACTCGTCAGCATCCTTGAACAGTTTGATTTTTTTAAAAATGCAATAGAAATATCCATTAATTATTTCTCAAATGTTTTTGATACAATTAAGATTTTTAATATATTGTGTGGACTGAAGTTTCTGCTCGGGTGTATTTTTAATTTTATTTTAATGCAATTTGCCCAAATACCATCCAAACCAACACAAAACATTGAGAAATTTCATGCTCAAATTATGTTTGGTGTACTCCAGTTTCCACTTGTCCTTTGAACTTCTTTAAAAACAAGTTGTTATAGAGACCAGTCTCCACTACAAAACTAGTCATGAATTCAAACTGAATTGATCCCATGGTGATTTCCAATTGTGTTTGATTGTGGGTGTTTGAGGACACTCTTAAAACCTGACATTCTTAAATTCCCTGACATCCTCCTAACACTAAGGAGCAATTTAGCACGGCAAATCAAGCTAATCACATTTTTGGACTGTGGGAGGAAAATGGAGCACTCGAAGAAAACCCATACAGACGCAGGAACCTCCACACAGACAGTGACCTAAGCTGGGAATTGAATCCTGTGAGGCAGAAGTGTTAACCACTGTGCCATTTAAGCTATTCACCTTCATTGCTTGTAACATTCTGTGTCCATTAACAGCATAAGAAATAGGAACAGGAATAGGCCATACAATTACTTGATTGTGTTACACCTTCCCATAAGATCATAGGTGAACTTTTACATCAATTCTATTTTCCCACTCTGTCCCCATATCGCTTTGATCAGTTTTTGGGCACTAAGATAGCCAGAGTCCAAGCATCCACAGCTGGAATAGATAATTCCAAAGTTTCTCTAAGAATTTCTTTCCTAACTTAATCCAACTTAGCCTTCCCCTTATTATGAAACTATAATCACAGTCAGAAAAAATAACATTTCACCATCTAGCCTGTGAAGGCCTCTGAAGAGTGTTATGTGTTTCAGTGAGATCACCTCTCTTCTAAGTTCAAGGGAGTATAGATCCATTCTACTCCTTATATATTTCTAAGTTACAACAGAAACTACACATTGTTTTTATTCATTGGGCGTGGGTGTCAATGGCTGGGCCAGTATTTATTACCATCCCTAAATGGCCTTGTAGTGTGTCTTTCTTGGCAGTTTCAGAGATCATTCAACCACATCCTGCAGTTATCCACATTGCATGGTGGAGTCACAGGTAAGGATTGCAGATTTCCTTCCTTAAAGGATGTTAGTGAACAATATGGATTTTTACAACAATCAATAGTGGTATAATGGTCATCGATAGTCTTTTAATTGATGATCTTTTTATTAAAATTTTTTATTCTATATTTTATTCAAATATCTCACTATCTGCCACGGGGGTGCAAGGATAGCAAAAGTGCCAGCTTGTCAGAGATGAAGTCACATGCAAGTTTTGTTGCAGACGACTCAGATAAGCACTTAGATGCAGCAGGCTATTCAAGAAGACATACACATTGGTGTATTAAGAACATCAGCTCAATACCTTCATTGTCAAGGAACATGGGAGCATGGAAGATTCCAGGTGCCAATAGGATTTTGCAGATTGTTTAGAATCAATCTTTTCCAGAATGGAAATTGTGGCCACCATCATCAGTTGTTTTGTGGATCTAAACATGAAGCAGGATCTGATGGCCAATATCTCTGCTTCCTTTGCAGCAACTACAAAATGTCAATGCTGGAGTGGACATACAGGCTCCAGGATGTACAATAGTGCCATCTAGTGACCATTCATGTGTAAGAATAGTAAATCAGTCTCTGTTACCAGCCCTCCATGTTGTCACTATGAGGACCATATTGACAAAAAAAGGTAATAGGTTTGTGACCAAGAATGGATTGTGGATTCCCTAGTCGAAACATTTTAGATTGGAGGTGATTCCAGCTAACCATCAAAGGGACTTGTGAGTGTTCTTTGTTGCAGCCTAAGATCCAATCGAAAAATTGGTGTACATTTCAATGAATTGTCCTGCCAGGATGGCTGTACCTTTGGGAATTATTGGACAATTTGCAGGAGTACTGCTGTAGGCCAGAGTCTTTTGGTGAAAGTAAAGTGGCTAGGGAAGTTTTTCTTCACAAAAGATCGTAATAATCCAGCTGCTCTAATGGCAGAGTGGGAAAAAAAGGAGAATATTTCTGATTGAAATAGGCCCAGGCTTATATTAGAAATTCAAGAATTTGCTTACAGCAGCAAAGCTAAAGGACATTTTGATTAAGTTTGAGCAGCACTACAATCCCAAACCTTTGTTGCTTGTTGAATATTGTTTTGGAACAAGGAATATGCCTTCCTCTGAGGACTTTGAGTTTACTGTGGCCTTGGAAAAAGCTGCCGAGAGCATATTACATGGCATTTGTTTGCAGCTTAGAAAGTGACCACATTCAAAATTAATGACATTGTTGAAGTTGACTTTTGACAGAACTAATAGCACTGTCCATGGACATAGCTGAATGTGACTTGAGAGAAGTTAGAACAAACAAAGTACAGATGAGTAAACACGATCAATGTGCAAAATTGCCCATTGTGGCACTGAAGGATAAAAATCTAGGCTTATTAGGAAGAAAAAGGTTGGAACCACTTAATTTAAATTGGAATGAGCTGTTTCACATTGAAGCAAAATTCATATCACAAAACAATGTGGTTGTCAAGTATCCTAAGGTGTTTAGTAAAACCAGCAAACTGATTCAAGAGTTCAATTAAGGCTAACATACAAGTACCGAGGAACATAATGTCAGTTCATTACAGGCTGTTTCCAGTACATTATGCTCTAAGATAAAAAGTAGAACAAGAATCGAAAAGTCTTGAGACAGAACATTTTCTCTGAAGTAGAACAGATTATTGGACAACTCCCACAGCAGTCGTACCAATGTCAGATGGTGGTGTAGAATATGTGGTGATTATAAAGTTACTGCAAATCATACACTCAAATGTAATTCAACTGATAGTTTACCAGATGGGAAGGAGTTGTTCACAATGTTGACAGGAGGCCAGAGTTTTTTCAAAGTTAGATCTGATAAATGCCTATCTGCAACTTGAGTTAGAACTATGGCCAGTATTTTATAGACCCATTTGCCATAGGAATCACAGTGGGTGAGGGATGGATCATAGAAAGGTCTGTTGACCTCGGGTGGGATTTTATCAATTCAGGATGAATGGGACTGTAAAATCCTGCCCACTGAGTCAAAATCATATTTCATTATTAATCCACACATAGATCTAGCTCAGATTCATATGCTGCCATTTGGTGTTTCTTCAGCTCCAGGATGAACCAAATTTTATAAACAATTCAGGAAGCAGTGTGCTATTTGTACGACATTTATTTCAGCTCCAAACTGCAATATTCTTGGTATCTTTAGACTAATAAAAAAAATAGTTTAACTTTGTAGAGCTGAATGAAACAGGAACCTTCCTGGAACACATCTTAACTGCCCTGGTTTACATCTTCCATGAGTTATATGAGAGGCCAAATCATGTGACTTTGCATCGTTTCCTCTGATGATGTAAACAATATATAATTAGTATATTAAATTATTAGAATTAACCCAATATCAATATAACATGTTATACCACACAAACAAATAGATCCAATACATCAGACTGAAAAACATTTTCCAACATTTGAAAAAGCATGGAGTTTGATTGAAGACACACAAATGTGAAATATTTCAAAGCTCTGTGGAGTTCTCTGGGACACAGAGTAAACAAAAATGGATTACATCCTACCAAGAAATGTCCCACACCTCAGAATATCTTTGAGATCAGATCATTTTTGGGCCTTGAACTTCTGTGGTAATAAGAATAAAAATCCAAGAGTGACAGTAAATTTACACTCTATAAGAAGAGAGCGCTGATTGACAAAAGCATTGCTGTAGAGAACGCACCAGTTGATGGCAGCTGATAGTTAACTGCCAAGCATCATTTGAAATTTAAACCAGACAGCTTGACTATCATTGTTGAAGGCATTTGAAGTCATAGTTTTGAAGCATGGACCAGCAAATGGTTGTTACCTATTTTGTTTAGCTAAAACAGGTGTGACATGTATACATGTTCTTTTTGTCTGCAAATAACAGGACCCTGTGTATTGATGTATGTAGTTTCCAGTACATGCAAATGTACTGCACTGTGAGACTGACTGACAATCTTAAATCGATTGTCAATGTAACTTTTAGTACACTGAGGATTATTTATCAAATGTTGTCCACTCACTGAATCACATTCAATGTTTGACACTGCATTTGGAGTTTTGCAAGCATGGGATGGTGGGTACAGTCTGTACCTTGCCCGTTGTGAACAGTGGAATACTGATTGATGCAATATGCCTGTTTGAAGCAACAGCCTGCATACCTAGCATGCCTGGTTTAAATTTCAAAATGCATGAGGGAGACGGCAGTAAATAGAGAGAAAAATATCAAGAGCTGTGAACAATGACATGAGTTCATAGACGTGATAGTTCCCAGAGAGAAGTAATTCACACTATCACTCAGATCAGGAGGAAGGTAAGAAGTAAACTCATAACTATTGGTAGAATTTTACAGTCACGTTTGAGAGAGACTGGAAAATCCTACCTGAAGTCAAAGGACATTTCCACTGTCCACCATCACCTGCTCTGATTCTATGGCAGACGGGCTGGTAGAATTCCAACAAGTAATTCTGAAGGTGAAGCTTGATTCTGGAGTACAGTATAATATCACCCTACTCAGACTGTGCTAGAAGATTTTCCCAGAAAATTTGGAAGTCAATGGTTATCTTAAGAAAGATGCTTTGGAACAGGGCAAAACATCAAATTAATGACATATGGTAGAACTGAGATTCGACAACTAGGGACAACACAAATCCGACGAATTCACAAAGGAAAAGATGATAACTGTATGTTTTACGTCATTGAAACAGATGGCCCTGCTATCCTGTGGTTGAGCATTTGCAAAGATCTGCATGTTAGCTCAGTAAATCATGAGATGAAAGAGGTTTGAATGTTGAACACCCATTTGAAAAGCACCCTCTCGTGCGAAATGGGAAGAGTCTGATCCAAAGATATCCAATGCGTTTTGATAGAACAGGTCAGATGTTTTGAAAAATTATTGATCCAGAGAATAAACTTATGATTTATTTCTGGTAAAATACCAATAGAAATAAAAAAAGCTTGAGAGAGAGCTCTAAGAGATGGAAGTAAAGGAAATAATTGCCAGAATCTCAGAGCCTACAAATTGAGTAAATACCACCATTATGAGATAAGGTACAAAGCCAAAAGAATGAATTGCAGTCAGATAATGAAATTGTCAAGGTTACTATTGAAAGATGTGAAGAATTCTTGACAGAAAAGGAAAGCAATAATTTGGAAAGTTTCAGGCAGCTAAATAAGATTTGCAGAAATTTCCATGACTCAAAGATGAAAAGTTGGAACTGCTGACCTGAAAAGACTGAAGATTGCAGGACATAATGTGGCATGCTGAAAAAGAGAAAACTGCAGGCTGCCCAGTTGGAGAAGGAGACATCTGAGACGGAGAACCTAAACCTCAGTCAAAACTTCAATAGCACATGCTTCAAACAGGAGAAGTTGAAAAAGAAGAGAAGTTGAAACAGGGGAGATTGACAGAGCTGAGTTCACACAACAAATTACTGGATGGGCAGATGCAACTTAACGCTCGATCACAGTCGGAGAATGATTTACTGGAGACCAATACCAAACTGAGAGCAATGCTGGTGAGTTTAAAAGAGGAAATCTGAAACGCACAAAGCCAAGCAGAGTGGGCACAGTGGGAAGCTGAAAAGCTGAAGGTGCACAGATCAGTTGAAAGAGAAACATATGCTGCAAAATCATAATGCAGAGCATAAGGAGAAATACTGCTGGGCTAAAGACCGATTGCAATCTGCTGCTTTAGCTTAGAAGAGGCTCAACATTCTACCACAAAAGTGATATTGTGAACAATCCTTTTGAGAAAAGAAAGCTAGCTATGAAAGACTCTTGAGATGCTTAATTTACTTGTAGAAGTTTATTTTTAATTCTCTTTTGTTTACATATAATGGGGCAAATTTTCCCTTTCTGCTGTCACAGCAATCGTAGCAGGCGAGGTGCTGACTATGCAAAGGCCTGTTGACCTAGGCAGGA
Organism: Sphyrna mokarran; assembly: GCA_024679065.1. Lineage (NCBI taxonomy): Eukaryota > Metazoa > Chordata > Chondrichthyes > Carcharhiniformes > Carcharhinidae > Sphyrna > Sphyrna mokarran. The sequence continues at coordinate 99,841,953 of JAGIQG010000001.1, read as the reverse complement.
TTTGCTGGTTTTGGGACAAGCACGATAGGAAAATATTAATGATTGGAACAATTACATCGATATACGAACATAAGAACAAGGAGCAGGAATAGGCCATCTAGCCTCTTGAGTCTGCTCTACCATTTAATAAGATTATTGCTGATCAGATTGTAACCTCAAATCTGCATCCTTCCCATCCTGATAACCTTTCACCTATTCTTGTTTATTCAGATAATATCCAGCTGGGTTTTAAAAAAATATTCAAGGATTCTGCTTCCACAACCTTTTCAGTGAAAGAATTGTAAAGACTCACAACCCTCTGAGTGAAAGAATGTTGTCTCATCTCTGTTTTAAACAGGTGACCCCTTATTTTTAAACAAGGACCCCTAGCTCTAGATTTTTCCACATTCTCTCCACATCCATCCTGACAAGACCCCTCATGATCTTATATGTTTCAATCTATTTCCTCTTACTTTTTTAAAATTAGTCCACAGACCAGGAGCTATGAAGAATAGTACTGATGTGGGGGAGATCACTCCCAGGCGAGATGTAAATTCAGGGAAGATGCATGTTGTACCTACAATAGGAATGGGCGCATTAGGAGCAAATGCAAGACCAAGCAGAATTATCAGAATGTGTGGGGACTACAAATTAATTATCAAACAGTAAAATTAGATTAATACCCAATCCCAAATAAATACTGGGAATCTCAAATAACATTATTTGTTACTGTCAGCAGGCAAAATATTGGATATTTAGGGAATTGTTTTGATGAACAGTAATATCCAGTATTTGAGCTACACTCTTCTGAATCTTAGTCAAATAAAACTTAAAACCATACACATTTTATCACTCTTAGAATTGTTATCATTAGTGCACATCCAACAATTATCATTTCACTAAATTTATATATATTGCTAAGACCTTTTGCATGCTGTGTATTAAAGCTAATACTAAATAATGAATTAACAGGATTTATAATCTTCATTAATGTTGACATAATTTTTTACTGTTTGGGAAACCTCATTGAACATAACTTTGTTTTGTATCTTTACAAATATCTTTGTATCTTTATCTTTGTTTTGTATCTTCCCACAGCAGTGGGAAGTTGTGCGTGGAGCCCGAAGAGATTGGAGAGGTACTGAATAAATATTTCTCTTCGGTATTCACGCAGGGTGATGTAAATGTAGTTATGGAGAACACTGAGGTACAGGGTAGCAAACTGGAAGGTATCGAAGTAGATAGGGAGGATGTGCTAGATATTCTCGAGGGTTTGAAGTTGGATAAGTCCCCTGGGCCGGACGGGATTTACCCTAGGATTCTCTGGGAGGCAAGAGAGGAGATTGCAGAGCCTCTGGCTCTGATCTTCAGGTCGTCGTTGGTTACGGGTGTGGTTCCGGAGGACTGGAGGATAGCGAATGTGGTCCCATTGTTCAAGAAGGGGAAGAGAGACCTTCCAGGGAATTATAGGCCAGTGAGTCTTACTTCTGTTGTGGGCAAAGTATTGGAGAGAATTATTAGGGATAGGATTTATAGTTATTTAGAGAGAAATGAATTGATTGGGGATAGTCAGCATGGTTTTGTGAAGGGTAGGTCGTGCCTTACTAACCTCATTGAGTTTTTTGAAAAAGTGACCAAAGAGGTGGATGGGGGTAAGGCGGTTGATGTGGTATATATGGACTTTAGTAAGGCGTTTGATAAGGTGGCCCATGGAAGACTTCTGCAGAAAATGCAGATGTATGGGATAGAGGGTGATTTAGCTAATTGGGTTAGGAATTGGCTAGCAGATAGAAGTCAGAGGGTGGTGGTTGATGGGAGATATTCATCTTGGAGTTCGGTGACAAGTGGTGTACCTCAGGGGTCTGTTTTGGGGCCCCTGCTGTTTGTAATTTTTATAAATGATCTGGATGAGGGTATTGAAGGATGGATTAGTAAATTTGCAGATGACACTAAAGTCGGTGGAGTGGTAGATAGTGAAGAGGGTGTTATAGTTTGCAGAGGGACTTGGACAAGTTGCAGAGCTGGGCCGAGAGGTGGCAAATGGAGTTTAATGTGGAAAAGTGTGAGGTAATGCACTATGGCAGAAATAATAAATGTGTAGAGTATAGGGCAAATGGTAGGATTCTTAGTAGTCTAGATGAACAGAGGGATCTTGGTGTGTATGTGCATAGATCCCTGAAAGTAGGCAGTCAGGTCGAGAAGGTTGTTAGGAAGGCATATGGAGTCTTGGCTTTTATTGGTAGAGGGATTGAATTTCGGAGCCGCAACGTCATGTGTCCCACATTATAAGAAAGATGTGGAGGCATTGGAGAGGGTACAGAGGAGGTTTACCAGGACGTTGCCTGGTATGGAGGGCAGGTCTTATGAAGAGAGGCTGAGGGATTTGAGGTTGTTTTCGTTAGAAAGGAGGCGGCTAAGAGGGGACCTAATCGAAACATATAAGATGATTAGAGGTTTAGATAGGGTGGACAGTGATAGCCTTTTTCCTAGGATGGAGAAAGCTAGCACGAGGGGACACAGCTTTAAATTAAGGGGTGATAGTTATAGGACGGATATCAGAGGTAGGTTCTTTACCCAAAGGGTGGTTCGGGAGTGGAATGCCCTGCCTGCAGCAGTTGTAGATGCGCCAAGTTTGGTGGCGTTTAAGAGGTTAGTTGATAGGTATATGGAAGAGAATTGAATGGTTTAGTTTGGAGGGGCATTGCTTTTTATATTGGTCGGCGCTACATCGAAGGCCGAAGGGCCTGTTCTGTGCTGTAATGTTCTATGTTCTATGTTTACGTTAAAGTACCACTTATCATCTTTATTTTGTTCTTTTAGTTCTGTTATCCATTATCTAATCTAATGTTTTTAATGCCACATTAAGCCATACTTACTGTATACCAGTTAATTGGATATATGACTGAACTGTGAGCTAAAAGGTAATGTATAATTATAAACATAAAATGGATTTTACTATGGAACATTTTTGAATAATATTATTTAAATTGCACACCATTATTCAAATTAATATCCAAGACAATATTTCTACAGGCAAATAAACATATTTTAATGTGAATCAAACTAAGCTAAATAAGCTTAAAATGCAATACATTGTGTTACCATGTCTATTTTAATTGCCATCATGTTTCAGATCCATGGAGTGATTTGTACAATATTGTTGGAACTTGATGTTGTATTCCTTACTTTAGCTGCCAAGAATCTGAAACCATTTGGGTGCTTATGGTGGTTGTCCTCTGTAAGGTGCGGTCTGCTGAGAGGGTTACCTGACCTGTGTAACCAGATCTTAAGAGAAAAGTTGGACATAGAATTGAAGAGATTGGAAGAACTGGGTGTTATGCAACCAGTTCAATTCGTAGAACGGGCAGCAGCTATAGTCCCGTGACAAAGCTTGACAAAACCTTCCACTTCTGTGGAGGCTACAGATTAATAGATAATCAGGCTGCCAAGTTAGATAAGCATCCATCCCTGAAAATTGAAGATTTGCATGTAAAGCTGGCCAGAGGTCAATCATATACGAAGCTGCATATGAGACACACAAATCAACAACTTGAGATGGTGATGCTTTCTGAGGTTATGTTACATTAAACATGGACAAATGTTTACAGGCTTACCCTTTGGTGTGCTGTCAGCATGTGCTATTTTCCAGAGAACTATAGAAGTTCTATTGCAAGGGCTGACACAAATTATAATGCATAAGAACATAAGAATTAGGAGCAGGAGTAGGCCATCTGGCCCCTCGAGCCTGCTCTGCCATTTAATAAAATCATGGCTAATCTTTTTGTGGACTTGGCCCCACTAACCCACCCGCTTACCACAACCTTTAATTCCTTTATCATTCAAAAATTTATCTATTCTTGCCTTTAAACATTCAATGAAGTAGCCTCCACTGCTTCATTGGCAAGGAATTCCATGGATTCAGAACCCTTTCTGTGGAGAAGTTCCTCCTCAACTCAGTCCTAAATCTATTCTCCACTATTTTGAGGTCATGCCTTCTGGTTTGAGTTTCACCTGCCAGTAGAAACAACTTCTCTGCTTGTATCTTATCTATTTCCTTCATAATCTTGTATGTTTCTATAAGATCTCCCCCCATTCTTCTGAATTCCAATCCCCAGTCTACTCAGTCTCTCTCCAAAAGCCAACCTTCTCAACTCTGGAATGAATCTAGTGAATCTCCTCTGCACCCCCTCCAGTATCAGTATATCCTTTCTCAAGAAAGGAGACCAAAATTGTAAATAGTATTCCAGATGAGGCCTCACCAGCACCTTATACAGCTGCAACATAAATTCCTTGTTTTTAAACTCTATCCCTCTAGCAATGAAGGACAAAATTCCATTTGCCTTCTTAAATATCTGCTGCACCTGCAAACCAACTTTTATGTGATTCATGCACAAGACACCCAGATCCCTCTGCACAGCAGCATACTGCAATTTTTTACCATTGAAATCATAGTCCATTTTGCTGTTACTTCTACCACAATGGATTACCTCACATCTACCAACATTGTACTCCATCTGCCAGACCCTTGTCACTCACTTAGACTATCAATATCCCTTTCAGACTTTGAGCATCCTCTGCACATTTTGCTCTGCCAATCATTTTATATCATCTGCAAATTTTGACACACTACACTTGGATCCCCAACTCCAAATCATTGATATAAATTGTAAACGATTGCAGTCCCAATACTGAGCCCTGAGGCATCCCACTAGTCACTGATCACCAACCAGAAAAGCACCCATTTACCCCCACTCTTTGCTTTCTATTTGTTAACCAATCTTCTATCCATGCTAATACATTACCCATATTACTGTGCACCTCTATCTTATTCAGCAGCCTTTGGTGCAGCACCTTGTCAAATGCCTCCTGGAAATCCATATACACCATATCCACAGGTTCCCCATTGTTCACCGTGCATGTAATGTTCTCGAAGAATTCCACCAAATTAGTTAAACATGACCTGCACTTCATGAACTCATGCTACGTCTTTCCAGTGGGACAATTTATATCCACGTCTCGCTATTTCTTCTTTGATGATAGATTCAAGCATTTTCCCTACCACAGAAACCCATGGTTACCTGCCTTTTGTCTACCTCCTTTTTTATGGTGGTGTCACATGTGCTGTTATCCAATCTGCAGGAACCACTCCAGAGTCCAGTGAATTTTGGTAAATTACTATTACTGCATTTGGTATTATCCTCTACAACTCTTTTAGTACGCTGGGATGCATTCCATCAAGGCTAAGAGACTTGTCTACCTTTAGCCCCATTAACATGCCCAAGACTACCTCTTTCATGATAGTTTTTAGGTCCTCATCTGCCATAGCCTTCCTGTCATCAATTTTTGGCATGCCTTCTACTGTGAAGACTGACACAAAATATTTGTTCAATACCTCAGCCATTTCCTCATTTCCAGTTATTACATCCACCTTCTCATCCTCTAAAGGACCAATGTTTATTTTTGCCACTCTTTTTTGTTTTATGTATTTGTACAAACGTTTGCTATCTGTTTTTATATTCTGAGCTAGTTTACTCTCATAATCCATCTTTTCCTCACAGCTTTTTCATGGCTTTCTGTTGACCTTTAAAGATTTCCCAATCCTCTAGTTTCCCGCTAATCTTTTCCACTTTGTATGCATTTTTCTTCAACTTAATACCCTCCTTTATTTCCTTAGAGATCCATGGCTGATAATCTCTTTTTCTACAGTCCTTCCTTATCATTGATATGTATATTTTTGCTGAGCACTGTGGAAAAATCACTTTGCAAGTCCTCCACTGCTTCTCAGTTGTCTCACCAAAAAGTTTTTGCTTCCAGTCTAACTTAGCAAACCCTTCTCTCATCCTGTTGTAGTCTTCCTTGTTTAAACATAAGACACTGGTATTGGGTTTTCTCATGTCCCATCTGTATTTTAAATTCAACTATACTGTGATCATTCCTTCAGAGAGGATCCCTAATTGTAAGATCATTAATTATTCCTGTCTCATTACAAGGACCAGGCTGAGGAAAGCTTGCTGTCTCGTAGGTTCCGTTACATACTGTTCAAGGAAGCTATTATGGATACACTGTGTGAACTCCTCCTCAAAACGGCCTTGACCGACCTGATTCGATCAACTGATATGTAGTTTAAAATCCCCCATAATAGTTGCTGTAGCAGTTTTACGTGCATTAGTCATTTCTTTGTTTATTTCTCACCCCACCATGATGTTATTATTTAGTGGCCTACAGTCTATGTCTATCAATGACCTTTTCTCCAATTTTTAATTTTCACCCAAATGGATTCAACCTTTTTCTCTATAGAACCTACATCATCTCTCACTATTGCCCTGACATCATCCTTAAATATCAAAACTACACTACCTCCCTTAACTTCCTTTCAGTGCCTCTGAACAGTCTGATACCTCTGGATATTTAACTGCTAGTCATGACCATCCTGCAACCATATCTCTGTAATAGCCACCAAATCTTACTCATTCACAAATATTTGTGTCGTCAACTCATTTACCTTGTTTTGAATGCTACGAACATTCAGATAAATTGCACTTATGCCATTTTTTGTATCTTTTTGAATTTTAACATTTCCATTAATAATATCTCCTGAGTTCTCCTTCCTTTTAGCTATTTTCCTGATTTTTAATATAGTTAGAACCTTCTTCTCACATTTTGTCCTTGCTCCCTCCTTCTCTGACTCTTTACATTCGTTCCCGTCCCCCTAGCATATCAGCTTAAACCCTCCCCAACCGTTCTAGCAAACATCTCTCCAGGACATCAGTCCTAGTCCTGCCTAGGTAACACCCATCCAATTTGTATTGATCCCACCTCCCCTAGAACTGGTCACAATGACCCAGGAATCTAAAACTCTTCCCTAACACCATCTCTTCAGCCACATATTTATCTGATATGTCCTGTCATTTCTATTCTGACTAGCATATGGCAATGGAAGTAATCCTGAGATCACTACTTTGAGGTCTGATTTCTGAATTTTCTTCCTGGCTCCTTTATTCTGCTTTTAGGACCTCAGCCCTTTCTTTATTTGTATAAACATATACTAAGATGATTGGCTGTTTGCCCTCTCCCTTCAGAATGTCCTGCAGCCACTCCAAGATATCCTTGATCCTAGCACCAGGGAGGCAACTTACTGTCCTGGAGTCTTGTTTGTGGCCACAGAAACATCAATCTACTCCCCTTACAATTGAAATCCCTTATAAATATTGCATTGGCACACAGTTTACCCCTCCCCTCTGCAGCAGAACCAACCATGGTGCAATGAGTTTGGTTGCTGCTACTTTCCCCACAGAGATCATTCTTCTCAACAGTATCCAAAACAGTATATTAATTTGCAGAGGAATGGCCACAGGAGATTCCTGCACTGCCTGCCTATCTCTCTTGTTTTGTCTGGTGGTCACCCATTCCCTTCCTGCCTGCGGAGTCTGAGCCTGTGGTGTGACCCCCTCTCTATATGCACTATCCATGCTACTCTGACTCACAGATGCTTCACAGTGTCTCCAGCAGCTGCTACAGCTCTGAAACTCGAGCTTCCAGGAGCTTTAGCTGGCGACATTTCCTGCACACATGCTGACCCAGAGGACTGGAACTCTCTTCAACCTGCCGCATGGAGCAAGAGGAGCAAACCACAGCTTGGAACTCTCCTGTCATGTCTTACCCTTTAAATTAAACTTTTGAAAGATGTTTTCTTTCAGGTTAAATCCAATTCTCTAGGGCCCTTCTTTCCTGCTCCTTGTTACTACTAAATATAACTTTTACAAACTATAAACCACAGAAATTACATGGAAACACTCTTGCTGTGTACAACAACAAGACTACAATGCCAAGAGTAAAAAAAAGAAAGGAAAATTATTTACTTACCAGTCACCAACCAATCTTTTCCTGCAGATTGGATTTCCTTCCAGGTCTTTCAATTTCTTTCCAGCTCTCACTTACCCTTGCATCTTCCGTGCAGGTCCATCTCTCCCGAAAATCAGCACCTCTTTCCCCTCAGCACCAAATCCCCACTCAGTTCCAAATTTCTGACACCCTCACTATGGTTAAATGTCATTCTGGCTGCAGTCTCTCTCCCATTGGCATGTGCAGGCTCGCTGGATGTTATGTGTGTGATATTTGGATAACAGGATAGACAGAAGATGAGCACCTAGTTAACTTAGTGGAGATGCTAAGAAGAATTTAAGAGGCTAGAGTTCACCTCAAGAAGGAGAAAAGCACAAGGATCACATCTCATGGAAAACAAGGTTGGAGCAATAAAGGAGACACCAGCCCAAGAAGTCATTGAACTTAAGTCATTCTTAGGAATGGTAAATTATTATGGGTGTTTATTGACCCTTATTGTAGAGTTTTCTAGAGCAGGTCAAGGCAGTAGTTGTTGTATTAATCTGGTCAAGTGGAGGGTACGTTAGATGGAGGAAAAGGTTGCTCTTCCCCAAGATACCCCTTCTGGGGGCTTCTGGGCTGCTCCTCATCCTGAGAATTGGTTTTCCTGGGATCGTGGCGCCCTGTTAGTAGTGGGGCTGAGTATGTATCTAAGTGTGGTGGTATAGCATTGTGAGTGACTTTCTTTGGTTGGAGATTGAGCTGATTGGAGGAATGGGTCATCTCCCCCATGTTGTCTTATATGGAATCTTCCAGTCTGTCTGCTTTCTAATTCTGGACTCTACTGGACTCCCACTGTGCCCTGGAACACAGTGTCCTGTTCATAGTAAGGTTGTACTGCCCTGTTCCTGATATTCTTGTGATTACATCAGGCTTTGTTGGATAATTCTGATGTTCCCCTCATTTTGGGGTTACCTCTTTATCCAGATGAGTGGATGTTGCTATAAACTCAGTTATAGTTTATCCTAGTGGATTTCCCTTGTCTGGTCAGGAGGAGAAAGGTTGTATCTCTCCCTGAGATGCCTTGTTGGTATGCATCTTGATAATTGTTCTTCTCCTTGATGGAAGGGGGAGGAAATTAGTTTAAATTTTCTTGTGATGGGGTATCTAATCAGAGTGCCTCTGAACTCTTGTGGGGAGAGAAGTTTGTAATGTTGTGAGCTTGGGTGAGTTGTTCAGGCCTTGGCTTACTGGTCTATATACATGAAAGTGTGTGCTACCATGCAGTAGTCTGTACTAATGGCAGTACCCTGATTTTTCTCCTTTCCTGAGTTATCCTGTCATTGTCTGGATGTCTTAGGATGCTGAATTACCCTCTTGAACATTATCCCATGAAGGTTCCCATATGTTTTGTAGCCCCCTCTATGTTATCCTGTGATGAGGGTATGCATCTGAGGCCATGTGTTTATTATTTTATCCTGAGATTCCCCATTATACCTGACAGCCTTTCTCTATCTATACTGGAGGACAATGAGGCAATTGGAATGATTTGTATGAATATCCACCAATCTTTTCTGAATGTTTATGTGGCATGATGATTACTCTGTACTGTAGATTGCGGGAATGTGTTGCATTTTGTAGCAAATGTAAAATGAAAACTTGCAATAAAATGTTCTTAAAAATAAAAAAAACACTAAAGGTGGATGCCACATTGTCAGTTCCAAGGGTGATTCTCTTCTTCAACTTGCATTGAAAGTTTCATTGGAATAATACAGAAGGCCAAAAACAGAGATTAATGAGGTATTGGGCACAGACAGACATGGTAAACCACAGGGATTTGGGGCCACACTAGCAAATAGAATGGAGGTTTCCAGCAAAAGTGGCATGTAATCGATATTTGATCTCCCTAGGAAAGATGAGCTACATGATCATGAGCAATATCTAAGATGAGAAAAATGGGTTTAAAGGGTTAACATCAGGTGCATCTGATACTGATGCAGCGACTGACATAACTTTGATGTTTCATGACTGAGATTGAGCTCAGATGGGAAACAGAAGATTAACCTTATGTAAAATATTATGAAAAGATCTGGAAATAAACATGAAAGGTTAATAGGCTATGGCTGCATTCTCAGGGTAACAGGTACATGCTAAAGAAACCCCAACTAGACCATAAAAACATGACATGACACATTGGGAGTAGACACAGGGTGAAGACCTAAAAAACTCCCAAGAGAAGAATGTGGACCTAAAAGACTTTCAAATCCTTCGGAAAAGAACAAGAAGAATAAAGATGGAAGACTCACCCGAGAATGAAGCTTTTGGATGCTGCAGATTCAAGTAGAGACAGAGACCTGGAGGGAGTTTTCCCATCCAACCCGCCACAGGAATCGTAACGGATGGCGAGTGGACCATGCAAAGGTCCATTGAACTCTGACAGAATTTTCCAGTTTTGGTGCAGGTGTGGATGGAAAATCCCATCCTTGGAGTCCAGACAACAGTGAGTACAGATCACAAACCCCATGCCAAACTATCGAAGCAACAACAGATCCAGGACTTAGGGTAACAATGGAGTCTATATTACCATGCCTAGAGTTGTTTCCATACACTGAAGACTCACAACAGGCTCAAGACTGGAACAACGGAGGAAGAGATTCTCCAGATACAGAACAGGCTCAGATTTGCATAAAAGGGCTAGAAGGATCAGATCAGAACTTTACAGTGTAGGAGGCATAGCAGACAATGTTGGTGAGACTTCAATTTTATATGTGGATGCTTGCCCACCAACAATCAAGCAAGCAATTAAGCCCACTAAAGAGCAAATTGTCAGTGGTTTTACATGGCCCCTCCACTTTTATGGTTGACAGCTGGGCCTGTCGGCAAGGCCGACGTCAGGTTTTTGCTGTAAACTCCGTTCTGGGTGAAATAAAGTGTGGGGGGGTTAAAGAAAATAAAAGATGACGTTTGAGAGATGAGCTGTTATGTGACCTACTGTCAGGTGCTTGAATTTGCACTGTTAAAACAGTTTGCAAGAGGAGACTCCAGGGACTAAATTTGTACTTTTGAAAAACAAACTGATCATTAAGAGATTGAAATTTAATAAGATGAAAAATAAATGAATCCAAAGGCTCACTTATAAATGGTCTGAACAGTATTCTGGAAAATTGTGACAATAGGATCCTCAGAAATGAATTAATATGTAATTGTATAGCATTGAGGTTTTAGATGAAATCCCATCAGATCTTTTGCAAACAAGAGAAAGTTGAATTCTCACAAAACAAAATACAAATAGTGCAGTAAATAGAGCTTAGAAAATGAAGCAGAAGAGTTGTTCATGGGGAAAGCAGTATTGCCTAGAAAACATGAGGGAAGTCACTCAGCATGTCGGTCTGAAAAGGAAACGCGCAGTGAAGAAAAGTCATGTGAAATTGGGAAAAAGCGTGCCAAAAGCCTCTTCAGATTCTTCAACTCATGTATGTTGTTCTGTTACACCAAAAGCATCTGAAGATGCTCTGGTGTAACAGAAAAAACATACTCAAATTGAAGAATGCCCAGCAGATATGACTGAGTGCTGTGACTGTGCGAGGTTCAAATATTTTAAAATAGTCTGCATATCCAAAGATTCTATAGCTAATAGGGAAAAAAAGATAGCAACAAAATCACATAAAATCCAGGAAACAGAAAAAGCAAATACTCTTCCTAGAAGAGGTTAATGTAACAGAAAATAATTACTGGAGCATTAAATTAAAAGTTGATAGTCAACCCATGGAATTCCAGCTAGATACTGGCACAAATGTTTCAGTATCATTTGATGAAAAATATCACATTGCAGCCATTGTCCATGAGTTGCAAGGACCAGGGTGATACGTTGAATGTGTGGGTGTGTGAATTCCCCTAAATTCATGTTGGATGGTTCTCCTGGTATCATGATGCTGAAATGCAACATGACAGTCAGCAGGTGAGCAAAGGAGACAGAAGCACGCCTGCCGACAATCAAGTGGGCAATTAAACCCATTAAACAGCAAATTGTCAGTGGCTTTATGTGGCCCATCCATTTTTATAGTTAGCAGATGGGCCCTTCGGCCAGGCAAACATCACGTTTTTACTGTAAACTTCACTCTGGATGAGATAAAGTGTCCAGGGTTAAAGAAAAGATGCTGATCAAGAGGTGAGTTTCTATGTGATCCGTGGTCAGCTGCTTGAATTTGCAGTATTGATACAGTTTGCAACATTTTATTGGACTCAGTATGGCAGCTTCTGGAGGCAGCTCCACATTGGCTGTGAGTCTACAGGAAGTGCTGGAGAAACCACCCGCACTCTCACTTCTCTTGGTGCCTGTCCCCTTCCTTCCACTCCCCCAACCCATTTCCTGCAAATCCTTCCCTCAACTCCTAGCAATGCTGATCCTTTCTCAGTGCATGTCTCATGACGGCTGCCAGTTAATTGGCCAGTCACTATGAACCCGAGGGCGGGAACAGATCACAGCCAGAAACGTATATCGTCTTCATTTCCGGATTCACCGATCATGCATTTGAGATAAGTGCAATATTAAGTCCAACGTCATTGAGGGACACTAAAAGAAGCCAACCTCACCTAGCAACATATAGAAACAAGGATGGAACCCCTCTATATTATACAATTCCAGAAGTCATCATTACTAAGCAGAAAAACATGTTGAGGCAAATGTACAAGATTAATTAAATTCCTAATATAAAGCAGAAATTAATTACCATCTTCACTTTCAGGCTTAGAAAAGCTGAAAGCAGAATATCTCATAACCCTAAGGCCAGATGCAAAGACATCTTTGCAGCAAGGAAAGTCCCTCAGCACTCTTAGATAAAGTCAATTTCAAGGATGAGCACGTTACAACAAGGATTCATCTCTCCAGTCACCAGACCAACAAAATGATGTTCTGGAATGATTACAGTACCAAATTCTAATGGTTCAATTAGAATCTGTGCGGACTTGATTCAATTACATGAGTCGTGAGAGCATGAGATCTACCTGATGGCATCAGTGGATAAAAGTCTCGCTAAATTAACAAAAAGCATCTTCTTCACAAACTTGGATTTTGATAGTGGCTTTTGGATGAAGAATCCATCTACTTTAATCACCCCATTTGTTCATTATTGTTTTAATAGGTTATCAATCAGAACTACTTCTGTACCTGATGTATTCTAAAGAATAATGTCTGAGACCGTTAGAGGTACGGAAAGAGTAATATGCACAGCTCATTGCATTGCAAGAAGATCATGACTGTCAATTGAAAGTGTGTTTTTTTTTGCAGGATTGACTTTAGGAAGCTGTGGAGATTCAACAAAACTCAGTTTTATTCAGGAGGTAGTAACACTACGGGCTGTGATTTTATACTGCAGGGATACCCATAATGACGATATCATTCTCCTAAAGTGCTCTTATTTGCCTGCAAGGCTGCTGGGAATGAAATACTACAAACACACAATAGTTCCTCTCCTTTTAAACAAACATCCCCAACACATTAAACAGCATAACATGAACAATCAATTAGCAACATGAAAAATCAACAGTCAATAAGTCAGATGATTGGGAGGTTATTGGTGAACCTCAGGCATCTGCTTCTTTGTACTTGTTGCAACCTCTGGTGTCTTTGGTTTGATTTGGCAGTCAGTGGTTGTTTTAACTAGAGTGAACATTATGATTTGAAGTTGACTCGGTGCTTGATTTGCAATTGTGGTGCTGTTTTCTCAAATCGGTGCTGTTAGTGTCAGGTTTTCAGGAAGGATCAGTTTGTCTCTTGGCACAGCTGGATTTGGACTCTGTTGGTTCTCCCTCAGGTGGATTTGTCCTTGTCACCAATGGTTGATCTCCATGTTTCCTCATGTGATGCTGTCTCAGGTTTGGACTGTGTAGGAAATGATCATTTTTCACCTGCAGTATAGTATCTTGCCAGAATTCTCAGTACGTAGGATATTACGTTTTGCTCAAGCAAGAACGGAAATTCCTGCTCAAGGTCAATGGAGATTTCCAATCTCAGACTCTCGCCCGCTCCGATTCCATGGCGGACAAGATGGTAGAGTTCCGGCAAATGTTTCACCTTGTTTTCCTGACCTGATCCTGTGACTTTTCTGGATGATTTATTTCACCTTTGGTGGTATTAATAGGGTGAATGCTGTATGGTTGTTGTTTAATCATTAGCAACTTTGATTGTTGAGTATTCCTGTACATGAGGAGGAATTGACTCAAGTATTTGGTCAATGAACATAGTTCTGATTGCCTTTAGCACGTGCTTCATGCTTTGCATGAAATGGTCTGCTAGTCTGTTTTTGGCAAGATGGTATGGTGTGAATCTGATGTGTTGTATTCCATTCTACTTCATAAAGTTTTCAAACTCTTGAGGCATGTTGTCCAATATCACTCACAATCGTTCAGGGTAATTGAACCTGCTGTCATTCAGTTGGACACATCCCGAGATTCCTAACTGATAGAGAGCAGAATGAAGAGATAGACATTGCCATTGTCAGCACATATGTGTACTATCAAGTATCACCAGTCAAGCTTTCAATGTAACACAGATGGGCTTTTCCAACTATCCTTACCAAATAGTCAATGTAAGTAGTTCATGTTGAAACATTTTCTACTTTGAGCAGAAAGGTAATCTCTGAATGGTCTTCTCTGATGATGTTGACTTCACAATGATAATTTCTAGCCCTTTCGAATGAGCATTGACTAGAATGAGATACATGCGTCCTTCAAATTGTCTTGTGTTATCAATATGCATCCATTGCCAAACCTTTTCTGGTGATTCCCATGGGCGCCATGTGCTAATGGTGGCAGGTTTTGCGCTTTTGCACAAGACAGATACATTCCCACCTTTTCCTCTATTGCAGCATCTAATCCAGGCCATTAGGAATAGCTCTTCACTATCTCCTTCATCTTACAATACCAGAAGGGCCTTTGTGTACTTCGTTCAACACATATGTTTTCATAATAATGGTGGAATAATGATTTTCATTCTCCAGAGGAGACATCCTGCTTTTACAGATAGTCAAATCTTCAGATGAAATGCAGATTTAACTCAGAGTTTATTCCTGAGGTCTTGCCTCGTAGCAGCCGGAAATATTGGATCATTTTGGATGCACTTCTTCACTTGTCCTGTGGTGACAGGGATGTTATCTATCTGCCTGAAGTAAAAAGTGTTTGCACATGAGCTGCTTATCAACAAACTATTTGATAAAGATAATTGGCAAAGTCAGTTTGCATACCATGAAGTTTGACTGTTATTACTTGATAGTACACATGTGTACTGATAACAGCAGTGCCCATTTCTGCACTCTGCTCCCTGCCAGAGATGGAATCCTGGCATGTAGTCCAAATATTGTTATTAAGTGATGATGGTCAGTCAATAACATGAATTTCCTGCTGTACAGAAATTAATAGACTGCTTGATCCCACAGATGATTCCCAGGTCTTCTTTCTCCATCTGTGCATAATTATCTTCATTTAATGTTGTGGATGCTGTGTTATCAGCTTCTCTTCCTTTGTAGGCATGATGTGGGAAACCAGTTCCCAATATCATAGGGGTGGTATGTCATATGCCAACTGCAGATTTGGACCAAATGTGTCAGGACTTTTGACTTGAGCAGCAGATCCTTGATTTTCATGAATGCCTGATTTTGACATAGTTGATTATACTGTTTTAGAATAGTCAGCAGTTTGGGGACAAACCTTCTGTAGTAATTTAAGAAGCCCAAGAGTGATCGAAGGTGGTTAAAATTCTGAGGTCTGAGTGTCTTGGTGATGACCTTCAAAGACTACTACAATCCCTTAGCAGCAATGACATGATCCAGATATTCAACTGAAGATTGGAAAAATTTGCATGTATTTTTACTGACTTTTAATCTATAATCATTTCATCTTTAAAGTGTGGTGTCTAGGTTGTGGTGATGTTATTTCTTAATTTTTGCAGTAACAGGATATCATCCAGGTGACACTGGACTTTGATTATCCGCTTAAGATTTACTCTACTGCTCATTGGAACAATGCTGGGGCTAAAGTGATGCCAAATGGTAATCTTTTATATTGAAATGACTTTGTGTGTCACAACCAGCAGGAAATGTTTTGATCCAAACTGATCAACGCTGATGCCCATAAGGTTGTGTTCTCAGAAACCCCAACTTATACATTTATGACTGTGTTGCCAAATGGCCAAATTCTCCTTCAATTCGATTTTTAAGTTTGCTGATGATAGCACTGTAGTGGGTCGGATCTCAAACAATGACGAGACAGAGTACAGGAATGAGATAAAGTATCTGGTGAACTGGTACGGCAACAATAGTCTCCCTCAACATCACCAAAATGAATGGGATTGTCATCGACTTCAGGAAGTATAAAGGAGAACATACCCCTGTCTACATCAATGAGGACAAAGTGGAAAGGGTTGAGAACTTCATGTTGTTAGGTGTCCAAATTGTCAACAACCTGCTGTGGTTCCCCCATGTCAACACCACAGTTCAAAAAGCCCATCAACATCTCTACTTTCTTAGAAGACTAAGGAAATTTGGCATGTCAGTTACGATTCTCATCAACTTTTACACATGCATCACAGAAAGCATTCTCTTTCTGGTTATTTCACAGCTTGGCATAGCTCCTGCTCTGTCCAAGGCCGCAAGTAACTACAAAAGGTTGTGAATTTAGCTCAATCCATCACATAAACCAGCATCCCATCTATTGACTCTGTCTACACTTCCTGTTGCCTTGGCAAAGCAGCCAGCATAATTAAGGCCTGGGGATTCTCTCTTCCACCTCTTCCAATGAGAAAAGGATACAAAATTCTGAGGTCGCGTACCAACAAACTCAAGAACATCATCTTCCCTGCTGCTGTGAGACTTTTGAATGGACCTATCTTTCTCTATACCCGAGCTATGACTGTAACACTACATTCTGTACTGTCTCCTTTCTTCTTTATGAACATGCTAGAAATAATACTTTTCATTGTATGTTAATATATGTGATAATAATAAATCAAATAAAATGATCATTTGTAGATATTCTTAATTGGGGTTGATGTTTCTGAGGTACTGGCCTCCAGCCAACCCAGTGTAGAGGTTATCAATCATGGGCAGAGGATAACGTTCCACATAAAGTACAGGATTTAATAGTTACTTTGAAATCACCACAAATCTGTACAGATCTGGCTTTTTTTCATTATTGATATAATCAATGTAGCTCATTCACTCAAATGAACAGATTCTAGAACTCCAGTCATAATTAGTCATTCTAATTCCACCTTTACTTGAGGTCTGATTGCATAAGACACCGACCTAGCCTTTAATCATTTCATCTGGCTTTCTTCTTTGATCTTCAACTTCATTAACATTTTCTTCATACTTTCTAGTTCACTGTTGAAAACAATAGCATGTTTCTTTAGGGCTTTGGCCTGATTTGGGATCTATCATTAAATTTGCTTCAGCCCAATTTAATCAAATCTTTTCCAACAAGTTCTTCCCGTTAGTGCCGGATAATTTCATTTGACTATGTAAAGGACAAATCTGTTGCCCATCCATTCAGTTGTAGTGTTACATCAATATGGTCCCTTAACGGAACAACTTCTTCAGTGTAAGTTTTTAACACCTTCAAGAGTTGCAGAGAAATATTTCTGAACTTTTCTTTATAAGTAGTCTCTGGCAGTAGTGAGATTCCTGCCCCAGCCCATCTTTATCGGCTGTCCATCGAGTAGTGGACTGACCCAGTATCAGTTTGACACGACAACAAGAGCTAATACACTTACTAGCACTTCATTTTAAGGCTGTGAATCAAGTCACTCATCTCATCTTTGTTACATAGAACACTTCAGCACAAACAGGCCCTTTTGGCCCACAAGTTGTACCGATCATATCTATACCTACCAGGCCATAGAACTATCTGTAACTCCCAATCCCATTTAATCCCATGTACTCATCCAGAAATCTCTTAAAATACCCCAGCGAGTTCGCCTCTGCCACCAGTGACGGCAACCGATTCCATTCACTCACCACCCTCTGAGTAAAAAACTTATCCCTAACATTTCCTCTGTACTTGCCCCCTAGCACCTTAAACCTGTGTCCTCTCGTAGTGGATACATGTCCTCATGTTGTGCTGCAAGGACATTTTTTCCTTTGTTCGGTTTGTCAATTATTTTATTTTTGCTATTTCTGCCCAAAGCTTGTTTTTTTTTCCCCAACATGCGTGCTCAATATGGCCCTTCCACAGTTTTTGCACAGGATGTATTTCCACCAACGATCTGTTGCTTAGAGTTCTGTCTTTGCAGACCTCTGGCAAATAAGTAACTATGTTTGCTTTTGGCCAACATAGAACTATAGGGCCTGATTTTAACATCAAGTTGTGCCCGTTTTCCAGCGCAAAAACTTGGCAAAGTTAGAAGTGAAGCGAGTAGCATGATTCGTGCCTACCTCCCTGCCATTCCCCTTTTCCAAAGCCCAAAATGAGCACGATGGCCATTTAGATGCATTTGCAAGCATTTAAATGGACTTAATAGGCTGCACACCATACCTTACCAGCACTTCTTCCTTTACCATCACATTTGCCCGTCCAGAATTGGTGCAAAACAGACATGCTCCATAAAAGTCTGATTTGGGCACTCCAGTTAGTGAGGAGGTAATTGCCAAGCATCACCGGCTCTCTGCTTGAGATTGTGGTGAGGGGGAGAGAGAGAAGGTGGGTCCCCTGCTACTCTGCCTGAGGTCATTAATGGGCTTGTGACGCAGTCTGGGTGACAGAGGGGGGGTGGGCGGGGGGAGGCTATATCTGTGGGGGCCACAAGGAGGCATTATCTGGCCCGGGAAGAATGTGGCATGGGAGCTGCATTCTATCTTTTTTTAAAATCGGTGTTGGAGGCGCCGATCGGAGCTGCAGGATTTTGGGTGCATTAAGCCCTACCCATATAGACTTTTGTAGCTTGATTTGGAATTGCTGATTTTTTTTTTGTCCAGAGTGCGTGTGGGAGTGCCTGAGAACAGGTCTAAAAGTCGGATCTGAAACACTCCCAGTTTCAAGTCTGCTCAGCACTTAGAATCAAAATGGTAAAATAGGGCGTTTACAGACACTTACAGCATGGAAACAGGCCCTTTGACCCAACTTATCCATGCCAACCAGTTTTTAATCACTAAGCTAGTCACAATTGCCTGCATTTGCCCCATATCCCTCTATACCAATCTTATCCATGTAACTGTCTAAACGCTTTTTAAGACCAATTTTACTTGCCTCTACTACTGCCTCTGCCTCCAGGAAGCCACCATCCTTTGAGTCAAAAAAAAAAACATCTTGTGAACCATTTTTTAAAAATTCAACTGCTGATCTTCTTTGGCTGCCAGCTCCTTAGTACAGCAACTTCCATAGCTTTTTTTAAAGTCAGGTTGCTTTCAGTTAAGAACCACTTTTGAATTGTCTCGCTCCTCAAACCACATAGCAGTCTATCCCGGATTGTACCATTTAATGCACCCCCAAACTCACCATGTTCTGCCAACCTTTTCACTGTAGCCCCAAAATGTGCAATCAGTCCCCTACTTCATGGTTGTGCTTATGAAACCTAAATGTTTCTGCAAGCACTAAAGATTTATGAATACTGGCACTGCAAAATTTCTATTATTTCTTTATATGTCTTTGTGCTTGGCTTTGTCAGCTGCACCTGACTCTGAGGAAGTTAAATCTTTAACCTTGCTTCTTCCTCTCCATTATGATCAAGAATATGGGGAATTTTATATCCTCTGCTATCTTGTTAGCCTGTAGAAAATAGTCAAACTGTTCCATATTTGAGCTCCATCACTCTGTACTTAAACAGTCCTTGACACCAAAATCTCCTGCCATTTTCTCTCTATGGAATGACCTGCATGTTGACAGTGTGCCACATATTTTTATCATTGCTTTGCATTTCCTCTTTTAAAACAAGGGACAAGCTAAGTTTCAGTTTGATTTCAGCTCTAGATTTGTTGTTGCAGAATAATTGCTCCTCAAAACTGTCAAGGTCATTCCAGACAGAGCAGGTGGGCAACTTCGCTTCAAAGTTCTATGAATTTTTGGATAATTTTATTCCTCTCTGGGTGGCTGTAAGCATTGTTCCATGTTCTGTCATCAGCTTTAAGTAGTGTTTGCAGAATTGACTTTGGAGATTGTGAAAGTTCGATAAAGATCTTTATTCAGTAGTTAACATTACAGGCTGCAATCTTACACTGCACATATACCCACGCAAATGGCCGATTATGTCTCTTAAAGTGTCTCTGTTCAACTGGCTGCTGTTGAGGAATCACTAAAGTTATTACAATACACAGCAGAGAGCCATCCTCAAATTCCTGCAAGAAACACATTTGACATTAAACAATAAATGTGAATTTTCAAAGCCAGTGATAAAATCCTATGGTCATAATGTCCAAGCTTCAGGAATTACAGCCAACCTGCTGAAACACAAAAGTTAACAAAAGATTTCTCTCAAAACAGCACAGAGTTACAAAGATTCCTTGGGATTGTCAATCCCTACCAACCTTGGTGAAAATCAATGAGCTGTTATAACAGTTGCTGAGACAAGGTCAATGGGATGTTGACTAGCAAAGTGCTTTTGCCAACTTCTAATTTCATTGGAAATTAGAATGTGCTACTTTCCAGAACTGCCAACAATTGTAGCAGTGAACCTATTGTGGACAAGTTGTCCATCATTTTGAACTTGAAATGGCAAAAAAAAAAAAAATCAGTTTAGTACTTAGAAATATAGAAAATAGAAGCAGGATAAGGCTATTTGGCCCTTTGAGCCTGCTGTTATTTATCATGATCTTGGCTGATCATCCAACTCAATAGCCAAATCCTGCTTTCTCACCATAGCCTTTAGTCCTATTCACCCCAAGGGCTATATCTAGTCGCCTCTTGAATACAGTCAATGTTCTGGCATCATGAGCTTCCTGTGGTAATGAATTCCACTTGCTCACCATTCTTTGAGAAAAAAATGTCTCCTCACCAGCATCCTAAATGGTCTACCCTATTCCTCAGACTGTAACCCCTGGTTTTGGATACACCCCCCATTGAGAATATCCTCCCTGCATCTACCCTGTCTAATCCTGTTATAATTTTATAAGTCTTTATGAGAACACCCCCACCCCCCACCCCCCACCCCCATTCGTCTGAATTCCAGCAAAAAAAAAATCCTACCCAAGTCAATCTCTCCTTGTACATTAGTCCCGCCATTCCCAGAATCATCAATGGTTAGCCTTCACGCCAAGATCTCACAGACATGAAGAAGAGCAATACAACTATTCAGAAAGAAACATTTAGGATGAGATGAAAACAAATGTCTTTATGAGTCTGTGGAATTCACTACAGCAGGAAGCAAGTGAGGCCAAAACATTGTATACTTTCAAGGAAGAGTTAAATGTAGCTCTTGGGGCAAAAATTTCAGAGGGTATGGGGAAAAGGTGGGATCAGTTGAATGATCAACCAAGATCA
The DNA here is from genome assembly GCA_024679065.1 of Sphyrna mokarran. NCBI lineage: Eukaryota > Metazoa > Chordata > Chondrichthyes > Carcharhiniformes > Carcharhinidae > Sphyrna > Sphyrna mokarran. The sequence continues at coordinate 99,820,689 of JAGIQG010000001.1, read as the reverse complement.
TAATGAACAGTGGAGCATTCAAGTTGGAAGGATCACCCTGACTCAAAGTGTTGGTTCCATTTTCTCTCCATGGATGCTGTGAAACCTCCTGAGAGAAACTTTTGGTCAGTTTTCTTAACCTAAAGGAAATTGCAAAGATGCCACCTACAATACAACATTTTTACCTGAGACATGGGAGACAAAACAAAAAATTGTATTCAACACTGTAAACATGTTCTGTATTTTAATGGAAACATCCTATATCCTCTTCCATTCTCTCTAGTCTTGAATCAGTGATGTGAGATGTGCTTGCATGATCACTGGTATGGAGCTGCTGGGCTGAAGAGCCTGTTTTTGTGCTGTAAATTCTTTGTAATATCTTGCACAATAAGTGGAGTAGAGCCACAGGCAGTCTTCCTATAAAATCATTTTCCAAACAAGTACATCTTTCCTAGCAACGACATGAATTGTAATTGTGCCAGATCACACATTGTTCTTTTCATTTATATGGTATTTCAGGGACCACCTGAGAAGCCTTTGGCATGCTGATAGTTCTGCAAATTCAAAACAGTAATGCATAACTTGCAACCAAACCCAACTGCGTTGCTTTTGAAGTTGTCTGAAAGTCTTTCCACCAACAAAATAGCCCAAGCATGTGCAAAACATTTAACTCCAATGTAGCAATCTTCATACATTACTTTTGAATCTGCCACATCTGATTTGTTGATTAGAGAATACAAGTAAACATAGAAAATAGAAGCAGGGGTAGGCCATTAAGCTCTTCAAGACTGCTCCACCATTCATTTTGATCCTGGCTGATCATCAAATTCACTATCCTCATTCTACCTTCCCTCCTGATATCCCTTGATCCCTCTATCCCCAAGAGTTATGCCTAATTTCTTCTTGAAAGTAAAGGCAGGATACTCCATTTATATTCAACAGAATGCCTTATTTCACAGATAATCAGTGACTGGCCTGTCTGTAAAAGTCTACAATATTTCACAGTGGCAGCCTTCTGTCTTGTATGATGATGATCTGAGCTCATTGTTGTAAAGGTGAGTATATCCCTGCAGGAGGCAGACACGGACAGCCAGTGGTCTGGCAATGTCTGGTGGCACAGATTGACATTGTCAGGTTAGTCACCTTGGTGTTATGCATCGCCTGGTCTGGCGGTCTCTGCTGCATAGGAAGATAGTGGCCTGAGAATACTTACAATATGCAGGTCTTTCTTCATATATACAAGTGGATGTAAATGTTTCCATCCTGCCTGCAGTGACACTAACCACACCTACTCACATTACAGACTCCCACAGGAACACTAACCACATAACCTGAGTATGTGGAATTATATCTATGGCGACAGCAAAGATTTAACTCTGATACTGAATTTATCAACTTCATGGGCTACTTGGCAATTTATTAGGTACAATGTTACGATTCGCTTCTCAAATATTTATTGACTTGTGGATCATCTTTCGTCCCATGTGCCATGCCTGGCTAGAGAATGGGAAAATGTGTGTGTGGGTATACTTGATAAAGTCAACGTTTAGTGCCTGTCTTTACTGTTTTGTTGGTTGCTAACCACTTCAGAAGGTAAGTTAAGCATTAATCATATTGGTATTTATTTATTAGCGTCACAAGTGGGCTTACATTAACACTGCAATGAAGCTGTTGTTTATATCCCTTAGTTGCCACACTCTGGCGCCTGTTCAGGTACACTAACGAGGATTTAGCATGGCCAATGCACCTTACCAGCACATCTTTCAGACTGTGGTAGGAAACTGGAGCATCCAGACAAAACCCATGCAGACACGGCAAGAATGTGCAGACTCCGCACAGACAGTAATGCAAGCCAGGTATCGAACCTGGTTTGGTGCTGCGAGGAGCAGTGCTACCATGTATAACTGGAGTATATATAGGTCAGAATGGTTGATTAGGTTTCCCTTCCCAGAAAGGCATTAATTAACCTGTTGTGGTTTTACAACAAACCAACAGATATATGGTCACTTTGATACTGGCTTTGATGTTTAAAAAGTAAATTCAAATTCTCAAAGTGAAAAGGTGGGATATGTGTCGACAAGCTCAGAGTTATTTGAGCAGACCTACGGATTAGTGGTCCTCATAACCACTACACAACCATTCCCAACACTGCTGATTTCCAAATATTTCTTTAAGTATTATTCCTATCCACAAGAGATTTTGATTCTCTTTAAAGTAAAGTAAGAAGCACTTTAACACAATGGGTGGAATCCTTCTTGTTCCACAGAGGCCATGTTGGACAGGGAGCAAAATCAGAGATTAGGGTCATTGGGTTGACACCCCAATGTGTTCCTGTCCTGGAGCAATCACGCTGGAGGTTGGTGAATGGCAGTAGCTGCTACCCACCTGGTAGTGGCATGCAGCCACTTAGGTACTTAATAGGATGGATAGTGATTTTACCAGCAGTGGATTGGCCTCTGTTGAATGCAGAGCCTGTAAATACCATGGAGGTAGTCTCTTGGCAGCAGGCCAGTGGACTACAAGAGCTAGAGTTTTCAGACTCCAATAATATCAATTGAGGGGTGATAGGTCAGGCGTGCAGCTGAAGAGATTCTTCTGGAATGGTTTTCTCTCCACTTCATTCCCAACATTTAATTCTCATTTCCAACAGCACCTCCATTTTGTGGCATCCTCGTAATCTCCTCACTGCTGATCAGCAGCTCCCACCTTTCCTAGTCATCCGCCCAATACTGAGAGCTCCCTGACTGGGCTGCAGAGGCAGAGATTAGGAGGCTTTCTGTTCTCTAGGATGATCACACCCATATGGGGTTGGGACCCAGAAATAATCCTGCTGCCTGAAAAGAATCTCTCAGCATGAGATTCACTGTCTGAGTTAATGCACCCCGTGTTTGAGCCATTAACGTTTGCAGTGCAGAAGGAGATTATTCAATCTGTCCCGTCTGTAGCAGAGCTTTACAAGAACAATCCAAAACTATGCTGCATATCCCACTGCCTCACGCTCCCTTTGATTAGCTTCCACATGAGGAATTGCCAGCTAAAATTGATTTAATTTAAAAGCACGGTAAAGAAAATCTTGGGGAAGCAGGAGGCAAAAAGTCAAATGACAGGGGAGCAGTTTTGCCTGGCCTTTCCTTGGGGGCTATACTTAACTTTATACCTGCCCAGGAATGGCAGGGGAGGTATCCCCATGACAGCTTCATGCTTCAGTGAACCTGTTGTAAGTTGCATTGGTGATGTCATATCAACACAATTTGAAAATATAGCAGGAGGCATCAATATCTGGTGAAGGGTCATGGTAATAATATATTTAAATTCTTGTAAATTTTACTCTTGTAAAACTGTCGTTATGGACACAAACTGATTATGTCACCAGCAAGTGGCAGGGAAGATCAGAGATCACAATCTCACTGGAGAGATCCTATTGGCATTCTTACACAGTAAGAAGTCCCACATCCCCAGGTTAAAGTCCAACAGGTTTATTTGGTAGCATGAGCCACGACTTTCAGAGCACTCCTCCTCTATCAGATAAGTGCATTCACTTACCTGACAAAGGAGCAGCGCTCTGAAAGCTAGTGGTTCATGCTCCAAATAAACATGTTGGAATTTAACCTGGTGTTTTAAGACTTCTTACTGTGTTTACCCCAATGATGGAGATGATATGCCAGTATCTCCATATTATGGCATTTTTAAGACAGCAGGAGTGGCCTCAAGATTGTCCCCTATATAATTCTCTGAAAAACCACTTCATGAGGAAACTGGCTTGTGCTACCTATGACTTGTTGTCCTTAACTCCTGATCGGCAATATTTCCTGACACATCATTTATTTGGAAAATAACACGATTGGTCTAATTGATCTGGATTTAAAAAGAAAATGGAATGTGTCCAAGTTGATAGATGATACCAAACTGGAAGATATGTGGAGATAAGAGCAAAACATTGCAAAAAGATAGCTAACTCAAGTAAGTGGGTGGAACAACAGCAGATCTAATTTATCATTTAAAATATGGGATAGTATACTTTAGATTTAATAAGGGCAACTATATATACAGACTAAATAGGCGTGATGATAAGTAGATGGACAAAGGGATTTTGTACACATTGTAAACCATCATTTTATGACAATGTAAAATCTGATCAAAAAGGGATTTCAGGACAAGAAATACAATAAAAAAGGAAAGGACTGCTATAGCAATTATTCAGAGTGCTGGTCAAGCCTCATCTGACTGAATTTCTCAATACATATTCCCAGCACAGAGTATTGCTTGCCAGGAATGAATACTGGGAAATTGTGGTCATGCTAACCATGATTTTCCATTTATGACAGGATATATTAGACCTGGAGAAATTTGAGCTGAACTGGTTAAGAGGAATTGTTGGATAGCAATCAAAAGTAGGGACCCAGGCTCACTTTCCCTTTCCTAAGCTAGGGAATTTGAGGGTAATTGTAAAAATTCTGTGCTGTCATATTTAAGCTAACTCGGCATATTTCTATTTCCATTTCAAGTTTTCAGCCTTTGAAGTACTTTTTTTTTTAAAAACAGTTTTCTGTGTCATAAGATACTAAAGAGGGTCCAATAATATGGAAGTGAGGATTTATTTGCAACAGCCTCCAATATAGTTGGCTACACATCTAGAAATTAAAATGCATGAAAGATAAGATGATAGACAATACTTACAATGGGATCAATTTTCTTTCTCTGAAATTGTTTCTGCTTCCATTGAATGTTGGTGAGTTTGAAGAGAAAGAATTCTTCATTGTGGAGATTAAATCTGTTGGTGGGCGTGGGAGTTGGAGTGGCTTCCCTGGAGAACAGGATGGCTGAGCATGTGCAATCTTGCACTGTTCAACTTATTATTTAGGCAGTCTCAAGGATCACATCAAGTCTTGCAGTGGGGCAGGCACTGCCCACCCTGGTACAAATAATCATACAAGTCCAGTGCCAGTCAGGGAAATCAGCAATGTTTTTGATCATGTTTAGAATATAAAAGTAGTGCTCATTTTAGCTTTTGTTCTGTTATCTTTCAGGGACTGGTTTATAGGCCCAGTGTACTGCGTGGGGTTTTTCCATATCCAACTGAAAGATGTGATTACCATTAACAAGAACATCTTGCAAGCATAAAAGAGTCGTTTCAACATTTTCATCAGGGATCTCCACCCGTAACTTCAACAGAAACTCCATTTATGCACATAATCATAGAACCCTACTGTGCAGAAAAAGACCCTTTGGCCTATCAAGTCTGCACCAAACATAATTCCACCAAAGCCCTACTCCCATATCCCTACATATTTTATCCATTAATCCCTCTAACCTACACATTTCAGGATGCTAAGGAGCATTTTTTCAGCATGGCCGATCAACCTAATCCACATATCTTTGGACTGTGGGAGGAAACTGGAGCACCTGGAGGAAACCCATGCAGACACGAGAAGAATATGCAAACTCCACACAGACAGTGACCTAAGCCAGGAATCGAACCCAGGTCCCTGGAGCTAGCCACTATGCTACTGTGCCACCCCACCACTATGCTATTGTGCCACCCCATCAATAGGGAGACTGCCGAAATGATCAAAAATTTGGTCAAAGATGGAAAATTAAAGAAGGTTTATGGAAGGGAGAGAGAGATGTAGAGGAGTTTAGCAAAGATACTCAGAGTTTGCAGCTTTTGTGGCCAAAGGCTCTCCCTTTGCTAATGGCAAAGGGAGAGTGATGCACACAAAGGCCAAACTCTGAAGACAGGAGTGTTTAAACTGGGCTAGGTGATGGGTGGTCAATGCACTTGGATGATATGTAGTGTTGGAGAAGATTATAGAGATAGCGAGAGGTGGTAATTTTATATCTAAAAGTGAGCTAAAAATTTGGAACTGAAGGCTGCAAAACAAGAACAAGAGGATACCAAAAGCATACTGAAATATCTGATTACAAAGATGGCAAATGTACATAAGAGTCTAGTCAGCAGATGAATTGAGGCAAGGGTGGAATTGGTTTTTGTTACAGAAATCAACAACCTTTGTCATCAAAACAATTTGCATTAGAAATTCGGCAAAGGATCTAAAATGTTACTGAGTGAGTGATCAACCTAGTATAGCAAAAGATACTAGCTGGGAAAGAGGATGGAGTCATGCTGCGAGATTAGGTGGAGGCCAATGTTGATGTGTGCAATGTTCAGCTGGAGAAAGTTGCAGCTCAGCAATACTGGAATGGACAGGAGAGCTCAGATACAGTGGAGGGATTCAGAAATGTAGAACTTTGTATCACCAGTATAGAGATTCAATTTAAATCACATGGCAGTGAATAAGGTTACCAAGAGACCACATGCAAATGAGGAAGAGAAATAATCCACCAATGAATTTTTGGCCAACTCCCAGAGTAATGCTGTTGGGGTTGTGGGGATAGAGTTTGGTGGGGAGGAATGAAGACAGGGAAGAGAAATTTTTAGTGGGCATGTTATGGCTATGACTCAATAAATAAGAATAGGCCAATGAAATCAATCCTATTGAGCCAGGACCTGGGGAAGACCCTTTGGAGGGACTTGGATAGCCTGACTGTGTTGAAAACTGCAGATGTGGCAAGAAGGCTGAAAAGCGATAATACATTAACCTCACAGTCACAGTGAATAACACAACAGCTTAAGTCATAACCAATAACATGCCCATTGAAAACTCCTCTTCCCAGCCTTCTTCATCATCCGGTGCTGTGGAAAAGAAGAAACCTATTAAAGGACTGTAAAATTATGCTGAGGAAGAGATGGGCACAGATCTATAGAACATAGAACATTACAGCACAGAACAGGTCCTTCGGCCTTCGATGTTGTGCCGACCAAAATAAAAAGCAATGCCCTTCCAAACTAAACCATTCCCTTCTCTTCCATATACTTATCCATTAACCTCTTAAACGCCACCAAACTTGGCGCATCTACAACAGCTGCAGGCAGGGCATTCCACTCCCTAATCACTCTTTGAGTAAAGAACCTACCTCTGATATCCGTCCTATAACTATCACCCCTTAATTTAAAGCTGTGTCCCCTCGTGCTAGCTTTCTCCATCCTAGGAAAAAGGCTATCACTGTCCACCCTATCTAAACCTCTAATCATCTTATATGCTTCAATAAGATCCCCTCTTAGCCGCCTCCTTTCTAACGAAAACAACCTCAAATCCCTCAGCCTCTCTTCATAAGACCTGCCCTCCATACCAGGCAACATCCTGGTAAACCTCCTCTGTACCCTCTCCAATGCCTCCACATCTTTCTTATAATGTGGGGACCAGAACTGCACACAATACTCCAAGTGCGGCCGCACTAGAGTTTTGTACAGTTGCAACATGATGCTGCGGCTCCTAAATTCAATCCCCCTACCAATAAAAGCTAAGACTCCATATGCCTTCTTAACAACTTTATCCACTTGACTGCCTACTTTCAGGGATCTATTGACACTGGGAGATGGCAGCCTGTTTAAGGATGTTGGAGATGAAAATGAGGTTAGTAATGGGTAGCAGGTAGTCTGCAAGAGAGTGAAGTATTTTGGGATGGATAATGGCGATTTTCAAACTAAAGAGGAACATTTTTGAAAAAAGGCATCCATTTACATTTTCAACTAGCAATGGAACTAGAAGGACAATCTTTAATAATAGTTTAATGATGAAGGGAATGAGAGGTTGGTTCTTTGGAAAATATGTGTTCAGTGATGAAATGGCAGTACAGTAAACAAGGTTGAGAGAGACAGAGAGAGTGAAAGAGAGTGAGGTATATGTGGACTTGGTGGAAACATTATCTTGGTGGTCAGAGGAAGAGGAAACTGCAGAAGCAGCTGAATAATGCTTTCTTATGTTGGTGACAAAGAAATCCCTGAGATTCTCACTCTTGTTTTCAGATGAGTGGGTGGAAGGGACAGAGGAAAGAAGCAAAAGAAAAGCTTTATTTTGTATTCTTTCATGATATGTGAGCATCACTGGCTTGGCCAGCATTTGCTGCCCATCCCTTATTGCCCTTGAAAAGATGGTTGAGACATTTTCTTGAAGAACTGTAGTCTCTATGTTGTAGCTGGACCCACGGTGCTATATTGAATAGAAATCCAAGTTCTTAATGCGGCAACATTGAAGGAATAGTTTTATAGTTTCAATTCAGGATGGTGTGGTATCTGGACAGGAACATACATGCGTTTGTGTTCCAATGTGTCAGCTGCCTGAATACTGTGTAATTGTAGAGGTTGCAGGTCTGGAAGATGCTGAGGAAAGGTAGTTGCTGTAGTGCATATTTTGAATGGTTTACACTACTGGCACTGTGCGCTGGTGGGTGTAACTGTTTAAGTTGGTGGACAAGGTGTTGATCAAGTGGGCTGCTTTGCCCTGAATGTTAAGCATTTTGATGTTATTGGAACTGTAGTCAATCAGGTAAGTGGATATTTTTCCATCATACTCCTGAGTAGATATTGGACAGGCTTTGGGGAAATCAGGAGGTGAGTTATTTGATGCAGCATGCCCAGCCTCTGACTTGCACTTGCAGCTACAGTATTTGTATGGTCGGCCCAGTTAGAACTTTAGTCAATAGTAATCCCCCTGCTGTTGACAGTGGTGATTCATCGATAGTCTGAATGTTTTTATTCCTTCTTATTGGTGATGATTATTGTTTGGCACTTGAATGGTGTGAATACTATTTGTTAATTATCAGCCCAAGCTGAAATGCTGCCCAGGACTTGCTACATATGAACATGGAATGGTTTAGTATCTGAGGAATTTTTAATGGTACTGAACTTTGTGAAATGCTTTCATCTTCCTCCTGGCTTTGGCGAACATTCCACTCTTGAGTTTGTAATAGAAAGAAGGTCATTGATGAAACAGCTGGATTCAGAACTCTATTGGAATGGTACAAGAGAACATAAACTGAGAGGATGTAATTACTCAGATGATTCTTGGGTCATAAGACATTTTGATAGGAGACAGTGAGATTCAATAATAGAACTTGATGTAAGCCAGTCAGATTTGACAATGGATGACAAAAACCAGTTGTGTGCTAGATAAACTTTTGGACTTAAAGGGATAAAGATGTGCTGATACCAGGAAATTAATGGAAATTGGATATACCTTATTTCCAAATTTTGCAGAGGACACGGTTGCAAAACATGAGGGAGAAATGAAAGAGATAGATTAGCTCAACAGCTGCAGAATTAATGGTGAATGAAGAACTGTTGGAAATCAATTTCCTAAATTAACCAAAGATGTTTTCCAGAGTTTAGCTTCTTCCTGGAATTTGTTTAACAGTTGGAGGTGAACAAGTGATGATGTGTGCAAGTTACAGTATGCCAGCATGAAAGTTACACCATGAATCTCTGGAATGGATGGGTTATCCTGTGAGGAAAGGTTGTACAGGCCAGTCTTGTATCCACTGGAGTTTAGAAGAGTAAGAGGCAACTTGATTGAAACATTTAAGATTCTGAGGAGTCTTGACAGGGTGGACATGGAGAGGGTGTTTCCTCTTATGGGAAAATCTAGAATTAGTGATCACAGTTTAAAAATAAGGGGTTATTCACTTGAGACAGATGTGGAAAATTTTTAATCTCAGTTGTCAGTTTTTGGAACTCTTCCTCAAAAAAGAGGTGGAAGCAAAGTTTTAAATATGGTTATGGTGGATAAATTCTTGATTAGCAAAGGGGTGAATGGTTATTGGGGATAGGTAGGCATTTGGGATTCAGCCTACAATCAGATAAGCCATTATCTAATTGAATGGCACAACAGCCTTGAGGGCAAATGGCCAACTTCTCTCCTGTATGTACACAAGTGTACATGATGTAAAGATGCCAGTGTTGGATTGGGGTGGTAAGAACTCTAAGAATTTAGCAACACCAATTTTTAATCCAACCGATTTATTTGATTGAAAGCTCGCAATTTTACTATCAAATAAATCAGTTGGATTAAAAATTGGTGTTGCTAAATTCTTACTGAGTCTGTACACAAGTGTAGACAGAACAGCTGGTTTTATATTGTCTGTCATCTCATGTTTAGAAGCAAAATTAAACAATATGGGGACAACTTTGTTTTTGGTGCAACTAAAAGTACATTGTGACCGTGATTCTCTCATTCCGCTGCATTAATTTGTTAGCTCAGCAGGAGAATTGTGGTTTTTTTTGGGGGGGGGGGGGGGGGGGGGGGGGGTGCAGTGTGATGACCAGGATTCACAAGAGTTCATACCTCAGTAGCATCTCCCAGTGCAGTCTGCTCTGTGCTAGAAATCAGCACAGAGGCGGGGTTACATTGAAGTATCATTTAAGTACTATTAGTGGGCCCGGGATTGAATTTGAGGCTCGCTAGCCTTTCCCTTCCTGTGAGAGTTTTTCACCCCAGTGGGGTTTAGGATAGCTCCCCACTTTCTGGGAGCTAGCAGCCTGATCCTCTGGAGTTAAAGGGGAGAAATCAAGCCCTCCAGGGGGAAATCAGGTGGCAGGAGGATGAAGAGGTTAGTGCCTCCTAAGGTTGGGGGTGGGGGGGGTCAGCTTTCTGGAGTGGGATCTACACTGCTGGGAGAGGTGGGGGGAGATTATTGTTGTGGGGACTGGAGATTGGGGCAGTCTGGATAGGGTGGGGGCATGTCAGGGCTGATCGAGAAACAGTAAAGGGTCCCGCAATCAAGCCATAGGGTCAGGGTGGAGTGCATTGGAGGGGCAGCATCATGGGAAGCTAACAATGCACACAGTCACTGAGGACCACTGGTTTCAGCTCCTGGGCAGAAATAGGCTCTGCCCACTGATTTATAATAATATTCACACTGGGGGCCTCTGCTGTGTATGGTCTGTGGGAGATTCTAGTCTGAACTCCCACTAAAAAAAAACACAAATCATTCCAGTTTTCCACACTTAGAAAGTTTGGGAGGAGAATCCCAGCCTGTATTCCCTGGGGTAGTGCCATGGGCCACCAGCTGAGTGGCCCAAAAGACACTTTGCTGGTACAATCGATTGATATTGGATGGGCCATGACCTGCATAGGCAATTGCACTGCCTTCCCTATCAATTGAGATAAATCTGCTTTGTGCCACTGATACATGAACAAATATTTCCCCTGCATCCTTTGATTACACTTTCTGTAATTAATCTAAACTGAGTGTTATACTAGATTCCAATTATGAACCAGAAAAACTTAACTGGACTCAATTCCTGAGGCTGCAACAACCAAGAATGGAGGGACCTGGGAAGACTGCATCTTGGGGGGTCCCACTTTTATCATATAGTGTGCATTGAAGTGCCATTTCCCAAGGACAGAAGGCAAAGGACAGTCTTTCAAGCTGGGCAGATATGGATGGAAGTGCCTGAGGAAGTCAGCAGCAGGAGCGTGGTCCCTTCAACCTAGAGATAATGCATCACATTGAAACTTCAAAGACAATTTGCAAGCTTTTATCAACAATCTCATTAATTTACATACACTTCAGCCTGTGAATACTAATCTATCTTTGTGCTTGGCTTGAGGGTTTATCTACCAATGAGGCAGCAGCATTTAAACAGCTCTTTATAAACTGAAAGACTCATTACATTTACACAGAACAAAGCAGCTCCAAGCAGTACAAATTAGACCACCAAATATGAATCTCCCCAGCCGCAATGACATCAAAAAGAATATTATGAAGACTTCCTTTGGACAATTTCTAGTGAATTGTTAAATGTGTATTTTTAAAAACATTTTCTGTCAGGGAATATTTGTGCTCTCACCAGAAATGTTGCATTTATAATGTGGCAGCCCTTAGCAACTGGATAGATTCTTATCCCATGTTGGTTACTGGGGAAGGCTCCCATTTATTTCACTTTCAACTGTTGCCTTGAGGGCATTGTAAGTCAACCGTGTAGAACGGGACTGAATGGTGATTTAGGTCAGTCTTGGTAGGAGTGACTGGTTCTTTCTCCTGAGGGGCATTGGCAAAGTAGTCAGGTTTTTGCAACAAGCTGCAATTTTCTCATGCCAATTTTACAGATTAGGCATTTTTAAAAATGAATTTTACAACTCAAATTCAGCTGATGACCTAAGTGTTGCCAGCCCTATCTCATTATCAAAACACAGTGGAAATTAGTGCTGAGTGATTCTCCTCTTTGGGGGAAGAGTTCTGGTGGGGCACAGCTTCTGTCAGCATCTCTGGATATGCCCCACCACATGTTCCCCATTACTGTCAATTCCAAATGGTGGTGTCTGGCTGAATAACAGCTATTAAGAGGGAGTTTGCTCATGTAAGACTAGAAAATTCAGTATTGCAGTAGGGACATACTTTCAATACTAGTATATTGTGAGGGAATTTAAAGACAAAAAACTTCAAAGGTCACAATCAAACCTCCTACCAAAAGCTTCAGTCAAGATGGAGGTGAGTGTCAGCTCACTGCAAGACTCTTTATTGCTGTTTCTTGGGGATTTTAATCATTTTGCACATGGCAGCCCTGAAGATCAGTAGTGACTGGAGTGGATGAAAACAATAAATACCAGTGACTTGGGTCTCACTTCCAGATTGCCATCTGCATTGGTGGGAATAGCCAGGTGAAGTTCCAACAGGGTCAAGGGGAGAGATATTGTGGTTAGTGAGCCTCACTGCTTGAACTTTCTTTCTACTATGATCTTATCCAGTTACAGCAAATTATTGCAGAGAGGAATTCATCTCAAGATCTGTTTTATATGTAAACATTTGAAATAAGACTCTCAGATTTTTATCCCAAGTTTGTAATTTAATCTAACATCACATCAGTTGATAAGTTATGCAGGGCTGGTGTCATTGTGCATTCTTATGTTAATAAGCATGGATTCTTCACTGTGAACAATACCACTTCAAATTCGGGTTACTTAGTTAGGAGTTATTGAAAGTTTGAATTACAAGCATGAACGCCTATGAACCTGGATGAGTGATATGCAAATTTAGAGGACGTAATTTGACATTTTGGTGTTTTATGTTTGGCTATTAATAAATGGATCAGGAGGTAAAACTGGAAGAGTTGCTGTCTTTGAAACCATGAAAAACATCATAAATATTTACATAGTCCCCTTCTCTTTCTTCACTTCACTGCTGACCTGAAAGGTACATGATGGGAGGCCCAATAAATTTGTCAGTTTATAGTTTTTATGACATTGCAAAAAATGCAATGAATTACACCTTGGGATTGAAATTACATTGCCCCATCCAATATTGAGGTCATGATCAAAGTCAGCAAGTGATGCTGTAAACAAAAATTAAATCAATTTTTCCTCACTGCAAAATCAATTTTTATTTATTTTTATTTTTAAACTGATAAAATTAATTGTAATCCTAGTAACTTTGATCACATAAAATAAGGATGTGATGAATGTGTAGTTGATCATGTTAATGTATCGTCTGCCAGGAGGGGAGGTGAGCTTCTCCAGCCGCAGCCATTTGTCACTGGTGGAGACAGTAAAGAGTAATAAATTCTAATCTGGAGTGGGTTGCTCTTAGCCCCTGATCATTCAGTAAAAGCCTGTGCAGCACTCAGTCAATCCCACGGCATTCGTGCAGCTGGACTCTGCCATGCACACAACCATCTGCAGTGAGAATACTGGTACCATCTTGTGCTGAGTGCTGCAACCTCTAGTCAGTACAGCTGGACAAAATAAAAACTCAAATGGCTCAATGCAGGTAATTATGCTGTGTGTAATCACACTGAAGAAGTGTGCAAAATGTGGAATTTCATTTACAGTGTGCAGAAGACAGATTTTATGAATTTGAATCTCAAGCACTATGGAGCCCTGCATCAGAAGCATACATTTCTAAAACCTTCCTTTATATCCTATTGCTATACAAAGGGGAGAGTCTCTTCAAAATGTCATTCTCCAACAGCTGAGGGGACAAATAGCCTTTTTACTGATTTCTCCTATTCATACATGGGGGAATGTTGCTGAATGGTGCCCTCAAGCTATATATAACCAATTGTCTCTCTTTAATGGAGAGAATGTATGTGAACAATGGCTAATACTTGGAAATGCTGAGCAGTTACTTGGTTTGTCTTCACAATAAAATGGGGCGGCAGTAGCATAATGGTATTGTCACTGCACTGGCAGCCCAGGGACCCAGGGTACTGCTCTGAGGACCCAGGTTTGAATCCCACCATGGCTGATGGTGAAACTTGAATTCAACAAAAATCTGGAAGTAAAAGATTAATGATGACTATGAAACCATTGTCGATTGTTGTAAGTCCATCTGATTCACTAATGCCCCTTAGCAAAGGAAATCTGCCATCCTTATCCAGTCCTGACTATATGTAACTCCAGACCCACAACAGTGTGGTTGACCCTTAGATGCCCTCAAACAGCATGGACAATTAGGGATGAACATTCAATCCTTGTCAGTGATGCTCACATCTCATGAATGAAGAAAACTTCCTACAGATAATTGAAAAATCAAGAGATGAAAGGGAGGGAAGAACGCAAAATAATTATCACTAGGGAAAAGGTACTGGGAAAGCTATTAGACCAAATGATTGATAAATCCCCAGGATTTGGTGGCTTGTATTCTAGGGTCTTAAAAAAGTGACTGCAGAGATAGTGGAAGCATTGGTTACAATCTTCCAAATTTCCTTAGATTCTGGAAGGGTCTCTGTAAATTGGAAAATAACAAACATCTTTATTTAAGAAATGGGGGAGACAGAAATCAAGAAATTATAGGTCAATTAGTCTAACATCTGTCAAATGAAAATTGTTATAATCCATTATTAAGGAGGATATACTGGATACCTAATGGGATTAGGCAAAGTCAACATAGTTTTGTGAAAGAGAAATAATGTGTAACCAATTTATTGAAGTTCTCTAGGAAAGGAGAAAAGAAGATGGATCAAGGGGCTGTATTTGTTGTGTACTTGGATTTCCAAAACATTTGATAAGGTGCCATGTCAAAGGCTACTACACAAAATTGGAGCAGATGGTGTAACATGTTAGCTAGGATAATGGATTGGTTAGCTAACAGGAAAGAGAGAATAGAGATAAATGGGCCTTTTTTGATTGGCAAGTTGTAACCATAGGGATCAGTGTTAGGGCCTCAACTATTTACAATTCATATCAATGACTTGGATGAAGGGACTGAATGTATGGTATCTAAATTTGCCAATGATAGCAGAGCAATTTGCTAAGAGGAGGTAAAGTGTCTACAAAGGGATATGGATGTCCTGAGGCCATGAAAGGTGCCATCAAAATGCAAGTCTTTTTAGGAACTTACTAACCATTTGCAGACTTTAATCATATGTCCACTGTGGTCATTGTTTCTGTTTTTCCATTCCATAAATAACATTCTAACTTGCACATTGATGGCAATCTCATGAAATTTGAATCTCTTGGAAGATTTCCTGAGTTTACTATCTGGAGCAAATAAATATACATAATTCTTTAGAACTTAAGTTTATAATTTTTGTCCTGAATAACTCATCCTGCCTTTTTAGCCTGTGGTTATACTGGTGTCATATTTTTCACTTAGTGATTTTAATCTCTTCTCCCAAAACTAATTTCTCCAGGATGTGTTGTGTTGAACAAAAAAGTTCCTAATTTTACCTTCGTTTGTATTTTTTCTGTTGCTAATTTATGTTCCTATATAATTTTATTATGAACGCTGCTCCATAAATTCACCTCAAAGGAAATGCAGCAGACCATGCTAGATGAGTTCAATTATGCTACTCCAGAGTTTGCCATTTACTCCAAGTTTCCACAGTTTGTTAGCTCTATGTAGCTAGTCTAATTCACATGCCAAGACACATTTCTTATTTAATTTACATTCATAATTATGTCCTATTTGACCCTCTGAAGTTGTCTGTCCCCTTGCTACTGCACATATTCACCTTCTCCTTTTCTGTCCAGGGCATCTGCATTGTCTACGAAAAGCAAGTTCATATTGTTACAAATCATTGCTCCATCGAACATGAAATAAACTCTAATTTTCACCTAATCTGCCCTTTGGGATTGACTTCAAAGAGGTGGAAAATTGAATATGGAATACAAAATGCTACATACCTGAAGCTGCCAGTAGATAGCTATCCCAGTCAGCTATGAACCTGCAGAGTCAGGGCTAGTGGAATAGCAGTAGCTGAAGTAGAGCAGCCTTTTATGTTAGCTCTCAAAATGGCTGTCTAGACCAGACAGCTGACAAGCACCATCCAGACAGTCAGCCAATTAAGGGTTAATTCAGCCCCAGTTGGAGGTCATTGCCTAGTACCCATGGCCTGAATGTTGCTTGTAGCTTACCAGCCCGAGCCAGATATTGTTCAGTTCTTGGTGCACACAGACTGTTTCTGTATCCGAGGAAGGAAATTGATTGTGCAACAGCCACTCCTACAAATGCTGACATGACAGATGCATCTGTAACAGGTTGGTGAGGAAAGGTGAAGTACAATTTTCATCCTTGTTTGTTTTAACCACCATTGACATACCCAGCCTGGTAGCTACATCCTTCAGGAATTGGCCAGCCTAGAGAGTAGTGGCACTACTGAGCCACTTGTGGTGATGTAGCTGAAAACTTCCGACTCCAACTGTGTTCTGTGCTCATGTTACTCTCAGTGCTTCTACTAAGAAGTGTGCAACATGAAGTACTAATAAAGTTAGCAAAATTCTGGAAGCTGAAATAAATTGAGAATGCTGGAAAAACTCAAGAGGTTTGTCAATATCTGTAGAGAGAGAAAAAACAGCTAACATTTCAAGTTTATTGGCTTTTCATCAGATCTGACAGAAAGAGACCTAGTGAAGTCGTAAACTCCAGTATGCATGAGAAGGTCTTTTAAAAGCTAAGTTCAAGAGATCCCACCTCATTGCTACCTATGTCAAGTTACACTCTCTTTCACCAAACTTCTGTCTCCTCTCATACGCCCTTTTGACCTTCAACCCATCCCCTAAGCCCTTCACAGTCCCATGCTAGGTTCTGTCATGCACCCTCTCCTCTTTCCCCTCATGCCCCATGCTATGCTTTGCTCTTGTACCCATCCTCTTTTCTCATTCCCCTACACAGGCTCTGCCCTTCCAGGCACCTCATGACCCTTCATGCCAATTGCTGGCACTTCCATATCCACTGACCTGCTGTACACTTCTAGAATCATTGAACACAATATGAAATAAATGATATCCATTGATAAATTTCTCCTATGTTTGAAAAAAGCTAACAAAACTGTAAATCACCTAGGCCCTTTGAAATTTCAGATGTTGGGACTAAGCAGAAAAGCAGTTTGGCACAGCCAAGAAGGGCCAGAAGGCCTGTTTTTGTTCTGTAATATTCTACAGTTCTAAACCACAAACTTTTGAAGCCACTTGACATGTCTATTAGCATTGTGAAATTAGTAGAGGTCAGAGAGACTGAGCTGTCAATTAACCAATATTTCCTTTGGGGACCATGTATTCTGTTATTCTAAAATATGTCTACACTCTTAGCAAAGCCTCATCCCTAGTCTCAGGATTCTCGACCTGAGCAAATGGTTAAATATGAGGTGCACAGTCTCATTATAATATTGAAATAGCTAACTTGTCTGTGGGAACATGTTACTGGTGCATCCCATCCCCTCTGATGGAATGGAGTATGGGAAAGTTGGAGGCACTTAGGTATAACTTCACAATTTAAAAAAATGACCTTGTAACTAACTCAAAATATCCATATTTGGTCTGACAATATGTTGTTCTGGAATTCTCTTGATACAATATTGAGTTCAACTGATCTTTCCCTTTATGGCCACAATGTCTAATTGCTTAGAGTTCCATCTTAAGGTCAAGTAATAATTATTAATTGCCTTTCTATATATAGACTTTTTAAAAATAGAATAATATTGTTGTGATTTGGTAGTGTTTTATACAATTTCGATTCATAAATGAAATACAAGTCTTGATGTGTGAATGTGACAATCAAAAGTGATATTTGAAATAAAAGGGCAGGGGGATGAAATTCAAAGATCTGCAAGATAGGCTGATTGACCATGCTAAATTGCTGTGAGATGTTTAGGTTAGAGAGGGGTTAGCAGGGTAACTGTGTAGGGATACAGGGATAGAGCCTGGGTGGGATTGTGGTCAGTGCAGACTCAATGGGCCAGATGGCTTCTTCTGCACAATAGGGTTTCTATGATTCTATAATATTAGAAATGAAAGGGCAGGGGATAGAAATTCAACAAGAGGGCAAATATGTGGGGTATGGCCTGGGGTAGGTTTGTTGTCAGTGCAGATTCAATGGACTGAATGGCCTCCTTCTACACTGTAGGGTTTTTATGATTTCCAGAGAGTTGATGTAACCCATGATACCAATTCTACATTAAAACAGAATGCAATCATTCTATACAAACTTAGTGTGAAAATATTGCAATGGTAACAAAAACTTAACCAGTTAAAAATACAATAATTACTAAATGTGTTAATAAAATAATGAAATAGGGCACACATGAGACAAACAACCATAACATCCTTATAGTGTATTGCCTTTCATTTTGATTAATACTGCAGAGTTCCACTGACAAAGAAAGAAGAAAACATTGTTTATTGCAAAGGAAAATTGTAGCCTGCCAAATGTCAAAGGCAATGTAGAGATAATTAACCTGCAGGCTAAATAACATGGATGCCTACACAAAGTGTTTAAGTAATTTAATGAAGCTTGAACGAAAGTCCTTTCCACTTGCTATTGCCTTGACAATATCATCTGTGCTATACTTCCTTGCAGTTAATGGACATCAACATTCAATTCCACTGTAAACAATGTTTTCATTTTCAGTATTGAATGTTCTATGGATTACACAAAAGAAGAGTCCATTCTTATTGGGGAAGGCCTTGTTATTAGAATGACTTTCTGCAAGGAAATTCATATTTTGTAAATAGTAACTCAAATGAGCCAATATGAAGTGTTGAAAGCTGAATAATATTGTTGTGATTTAGTGATGTTTTATACAATTGATTAATAAATGAAATATGAATCTTGATGCGTAAATGTGACACATGAGGGAAGATAGATAATTCTTCCTTTCCTGTAGTGTTTTTTGATGGCTTATTTGTTCTGTAACTTCTTTAACATTTAATTGTTACAAGTATAATAATTTCAAGGAAGAAAGAATTTGGCTGCTTGTTACATATTATAAAATAGTGGGATCTATAATACAGCCATTTTGGGCAAGATTTCTTATGCCAGCAGTTGCTGAACAGTTTCTGTCAGTCTTTAAAGATGTGGCTGAAAAATGACTGGTAATGTCTGCTAATGATAGACATTTCAAATTGATGGATCTCCTGGGGTCTTCCCATTGTTCAAGTTACAACAGCTTTGAAGAGCATCAATAGAGTCATGTCTCAGCTACAGTAATTTCTCTTGGACATACGTGGCTTCCTTTAGCACGAGGATGGTTTTAATGGTTTCTTCAGCATTACCATTAACCCTGCCAAGTAGGATAGTATCATCTATCTTGTTCAAGTCAACTGTCTTTTTTTCTACAAGTCTTGCAATCTTAAAATCTGATGCTAACGTCATATTTTCAGCAGCCTGGTTTGACTGCTCAAATAAATCTAATATTATAGGACAGGGTTCTTCAGTTGGCAGGGTTATGAGTAGGCAGGGAATGCATCCCCACTGATAACAGCTGCTCCACAGTTATTTAACACTTGGCAGGGCAACTGGCTGAGGGAGAGAATTTCACCCCAATTTTGGGAGGAAAATCTTACCTTAGAGACTTGTTGATCAAACTGATTGGCTGGTAACTCTGTAATACCAGCAGTTTGAGTGGTGCCCACTGCTGGGACTACAAGCAGTCCTAAACAAGCAGGGGGCTTAAGAGGCCAAACAAGAGGCAAGTCTGGGGTATCAGCAGGAACCTGGCTGGAAGGCCCCAGCAAATGAGGTGGTGGTGGTGGTGGCGGCAGGGGAAGAGCAGTTTGAAACACTAGGATGGAGGCTCAATTGACCTTGCTGAGACATCTGATGGAGCTGAGCTATAATTAATCCCCCTTCCCCCATCTTAACCAGTAAAACTGGCAGACTACCCAATTTGCTTGGGTTTTTTCCTGCCACAGATAGAATAACAGCAGGGCTGGCTGAGTTGGCCATTAATTGGCTCATAAGGCTTCAATACACCTCTGGGGTGGCACAGTGGTTAGCACTGCTGCCTCACAGCACCAGGGACACAGGTTCAATTCTGATCTCAGGTCACTGTTTGTGTGGAGTTTGCACATTCTTCCCTTATCTGCATGGGTTTCCTTCCACACTTCAAAGGTATGTGGGTTAGGTTGTTTGGCCATGCTCAATTGCCCCTTAGTGTCAGCAGGATTAGCACGGTTATGGGAATAGAGCTGGGTAGGATTGTGGCTAGTACAGACTCAATGGGGCAAGTGACCTCCTTCCATACTGTAAGGATTTCATGAAGCAAAAGTGTGGGTAGGCCACAAATTGTCTCCACTATCCCCCATCAAATGAGAGACAGGTTAAGTGGAGCTGGGCATGAAGTATGTGGCTGGCCACATACTTTACAAGCCACCAGTGTTCACTAACACATTGGTGATATTCTGCACATAGGTCACTGTTGCCTCAGTAATCTTCACATGGTTTGACATCACATCAGGAGTAACTGGGACAAACACTCAGTTTACTCCTTGTTTCCTTAATAACATATTGTACAAATAAATAATTATTTAGAATATCTACAAGTCCTTTTTAAGCTGGCTTTTATTGAAACCCATATACAACTTAATTTTTAAAGGATTCAGGATCAGGGTGGAGTTCAACAGACTGCAACTTAGCACAGCCTCAATGCTTATTGTCATCATAACCCAGAGCCCAAGCCATTTTCATTCAGGAATAAGCTAACCAGGAATCAGCAGATAGCAATTAAGATGGAATTATGTTCCCACTAGTGCAGGCAGTTTTTATAAAGTAAAGAGAAACTTACCTTCATTTGTCCTTCACAGTTTCCTCATGCTCTGAGCTCTGATTCTCACCTTAACCAATGGGGCTGCCTTTCACTGAGTGCTGGAAGACCTATCATTGACACTCCCAGCATTGAGGGTGCCTCCCACCATCCCTGATTTCATGCTCACCCTCTGCTCTTTCATTAGCAGACCACTAAACATTGTAGTAGGGGGTACCTTACAGGGTCAGGACTAGAACTAGCCTCCATTTCTGGTTCCTGACCCCCTGATTAACAATCCAACCTTTTATTGCTTACCATTGGATCATTGAACACCTGGGAAATTAAAGCGCTCGCCGCAGCCATTGACCAATTCAGTTTGCTGTGGTAATCTGTGTTCAGTGTGCCTCATTATTATGGATGTTTTGACCTGGAGCCCTTTAACAGGTGTCAATGATTAACCCTGGGCCAATCGATCTGTTGAACCCATACAGCTTCAGCTGCATCTTATGAAACAAAATCATCTTTCTCTGAACTGTCATACTCACTTTAAAATATATAAAATCATACTGGCTGAAAAACTAACATTTCAGACTCAATTTGTAACCTTTTGATAGAAATTTCAACCTATCTTTTTCCTCTAACTATAACAGGGTCTGATTTTAAAGCTATGTTAGTGGATTGATTTGGACAGAGTTAAAACTGGCCACTGAGTCCCAGAAACACCTGCAGGGTTGGAATTTAACTTTTGATTGTGGTCTAAATGACATTAAAAGCTCAATGAATTTTGCCTCATCCTTTGTTGAATTAAAACAATATTAATGAGAGCTACATTCTGCTTTCTTGCCTAAATATGCAACACATGATTAGTAATTAAATATTATTTGCAGTCCAAATATCTACTTTAATATGAGATTATAGCAGACAATCTCCATTTGGATATGGAACTTAGTTTTTGAATGCAATGCAGGTCGTTGAGCCACAGACTCAGTTCAATCATC
This sequence comes from Sphyrna mokarran, assembly GCA_024679065.1. Classification (NCBI taxonomy): domain Eukaryota; kingdom Metazoa; phylum Chordata; class Chondrichthyes; order Carcharhiniformes; family Carcharhinidae; genus Sphyrna; species Sphyrna mokarran. The sequence goes on along the minus strand of JAGIQG010000001.1, from coordinate 99,798,912 downwards.
CTTCTATTCCTTTCTGGGGAGCCAATCTGCACAGATAACAGATCTGAAACTCAGCATATCTGTCATTGAATTGGCCGATAAGGCTCAGCAGTAGCATTCTCATCTGAGAAGGCCCCACTCCTGAGACTAAGGCACATAGTCTTGGCTGAAAATACTCAGTATTGTGCCATAGAATCATCATTGGCACAAAAAAAGACCATGCAGCCCATTCAGTCCATGCCAGCTCTCTATAGAGCAATCAGGCGGTACTATGTATCCTGCTCCATATGGCTCCGCAAGTTTATTACCCTCAAGCGTCTATCCAACTTCTTTTTGAAATCATTAATTGTCTCCACTTTCACCATCCTCATTGGTAGCAAGTTCCAGGTTATTACTCCATGCAGTTTTAAAAAAAAACTTTCTTGCTTCCTCGGCAACTATTACCAAAAGGCTTAAATCTGTGTCTAATAGATTCTTTTTTACCATCAGCTAATGTGCACAGTTTTTTTTTATTGTCAAACTTATCTAAACCTGGCATAATCTCCATTCAATATCTTTTATTCCAAGGGGAACAATCTTTACCTCTCCAATCAACCTAGTGACTAAAATCCCTCATCCTTGGAACAGTTTAGTACTGGTGAGTGCTGCACATTCTGATAATACGTTAACCTAAGGCCTCTCAAATTGATATAAAATATCCCATAGTATCACTGTTCTGTGCGACATTTATCCCTCAATTAACATTGTTTGGGATGGACTATCTCACTGGGCCTTGCTGCGTGCAAGTTAGCAGCTATGTATCTCTACATTCCAACAGTGATTACATGGAAGTGTTCAATTGTCTGTGAAACACTTTGGGGTGTCCTGATATTGGGAAAGACAAAATGCAATTGCAAGTTTTTGCTTTTTTGACCTAGAAGGTTTCCTGCAGAAGGATAAAGTTTTTAACCTATGTCATTAACATCACCCGCTGCAATTCAGTGTGTCGTTAGCAGGACCTGAAGGTCCCATTGGCATGGGAAGCCAGAAGGTCGCACCTAAATATATGTTAATTTAGTAACTATCTAATATTTGTTAACTGTTATTCTCTACAGATGGTGAGGTGATACCCCTACCTGAGGCAGGAATGACAGAGTGATGCTTACTGCCCCATTTCCTGTCATTAATCCAGATTCCAGCATCCATAGTAATTTCCTTTTATTCCTGTCATTAATGTTCAATTTGTGAATAAATTCTAAGAGCATGTGATGACGGAAAAATAATTCTGTTTCTTATTCTAAATCTTGCACCATCACAGTTTTTAGTGGAGGCACCTTTGAAGCTATGTTGATTAATGGACAGGCTGCAAGCCAGATCTATTAGGATTGGGCTGGTTTCACACTCTGCACTTTTGCTGATAGCTGAACAGACCAGACTGAGAAACGCAGGTTCTGCAATAAGTGCCACACACTGAGTGGTCATCTGGTGTCATTGTGGATTCTGGTTTTCGATATTGGTGCCACTGATCATCATGGTAGCATATGCTGGCCCACAGTTGATGTCATCAAGCTAATACTTCCAAAGGTAAGAATCAATGCTTCATTCTTGAAGTGAATTTTTCGGTATCCTGTTGGTCTTCATACTTCGGCTACCTCGTCATACAGTCAATCCATTCATACTCAACTATCTTTCATTGTGCCAATGTGCCACCAAAGTCACCTCTACTTGATGAGTGCCAACATACTTAGAAGCTTTGTCTTTGAGAAGAGTACTGTATGTTAGATTTAATTCTTTCATGGTATAGTCAGAATGCATCACAGACAGTAAAAATTGCTGGGCTTCCTTTCCTGATAAGAGCAACTCATCCATGTTTCAGTGCCGTACAACAAGGTGCTGAGAACGCAGGCCTCGTAAAGCTACATTTAGCTTGAGTCAGCTTGATTTTATTCAATGCATAATCCACGAGTTGGCCAAAGGCGCGTGTAGCAAGTTCAGCATCTAGAGACAGATTGTCTGTCACTGCAGATCCAAGGTAATAATTTACTACCCACTTCTAGCAGGATATTATTTAGCAGAAGTAGAGATGCAACACCTTGTTGCTTGACAAGAAGATACCAAACAATGTAGAGGCTAGGATACAGCCCTGACTCACTCCATTTGTTACTCTACAACTGTTAGAAATGGTATTGTCAAATTATACAATGCATGCTGTCATGGAAAAAACAAGGTTTGGTGGACAACCAATTCTGAAATTAATGGAACAGAAAATCTATTGAGTTTGTATTTGTTAGACGTTAGATTAACATTCATGAAAAAAAAGGGAACAATAACCTAGTTCAGTTGAACTGCTGCACCGATTGTCCAGTCTTGTAAATGTTAGAAACTTGTTTCTGGTCTGTATGGCTCAAAACCATATGTGATCTTACTGTAAAATTTAAGCCAGAAAGCCCCTGCATCCACTTTTCAATCAGTTGGGAAATGATAGTTGATTCCACAATCTGGTATTTCTAATGGGGAATTGCATTTGGATGGAGAGTGTCTTTTGCAAGTCCTCAATTTATGATTTTCATAGAATCATCATTATAGAATTCCTATAGTGCAGAAGGAGGCCATTCGGCCCAGTGAGTCTGCACTGACCACAATCCCACCAGGCCCTATCCTGGCAGCCTCACATATTTTACCTCGCTAATCTATGCTTCCTGAGACACTAAGGCACAAGTTAGCACGGCCAATCCATCTAGCTCGCACATCTTTGGACTGTGGTAGGAAAATGGATCACCTGGAGGAAACCCATGCAAAAAACAAACAACAAAAAAAAATTACAGCACTGGAACAGTCGCTTCGGCCCTTCAAACCTGCATCCACCATGCTGCTCGACTTAACTAAAACTCCCTACCCTTCCCGTGATCATATCCCTCCATTCCCATCCTATTCGTGTACTTGTCCAGATGTTCTTTTGAAGTCACTACCGTATCCATTTCCACTACCTCCCCACAACAAGTTTGTGGTACCCACCACTCTCTATGTAAGAAATCTGTCCCATATATTGTCTTTAAACCTTGCACCTCACACCTTAAACCTATGCCCCCTTGTAATTCTTCCACCCTGGGAAAAAGCTTTTGACTATCCACTCTGTCCATGACTCCCAATTTGCATGCAGAGAGGGAGAATGTGCAAGCTCCACACAGGCAGTGACCCAGGCCGGAATTCGAACCCAGGGCCTAGCGTTGTGAGACAGCAGTGCTAACCACAGTACCACCACAATTTTCCATTCATGCATTTTACAGAACATAAAATCATTAGCTGTGTGCCTGCAATTTGTGTGTGACTGCGTTCCTGAATATTTTCCCTTGCCAGGCCACTGGACTGCGGAAGCACTCCATGGAATAATCTGATGACAGGCTCCCATTCAGCCAGGCTTCTCCCAGAGATTTTGACTACCATCTGAAAATCCCTCTTGTGGGAGTGAAACCAAAGGTTCAGTGGAAGTGTATTGCAAATAAAAATACATTTGAATGAATTCCTACACAACTGAAATATCCAGTTACATGACTGACAGCAAAAGAAAGGTAAATATTTGATTTATTTTAACTGGTTGGTTGCTATTATGATTGTCATGAGAAGAACACTGCACTGTCAGCATTAATGGTGCAGCAAGTCTACTGATCCCATTTTTAAAACATTACAAATGTGTTACCACCCAGCTCTTTGAGGTTCCCACCGTCACAAGCTGGTCTTTGGCCTTGGCATTATCATCAATCCCACACCATCAACATTCCGAGTTCATCAGAAATTGAACTGGAGGAGCCACATAACTACAACAACTCAGAGAGAGAAGCAGAGCTCTGTTCTCAGCTCCTGTTATCACCCAAAGCCAACACAAAAACTTTCCCTGATCTGGAGTGTGATGGAATAAATCTCGACGTGACTGGATTAGAGCAACTATAGCAAAACTCCAGAGATCAACATCATCCAGGAAAAAGCACTGACACACCACCCACCAGCTTAAACACCTACTCCCTCCACTGCAGGTGTACAATCGCAGCACAGTGAACCATCCACAAGATTCATTGCAGCAATTCTCAAAAGGTTTTGTTTATTGACTAGTGCCTGACCTTCACCATGTGTAGGGACAAAGGACAGCAGCCAAATGATAATACCAGCACTTTCAGTCCCCTGTCAGTCAACACACAATGCTGACGTGAAAGTACATCATTAGTCCTTCATTGTCACTGGGTGAGATTTGCGGAATTCCTCAACATTGCAGGAGAAAAGTCACCACATGGATTGCAGCTATTAAAGACTCTGGGTTGTCACCACTTTCTAAAGGATAATTAGGGCTGGATAATGATGATTGGCTTGATAGCAATGCCCATATCCTGTGAATGAGTGGAATTATAATTCCTTTCCTTGGTTTTTTTTCCAAAATATGAAAGTTCACATTTCCCTGCATTAAATTCTCTCTGATGTCAAAATGCTGGTGTGAGCATTTGGTGTAACAACACCAGGTTAAAGTCCAACAGGTTTATTTGGCAGCACCAGCTTTTGGAATCTCAAGCTCGGCCTTCCGTTGGAAGAATTGCACCGGGCAGCATGTTTCCATGGCTTTTTGTTGAAGGTTCAGAATCATAGAATCCCACAGTGCGGAAGGAGGTCATTCGACCTATTGAGTTTACACTAACAATAATCCCACCCTGGCCCTGTCCCCTAAATCGCATGTATTTACCCTGCTAGTCCCCCTGACACTATGGGGAAAATTTGACACGGTCAATGGACCTAACCCGCACATTTTTGGACTGCACGAGGAATCTGAAGCACCCAGAGGAAACCCATAAACAGAGATTGCGCAAAATCCACACAATCACTCGAGGTCACTGATGCTGTGAGGCAGCAGTGTTAACCACCATGCCACCATGCTCTCATGTCAGAGATCACAGTACCTTTTTTAAGGCACTGGCTGTTGTAAATCATGTGGACTTAAAAATCCAATCACTTTCAAGACTGGGAGAAGGTAGCTTTATATGGTAAGGAGGTAGAATTTGTGCAGATGGAGTTGTCAGGCACTTAGGGAGAAGGTTTGGGCACTAATGGGGTGGGGAGGTGGGGGGAAGCAGGAGGAGCTAGACATTTGGTTGAAGCGGAGGGAGATTGTCCTCTGAGCCATGTCCAATACATTTCTGGCGAAGGAGACCGGGGTCAAACAGTTGACAGGGGTTGTCAAGGAATTGCCAGGATGGGGTGGGAGTAGCATTGGGTCATGCCAGGCTTGAAGTGGCAGTTAGGGATTATGAAGACTCCTGGGAGTGGGTGTGGAGAGTATAGGGGGGAGGGCTGGGTAGTCCTTTGGTGGAACAGGGGAGAAGAAGATTTTTCTGGGATTTTGGGGGTGAGAATCCCATGAGATTGGGGGTGGAGAAGTCCCAAGGGTCAGGGGAGTAGGGAACTCTTTGGGATTTTGGAGTCAGAGCCCTGTTAGCATGTGGCGAGATAGTTCTGTGTAGTCTGGGGAGGGTATCCTATCGGGAGATAAGGGTGAGGAACTGATGTCCCATGTGTTGGGCTAGGTCCCTCTGGAGATCAGAGGTTATGTGCAGCCCTTTAACTACACTACCTTCCTCAGACTTCTATATTATTTGATGGAAGAATTCACAAGTCTTCAACTCATAACTGTTGGCTGGCACTTATTAACTGTTATTTCTCCAAGTGCCAAAAATTTTCTCCTGGATTAAGAGTCTTCAGATGTTTCCCCACAACCACTGTTAGTCTGGCTAGCTGCTGGTTACCTGATTCATTCCATTCTCCTTTTTTCACAAAAGTGTAACAATTGCAAAGTTCCAGTGATCTGGCACCATTTCCATATCTGAGGAAGAGTGAAGGTCAAAACCTCTGTTATTGTCACTCTTTCAGCAAGCTAAGTTACATCCCATCAGGATGAGATCAAGGCAGCACAGTGGTTAGCACTGCTGCCTCACAGCGCCAGAGGCCTAAGTTGATTCCTGGCTTGGGTCACTGTCTGTCCGGTGTCTGCATGTTCTCCCTGTGTCTGCCCTGGGTTTCCTCCGGGTGCTCCAATTTTCACCCACAATCTGAAAGACGTGCCAGTTAGGTGCATTGGCCATGTTAAATTCTCTCAGTGTGTCTGAACAGGTGCCAGAGTCTGACGACAGTAAATTCATTGCAGTATTAATGTCAGCCTCATTGTGACACTAATAAATAAACATTTTAAACATTATGACTTTACTGCCCATTGTTTGGTTATCTCCTCTCACATCTTTTGAATTTGGACAGAGTTTGAGCAGGCTACGATTGCAAGAATTAATACATCCTCCTGTTACGCTCTTTGGAAAATGCAAGTGGCTGCCCACAGTGCCTGTTTTGCAGCAGGTAAAAAAGCTGCAGACTGCTGGCAGTAAATTGAAGGTGTTCTCTTTACGGTAAACTGCCTTTCAAGAATATTTATCAACAGACAATTTGATGAAGAATATTGTGTGTTTATGCATATCATTTAGTTTTACACTATTAATACCTGTAAAAAGTATATTTGAAGGCACAAAGAACTTGTGTATAAGAACGTGTCAAACATGTGTGTACAATTAATGATTAATTGACCCCAAACAGATAATCTTTAAATTTAACCTTTCAACACAATATAATGATTCAGCTCCCAATTTCCAGATGTTACCCAATGTATGAACCAAAACTGTGCTCTATGATGTATTCACTTTTAATGCAATGAGTAATATATTATTAAATTTGCAAATGCTACAGTTCTTGACATTAATAACATTAACCTGATGGAACTGCTGATTGTAGACACAAGTTATGTAGAATAAGGAATGGTTTAATTCATTTACTAATGCACCTTATCTACTATAACCTTCAAGTCTGACATTTCTTGCTCGTCACAGTAATTTAGTGCAGTTCTGCTTCGTTTTGTTTGCGGGTAATTTGAGCCTCCCGCTTTTCTTTAAGGCACCTCTGACAGGAATTTCTGATTCCCTTATCTTCCCTCTCCACAGGTGGTTCTGATTTAAAAGGTGAATAACTGTGAGGCACAAGGGCATGTCAGGAGAAGCACTCACAACAAACAGAATACTGCAGTCTCTCTCCATCACCTCCTCACTGTTTCACTTTTAGCAAACAGATTGGACTCGTAAAAATGGTTTTCTGTAAAATACTCAGATGAACATAAAATTAAGATCTGAGAAAGAGCGCAGGTTTGATTTGCTAAGTAATAATGAGATGATATTGGCTGCTAGAAACTGTTTGTCCTAATAATACTGGACACTTAATTAACTGACTAAGGTTGACCTTTAGGGGTTAATAATATTTCTTATCCGAGCCATTAGAGTGTTCTTGGTCTTTGTAATGAGGATCTAATTTGTTTTCACACAGAATTAGATGCTGACTGCAGCAGCACCAACGGCAGAATCTATGATTGTCCTGTCAGGTAATGAATAAATAGGGATGCATGTTATTTGTGCTCAGTTAATCGGATAAAGTTTGCATCTCACAATGCTTCTGAACACAAGGTACATACTGACCTTTCTCACATAATGTAATTGCTGTATCTCAATCTATTATAGTGCCAAAATAAATGAGCCGTGAAGTTAGTGTAAGAGACAGCAGAAGAACTGAATGCAAGGAAAGGCTTCTAAGGACTCCAGATGCAATGTCATACCTCCAGAAATAAGCAAGATTAGAAATGCGAATTATGTGATTATTCCTTACCAGAAGAACTCTTTACACTGGTAATATTAAGAAGCCTGGTTATAAAATGTAAATGAGAGTCCTTGTTGGCAGGCCGTTATGCAAAATTGTTCTCCTGGCATCCGAATTGAAACATGATAAACCTACCCAACAACAGGCAGAAAGAACATTTCAGCAGCATTTTTGAAAGGGTCTCCCACTTTGCACAGATTGCCTGTTAGCCCTTGTTTGTTCCTTTCTGGCTGTTTACTTTTTGCTTATTTCTGCTTTCAACTCAGATGACCAACAAGATGCATACACGTGGTGGATCGTGCGAGGGTTGCTCTTGGATGTTGGTTCGAGAGTTGCCTAGTGCTTCATGTCCATTAGTGCACACTTAAACTGGACCAATTGAGGGGCAACACATCAGCAGAGTGGCTATCACTGTCTGCTGTATAATTACAGGAACCTGGGTCGGATACCCGGCCTGTATCAATGTCTGTGGGAGTTTGCACATTCTCACAGTGCTTGCGTAGGTTTTCTCCTGGTGCTCCGGTTTCCTCCCACACCCCAAAAACATGCTTTTTAGGCTGATTGGTGTCAATAAATTGTCCTTGAATTGGATATTTCTTAATCTGGCATACATATAATTCCCTAAATTTCCATTCCCTTTCTTGTGGAATTCCACTAAAGATAGACAAAAACGTCAACAAGCAACAAAAGAATTGAATGACGCTCTCAATGAATGTTAAAATGGGGGGCGCGGGCTTGTAGGACTGAAGGGCCTGTTTCCTGTGCTGTGCTGTTCTTTGTTCTTTGTTTTTTATGACTTATCAATTTTCTGCTAGCACTGGATTTGACACAGTAAGAAATCTGACAACAGCAGGTTTAAATCCAACTGATTTATTTGATAGTAAACTCACAAGCTTTCGACCCTATGGTCTTCGTCAGGTGAATGAGGTGTTCTGGTCTCCAACAGCACACATACCAGCACAGACAGTTTCAGATTACTGATTAGAATGCAAATCTTTACACCTAACCTGCTATTCAAGTCTTAAAGTGGCTTTAGTGGAAGGAGCACTGAGCACAGGTTAGAGAGATGTGTATTGTCTCCGGACAGCACAGTAAGTGAGGTTTTTTGCTAACCAGGCAAGTCATGGGAGTTACGGATAGTGTGACATGAAGCCAAGATCCCTATTAAGACTGTCCTCATGTGTGTGGAACTTGGCTATCAGTTTCTGCTCAGCGGCTCTGCGCTGTCATGTGTCGTGAAGGCCCCCTTGAAGAACATTTACCCAAAGGCCGGAGGCCGAATGCCCGTGACCGCTGAAGTGTTCGCCAACAGGAAGGGAAGTTTGCCTGGTGATTGTCGAGCGATGTTCATCCATCCGCTGTCGTAGTGTCTACATGGTGTCCCCAATGTACCATTCTTCGGGACATTCTTTCTTGCAACGTATTAGGTAGACAACGTTGGCTGAATTGCAAGAGTATGTACCGTGTCTTAACAGGGTCTTAACAGGGATCTTGGCTTCATGTCACACTATCTGTAACCCCCATGACTTGCCTGGGTTAGCAAATAACCTCACTTACTCTCTGAAGACAATACACATCTCTTTAACCTGTGCACAGTGCTCCTTCCACTCACGTTGTTAGCCACTTTAAGACTTGAATAGCAGATTAGGTGTAAAGATTCGCATTCTAATCAATAATCTGTAAACAGTCTGTGCTGGTATGTGTGCTGTTGGAGACCAGAACACCTCATTCACCTGACGAAGACCATGGGGTCGAAAGCTTGTGAATTTACTATCAAATAAATTGGTTGGATTTAAACCTGGTGTTGTCAGACTTCTTACTGTGTTTACCCCAGTCCAACACCAGCATCTCTACATCAGTACTGGATTTGTACAGAGGCCTTTTCGATTATTTGCTAATTTGTTTTATTCTTCCACAGGATGTGTGTGTCACTAGGAAGGCTGGCATTTATTGTCACCATTAGTTGCCTTTGAGAAGGTGGTGGTGAGGTGCCATCTTGAATTGTGGAAATGTAACTAGTGTAGACATAACCAAAGCGCAGTTGGGAAAGAAGCTGCAGGATTTTAACCCAGCAATAGTGAAGCAATGATGATCGAGTTACAAATCAGGATGGTGTAGGACTTGGAGGTGAACCTGCAGTTAGTGGTGTTATGAAACACCAGTTGCCTTTGTCCATCTAGGTGCTAGATGTCAGGGCTTGGAAAGGTGCTTTTGAAAAGCTTTGGTGAGTTCCTGCAATGCAGCTTGTAGATGCTACACACTGCCAGTGGTGAAGTGTTGCTGGAGCACACATCTGCCATTTGCTATTTTGTCCAAATTAATGCAGCCTGCCAAATCTTAAGTGACTTAAGTGACTTATATTTGAAAAATGCTCTAAAGCTGTTCCTCCAATCATAGGCTGGTCCTTCCTTGCATATTCCTTGCAAAACAGAGAGAAACCAGCCTGTGATTAGACGAGCAACAAAGAGTAAATATAATTTTTGAAAGTAAGCTCCAGATCCGGAGTGCACTGCCATTGGAGCAGCAGGGCCCAGGGTAGCCTGAGCAATGTGTAAGGCAGCAGGAGTGCTGGGTTTCACAGGAGCTCGAGTAGGGTGTGAATCAGCTGGATTGCTGAGGCCCAAGAAAACTATAAAGGGCCGAGTTTAACAGAAAAATCTAAATGTTGAATGAGCATAAAAATGGGAGAGACTCGCACCCATTTTTTGGGCGAGTTTCCATATGTTATCTTATGATACTTAGAAACAACAGGCAAAGTGTGATTCGCACCAGTCGGGGGACTGGATAGAGTCTATTCATGACAGGAAATTGGCAGAAGACTGCTAGTGGGTGCTATTGCGATCTGCCAGTACACTGTACACAGGTTACACAGTGCAATGGGAGATCACCCCTCAAGCTGCTCCAGACATCGCATCCTCACATTGCAGCCTCTTCACGATCGCCATCCCCAATCACCAACCCCATTCGCCCCACCCTTGATTTCCATCTTCTTGCCCTAGCAATCACCGCCACCGACATCCCCCCCAGCCGATCTCTACCCCAGCGACTCACAAAGCAGACTATGCAGCCCCACACCCTGCCTCCCCTTCAAGGACTGCCCCTCTCGTTAGGCCCCATTCCTTGACACTGCTCAGTGTCCAGTGAGCAGTACCAGGCTAGCACTGCCCATCTTGTCCCAACCACACATGAGGCCATTATGACACATGAGTCTGGACAATTGCATCCTGAGCTCACGAATAAAATTAAAATGAAAACATGAATAGTAAAAATTAGCCTTCAGAATACAAGGCTGATTGAGGCAGCAGAACAGGGCCAGTAATAGTGAGAAGTGAGAAACTGGGCCCAAAATCAGTTTTTTGCCTCTTACGTGATCTTATCGGCATGACAAAGCAGTAACAGCGACCCCAACAGACATGTTTGAAGTATAAACCTTGGGAAAAAGAACCCATTTTAGTTATTTGACTACTTAGCATCAGCATTGATCCCTCATGGATTCAGCTCTCTCTGAATCTTGAACCTCTGCACATGAACTGAATGATTTGCTGACAGTTACAGCAGGATTCTCCTGCTGCTGTCACTCCTTCTAAATTGGGTTCTTCACGGATTTGTAGACAACTGTTTCCTCATGACTAAAAAATACTTGTTATTATCCATTACAGACTGCTTCATTCAACAACCATTTGAACATTCTCATCACTTGTCTGATTGAGTTCCCACAGGGATAACAAAGTTTCAACAGGGCTACCATCACTGTATCCACTTCATTGAAACATTCCACATGCAGGTATTAATTTATCTAATTTAGTGCAGCAGATAATCCCCAAGATTTGTGAATGCATGTTTAGGGTAAATATGAATATCTCAAATGCATAACAGTTCTGTTCACCAACCAAACATGGTCATTAAATGTCATCCTGTTCTAGAAAGAGTTCCTACGGTTAGGAAAGGAGCTATCATTCATTACTTCTACCATCCTGCTCCTGGCTGCCTCATTGACCTGTTAAGTAACATACACCATTGTTATTTCCCAATCCTATCCTTCACATCAGGCCTAATTTCAGTCTGAATACTCATCTCACCTGCAAAATAATTAGTTGTTGGTTCAGTTTAGAGCCATGCCATAATCCTTCTCAAAGTTGGATCCATTTATCAACGTACTTCTTTGAATTCAACAATCCCATCTTCAGAAGCTCATCTTTTGATGTCCTCAGACTGCCATTTCTGCCAATGGACTATCATTATTGACAGGACAGACATTTTTGTACCCACCTAATAGCATTTTAATTAGTGACGGCACAATTTCTGGCAGGGTCAGCATTTCTTTTTGTTCATTCATGAGATACAGGTGTCATTAGAAATGATGGCATTTAATGGTGGTTACGAGCAACCTATCTAGTGGAGATACTCCTATTGTGTTGCTAGTTAGTGTGTTTCTGGGTTTTGATCCAATATTGATGACAGAATGCTGCTATATCTTCATGTCAGAATAGTCTGAGACTTGGAGGGGACCTGGTGTTCTCCAAGTCATAGGAATTGTGGGTTTGGAAAGTGATGGTGAAGAATTCAATTTCACAGAGAGCAATTGATGCCATGCTTGAACAAATATGGGCTTGATGTCAAGAGCAGTCACTTTTTTCTCACTTTCAAAATTTTATTTTTTTGGTTCATGTTTGAACAACAACTGGAATACAGTCTCTTCTTGGCAGATCCAAATTGAGCATTATTGAGCAGGTTATTGTCGAGTTAAGTGCTGCACGATAGCAGTGACAACAGTATCTTTCATTATTTTCATGATTGAGTGTAAGTCATTGAGGAGTTCACTATTTGAACTTCCACTCACCTGACGAAGAGGCAGCCAGCACTCTGAAAGCTGGTAGCTTTTGTTACCAAATAAACTTGTTGGACTTTAACCTGGTGTTGTCAGACTTCTTACTGTGTTTACCCCAGTCCAACACCAGCATCTCCACATCGTGTCCACTGGGCTTAGCCAGATTTTAATGACATGTAGTGTGAATGGAATTAACTGAAGATGGACATTCTCAAAAAGCGATCAAAATGGATCAACCATTCAACATTTCTGGCTGAATGTAATTGCAAAAGGTTCATCTTTTGTCATTTGTTCTTCTGTTGAGCTTCATCATTGCAGAGTGAAAACTCCTCCTTCCAATAGTGATTTAATTGGTAAATATCGTTCAAGACTGGATGTGGTACTGCTGATTGTATTCCACTGTACTGCAGCTGCGAATGGGACAGGGCATATGGTGATTGGGGACTCCAGGACTTTAGTTGAAAAATATGTTTCTGTAAGCATAGCTAAATAATTATGGTTATGACTATATTGCTTGAATAATGGGTGGGATAACCTCCTAATCTTGACACAAATTCTGAGCAGTTGGTAAAAATTGCAAGGTCAACTGAATAGGAAGTTTGAATAAAATCAATTCGGATACAAAGAGTGTGAAGTGCACAGAGGATGCAAAATTACTGAACTGCAATCAAGAAAAACATTTCAGCCAGCATATAACAAACCCAATGAGAGGGACACCACCCTAGATTTAGGTTTAGAAAATGAAACAATAATAGTGATGAAGTAACATTGGGGGAATCAATTTGAAGATAGTGACCATAATACAGCTAGTTTTTGCACCATTTTGGAAAATGTCAAAGATAGAACAGGAGAAGAAGTTCAAAGTTGGAATAAGATGTATTTTACAAAGCTGAGAGATTGGACGGCATCCTGTGTAAGAAGGAAAATCTGTATCAAAATCAATGGGAGGCATTCAAAGGGGAGATTCTACAGTCACATTGTAATCTTGTCCTTACAAAGAAAAAGGGTGGTACTGATAATCTAGAGCTCCCAAATATCCAGAAGCATGCAGGTCAAGGTAAATCAGAAAAAAAAGCCTATGATAGTCACAAAAGATTTAATATTTTAGGAAGCCTAGAGGAGTATAGAAAGTACAGGGCTGAAGAGAAAATGGAAATTAGGAAAGCAGAGAGAGAATCAAAAAACTATTGGCAGCTAAAATCTAAGAAAATCCTACAATTCTTAACCAGTAGAATAAGAGCAAGAGAATAACTAAGGAAAAGGTAGGGCTTGCCAGAAATGTACATGAACAACTTGTGGGTTGATTCAGAAGATTAACGACTGAAATGTGGGAGGCAGGATTGGGAAATTTGCAAATGACGCAAAAACTGATCATGTAGTTGATAGTGTAAAGTATTGATAGTGTTGACTCCAGAATGATGATAATGTTTCATTGAGTGGGCAGAGATGTGGTGAGTGGAATTCAATCCAGAAAAGTATGAGATAATGAATTTAGGGAGGGTAAACAAAACAAGGGAGTACTCAATAAATGGGAAGTTACTGAGAAAGGTTGTGTAAATAAGAGACCTTGGAATGCACATCCACAGGTACTTGAAAGTGGCAGGACAGGTGGACAAGAAAGCATATGGAATGCTTTCCATTATTGGGCAAAGTATTGAATACAAAATCATGGATAAAATAATATCATAGAAATCCTACAGTGCAGAAGGAGGCCATTTGGCCCATCTAGTCTGCACCAAACACAATCTCATCTAGGTCCTATTTCCATAACCCTACATACTTACCCTGCTAATCCCCCTGATGCTAGGTCAACTTAGCATGGCCAATCAATCTCACCCACATATCTTTGGATCATAAGGGGGAGCCGAAGCACTCAGAGGAAATCCACATAGACATGGGGAAAATGTGCAAACTCCAGACAGAGGGTGACCCGAGGCTGGAATCGAACCTGGGTCCCTGGCGATGTAAGGCAGCAATGCTAACTGTTGTGCCCCTGTGCCACCACGGGATGTTATGATGGAACTATACAAAATGCTGGTTAGACCACAGCTGGAATTTTGTGCATATTTCTGGCAACCAGATTACACAAAGAGTATAAGGGTGCAGAGGAGATCTACAAAAATGTTGCCAGGGCTAGAAAATTGATGAAGAGGCTACCATAGTTTTCCTTAGAATAGAAAAGGCTAAGAATAGGCCTCATTGAAATGTGCAAAATTGAAGGGTTTACTCAGGAAAGACTAATTTCCTCTGGCTGAGGGGTCAATTACCAGGGAGCATTGGTTTAAGGTGATTAGTAGAAGGATTAGAGGAGATGAGGGTGGTAGGCACCTGGAATTCAATGCCTAAATTTCTGATTGAGCCTGAATGCTTAACTCATTCAAAAAACTACCTGGATATAAGTGCTGTAACCTGCAAGTTATCAACCAGATGCAAGAAAGTGGGATTAAAATGATCAGCTAGTTTCTTTCTTTTCTCTTTTTGGCCAGCACGGACAGGTGGGATGAACGGCCTTTTTCTGCATTGTAACCTTTTTATGGTTCTATGGAATCTGTTGCCTAAATTGGTGATAGTTTGTCTCTCTGGATTACAGCTTATGATCGTCTTTTATAGTAGATTTGACAATTGATTGGTTGGCTAAGCCATTTCCATGGGCATTCTGGACCATGGAAAGTTGGAACACCCATGACATTATCGTTTGAACTGCAAAATTTCAGCACTTGACATTTTGGAGTAACTGGGTTGTAATTTATAAGAAAGATTTTTTGAAACATGTTTAGAAATTATTAAGAAGTATTTTAGTGATTTTAAAATCAGGTAGGCTGGGAAAATCTTTTGTTCTCTGGATATTCCAGAGTAATTCTGGCAAGGCTCCAATTTTTTATTTGTCAATGGTTGTCATAGAAAGATGTTGGCACTGAACTGTAATGATAATGTTAGAAAGGGAATCCAAGATATTGACCCACAAATGATGCATGACCATAGGTACATCTCCCACGTAGTATCGTGTGCAACTTGGAGGTTATAATGATATTGCTGCTCTTGTTGCCTTGAGGTTGCAGTGGAATAAGGTGTTGAAAGTACTGGGTTTTATCATGATCTACTTCACTCTCACAGGTTCTAACCTTTTGGGCCTTCCATGAATACAAGATCATGAAGTTCACCACCACTTTGAAAGCAATTAGGAAAGTTGGCATGATCAGCCAGCAAAACCCAATCCCTTGAGTGAAACAAAGCTGGCATGAAAATCTCCCTAAATCAATGGTGAGCATAAATCTAAGTGCTTTAATACTATATCAGAGAAAACAAATGTGTACTGTGTTCTCTAGGAAGTCTAGATAGGTGTTCCCATGAGTCTCACCATCCAGGCAAAATTGATTTGATTTAAATCCACATCATGCTGGGTTTCAATATTAGCAAACTTTACCTTACAATTCCAGAGCTCATACATTCAGGCAATAACACACTTATTAAATGCAATCAAAAATAAATGAAATGTAACAGTTCTCTTCCATTTCTGTCTATAATAGCACTTTGTCAATCAAACTTGATACAATATTTATGATCCATATGGTACCGAAAATGCCCTCAACTGTGTACAGAAGAAATCTAGAATGCATACATTATCAGCTTATTGAGCTACACTTCTGACATCATCTAAAACAATCAGATTTCCATCATGATTTTTGAAGTTTGATACAATCTGACTCCTGCAGTATGCAGCTGGAAACTAGAATTACTTACATACTCCAGTTTTAGTACACTGGTGTGCATATTGCATAAAATTAAATAGAATTTTACAGCATAGAAACAGACTATTCAGCTGAATGGATCTGTGCTCCACAAAAGCCTCTTTCCACTTGCTCTAATCCTCTATCCCTTTATCACTGAAATTAAGATTTTCTTTCAACGTTATCATCATATTATTGCCCTGTTTGCTCGATCAGGACTGCTGAATGGAAATTTCCTCCAATTAAATATTGGGAAGAGCAAAGCCATTTTCTATGGTTCTGAGACAAACTCCTTTTCCCTAGCCATCAACTCCGTTGCTCTCCCTTGCACCCAACTGAGGCTGAACCAGACTGTTTGCAAACTTGTAGGAAGATATGACAGTGATTTGAGTTTCCAACCAGGAGCGTGATTTTCCAGCCCCTTTATGCTGGACAAGTAACGTATCAGGGCGGGAAATTTAAGCAGGAGGCCAAAACTTTGAATCGCTCCTGATGTCCGGCAGGTCATGATTCTTAGGGCCATTTCTTCTTTTTATGTAATCAGCCTCATACTGGGGAAGATGGATGGGATAAGAAGGGCAGACTCTGCATCTGGTTGTGGGGGCTAGTGGTGGGGCCTTAAAAAATGGATGCTTTGAATTTTAGGGGAAAATCTTTTGGGAATAATCGCCTCCCAACATATTCATGCCGCTAATGCAACTAAAACTATCTACTTTCATCTCCATTCAATCCCTGCCTTAGCTCTTTTACTGCTAATAGTCTTTAGACTTCACTATTTTAATACAATCCCGACTGGCCTCTCACATTCTGTCTTTCATAAAATTGAACTCGTTCAAAACACTTCCACCTAATTCTTTGTTTGTGCCAAACCTCACTCACCCTTTATCTGTGTTCCCTGGCTTACATTGGCTCCTTTTCAAGAAACACCTTGATTTTAAAAATTTTCACCCTTGTTTTCAAGGCCTAGCCCTTTTCTATCTCTCTTCCAGTCTCACAACTCAGATATCTGCACTCATCTAATTCTGAATCTTGAGAATTCCTGGTTTTAATTGTTCTACCTTTGGTGGCTGCGCTTTCAGCTGCCTATAGGCCTCGAGGAATTCATTCCCTACACATTTCTGTCTTTCTACCTCTTTTTCTTGAATTTAGACACTCCTTAAACCTATCGCTTTGACTAATGTTTTACTCCACCTGTCCAAGGATAACTTAATATGGCTCAATATGAAATTTTGTTTTATAATGCTCCTGTGAAGCACCTTGGAGCATTTTTCCACATTTAAAGCATTATATAAATACAAATTTTTCTTATTGTTTGCCCTATAGTCATTAGTCAATTTATTTCAATTGAGTTAAATATTGTATTAAAACAATGCAAATATTATAGGAGCAAATTAACCAGGGCATTAAAAGCACAGAAAGGTTCCTTAAATGTGAAATCATTCTAGACGTAACTAAAAATCAAACCTGATGTTTATTCAGATTTAGTGTAACTAAGCATTTGTTCTGACAATTATCTATGAATCTTATTACATGAAGAATCAGAACATATATATTATATACCTAATCCTTTTCTGAAAAGCATGACAAAATTATTATTTTGACAAGCTGAATTCATACCTGTAAAACTGATGTGGAAATTTGATCTTTCCAGTTCCTATTTTTCTTGCCTTTGGTTGTCATTTGTCATTATTTTCAGTGATTGCTGTGAGGTTTACCAGCATTTATTTATTGATGCATTTTGGACATCTTGACACTTCATTTCAACATCTTCATTTGTTGGTAGGGTTTATTTCTGCAGGTATATACGGAGCGGGAAAGTTGCATTATATTGGAGGAAATATGTTTATTTCATTTGAGCTGCCTCACAAAATACATAATTGTCAGTCGACCTCTATCTATTCATTCCCTGACTGTTGGATTTGTATGCTAAGCACTGAGTACTCGAACAGCATCTAAATTAAGGCAGAGTGCATGGGATTTAGAGATCAATTAACTTTTAATGGATTAAAGTCCTCTTTATCATTTATTCTATTTAGCTTACAGTAATACAAGTATTTATAAAAAGAGATGAGCCTCATCTTGGAAGAGTTTGATAGGATGAAATGTATTGTGCAGTTGAAGCATTGGCATAGATCTTTGTTGAATTAGCAGAAAAATGAATTTCATACAAATGATTTAACACCACTTATGCATAACACCATTTTGCCACATTAAAATGCATTTTGACTTTTCATAACAAATTATTAACAGAATAAATATCCACAAGTAATGTCCAATTTTGAAAAGAATGCAAGAAATCATCTCCCTGAATTTTATATTTAATATTAAGCCAGACTAATCAATCTGTGAAGTCTTAGTAGCATTGAATTAATCTGGAATTCATGGTTAATTAAACTGTATCTTAACAAACCAGCACAATTATACAGAATGGCATATCTAATATGTTGCATAGCTTTGTGTCATGACCTTTGAACTCTTTGAAAGGTTAGACATCAGGATGAATGATTGATGACTTCAAATGAGTAGTTAGTACATTTCCAACACTGCTAAATTAAGTACAATAAAATGGTAAAATCAATTCTTCATTTGCTCTGCCACACAAATTGCTCCTTGGTGAAGGACCTGTCACAGTGATACCTTCTCTTTCATATTTGTTTTAGATAGAATCAAATAACAGGTTTCTCGCTGCACTTTAGAGAAGCCATTTCGTTTATTTTTCTCCCAACATTGTCACAGTATAATTGCATATGTCTTATTAGTTGGAAACATATTACAGAATTTCTTTTTGCTCCTTCTGCCTGAGATTTTTCTTTTATTTTTTCTTGGGCCATAGTCATCACTGGCAAGTTCAGCATTTGTTGCCCACAAGGTATTCTCGGGTATTTTTGGTAATTAATTTGCTGGATTTCAACTGAATCCTTGGGCTCCCTTTCAGGCATAATTGGAGGCCCCATGTAAAAATCTTTATACATTTGCTTTAACAGGGTCAAATAAAAGATTCTTTTGGCTATTGTCCTTCATTTATAGAAGTGTTGTTTATAATAAAAGCGATATCCAAAAGATCAAAACAACAAAGCATCAAGAAACAAAGAAACAAGATCCACCCTTTAATAAAGTTTTGAGTCTGGCTTATGATAAGGAAAAACTCAAGAACAGCAGACACCAAGCTATCCAAAAATCTGTTGTCCATTTGCAAAATATTGAAATAACAGTAAATATGATTACCCCATAAGTTACTTTGAAAATTTAATCCCGGCAAACCTTTTCACTTCTATTACTATGACAAGCCTATTCCGAGATCCAAATTTCAACATCAGAATCCACATTGAGCCAAGATTTGACTGATCTGATCCAGACTAAACCATGAGTTGCCAGTTGATTTGGTTCCACGATGAAAGAATTTTTTTTTAGAAGAAAACCATCAAACTCAGATTTTGTTCAAAAACAAAACCATTTGTGGCCATTCCCACATCTCTGAACC
Organism: Sphyrna mokarran; assembly: GCA_024679065.1. NCBI lineage: Eukaryota > Metazoa > Chordata > Chondrichthyes > Carcharhiniformes > Carcharhinidae > Sphyrna > Sphyrna mokarran. The sequence continues at coordinate 99,779,195 of JAGIQG010000001.1, read as the reverse complement.
CTGACAAAAATTCAACCCATTAATTGTGCTTCTTTGTCCACTGTGGCTGCCAGGTCATTGAGTAGTTGCTAGCTGGCTGCTAGATAAATGGCAAACATCAGTAGATGGATAGCTGGCATGAAAAAATCCTTAGTAATAGCGCGATGAATAATTCTAATTCACTACAAATGTAGGAGCATATTGCTGCCATTCTCTTCATCATACCAAAGTTAAACTTTATTAATTAGTGTCACAAGTAGGTTCACATTCACAAGTAGGTTTACATGCAATGAAGTTACTATGAAAATCCCTTAGTCACTACATTCTGATACCTGTTCAGGTACACTAAGGAGGAATTTAGCATGGCCAATGCATCTAACCTACACATCTTTGGACTATGGGAGGAAACCAGAACATCCAGAGGAAACCCATGCAGACATAGGGAGAACACAGACAGTGACCCAAGCCAGGAATTGAACCTGAGTCCCTGAACTGTGAAGCAGCAATGCTAACCACTGTGCCATCATATCACCCTCCACGGACACATCCCGTAGTATTTTCATTAGTGAAGCTTTGAAATGACGGTAGCAGTTATCAGCCTCTCTACAATCCAGTCATAGTGGCTGTTGAGCCTTGAAAACAGGTGTGGATGCTATCATACCTGGCCTCTGCTAGCAACTTCCATCAGCTGACATTCCAAATGTTAGAGCTTCTTTAAGTAGCTTGGCAGTAGCTTAGACATTTGCCTTTAGTGCTGAAGACTATACACAGTCTGGTTGGTATTATGCCAGTCACCTTGATGTTTCAGATGTCCAAATCCAGTGTCCCTATACATAAGAACATAAGGAATTGTCAGGCAACAAAAAGGGTAGAGTGCATCTACCTTCTATTGCCCCAGTAGTTGCAAGATACACAATTGTGGAATTGTTGACTAATCGTAGTGTTCGATCTCTATCAATTTATATACAAAAGATCCCAGACATGAAGTTAGAAAGTTCGCCATTGGTGGAAAACCATAAGCCCAAAATACCAGCCTTAGACCAGCAGCTTAATCCAGGTCCTCGTGAAATGTTGTGGTGAAGAACTGCACTCACTGCGAGGCTGATTCCTCTTTTAGTGATAGATAGATGCAGCCCTGAAACTGTTTTGTGCTTTCACCAAAAATCAATCTTACTGCTTCATGTTGCACGAGATTGGAGCCCTTCTGCTGTATGCTTAGAAGTTCAGAAACATGAAAAAGATCTGTCTGAAAATGGCTTATATACCTACCCTTCATTGCTGTAATTGAATAAAGGTGAATCTCACTTTTGATTCCTTCTCAGGCTGAGACCAAAGGCCCGTGCCTGGGCTGAAACTGAAGGTTTGTTGAACCTAACATGAATCAATGGCTCAAATAGATGTCTCAGTGCCTTCCAATATTTGTCGTTTTCTCTAAGACTTTAATGTCTGTCAATTCTGTCAATTATCACTGTGACTTTTGCAAAAGATCTCCAAAAACCCTGGAGAAAATAATTTACTTCATTTCTCTGGGTTTTTTTAAAAAGAATCCTTTGCCAAGGTAACACAGAAAATAAAACCAGAGAAATTCAACCCTCAATAGTCTTAATGTACCACATGTACGAAGCAAAAACACTGCAGGATGAAATTAACTTGATTCAAGTAGCAGTGATACTGATATTATCATACCAAATAATGCCACTGCATATATTCAGCAATATATACCAACCAGCTATACCATGTGCCATGTTTGGGTTAGATTTGTTTGCACAATAAACTAAGTGAGAAAGGAACTGGCAGCATTAACTTACTTTTAACACTCAGTTATCATTGTTTATGTTTGCAATGTGTTTACAACATAAGTAATTTCTATGGTTATTGCCATAAGTGCATAGGGGACAGGAAGCTCTGCTGAGAGTACTAGTACTGATACAGACAGAAGAAAAGGTTTTCTCTGTACCAATATTTAACTGATTATATTGTCATCTTTACTGCACCTGGGTATAAAGTTTCAATGTTTGCTGTTGACCATTAAGACAAACCATCAACTACTGTCTCAGGTTATTTGATAAAATGAATATTTTATGACTACATGGAAGATCCATGTAATCAATGATTAATTACCACTTTGATAACTAATCTTTGACCTGCAACATTTTCTTCTGTTTCTTTAATCTATTAGGCTTATATTAATATTGCAATGTGAAAATCCCCTTGTCGCCAGACTCCAGCACCTGTTATACTGAGGGAGAATTTAGCATGGCCAACACAACTAACCAGCACATAGAATCATAGCGGTTCACAGCATGGAAAACAGGCCTTTTGGCCCAACTTGTCCATGCCACCCTTTCTCTTAAACCCCTAAGCCAGCCCCATTTGCCTGCATTTGGCCCATATCCCTCTATACTTAACAGTGTAATTGTCTAAATGGACATCTTTGGACTGTGGAAGAAACCGGAGCACCTGGAGGAAACCACACAGACATGGGGAGGACGTGCAGACTCCGCACAGACAATGACCCAAGCTGGGAATTTAAGCCAAATCCCTGATGCTATAAAGCAGGAGTGCTGCCCCACTGTATCTGCATATAAATTTTCAATGTTTGCTTTACATGTGATTATCCCAGGCTACTGTGGGAGGCAAGGGGAGAGATTGTTGAGCCTCTTACAATGATATTTGCATCGTCAATGGAGATGGGAGAGATTCCAGTGGATTGAAGAATTCAGGATGTTGTTCCTTTATCAAGAAAGGGAGTAGAGATATCTCTGGAAATTATAGACTGGTGAGTCTAACCTCAGTGATAAGATGATGGAGAAGATCATGAGAGGTAGGATTTATGAACATTTGGAGAGGTACAATATGATTAAGAATAGTCAGCATGGCTTTGTCACATCTGGCAGTCACACCTGAATATGAAGGAAGAGCAATAGATGTAGTATATATGGACTTCAGCAAGGCATTTGATAAAGTGACGTACGCAAGGCTTATTGAGAAAGTGAGTAAGCTTTGTGGATCCAGAACTGGCTTGCCCACTGAAAGCAAAGAGTGCTTATAGATGGGTCATATTCTGCATGGAGGTCAGTCACCAGTGGAGTGCCCCAGAGATCTATTCTGGGACCCTTATTCTTCGTGATTTTTATAAGTGCCCTGGATGAGGAAGTAGAGGGATGAGTTGGTAAGTTTGCTGATGGCACAAAGGTTGAAGGTGTTATGAATAGTGTAGAGATGTCAGAAGTTGCAGCGAGACATTGATACAATGCAAGACTGGGTGGAGAAGTGGCAGATGGAGTTCAACCCAAATAAGTGTGAAGTGGTTCATTTTGGCAGGTCAAATAGGATGGCAGAATATAATATTAATGGTAGGAGTCTTGACAGTGTGGAAGATCAGGAGGATCTTGGGGTCCGAGTTCATAGGACGCTCAAAGCAGCTGCACAGGTTGAAGCTGTGGTTAAGAAGGCGTATGGTGTACTGGCCTTGGTCAATTGAGGTATTGAGTCCAGGAGTCGAGACATAATGTTGCACCTACATAGGATCCTGGTCAGACCCCACATGCAGTATTATGCTCAGTTCTGATCATCTCATTACAGAAAGAATGTAGAAGCCATAGAAAGGGTGCAGAGGAGATTTACAAGGATGTTGCCTGGATTGGGGAGCATGCCTTATGAGGATAGGTTGAAGGAGCTCGGCCTTTTCTCCTTGGAGGGATGAAGGATGAAGGGTGACCTGATAGAGGTGTATATGATGTTGAGAGGTAATGATTGAGTGGATAGTCAGAGGCTTTTTCCCAGGGCTGAAATGGTTGCCAGAAGAGGACACAGGTTTAAAGTGCTGTGGAGTAGGTACAGAGGAGATGTCGGATTAAGTTTTTCACTAGAGAGTGGTGGGTGGGTGGAATGGGCTGCCAGCAACAGTGGTGGAGGTGGCTTCAGTAGGATCTTTTAAGAGACTTTTAGATAAATAAGTACGTGGAACTTAATAAGATAGAGGATTATAGGTAAGCCTAGTAATCTCTAAGGTAGGGATACATTTGGCACAACTTTGTGGGCCGAAAGGCCTGTATTGTGTTGTAGTTTTTTCTATGTTTCTATTAAGCCATTAAAGCCGACATCAACTAATGCCTCAGGTTACTTTATAAAATGAATATTGTATGACTACATAAAAGATCTATGTAATCAATGATTAGTTTCCACTCTGATTAAAAAAAAATCATCAACCCAGAAACATTTTCTCCCTGTTTACTGATGCAGCTGGACCTGACTATTTCCAATATTTTCTGTTATTATATGAATGTAATAACTGTTTATATAAGTGATAACTTAACATTCCATTTACATGGAAATATTTCCATTCTGTGTTTTGAGTCCATCCTGACCCTTGGCTCACTATACTCATATTTTTATAATGTGATTTATTTTAGTTTGAGGCAAGCATAAATTGTTTTCTTGAGGTAAATTACTTTTGCTTGAAGTTGCTTGCGAAGATATCTGTGAACATGACCATACATGATAATGAATCAACATTGCTCAAGAGGCTTTTTTTTAAAAAAGGGTGCAAGTGGGAAAACGTTGATTCAATATCTCAAAGACCACAAAACAGGAAGAGATCATCAACTGCAAATCTGCACATAAATAAATCATACAGATTTCATTGTGGATCTGAAACATCTTAGAGTTTCAGACTGGATTCAGACCCAAGCAAACATGTCTTTGACATGAAGCGTTGAAGTTATTATATGTATTGGTTGAAGGATTTCTCTTGTCCCTTGACATAGCAACAGAGTAAACACTTGTACTTTGAATTCATTCCCAGCATCACTGCACACAGCAATCAGAGTAATATTTCCCTATTCTGTTTCCTTTCATCATGGAACCTTTTTTAATATAAATTGTAGCTTTCATATTTATTTGTAAACAGCCTACCTTTTGGCACTGATCTTTGTAATGCGTAGAACAAAACACTCATAAAGAAAGATCTTGCTAAAAGCTGACAAGACAGGCTGACTTTATATTGATGCAGTGTGTTGACAAGTTAAAACGATTCATGTAAAGAACCAGGCTGGATAAAATAGGTCAGTCAGTAATGTGAACTGTAGACAGTAACAATGATTGCTATTGATCTAAGTTGTTAATGCCAACTGACCTATTTTGTGTACTGCTGCTCTCCATTTACAATGTATTATCCAGGAAAATGGATGATATTGACAAAGCATGAACAACATTGCTCTACCAACGTTTCCTGTTGTTTCAAAATTTTGTCTGGCTCTGTAAGATATCCACTATTGGAAATTCAGCATGCATCAGCTAAGTACACATTAGCATGACCAGAAATTAATATTGTTATACTCATATTGTTATTTTTAAAAAATCCACAGTAATATAAGTATTCCCTCATTTGTCAGATGTTCTCTGCTAACTGGTTATTTGGCAATTTAAGGGGAGGTTCCACATTCTATACAAAAATGAACTACAAACAATAAATGTATGCAAGAAAAAAATCACTGCATCTTCAGGATGCATACTCAACTTTAAAAGTAAGCATTAAAGTTTAATTGGATGAAGAATTGCAAGCTTATAAACACTTTTCATTTTGAATACATTCACCATGTCATTGCACATAGCAACCAGAGCAATATTTCTCCACTAATTCTTGTTGCCATACAATTTTTTAATGATCTGTGACTTGCATGCCTGATAACATTTGCGGATAGTACATTTGATTTTCTTACATGCTGAAGAATCTATTCACATTAACTTGACCTTCATTTACTAATACAAAGAAATCTAGTCAACGGTGGAGTGTGGGAGGCGTGGGGCAGATTCTTTATTCCATTCCTTTGTTAAGTCAAAACACAAAAGGATCCAGAAATGTTGACTGCCGATCTAACAGAATCTATGAAGGGGAGATTAAGGTGGGGTTACTGTGACCACTGGATTTCTGTCCCTTTCTAGTCTGCTTACTAAATTCTGACAAGGAACAAACTCTTCTTCTACAGCAAGCAGTGACTAATCTCCATTCTATAGAAATCTATTGAAGCAAATGTATATTGTGAAGTTGTCATTGTTATGAACTGCATGGATGTTTTCTGCAAGGGTATTCTCAACGTGAAACATTGGTTCAAAGGGATGCCTAGTTTTGTTATGGAATGGTGTGAGGAGTCGCGTGAGACCCTTAGTGAGAATAACCAACTCAGTCATCATGCAACAATTACTAAAGACTGTTTAGTAGATTAAAGAAAATACAAATACGCACAAATGACTACAATACTCTAAGACAATTAAATATGTGAATTACTAAACACACACACTGTTTATAGCAATTACCTCTTGTTCCAGAATATATTTCTCTGATCTCTGAACTCCATAAGACTTTCCCATTCTCAAACAATATCCAAATTACATAAATCCATAAGTCAAATTCATCTTATAGTTACCACACAATGCAAGTCTGGGAAATACCTTTTCCTGCTCCAGTGAAGATATTTAAACTGCACTTGCAAAGCTTCCTGCACTATTTTGGCTCTAAGACTTCTTAGATTTCAAAATAGACTCTGATTCTGAGCTGTAAATTGGCCTATCAGCTCTGAAATGTTACAATGCATTCTTGGTTGCTAGATGTTAAATTGGCATGCCTGCTTCTGCAAGTGCTGGCAATTATACCCTTGTTCCTCATTGATCCCCCTTTGTGAATTTGAACTGTCTGAACCCCTCACATACTGCAATTCTCAAAATTAGAATCTGTATACCTCCACTGATCTCAGGCATCTAGGTCAGCTGTTTCTTGATGATAGGGTTATTATGCCAGATTTTGTCTCGATGTCTGCTAAACTCATCCCTAGGAAAAGATGTATATCGTTGTCCCCTTTGAATGCTGGGTACTGGTGTCACTAGATAAGTTTTTAACCTTCTGCTGGGCAGATGTTTCTATCATATCTTGTTAAATTCTTGTTCCTGCTGTTACTAGGCAGATTCACAGCAATCATGTTAGCTGCTGGAACTTAAGGTGGATTGGAAAGAAAAGGGATGAACTTCCATGCGTGAATTCTCCACTTGCCTATCATAACCTCAGAAGAATCCCAGAAAAAGTTGGAAATAACATTCAACAGGAAAATCCAGAGAATTTCACTGATCTTTGAATATTACCTCACAATAACAACATCGAACTGTAATTAATCAGGCTACCACACCATCAACAAAAAACGGTGACATTTGTATAGCAAATATGCTTCAATAAGACCCTAATGCCTTGATACGTAGGAGCAGAATTAGGCCATTCAACCCATCGAGTCTACTCCACTGTTCGATCATGACTAATCAGTTTCTCAACCCTATTCTCCTGCTTTTTCCCTGTAATCCTTGATCCCTTCACCAATCAAGAATCTATCTATCTCTGCCTTAAATGCATTTAATGAACTGGTTTCCACAGCTTTTCCTGGCAATGAATTCCATAGATTTACCACTTTCTCACTGAAGAATATGCAGGTGTTTGTCAAAATTCCTGCCACGTCAAAGGAGGAAATATTCTGAGGAATGACAAAAAGTCTTGCTGAAAACCCATCTCTTCAGCTGAGTGAAAAGGGAAGAAAGAAAATGGAAACATGGAGATGTTCAGTAACGGACATCCAAAACTTTTGATGGGATGAGGATCTGGCACAAGAAGCTAGAATTGCTGCTACCAGGGATTGGGTGTGGGTGGGGAAGCAAGGAGGATTTATAGAGCTCAGGTAGGTTAAATAGATAGGATGAGGAAAGAACATGAATAGGCTTAAATGCAAGGATGAGAATTTTAAATGTAATGTGTTAGGAAATCAGGAGCCAAAATAAGTCAGTAAGGTGATGAGCCACCAGTACATCACAGAATAGAATTATAGAATCCCAACAGTACAGGAGGCCATTTGGCCCATCAAATCTGCACTGACCACAATTCATTATAGGCCCTATCCCCATAACCATGTATTTACTGTACTAACTCCCTGACACTAAAAGGACAATTTATCATGACAAATCAACCTAACTCGGTCATCTTTGGAGTGTGGGAGGAAACCAAAGGAAATCCATGCAGTCATGGGGAGAACATGCAGACTTTGCACAGTCATCCAAAGACAGAATTGAACCCGAGCTGGCGCAATGAGGCAGCAGTGCTAACCATTGTGCCACCATGCCATCCTTGGGCTGGGATTTTCCAGACCCTCCTCACTGGGTTTTCCCCAGTGCAGATGCAGCAAGTTATTGGCCACCCTTAGGATTTTCCAGTCCGACCAAAGCCTATGGGCTTTTGGATGATTCGCCTACCACCTCACAGGGTTCAGCCTCGGCGGGACTGGAAGATCCCATCAGTGGTGTGGTGCTGGATACTAGTAAGTTTTGATTAAACATAGGAGCTTTTAACTAAACACGATTTATGGAAGACTTTGTAAAAATAATCTTGACAGTATAAGAAAAAAATATGAATAGAAAGTAGAAATTAAAAGGGGAAAAAATCTGCTGAAAATATTAAATTAGCTCAGAAAGGAAAGAAAATGCTAGGAATGTACAGCATCCACCATGTCTGCAACAAAAGAAGTCAGCACATCAGAAATTGACTGTAGTATTTCCAACATTTTCTTTCTTTATTTCAACAATACTGGGGTTAGTCAATGACTTGTTAAAAAATGAACCATAATATTTTTGGAAGTACAGCGTGTAATCTGGCCAGATTACCAATGCCTGAAAATATTCAATACTTTGTGTGAGTGATTGCATGCAGTGACAATTAACACTCATATGTTTGTAGTGTCGGATGCGATCATTCCAACATTTGTACTGCAATAATGATTCTGGTGGCATTTGTATCTGTTATATTTTGACAAAAAATATTTTGCTTCATTTCCGAATACCACTTGATAAAAAACGGAAGTTCATTAAAAAACTGGTATTAATTAGATGCATTCTCTCATTTTCCTCCACTGCTCTCTTGTTTGTTCAGGTTCAATGAATGCTGATGGCTAAGCTCATGAGCATCTTGCACTCTTTGCCAGAGAAGGCGCTGTTAATTCAACTAAAACATACAGCATGCAAAGGATCCGAGCAGATTGCCAAGTCTTTAGATTCCACACAATTGACCAAGTTCATTAGTTATTTCCAAATGAGACTGTTTATTTGTTTAGAGCTCAATGGAATGTATTCTCACAGTTGTAAAAAGATTGCAGGCTTTTATTACCCTCACTGAAATTTGAGCCAAAGATATGTTTACCCTTCATTTCTCTCATTGTCGAGAAATCTATTGTGAGCATCTCCCCACAGTCAGTGAAAAACAGATAATTCTTGAATTTGTAACTGGCTTCTCATTTCCTACAGCATACGTTACTTTGGAAATTGATGTTGTGTGCTCCTGAAAAATTAACCCAAAGTTGCTTTGGAGTTTTGAGGATTGCAAAACAAGCTGTTTAACAAACAGTGTTTACACTGAGTTTGCTGAAAAGGTTAATTTTAATGCCCACACACTATAGAATCTGATCAAGAAAAAGCAGCCACCATAATCCAAGTAATCTCTGGTGGGCAGCAATGGGGAGACATTTGAAATAGCTATGGGAGTTCAGTACAGATATTAACTAACAAAAAAACCTAAAAAGTAGGACATGAGGAAAGAAAGATTACTTAGGCAATGAAAACTCTATTGTAAGGAATCAGAGAGTCAAGCAAACACTTTATAGAACTGAAATGCCCAGTACAGGAAACATGTGATGAGGAGCAGAAAGTAGTCAGCAACATATTGCTAACTCTGATACATAGCGCTTACAACGTACAATCATATAGCCATCAGGATCTCAGCAGACTGTTAAACGAAACCCTTTGTCAATCTGTACAGTTATCCGTTGCACAAGGGAATCAGTTAAATTGAGTTGTAGGTTAGCTGTCACATGTCAATCAAAGTACAACAAACAGATATAGCAATATGCCAACTCAAGCTGATAGCATTAATTTTAATGGATGGTAACCAGTGGATGCAATTTCCTGTAATGTGCCTCCTGGGAGTATGTCAGATTGCAGCATCGCCCTTATGGAGAACTGTGCTTTTACTGAGGCTGATGGCTGTAATGTATATCATCAGGGCTGAATCACTTAGGACCATCTTTCAGCCCACAATAACTTTGTGGCATCTGGTAAGTAGGTGTGAAGTAAATGGCCCTTCCTAAAGCACCGATCACCATGAACAAAACATAATTCATTACTAATACTTGTGTTGAATCCATGGGATTTTAAATCAATTTCTTATAAGCACACAATGAACAAAAATCAGAGTTCAATTCAATGGGAGACAAGACTATTGGAAAATACCGAGAATAAAAGAAAATACTGGAGTGTCAAAATATTTCAGATAGCTGTGAAATGAACAAGAAGAATGGTATTCAATAACACCATAAGAAATTGGAATTTGCAGTGTAATTAAAATGAGTGCGGTCTGACTGTTCCATGAAGCTAAACTCTTCTCAACCCATTGAAAACAGATTGTTTCAAATCTGATGAAAGCTTGTTCCATAATGAAGCTCCAGAAAATGAAAAGAGTTGCCTGCAGTAAAAAAAGTACTGAGTAGCAAAAGATTTCATGAAGAAATATTCTTTGTTCTATAATTTGACACAGATAGGAATGGGACTGCATATTTTCTGAGCTACAGAGGTACCAACTTATGTAAACATTTCCACACTAAATCTGCCAGTTGATATTCCACTTCAAATACAGTGTTAATCAGTGCAAGCTGTCTAGTGCTGTGGAATGATGTTCAGGAGAAGAGTTTGACACAAATTCAACAGAATTCCCATCCAGCATCGAGATTTGATTAAATGTATTAATATTTATTTTTAAAAAAACAGATGGTGGAAGAGTTATCTAAATGAGGAGAAAGAAAAGTTTGATAATCTGCTTTGTTGCTGAATGACATTATAATTCCTTATTGTTTTCATTATTTTTTTCAACAATTTTCTTTAATAGCTTCGAAACATGGGCCCCAGTAACTATCACAAGTGCAAAACAAACCTTTGCTCAAAGGCTCTACTCCCCCAGTAACATAAATATTAGGCGAGACCCTTGTCTTGTGGGAGGAAGGAGGTCAGAAAGAATCTGAACAAGGTGATGCATAGAATATCAAGCAAGGCAATTTTCTCTCACTAACTGGCTCCAGGATTTATAGATAAGTAAAATTGCCCTGAAGTATGTTCTGGCTCTGTGTAGTTGCCAGTTTCTGGTTTTTGATGTGAAAGAAGAATGTGACAGAAGAGTATTACTCATTCCGTCAGCACTACAAGATTAGTTTCAACTAGAGTACAGTTCAGAAGTGCCACACGAGCCTCCAATAGTTTTTCCCCTTTATAAAGTGACGTCACATATATTGTTACATACAGAGTGGATAGGGGAGAACTATAGAGAATCTACAAAAATAAACACACGCAATGGAAAAGAGATTAACTAAAGAAGAGATCAGAAAAATATAAACTACAGTTTATAATCTAGAGCTAAGGTTAAGGTGGGAGGGGCTTGTCAAAGTGTCTAAAGTACAATTTTCACATAGGATGAATGCTGAACATTAAATAAGATCATTATGTCACTAGACAAATACTCCAGACCTAGACTAATAATACAGAACATGAATGCATCCTTATTTCTTTGTAAATGGGTTTTAAGTGAGTTAAGTATCACTTCAGGAGTTCAACAACAATCCTCCACAACCATCCTCAACATCAGTGCCCCACAAGACTGTGTCCTCAGCCCCCGACAATACTCCTTATACACCTATGACTGTGTAGCCCCAAATTCCCTTCCAACTCATTTTTAAGGATGCTAATGACACCATAATGGTGGGTTGGATCTCAGACAATGATGAGGTGGGATCCATGAAAGAATGAGAATCTGGTGAACTTGTGCGATGACAATAATCTCTCCCTCAATGTCAACAAAATGAAAGAAATAGCTATCGACTTGAGGAAACATAGTGGAGGACATGCCACTGTCTACATCAATGGAGACAAAGTAGTAATGCTTGAAAGCTTCAAGCTTTTAGACATCCAAATCATCAATAACCTGTCCTGGTCTCTCCCTGCTGATGCTATAGATAAGAAAACCCACCAACCTCTACTTTCTCAGAAGACTATGGAAGTTTGGTGTATCCATTACGACTCTCATCAGCTTTTACAAATGCACCTCAGAAAGCATTCTTTCTGGTTGTATTAGCTTGGTATAGCTTCTGCTCTGTCCAAAACCGTAAGAAACTACAAAGGGTCTTGAGCGAAGCTTAGTCCATCACTCAATCCAGTCTCCCACCATTGCCTCCATCTACACTTCCCACTGCTTTGCAAAAGCAGCCAGCATAATTAAAGACCCCATGTACCCTGGACATTCTTTCTTCCACAATTTTCCATCGGGAAAAGTGAGGACACATAGCAACCATCTCAAGAACAGTTTCTTCCTTGCTGCCATCAGACTTTTGAATGGGCCTACATCACATAAAGTTGTTCTCTATACCCTAGCTATGACTGTAACACTACATTCTGCACCCTCTTCCTTCTTTTTCTGAGCATAGTATGCTTTGTATAGCACGCAAGGAACAATGTACAATTTCACTGCATACTAATACCTGTAACAATAATAAATCAAATCAAACCTAGTTTGGCCATTTGAGAATCTGAATTCAGTTTAAATAATTGAATATAGAAAAGAGCAGTCAGTAAGAAAAAAGGATCAGTAAAAGAAATATTATGAAGTAATCAGATTATTGCAAAAATCCAACAGATTGAAAAATGTCCTGTAGGGAAGGAAATCTGCTGCCTTTGCTTTGCCTGGGACTTTAGATGCATGATGTGGAGATGTCAGCGTTGGACTGGGGTAAACACAGTAAGAAGTCTGATAACACCAGGTTTAAGTCCAACCAATTTATTTGATAGTAAACTCACAAGCTTTGACAAGCTGGTGCTGTCTGACACCAGAACACCTCATTCACCTGATAAAGAAGTCGAAACACCTTGAAAGCTTGTGAATTTACTATCAAATAAGTCGGTTGGACTTAAGCCTGGTGTTATCAGACTTCTTACTGACTTTAGATGCACACCATAGGTAAGTTCTAACATGCTTCTTTACTGCCCTACCAAAGTACTCATTTGTATTGAATGGAATACTAATTCAGGAAGATTCAACTTCTCAGGAATAGGAAATAAATATCATGGCTGCCCGAGCTGAGGGAGAGGCTAAAGGTTAGGTTGTACATGCAGCTGTCTGAACGAGTCAGACCAAGCAAGTATTCTGCATTTAGAGCAGTGAGTTGATAAGTCAGTACTGCTCAGTACTGGCACTGATGACTTGTAAAGTGAGTTTAGCTCATAATAATGATCAAAACTGTGCCTACTGTACAAATAAACAAAAAGCTATTGATAATCCTTCTTTTTCAATTTGTGAATAGACTCTTTCAGCTCCTGAAAGGGTTGTTGAGACATACATTAATGGCCTTTCAGATCTGTTGTTCATCTTCTGTGTCAGCACTACAGCAATGCCATATGGAGAAGCATTGCAGGCTAACACCAATTTCTTAGACAGGCTGAAATGTAATAATAGTTTGAAGATTCAGTAATTACTTTACTCTGTTAAAATCTTCTTTCTTGGATGTCTTCCAAAACCAAAGCTGATGTTTCTTTAACAACAACCGGACCAATAAGGTAAACAAATTTGGTAGAAAATGCCCATGGTAATTCACCATTCCTAAGAATGACATAAACTCTGATGTGTTTTTAGAGGCCAGTGCCTCCTAATTGCTCTGATTTTGTCTTCCATGGGGTGTAATCCTTGTACATCTATCTTGGTAATTGTAAAGCACATGTCTCCTTCTTGAGGTGAACTCTAGTCATTTGAAACTCTAGTCACTATAGCACCCCCTCTAAGTTAGCTTGGTGCTTGGCTTCTGTCGATCCAGTTATAATCATCAGGGTACACTATAATTCGTGGCAACCCTTACAACAGACTTTCCATTGTTCTCTGGAAAATAGCATATGCTGATGACACACTAAAAGGCTGGCACATATATTGCACCAAACTTTTGTGTATGTTTATCGTAAAATAACCTTGGGAAATGCTGTCTAATTCAAGTTGCTGATATGTGTGACTCATTTCTAGTTTCATGTAAGATTGACTCCTGGCCAGCTTTGCATACAGGTCGTCAATCTCCAGGATTCGATATTTATTTAATTTGGCAATCTGATTAACTATTCATTTATAGTCTCTATAGTTGTAGATGGTCTTGTCAGGCTTTATCACGTGAACTACAGATGCTGCCCACTCTGCAAATTGAACTGGCTGGATAATACCAAGTTCTTCCATTCTCTTCAATTCATAGAGCATTGAATCCCTATCGTGCAGAAAGTGGCCATTTGGGCCATCAAGCCTGCACTGCCTGACAACAAATCCACCCAGGCCTATCCCTATCACATTATTTGCATTACCCCACTAATACCTCTGACACTAAGGAGCAATTGAGCTTAGCCAATCAACCTAACCCATACATCTTTGGATTATGGGAAGAAACTGGAAACAAAAAAAATCGAAAATTCCGTGTCCAACTTTTCTTGTAAGGTAAATGATACTGAGTCTACATAGATCTTCACATGGAGACTCTGTATTTTACCCAATTCATCAGAAAAACTATTCTCAGATGCCTTCATTTACTCAGACAGCCACCTTCACATTCTTGAATGATTTTCATCCAGGTTACCTTGAACCAATCACAGCCCAAAAGACTTAACACTTGGTCTGACAATATTAATACTTGGAATTGTGCAGACTGCTGCCAATAGCTTGCGGATTCTGTGCTAGCACTTGTTATCTTGATGGCTTCTACTGTGAAAATTGTTGGTTTTACTGTGTTACATCTCAAACTCAATGACTGGACTTATTGCAAATATTGAAATGTGTGTTCTGCTATCGCCATGGAAGAGACTCCTACATCAATGTCCATTTTTAAGGGCTTACTGTTTACTAAAAAACATCACAGTGATGAGGGCTACTTTGCATACTTTCACACTGAAAAATGAGTGAACATTTAAATCCCTAGTACTGGATTTTTCCATATTACGCACTTGTGATGTATAACTAACTTTGTTACTGAGTAGACTTGGCTTATTTTTACATGTGCCTTTCCAGTAGTAGAAAAAACATTCAGCCTCCTCATACCAGTAGTTCAGAGGGGTGATTACCCCACACCAGTGACAGTCTACTTCAAACCTTAACAATTGATTCGTTCTTTTAAATCTTCTCACTCTATTCGTAGCTGCATTTTCTTCTTGTTTTAAAATTACGTCTTTATTCTTGGCACTACTGCTGACTGCAGCTTCCTGCCCTAACTGGTAAACCAGATGCTCTGAAACTCCTGTGCACCTGTCTCAGTGCCCTCCACCACCATCACTATCTCCAGCGCCTTCTTAAAATTTATATTTACCTCTGCTAATAGCCTCCTTTGGATGGCCTCATTAATTTTCCGCAGATAAACGGTCCCATGACACAATGTTGAGAGTGCCTCCAAAGTCACAGTGCTCTGAGAATTGTCCTAACTTGGTAATTTAAGTTGCAATACTTTCCCCAAGGGCTCTGCTGCTTGAATTAAATTTAAATCATTGCAATAGCGTCGATGGCTTTGGGTAGTCGTGCGTTTTCACCAATACAATATCCTAGTTAATGAGTTGTAGTTGGGAATGCTTGGGGACATGAGGCTGACAGTTAAATTGTACGCCTGAGCCCCACACATGATCAGGAAGATTACCTTTCTCTTACCCTCATGTTCTATTTTGTCAGCCTAAAAATAGTAGCTAAACATTTCACGCATTGTGTGCAATCCTTTAAAGAGGCATTAACAGGAACTAATGTCCGAATAGGGGCATATCTGCAAACACTATTCTGTTTCTCAACTTCAACTGAACTTCAACATGATTTTACATTTATTATCTTGAGATCACTTTTTTCCCTCTTGTCCTCATTGCCAGTGTAATAAGTCCAGTTCAGCAGCTAGATAAATAACAAATGCAACATTTATTTATTATTTATTATTATTTATAAGTATAACACACAGGCTTATAGCCTCATTTCTGGCTATAAGCTCCTGAAAAGTTTCTGTAATAGGAAAACTGAGTTTACCTGTGCGATCCCCCACCCTGTTCTCCAGTTGGTTCCTTGGGTCATGTGATTCTTACTTTGCTGATAGATCCTTAAAAGGACAATTACCACAGAACAAATTAGCAAAATGAAGGAAAAGGGTAATGACTTTTCCTTTATATGCACTGGATTGCTCTCGCCCTTAAATGTGTTCAATGCAAACTGTCAAAAAAACTTTATTTGGAAAGATCAATAATAAGAAATTTATGCATAATTGTATATTAAGGCATACAAATAAAATTATATTTATTTAAACTATTTGCATTTCATGCCAATTGCTCCTAATTATCCATGAATTTCAAAATAATTTTGTCTAAAAAGTCATTTACCTTCTGATTTCTTTCTCCAAGGAACAATGTGTGGACTGCTACATGATCAAAGCATCATTTGTTCTCCTTGGTTAATAGCCACTCATCTTTGTGTGAGTCAGATATCGATGGAAAGAAAACATTTACATTTGCAAAGGCTATGTGTTTAATTCAAAGTTCCGAACCTCTATATTAAACTCCTCATGAAACCTTTGCACTTAGGTGATAGTTTTGCATCCTGTGTAGTCGATGCCATTTTTCCTTGGGATAAGTATTTAATTTCCAATCTGGTTAGCTATGAGTAATTACAGTTGTGACTAAAATGCCTTAGTATTTATCACATGCGATTTGTTAAGCTCTTGTGAGATCCTCATCTTAATGACAAAGTGTATTGTTCAAAGACATCCTCATAGCTGCAAGGCACCATATTAAAGCAAACAGGCACAAAAAATATTGAAGAGAAACAATGGTTTGTTAAATGAAATGCTATGAGCAGAGTTCATGTATAGGTCTGCTACTGAGATGAACGACCCTTGGGAGGGAGAGGTCAGAATTTGGCATGAGTGCAAATATTGGTTTCACACCAGTGTGAATTTCCCAGGTTATCATCTGCTGGTGCCCTCAATGTGATCAGGAAATCTGCTGAAGGCCAATATGAAACTGATTTGCATCCACCTAATGGGATGCAACTGAAGGCCCAGCCACAATCCTCCCCACCTGCACTGGATTTTCCACAATGTCAGTGGGAAAACATGTGGTGCAAAACATGTTTGGAGCAAAGTGGTATACAGATGTCAGCATTCACCTGAACAATACTTGGGCTAACTTCGGAGTTCACTATGGAGACCATCAGCAATCCTGAAACACAACAGTAGTGGGTAGTGGGAGCAATTTCAGGTGGATCTTCCAGATTCAGTGTCCTGGAGGAGTTTCATCTTCCAGCCTCATGTGTTCATATATACATTTCCAACTACGTTCTCGGGAAGTCCATTTCCTTTCTTCAATTGTGGGTCAGTGATGTTGGGTGCCTTTTCAATGTAGTGGCTGGATACAATGGTGGACGACATACCATAAAGCCTGCTCCGCTGCTGAATACAGTGCAAAACCCCGGTTGCATAATTAATGAGGTTAGATTTGGGTGATATGGCTTGATTTCCCATGGGCTTCCCTTGGGAAACACTCCATGTTTCTGCCCCAACATGGGACTTGGCATCAGATGGGAGAATGTCTCCTGCCTACAAAGATGACTGCCAATCTGTATATGTACAGTAAACCAACGTTGTCACTTCACTGTGCCCCGGCCTGTCCAACATCTTCAGACAGGAATTTAACGCTGCAATACTTGCAATCCTTTAAGATCTTGTTACTTGAATGGATCTGATTTACTTAACCATGGCAAGCCAATTATGCCATGCTGATTGTTAAAAATGGGACCCTCCAAGAAACAGCTACTGGAAATTTTTCACTTAAAGGGGGCTATTCACATATCCCTCCCTATTCATTATCTGTGTTTATGCATTACCTAATAGTTTGCAACTGCTGACTTGATTCTGACCTGACAGAACCTGTTTTGCAATCATTGTGTGTCCTAATTATTTTGTTGTGATTATTTTGTGCTAATGAGTGGAAACCATGCAACCTACCAATTAAGAACTTCATTGTTGGCAACAACATCACAGGTAAAACAATACAAATATGCATGCATAGATTTGGCAGAAACACAGTCAAAAGGAAAACAAGAATGCAAAAATACAGAATTTCCAGCAAAGCAATGTGGAGCATAATCAGCCAAGTTAACATAAAAATGCAGGAAGGGTAGTTAAAATTCCTTCTCTCTCTTTGAGAGGTCTTTGATAACTGATGAGGTGAAACGGTGGCACACTGACACCATAGTTAGCACTGCTGCCTCGCAGTGCCAGGGACCCGGGTTCATTTCCAGCCTTGGCTGACTGTCTATATGGAGTTTGCATGTTCTCTCCATGTCTGCATGGGTTTTCTCTAATGGCTTTGGATTCCTCCAATGGCCGAGAAATCCCCCGGTGCTAAATTGTCCCTTAATGTTTAAAGATGTGACGATTAGCCACAATATTAAGGGGATAGTGTGCAGGGGAGATCCTGGGTGGAATGCTCTTTTGGAGTGTTGATACAGACCCAGTGGGCTGAATGGCCTCTTTCTGCACTGTAAGGATTTCATTTTGTGGAATGTGTTTCCAGTGAGTCTAATTTTTATTGGGGAGCTGAGCAAAAAATATGGCCAGAGCTATTTCAAAATCTATTTAGGGCCAATTAATTTGGCCCTCCATCTCTAATTTTGCTGATTTTCAAATCCTGCCTGATAAGGGGGTTTCTTACTTATGACATAATTGAAAGAAATAGGATTGGCATCATCCCAGGACATGTTGGCTTTCTATGACCTGATGCTCATAGAAATATTTAAATGGAGAAATATTTAAATATTTAAATGGAGAAAATGCGACGGTGCAGAGAGACCTGGAGGTCCTCGTGCACGAATTACAAAAACACAGTATGTACGTGATTAAGAAGGCGAATGCAATGTTGGCCTTTATAGCTAGGGGGACAGAATATAAAAGTAGGGAGGTTCTGTTGCAGCTGTATAGGGTGCTGGTGAGGCCGCGGCTGGAGTATTGTGTGCAGTTTTGGTTGCTGCACTCGAGGAAGGATATATTGGCCTTGGAGGGAGTGCAGAGAAGGTTCACTAGGCTGATACCAGAGATGAGGGTGTTGGATTATGAGGAGAGATTGATTGGGCTAAGTTTGTACTCTTTGGAGTTTAGAAGGCTGAGAGGGGATCTTATGGAGACATTTGAGATAATGAAGGTGATGGATAGGGTAGAGGTTGAGAGACTCTTCCTGCTTAGCAAAGATAACAGGACTAGAGGGCATAGCCTCAAGATTAAGGGGGCGCTCAGATTGGAGTTGCGGAGGGGTTTCTTCACACAAAGGGTGGTGAATCTTTGGAATTCTCTGCCTGATGAGGTGGTGGAGGTTTCCTCACTGAATATGTTCAAGTCAAGAGTGGATAGGTTTTTATTTGACAAGGGAATTAAGGGTTGCGGGGAGAAAGCAGGAAAGTGGTACTGAACCACTACAGATCAGCCATGATCTTACTGAATGGCGGGACAGACTCGAGGGGCTGTATGGCCTACGCCTGTTCCTTATGTTCTTAAGTTCTTATGTTCTTAAATCGGGCCTAATGTAATTTAAAGGCCGATTTGCCAATTGAAATCAATCACAGTGCATTATAAACTTTTACAGTTAGAAAGGAAACAGTATTTATATTAATTATTAGTGACATTTTTTAAAACAACTATTGGCCAGAAAATATTTTGATGTTATCTTTCAACGTTACAAAGGCCTCTGAAGTCAAAAGTCCAGCTTTGGCAAGTATTTAATAAGTTAACCTGTCAGATATTTTAAACAAAGGGGTTGTGGGGTTGCTGTCTGAACTGAAATGTTATCCTGCTTGTGTAGGAATGTAACAAACACGGGCACGTTTAGTCCCTATGGCCTCCAAGAAAATCCCTGACAAGTTTTAACTTGTCAAAAGGAATATTGCAATATGGGATAATTTTTAAAATAATAATAAATTCTTGCTTCACAATGGGAGGTCATCAGTCCCAAACGTTTCTTCATACCTTTAGGCCACTATATAATATTATTAGTTCTAAATTCAATCTTTTTGTTGAGGGTTTATATTTTCCAATAAAGTCATGTAGTTTGGAATTCTTATCCTCTAACACCAGCAGCCCCTGTCACTCCCCTTCTCACCAACCCCCCCCACCCTCCCCCCGCCATCCTTTGCAGGTCGTTTCCTGATCTTATTGAGAGAACAGTAACGCTATCACTTCTTTTACATAGTTGCTATGAGCCCATTCCTGTAATTTGGGGTAGGATTACTGACCTGGCAAAACACTCAGTCACAATCCAACCGTTGCTAAAATGAGTGGGTTTTCAGGCTGAAGGGTTTATTTATTCTGATTTGTTCTGCTTCCCTACAAGCAAGAGGTGGAGTAGAAAACCCATGGCTCCTTGTTCAACTTGATCGTTCGTAGTTATTAAAATCATTTGCTAACAAATTAAAAAAGGCTTGAGTTTCAAACCACCTGGATGTTCCAGCCTCCCACTGTGCAAGTGGATGTGTGGGGAATGGCTGGTTCAGATCCCTCACACATGTGTTGCTATCCTGGGCCTATTTTCTACTTCGGCTCACTGCTTCAGCTGTCAGTAGGAGAAGGCATTTGAAGCATTGCCTCGTCAATTTAATCTGGTTTCTGTACATCCTCACCAAGTCTCTGGGCCAAATATTTCCCTACTCCTCCTTTAAACATTATTGTGTTCTTGTTTAATTTGCTATCGTAACCGTTAGCATTGTTTCAGCGTGGCTTAAAATTCCTCATTATGGTTTCTTTCACCTTTACCATGGTCTAAAAACTCATCTGCCACGATAGTAACATCTGCCAGGTTTCAAGTGTTTTCAAGGGTCATTTCTGGAATTCCTTAGTGTTGGAAAGATTCCAAAAGACATCTCCAACCATCTGTATCTTTCAGATTCAGCCAGGTTTTGCCAGATGTCCACGCTCCGCTGCCATTGCAAGGACCAGAGAATTTCACCAGTGTGAATGACTGGGAAATTCCAGTCAAAAAGCTAATCAGCAAGTTCGATTCTTCATTTAGTGCAATACACCAAAGTCCTTTATTTGTCACTACAACTACAGATCTGTTTTCGCAAGTTTATGAAGAACATCTTTCATGGTTCTAAATGGTTAAGTTTGTGTACCTTTGTGCACCTCATTTAATAAGGCATTTTTCACCCAGGTGCAGTGAAAAACCGACAAAAAAACAGGCTTGGGCTGATAAGTGACAAATTACATTTGCATCATACAAGTGACAATCCATCGTGAATGAGTCTAATCAAGTCTGGTTAACATTCAATAGCATTGCCATCATTGAATACCCTGCCAGCTATACCCTGGAGGATAAATGTCCCCGTTCAATGTATTTTCTCATTACCGTCATTACTGAATGGACTCAGTCATTTGGGATATTGGCTTAAACAAAACTTTTACATTGACAGGCTACTTAATATTCTCCTCTACAAGTTTTCTTTATGAGTGGCACTACTTTCCTTACTGATGACTATGTAATCCAACCTTATGATCAATTTGAAAGTAGAATTGTTTTAATTTCTCTTCTTCGAACTACTTGGCAACTTCCGTTTGTTTTGTTTTGATTTCCATTCATCCCCATTGTGTTGTGAGTCATTATTACATGGTATTCATATAGGATAACATTATATTTCTAAGAAAAGATCAATATTAATGTTAATCCTATCTCCACAGAGACTACTTATTCTGAGTGTTTCCCAGATTTTTTGCTTGGATTTTCAATAAATAATGTACTTCATGTTTTGCATGGGATATATCCTATTTTGTTCAAAATGAGTAGTGGTATGCTGGAATTGTGATCTACTTGGATCTTTGAGCAGTCTTGGGAATTAATTCTCAAGGAAAAAATAATAACATTAACAAAGATGAGCTGGAAGGTGGCTTATTTGCTGCTTATGATCATGTTGGCAAATTGGCTAGTGTATTGGTCTTGTACAGAGTCAGCAACTCCAAGAATGTAATTTTATCTGATTCAAAACGAACTCCCTCGACAGGGTTTTCCTTTGTTGTACTTCTGAACTTTGGATACTCAACTGAGGAATAGTTTTGTTCCCTACATGTGTTACACTTCTGACCCCAGATAGAACAGCTTCATTCTTTGATAGTCTTCACAGAATTTATAGTCTATTTTTGGTGCTTTCCAATAATCCTTGAATTAATATCAGTAGTCATGCTGTGTATTTTCTTGTGTGCATCCTGTTGTGCATTTATTTCTTCTAGCTGCATTGCTGTCAATTAATTTTTTAAAATCTATACTTCAATGTTGGTTCATGTGAAAGTTTTTTCTCAATAATAATGTTCTTTACATCATTAATTATTCTGATTCTGAGCAGACGTTCATTCGATTCCACACCTACCTATTTTAAGTTTAGGTGTAGGTTTATTTATTCGTATCATGTGTAGGCTCACATCTTTTGTATTGGAATTGTAAAAATCCTCCAGTCGCCATACTCCGGTGCCTGTTTGGGTATACTGAGGGAGAAAAGAATTTAGCATGGCCAATGCACCTAATCAGCGCATCTTTCGGACTGTGAGAGGATACAGGAGCACCCGGACTAAACCCATGCAGACACGGGGAGAATGTGCAAACTCCGCACAGACAGTGATCCAAGCCAGGAATAGAACTTGGGTCCCTAGCTCTGTGAGGCAGCAGTGCTAACCACTATGCTATTGTGCAACTATTTTAAGGAAGGGGCAGCAATGTAATACAGTTGATTCATCAGTTCCTTGGCTTTAACCTATAAATCTGAACATTCTTCCACCCTCAATCTGCCATGTAGATTTGATGGAATAGAACCTTGTGCTCTCCTGCTCCAGGCCAAATATTACATCCCACTGCTGATTGCACAGTGTTCACTACATGAGTGTGGATTGAAGACCTGTCCATCACTACATTAAACCTAAATTTGTCAGATTTGTCAGAATCTTGATGGAGCTCTGTTTCAGTTATATTTCTAGATCTCATGAAGCCTATACATGCCTTAAATATTTGAACTCAAGAAATTTCCTGGTCATTATAAGGCTTGGTAGTTAACATAAACAGAATCATTGCAGCTTTCTATCAATAGCACCAACACAATCTCATCCACAATTGCCTTAAGTGGTTAATCATCAAGAATTTTCAGTGCCTCTTTGCCCCTCTTCTGGTAACTAAAGTATTAATTCTGCTATCTTTTGGTATTTTAATGAGATTTGGTATATAATCTCATAACTGTTCCTAGTGAAGTTTTCCCAATGGCTTGTTGTATTCCCTCATTTTGAAAGAGATTGTTCATTTTAAATAATGGATTCATTGATTGATATGTGGATGTATTGTCTGTTTTTATTTTTCAATTTTAACTGACTTTTCAATTGATGGAGTCATCTGGAGCAGGATAAAGTGAAACAAATCATTTTTTTTCCAAATCTGTGTAACTTTGACATAGCAAATTTGCGTAGGCCAAAGGTGACACTGCGGCATGGCATCAGGGATCTGGATTCAGTTCTGGCCTTGGGTCACTATCTCTGTGGAGTTTGCACATTCTCCCTGTGTCAGCATGGATTCCTTCTGGTGCTCTGGTTTCCTCCCATGTCCAAAGATATATAAAAGGCAGATTGTCCACACTAGGGAGAGCATCACAGCGGTGCAGAGGGAGGACAATACAGAGGAATTAGGAGAGGAGTCGCTATGGGTGGAATTAAGGAATAAGAAGGGGGCAATTACTATGCTAGGAGTGTATTATCAGCCACCCAACAGCCCGCGGGTCGTTGAAGAAGGCACATGTAAAGACATTTTGGATAAGTGCAGAAAGAACAGAGTGGTTATAGTGGGAGATTTTAATGTCCCTAGGGTGGATTGGAAGGTACCTAGAGCTGGGGGTTTGAACGGGCAGGAATTTGTAAAACATGTACTGGAAGGATCGTTGGAGCAGTATGTGGCTAGTCCAACTAGAGAGGAGGCTATATTGGATTTAGTTCTGAGTAATGAGCCAGGGCAAGTGGTTGATGTTGTAGTAGGGGAACATGTGGCTAATAGTGACCACAATTCTGTCTACTTTAGGATACAGATGGAAAAGGATGCTTGTTGCCCTAGGGAGGGGGTGCTGAATTGGGGGAAGGCTAACTACAGTCGGATTAGTCATGGAACTTAAGGAAACTGATTGGGAATGGTTGTTCGAGGGTAAGTCCATGCTAAGCACGTGGGAGACTTTCAAGGGAATACTGAAAATGTTGCAAGAAAGATATGTGCTGGCTAAGAGGAAAGATGGGAAAGGTAGGATTAGAGAGCTGTGGATTGCCAGGGATATTGAAGACTTGGTTAGAAGAAAAGAGAGGCATATGAGGTTCCAGAGGACTGGAGAATAGCTAATGTTGTACCGTTGTTTAAAAAGGGTAGTAGAGATAACCCTGGAAATTATAGGCTGGTGAGTTTGACGTCAGTGGTAGGGAAGCTGTTGGAGGGAATTCTTAGAGATAGGATGTATAGGCACTTAGATCGTTGCAATCTGATTCGGGATAAGCAGCATGGCTTTATTAAAGGGAGGTCGTGCCTTACGAATCTGGTAGAACTTTTTGAGGAGGTGATGAAAATGATTGACGAAGGGCGAGCCGCTGATGTCATCTATATGGATTTCAGTGAGGCATTTGACAAAGTCCCTCATGGGAGGTTAGTTGAAAAGGTCAAGGCTAATGGGATACAAGGACAGGTAGCTAGATGGATAAGTAACTGGCTTGGTAATAGGAGACAGAGAGTAATAGTGGAAGGGTGTTTTTCTAGCTGGAGGTCGGTCACTAGTGGTGTGTTGCAGGGCTCGGTACTGGGACCTCTTCTATTTGTAATATATGTAAATGACTTGGAAGAGGGAGTAAGTGGAGTGATCAGCAAGTTTGCAGATGATACAAAGATGGCTGGACTTGCGGATAGTGAGGAGCATTGTCAGGCGATGCAGCAGGACATAGATAGGCTGGTAGTTTGGGCAGATAGATGGCAGATGGAATTCAATCCTGATAAATGTGAGGTGATGCATTTTGGGAGAAAGAATGTAGGGGGGAGGTATATAATAAAGGGTAGACCTATTAAGGGTATAGAAATGCAGAGGGATCTGGAGGTGCAGGTGCAGAGCAGGTAGAGAAGGTTATGAAGAAAGCATCTGGTATGCTAGCCTTTATAGGAAGGGGTATAGAGTACAAGAGTTGGCCTTTAATATTGCAGTTGTATAAAACGTTGGTTAGATGTCATTTGGAATACTGCGTCCAGTTCTGGTGGCCTTACTACCGAAGGAAGTGGAGACTCTTCCTTACTACCGAAGGAAGTGAAGAGAGTGCAGAGGAGGTTTACCAGGATGCTGCCTGGTATGGAAGGTCTGAGTTACGAGGAAAGGTTAGGCAAATTGGGGCTGTTTTCCCTAGAAAGACGTAGACTTAGGGGAGATCTGATAGAGGTGTACAAGATTATGAGGGGTATAGATAGAGTAAACAGGGTTAAGCTTTTTCCTAGGATGGACTCAAATAGTACGAGGGGTCACGGGCTTAGGGTGAGGGGGGTAAGGTATAATTTGGATGCTAGAGAGAGATTTTTTCACACAGAGGGTGGTGGGGGTATGGAATGCGCTGCCAAGTAAATTGGTGGAGGCAGGCACTCAGGAGTTATTTAAGAAATACTTAGATGGACACATGAACAGAATGAGAATGGAGGGGTATAGAAAACTGATTTAAAATGGGGGTCATGAGTCTTGGGAGTCCCTGGGAAGTGTATAAATAGTCGATGATATTGATGTACTTGTTTTTATCCTACAAGTACTTGGTCTGCCTTGTTGTCTAACGAGGGGCATACACGCGATGGGTCGTGAGAGGTCTCCTCTTGGATTTTTTTGAGAGTATCCTAGTGCTTCACGTCGTTAGTGTACTCTTGACCTGGACCATTTGACGCGACAGCTCAGTGACTATCGCTGTGCTGTGCAGATACATGGATTTGGGCCTGTGTCTGAGGGAGTTTGCGCATTCTCCCCGTGTTTGCGTGGGTTTTCTCCATGCTCCGGTTTCCTCCCACATCCCAAAGATGTGCTCTTAGGTTGATTGGCAGAAGAAATTCTCCCTAAATTGTCTCAAATTTGGTTTTTAATTCATAAACCTATAAACACAGACCGGGATCATGGGCAGAAGTGGGAACATCGAGGTGGACCGAAGGGCCTGCTTCCCGTGCTGTTTTGTTCTTTGTTCTTTGTTCTAGATTGTCATTGGTGTCCAAAGATGTCTAGGTTAGATGAGTTAGCCATGGTAAATGCACAGGGTTACTGGAATATAGTGAAGGGGAGGGCTTGGGTGGGATGCTCTTTCGGAGAGCTGGAGTAAACTTGATGGACTGAATAGCCTCTTTCTGCACTGCAGGGATTCTACGGTTTAATGATGATCAGAATTGGCGACCCTATGTGGGTTCATTAACTAATAAGTCACATGGAGATCCGTTCTGCAACCATTATCCTTCACTATCTTTTCCAGTGATTTCAGTGAATGTGTGTATAACTTTGTTGATGACACAATGTTGTGTATGAAAATGATGACACGAATTTACACTGCTTTCATGTGAATGTAATAAGACAGACAGATGGGGTCAGCAGCATCAGAGTTCCAGTATTGTGGTTCATCTAGTTGTTTCCATTTTGAGAGGGGCAACTGAAATGGGAACTCCCACACCCACAGCAGTCCTGAGCTGCACTGCAAACATTGCAGGTGTTATTGTTAATATTGTTTCAGACCTTGCTGGTGGCGATTCTAATCTAACCAGAATAGTTTAATCTGTCTCTGAGGTATCTGGAACGTTATAACTTGCATGCCAAATTTAAATCATGGGAACTCCTTCACTGCAAGAACGGACTTCTCGCTAGCATGCTCTACTAGTCAAAAACTACTGGTGCTCACCGTGCTTGATTAACTTGCATGTGGACTCAAAAGTAAACAAAATCTGGAAGTTGCTGGAAGCTAGAGAAGTCAACAAGGAGCAGAGATTTTAAAGCACTGTGAATTATGCTTTTAATATATACAGACAAATATAAAGTAATACATCGCATTTAGATATAAAACATACAACACTTAAAAGTTAAAATCTACCCCTGTGACTTTAGATGACTTTAGACTAGTCTGCAATAAGTGGGGGAAGTCTGATTAATGCCTTTAACATGGACAAATGCAGCATGAAAAAGTGCAGAGTAGGTCAAGGACAAAACATTGTGGGGAAAAAAGAGAAAAGATCATTTGGACTCAAAACGTTAGCTTTTTTCTCTCCTTACAGATACTGAACAGAACTGCTGAGATTTTCCAGCATTTTCTCTTTTGGGACGGGAAAAGATTTACTTACTCCCATTTTCGGACACATGGGCTGGAATTCTTCAGCCATTCATGCCTTTCTGCTGTTGCCAGTGAGAACAGAAAATCTGGTATTCAATGAAATCTCTGTTCATTACAGCAGGACTGGAGAATCCAGAACAATAGCTGAGTTTCTGGATTAATAATCCAGCAATAATACCACTTAGCTATTGACTCCCCTACATCACGGAACATGATGCAAACATATTGCAAACATGTTCTGCCCTCTCACTTGTGGAACAAGGTAGTCAATGACAAGAGGATGCAGAACAGAAGCAGGATTGACAGGCATAACTACAACTCCTAAAGCCAAAAAGGAGGTGGTTCTCAACATCACAAGGTGAGCTGTGACAACCTGTTGTAACTAACATCACTGACAATATTCATGATGACAGTATGCTCTTGCTTTAAGCAACTTCTCAAATTTCACCTCACCCTGATCCTGCTTCCTGGTATGAAGTGTAACTGCAGATCGCTTCACCACACTATCCTGTTTAACATTCCATTCTGCCTCTACCCTATCCTGCCTTTCCCTCTATCCTGTCTTTCACCCTATCCTGCTTCTCATCCCATCCTGGCTCTCAGCCCATCCTGCTTTACACCCCATCCTGCCTCTGATCCCATTCTGTCTCTGGAGCCTTTTCCGAAGCATTCTACCTCAATCTTCTCTGGTGCCTTTAACATGTCATTGATGAAGATGAACATCTCGCCAGGAATATGCCCATATCTCCACTTCTTGCTTTCAAACAACCGCACAACCTCAGACCATAGCCCGCAGCAAACTACTCAGCCTTCAGGAGAACAGTGGCCACAATACCACATAACCCTGCCACAGCTACATCTGCAAGATGTGCCAGATCGTCGAAATGGATGCCATCATCTCATATAAGAACACCATCCATCAGCTACACAGTACATACACATGCAACTTGGCCAACATTGTCTACCTGATACGCTGCAGGAAAGGATGTTCCAAGGCATGATACATTAGGGACACCATGCAGATATTATGACAACGGATGAATGAACACCATTTGATAATCGCCAGGCAAGACTGCTCTGTTCTTGTTGAGGAACACTTCAGCGGTCACAAGCATTCGACCTCTGATCTTCGGGTAAGTATTCTCCAAGGTGGCCTTCACAACACATGACAGCGCAGAGTCGCTGAGCAGAGACTGATAGTCAAGTTCCACACACTTGAGAAAGGTCTTAACTGAGATTTTGGGCCCATGTTACACTATCTGTAAACCCCACAACTTGCCTGAGATTGCAAAACTTCACTAACTGTCTTGTCTGGAGACAGTACACATCTCTTTAACCTGTGCTTAACCCTCTCTCCACTCACATTATCTGTACCTTTAAGACTTGATTCACATTCCAATCATTATTTTGTAAATTGAGTTTTTGTTTTCATATGTCCTGTCTGTGAAAGAACTCCCACTCACCTAATGAAGGAACAGCAAGCGGTTTGAAAGTTAACGGTTTTTGCTATCAGATAAACCTGTTGGACTTTAACCTGATGTTGTGATAGTTCTTACCCAATCCTGTCTTTCACTTCATTCTGCCTTTCATTCTATCCTACCTCTCACTCCATTGTGCCTCTCATCCTATCCTGCCTCTGACCCCATCCTGTCTCTCTATCCTGCCTCTGACCCCATCCTGCCATATCACCCCATCCTGCCTCTCACCACATCCTGCCTCTCACCGTATCCTGCCCCTCACTCCATCCTCCTTTATCACCCCATCCTGCCTCTCACTCTATATAATATGATAGTCAGGAACTGCCACTTGGTCAGTCACAGCAACCTCATGAGAAAGGACAAGAGGTTGACATCTGTGTGTGAAAGCAGCATCTCTTGTTCTGCCACTAGCAGTGACCAGCTCAGATACTGACACTGTGTCAAGAGCCACTGTATGCAGCATGGTGAAGCACCAGTATCATTGGGTGGAAGCAATGCCAGGGAAAGGATCGTTTGCATGCAGCTCACCAGAGAATGAGCTTACATACAAGTTCTGCAGGAGACTGAAATGAGGACTTCGTTGGGGCAACCTACGGGAGAATACTGATAATGATGCTCATTGGGATGGTGTGCCTTCCAGGCAGCTTTTTGTTATTGTCAAGGAGCAATGGAGGAGTCCAATCTTAATGTGGAACAAGGTCTTGAGTCAAGCTTGGAATACATCCTTTCCAGCATGGAACTACCAGTTAACCTGCAGACCTACTCATGATGTTGTATCTCAGCTACTTTTGTTGCAAAGGAAGAAGTCACCCATGCATTGGAAACTAAGTGATGCAGTTATAAAATACATTGCTGCCATCAAGCAATAGATGCCAATGCTCAATGTGGTACTCTAATTTCACAATTATCCCACAATCCGCCCTCTAACAGATTAGTAAGTTTGCTGAGGCAGTGCCCTGGGGGATTGTCAGTGACTCCA
Source organism: Sphyrna mokarran (assembly GCA_024679065.1). Taxonomy (NCBI): domain Eukaryota; kingdom Metazoa; phylum Chordata; class Chondrichthyes; order Carcharhiniformes; family Carcharhinidae; genus Sphyrna; species Sphyrna mokarran. The sequence goes on along the minus strand of JAGIQG010000001.1, from coordinate 99,749,286 downwards.
TGGGGTATGGATCTGCAGTCCTTTCTCAGTATGATAGCATTCACCCTCCTGCCACGTCATCAGTGGCTTTACTGTTGCCTGTCAGCTAGCCAGTCCAGACTGGTGAAGCAGGACTGTCAAGACCCTGAGCTGCTCGAGATTTTCCTCCAAGATGCATTTGTAATGTCCTCAATGGAAGTCACTGATTTTCCACTAACAATGTTGCAGCCACTAGGGCAGAGCTGCGGAACAGCATTAGGACACATTCAAGTCAGACGCTAAAAGAATACACCAAGTGATTAGTTCAGTGATGTATGTGTTATTGGGAAAGCTGTTAGAGTTGTTTTGGTATTTTTTTTTGTCAGTGGCTTTTACTTTCAGTGCTATAGTCAGGAGGATGCTGTGGTAGTTCATAACAGATGGAGACAAAGATGTGTAATTTTGACGATGGAATAAGATCTTGGGGGAATGGGGGATTTAGCTTCTCACAGGTACCTTTCTGGAGCAAAGGGATAAGTAATACCTCCTCCTCTTCCTCCTCCTTCTTTAGCTCCTCCACTCAAGATGACCTTCAAAGACTTGATGGCAAGGGCTACATTTGATGGTGGAAACATGTAACCAACATACCCAGTAGGTTCAGTGTCAACTCCTGGGAGGCTACGGATGCCTGATATCCTCTGCCATGATATCCCGAATCTCCTGAAAAACACTGGTATCCTGTCATGTCATCTGCTCATACAACAAGCCGTGGGTAGTTTCTCCTGTGAACTGCAGCTTTCTATTCTTCCCATATCTTCGTCAAGCAACAAGTCTCTCTCTCTCTCAACAGCAGTCTATTGGCCTGCTGGCCATGCTGCTGCTGGTCATATTACACCTCATCCAAGTTCAATCTCAGGCAAGCACCCTTTTGATGTGATTTGAGAAACCTCCAAGGTGCAGGAGCTGAAACACTGCAAAGAGACCCTTGCCCACGTATCGTTAAGAAAGCGACAGCGAATTCAGAATATTTCTTACAATATCTCCAACAGCTTTAATCAGCCCTCTCAACTACTGTTGTGTTTTTGCCTCGCTTTCAATGGCTAGTTTCAAAAAGGCAAAGAAACCCATGAATCTAGTGTCAATTGTAAAAGTGTGCTGAAATCTCGCTTCAATTGAGTGATTACCATACGTTAATTGGCAAATAACCCTGCCCGAGGGGCTGTATACATCCAGCCTAATGTGCTCAGATTAAGTATTTGTGTGCCATCATTTTTGCTGGATTTAACCCATTCCCACCCAAAGCCAAGCTCAACTCCTCTCCATGTTAAAATTCCCCTTTCTTTTAAGAAATATTTGGCCTCCTTCCTTCCTACCAAAATATACCACTTCACTTTTATCTATATTGAAGCTCATTTGCTATTTACATACCCATTCTACAATTATTAAAGTTTTCCAATATTTGTTCTAGTCCTCCTCTTTATAAATTACACCCCCAATTTGTTTTGAAATGTTCAAAATGTATTTCTAACTCCTAAATTCAAATATAATTGGAGTATATAAGTATATAATTAGAACATAGAACATAGAACATAGAACATTACAGCACAGAACAGGCCCTTCGGCCTTCGATGTTGCGCCGACCAATATAAAAAGCAATGCCCCTCCAAACTAAACCATTCCCTTCTCTTCCATATACTTATCAACTAACCTCTTAAACGCCACCAAACTTGGCGCATCTACAACTGCTGCAGGCAGGGCATTCCACTCTCTAACCACCCTTTGGGTAAAGAACCTACCTCTGATATCCGTCCTATAACTATCACCCCTTAATTTAAAGCTGTGTCCCCTCGTGCTAGCTTTCTCCATCCTAGGAAAAAGGCTATCACTGTCCACCCTATCTAAACCTCTAATCATCTTATATGTTTCGATAAGGTCCCCTCTTAGCCGCCTCCTTTCTAACGAAAACAACCTCAAATCCCTCAGCCTCTCTTCATAAGACCTGCCCTCCATACCAGGCAACATCCTGGTAAACCTCCTCTGTACCCTCTCCAATGCCTCCACATCTTTCTTATAATGTGGGGACCAGAACTGCACACAATACTCCAAGTGCGGCCGCACTAGAGTTTTGTACAGTTGCAACATGACGTTGCGGCTCCGAAATTCAATCCCTCTACCAATAAAAGCCAAGACTCTGTATGCCTTCCTAACAACCTTCTCGACCTGCCTGCCTACTTTCAGGGATCTATGCACATACACACCAAGATCCTTCTGTTCATCAAGACTACTAAGAATCCTACCATTTGCCCGATACTCTACACATTTATTATTTCTGCCATAGTGCATTACCTCACACTTTTGGTGTGAGGTAATTGGTGAACAATGATGAGTCCTCACACTTTTCATCTGTCTGAAAAACTAGATTGGACTCCCTACTTTATTTTTCTGTTTCATAAGTCAAAGAGAAGAAGGAAGCATTTGTCGAAGCTAGCAGGCTGAGAACACATGAAACAAGTTGGAATACAAGGAAAGTAGAAAGAAACTTAAGCAAGGAGTAAGAAGGGCAAAACGGGGTCATGATAAAGCATTGGCCACAGGATTAAGGAAAATCCCAAGGTTTTTTATACATATATAAAAAGCAAGAAGGTAACTAGGGAGAGGATTGGCCACTCAAGGACAAGGGAGGGAATCTATGCATGGAGCCAGAGGAAATGGACAAGGTATTAAATGAGTACTTTGCATCAGTATTCACCTTGGGGATGATGCTGGGAAAGGATGTGTAGCTAGTTTGAGTCATGTTGAAATCAAAAAGGAGGAGTATTGGGGTTCTTGAGAAACATTAATGTACTCAAGTCTCCAGGGTCTGATGGGATGTACCCCAGAATATTGAGAGGCAAGGGAGGAAATTGCTGAAACCTTGAGAGAAATTTTTGTCTCCTCACTGGCTACAGGGGAGGTCACGATAAGAAGTCTCACAACACCAGGTTAAAGTCCCAACAGGTTCATTTGGTAATAAATGTCGCTAGCTTTCGGAGTGCTGCTCCTTCGTCAAGTGAATGGGGTGTTTTGATCACAATAGGGCATATAAAGACACACACTCAGTTTACAGAATACTGATTAGAATGCAAGTCTTTACAGCTAATCAAATCTTAAAGGTACAGAAAATGTGAGTAGAGAGAGGTTTAAGCACAGGTTAAAGAAATGTGCATTGTCTCCAGCCAGGACAGTTAGTGAGATTTTGCAAGCCCAGGCAAGTCATGGGGGTTACAGATAGTGTGACATGAGCCCAAGATCCCAGTTGAGGCCATCCTCATACATGCGGAACTTGGCTATCAGTTTCTGCTCAGTGACTCTGTGTTGTCGCGTGTGTCGTGGAGGCTGCCTTAGAGAACGCTTACCTAAAGATCTGAGGCCAAACGCTAAAGTGCTTGTTGAGTGATGTTCATTCATCCGCTGTCGTAGTGTCTGCATGGTCTCCCCAATGTCCCATGCTTCGGGACATCCTTTCTTGCAATGTATTAGGTAGACAAAGTTAGTCGAGTCGCAACGTTATGTACCGTGTACCTGGTGGATGGTGTTATCACGTGAGGTCTTGGCATCCGTGTCGATGATCAAGAATGTCTCGCAGAGGTTGCTATGGCAGGGTTGTGTGGTGCTGTGGTCACTGTTCTCCTGAAGGCTGGGTAGTTTGCTACGGACAATGGTCTGTTTGAGGTTGTGCGGTTGTTTGAATACAAGAAAGGGAGGTGTGGGGATGGCCCTAGTGAGATGTTTGTCTTCATAAATGACATGTTGAAGATTCCGGAGAAGATGTCGTAGCTTCTCCGCTCCAGGGAACTATTGGACAACGAAGGGTATTCTGTCCACTCTGTCCCGTGTTTGTCTTCTGAGAAGGTCAGTGCGGTTTTTCGCTGTGGTGCTGTCGATCGATGAGTCGAGCACCATATCCTGTTCTTATGAGGTTATCTTCCAGCTTCTGGAGGTGTCTGCCATGATCCTCCTCATCTGAGCAGATCCTGTGTATACGGAGGGCTTGTCCGCAGGGGATAACTTCTTTAATGTGTTTAGGGTGGACGCTGGAGAAGTGGAGCGTCGTGAGGTTATCCGTGGGCCTGTGATACAGTTAGGTACTGAGGTGATCATTCTTAATGGAGATACATGCATCTAAGAATGCAACCGATTCAGGAGAGTAGTTCATGGTGAGTCTGATGGTGGGGTGGAACTTGTTAGCGTCATGATATAGTCATTGTTCACCATGAGTCCAAAGGAAGAAAATGTAATCAATGTATTTAGTGTATAGCATCAGTTGAAGTCCTATGTGGTGAAGAGATCTTGTTCGAATCTGTGCATGAAGATGTTGGGAAGTCCTAGAGGATTAGAGAATAGCCAATTTTGTTCCTTTGTTTAAGAACGATAGCAAGAATAATTCGGGTAATTACAGACCGGTGAGCCTTACATCAGTGGTAGGGAAATTATTGGAGAGGCTTCTTTAAGACAGGATTTATTCCCACTTGGAAATAAGTGGACGTATTAGTGAGAGGCAATATGGTTTTGTGAAGGGGAGGTTGTGTCTCACAAACTTGATCGAGCTTTTCAAGAAAGTGATTACAATGAATTGATGAGGGAAGGGCAGTGGACGTTGTCTACATGGATTTCAGTAAGTCCTTTGACAAGGTCCCTTGCGGCAGGCTGCTGTAGAATGTAAAGTCGCATGGGATCAGAAGTGAACTGGCAAGGTGGATTCAAAACTGGTTTGGTCAAAGAAGATAGAGGGTAGTGGTGGAAGAGTGCATTTCTGAATGGATGGCTGGGACAAGTAATGTTCCTCAGGGATGAGTGCTGAGACTTCTGCTGTTTGTAATATATATATAAATGATTTAGAGGAAAATGTAACTGGATTGATTAGTAAGTTTGCGGATGACACAAAGGTTGTTGGATTTGTGGAGACCGATGAGGACCAACAGAGGATACAGCAGAACTATAGATCTGTTAGAAACTTGGGCAGAGGAATGACAGGTAGAGTTTAATCTGGACAAATATGAGGTAATGCACTTGGAAGGTTTAATACAGATAGGAAATTTACAGTAAATGACAGAACCTCAAGAGTATTGATAGGCAAAAATATATGAGTGTATAGGTACACAGGTCACTGAAAGTGGCAATGCAGGTTAAGAAGGTAGTCAAGAAGGCATATGGTATGCTTGCCTTCATTGACCACGGTATTGAGTTTAAAAATTGGCAAGTCATGTTGATGATTTATAGAATCTTACTTAAGTTGCACTTGGAATATGGTGTTCAATTCTGGTTGCCACACTACTAGAAGGATGTAGAAGCTTTGGAGAGGGTACAGAAAAGATTTATCAGGATGTTGCTTGGTATGGAGGGCATTAGCCAAGAGGAGAGGTTGGAAAAACTTGGTTTGTTCTCACTGGAATGATGGAGGTTGAGGGGAGACATGATAGAAATCTACAAGATTCTGAGAGGCATGGACAGAGTGGATAATCAAAAGCTTTTTCCCAGGGTGGAAGAGTCAATTACTAGGGGACATAGGTTTAAGGCACAAGGGGCAAAGTTTAAAGGAGATGTACGTGGCAGATTTTTTACACAGACAGAAGTGGGCACCTGGAACACATTGTCGGGGGAGGTAGTGGAAGTGGATACTGTAGTGATTTTTAAGGGGCGTCTCGACAAGCAGCTGAATAGGATGGGAATAGAGGGATATGATTCCTGAAAGGGTAGGGGGTTTTAGTTAAGTCAGGCAGCATGGTCGGTACAGGCTTGGAAGGCTGAAGAGCCTGTTTCTGTGCTGTAATTTTCTTTGTTCTTTGTTCTTTTAACTAGCTTACCTTCCATTCTGCTTCTTGTCCCCAGCTTCAAATATTTGACTTTTGTCTCAATTTTTGAAATCCTAATATATTACATCTATCACATTGACTATGTCTACACTTTCTGGTACTCCTTCAAATAATTCACTCTGATTGGGACACTATAATATTTTGGAATCTATGTTGACTACCTCTTACTATTACAAAGTTAGGTTATATGCTTGGAACTATTTATTTTCACACAGAGTCATCAAAATATTAGACTTTTGGCATGCGTATTCAGAATGGGTTCTGTATAATTTTCTACGAGGCTTTTAAAGGAACCTGGAAAACATCTCAAACTATTTCTTCACCTAGATGGTGGTGATGTGTGGAATTCACTAGCACAGAAAGTAGTTGAGGCCAAAACATTGGCTGATTTCAAGACAAAATTAGGTATCACTCTCAGGGCTAAAGGGATCAAGAGATATGGGAGGAAGAGAGGATCTGGGTATTGAATTTGATGATCATCCATGATCAAAATGAATGGTGGAGCAAGCTCAAAGAGCTGAATGGCCTACTCCTGCATCTACATTTTTATGTTTCTATTTAAGGTAGCTGAAGTGTAGCTATAATCAGTGAAATTTCATTTGATTGTCTTAAGAGGTCAGAGAGTAATTGTCCCACATTTTTTTCTATTTTGACCTAAGTTTTTTTTCTCTGCTTTTCCCTTTCAGCTGGTCAGGAGAGACCGTTGGTAAACAAGTTGCACTAATTCTGGATGGAATGGACTGGATGACAAATTTGGCCTTTTTACGTCCATTGTCATCGGCTCATAACTTAGGCCTTTCTGGCTGCAAATGTTTCTTTTCTCCTCCTTCTGTTTCGCTCTCTAAAGATTTCTGGTTGATTCAGATTAAACCGCCACCAATTCAGACACCGTGTAGTGTTTGCGAACTTTGGTGGTAAATAATAACAAAAAGTGCAGAGTCTTGAACTATGGCGTCAATGCCCCAGACAAAATATGTACATGACTTTTAGAGTAAAATTTATAAAATGAGGCACCCTAGCTGTTCATTACAGTGCATTTGCTACAGTTACACTTGCCAACACCTATATACAAACTTCCCCGGGTTAAGTTGTTGAGTTGGCTTAGGAAAAGAACATATACAAATTAAGAAGTGCTTTCTCACAACACTCCAAACTACTAATTATATTTTATCAAACATAGTCAAATGTTCAAACAGAACCCCTTTAAAAGTCATACTCATAATCTGCTGTGCGTGCAAATGTGTGTGTGTGAGACAAGCAGAGACATTAGGTCAATGTATATTTGTTGGCTGAACTAAGCGCTGTGCATTTGTCAAAATGTCAGGCTTAGCAGTCAGACAAACTGCTCAGCTCAATAAATTCAACATGGCAGAATGAAACAAAAGTTTAATTACATTGCACAATCCTTCACTGCAGACTGTTGGTCAAAATGTAAAAAACACAATTGCTGTTCATTCCCAGTTAAGCTTCCTGGATAGATAATAATGATTGATGTTTCCTTTTTCGCTAATGTCACATTGCAAATCAGCACATGCCTTTTATTTTTCACTCTTCAAATTAATCTCTGTCACACTTTTAACCAATACGACAGTATGTTGATATCGGCCGGTCAGAACATATTATTGTGCTGAACTGCTGCTGCAAACTAAGGTCTGGTTTTCCACTTCCCACAGGAAGTTTGAAAATAAATATGACTTTCGATGTTAGATCAATCAAGAAAATAATGAAAGTTGGGCGTGTCAGTCAAAGTGGATTTATGATGGCTGTCAAATGCAATTCTTTTTGACATCTTGATGTTGGGCATGCCATCTGTGGAGTTATCAGAAAGAGAATGGCAGGTACAAGAATGAGCCAAATCACAACACTTTCTCACTCCTTAACAAAGTATGCAGAGAAATATTTTGGAAAATAAGGCCTATCCAATCAGTCAGGGACTTCTTTGTGTGTGTCTTTGTGCATAAATGATGAATAGGGGTAAGAGTTGAAACTTAAGATAGTAGGGAATGGAACTTGCAAAAGACTGAAATGAAAAGGAATTGGCAATTCCAGTTCAGAGGAGAAGCTGATTTTTTCTGTAACATTGAGAATGATGCTTCGACATTTTACAAACCATATTCACTCAAGATGAACATCAAGATCCTGTTTCTGGAAAGTCACCTGTAGAAGGACCAAACAGAGGTGAGAGCTTTTCAGAATCATCAACAATTGGAGGACAAGCCAAGTCACAACACTCATGCAAGTTTCTGAGCTTTTGATTGAGACTGAGCCTCACTGACGCCAGTAATTTCCTCCCACTGTAACCTTTCCAGCCAAAGTTGTGATGATAGTTTGGGAACTCCCACTGACTTTCTATCAGCAAGAGTCAGTTTGGCTCAGTAGTGGCTCTGATTCTAAAGTTGTAGACTCAAATCAGTCCAGAACTTAAATACTTTTGCTGAATTCTTCATTGTAGATGCTGAACGCTAGATGAAATGTTAAACTATGTCCCCATCTCCTGCTTAAGTGGATTTAAAGGCTGGAATTCTCCAACTTCGCCCATGGCTAGAATTCTCCAGTCCCGCTGCACTGAATGGAAATTTGGCTAAGCGCCAAATTCTCTGTTCTTGCTGGCAGAGGTGGTGGGGCACACATAGCAAAATTTCAGCAAAAAGATCCTATGGCACTTTTTCAGGGTGAAGCAAGCATTTCTCCCACTGTCCTAACCAATATACATCCTTCAACGAACACTGCCAAATCGGATTAACCAGTCAGTTTATTTTTTGCTATTTGTGGGATGTTGCTTTGTGCAAATTGTCTAATGCATTTGCTCACAGAAAACAACAGTAAATATAAATTGAAAGCTCTTTATTGGCCAAAGGCATGAGAAGTATTATATGTGATTCTTCTCGCCAATGTCTGAAACAATTGCTGGTCGGCTATTGGAATAATTTCTCTGATCCAAGAAATCAGATACCAGACTGCAAAGAAATTGGACACATATTTAATGGACATATGATGAACTAAATAATACCCAAATTGACTAAAACACTATTGGACAGATACTATTGGATCCTGCTGAACAAATAGCTACATTCGAATGGTCTGACAAAATTTTTATCAGTATCCAAATTTTGACTAATTCTGAAAATGCTAGATTAGGAAAAGCCATCTTCACACAACTTGTGACATTATTACAGTGAATGGGAAGGAGATTATCTTACATGTATTTTGGCTAGAAACTGCTGTTGACAATATTGAATAAACATTAAATACACAAATGTGATATTCCTATCTGCCGTTCTAGTGGAAGTCTTAAATTCACCTATTTTATAAAAGTGAAAATAGTGATCAAATAATGTCATATGAATGCATGAAACTTCTATTCATTAATATTGCTGGCAGTCACTCCTAGTCGAAGTGCAAGGATTATGAGGCTTTCCGTCAGCAGTGGAAGCTCATAAAACTCTCTTTTTTGTTATAAATTAATTATAACTATAAGAATCTACATTGCTAAAAATATTAAAGCCCCACTGTAAAAATGTGAAGGTTACCAGAACATGATTAAGTATGGACTGAAAACTGGTAATGAGCTGGTGTACTTTTGTATCCAGGAACTGAAAGATGTTAGTCACGTTGTGCTGATATATAGGAACATTTTCAGTATGGAAATAACTGCTGTCAAACTCCATTTTAATGTTTCAATAAATCATCCCAGAATGTTAAGAGAGGTGCTATGGGAATGGAATGCTCTTTTGTTGAAAGCACGCATTCCAACCCCAACATCTCTGGTTGAGAGGGCCAACCAAAGTCTTGAACAGTTGGTTAAAAGGACCATGACGATTAATAATCTTTAATAATGATGCCTGATGCATACAACGCCGAAACTCAAAAGGTCTTGGGTTTCTTCAATCTCACACTTTCATATAAACAGTGTTAACTAAACATCTCTGTCTAGTGGGAATCACAGGCACCCAATGTAAAGGGAGTTTCAGTGTTAGTTTAGTTTCCATCCCCTCTTCCAGTCAGCCATGCTATTGATTCTCTTGTGGCATGGTGCTGTGGGCACCAGATGTCCTCTGTAACTTTAAAATTCCTCATATCTGTTCCTTGGCAATGAGTATTAATGGACTGTTTGATCAGAGGGAGGAGTGTTGGAAATGTCTCACAGCTGAGCCCAATCTTGCCCTCCAGCTTCCTCCCACACTTGCTGTCAGTTTGTTCTTTCCTAACACAATGTGTTAAGGTCAATTGTAAGCACTGTGTAACGTTGGCTTTCCAGATCAGCACCAATGTGCTAGCCAGGCCAAGTCAGCTACTTCCTGACTAAGCTGGCTGCTCCAGTGTGGAAGTCTGACACACACTGTTCCATGTAAGCTGAATCTAACACTTTTTTTGGCTCAATCATAAACTGTTTGTTGCCTTCTACTTCTGTCCATGTCCAACACAAGAAGCCCTAAGCCCTTCTGCTTGGAAATAAAAACTGAATGCGCATTGTAAAGCTTCATTTCATCGTGGTGCAAAAATCATATCTCCTCAGATTTCAAATGTAACAAAGCATCTTTGGTGAAATTGAGCCAAATGGTTGACAATTGGAATATCATTAACCAGGATATGAAGCTGAATGAGCAGATGATAGTTTTTACAAAACAAAATGAATGGCAGATGACCTGATTTTGGACAGAATTAACACTTTAACAGGAACTGCCTTTAAGCCATTGTCTATTCAGAAATGCCCTGCTATTTGATTAAAAAGAACGAGATGGCAGAGGGAGATAGTGCTGAACAGAGTGATGCCCCAGCTGTATGATGACCGCTTCCTGCTTCTTGCTTCAGGAAGAGGCACTTTCTCTTCCCCCATATGCCTTCGAGCATTAGATTCAGGTTAGTGAGGCAAAGGGCAGGCCTGCAGCTAACCTGTGACAGCTCACTTCCATGTGGTAAAGGGGAAAGATTTGTCACGATCAGCAGATCTCTCCTTCGAGACAACAAGAGCCTCAGTGATAACCAGTGACGAGTTGCATACTTCTTTCTATCCACCTGAGCCTCACTAGGTCAGATAGGACGGGTGCTTCAGCTCCTCTACCACTTTTGAATTGTACCCTTTACTTTATATTGTATGCCCACATTCTTTCTATCAAAATGAATCACTCCATACCTCTCTGCATTAAATTTCATCAACATCCACCAATTCATTTAACCTATAGGTTTATCACTATCTTCCTCATAGTTCACAATACTTCCAAATTTAATGCCACCTTCAAAATATTGAAACTGTGCCCTTACACCCAAATTAAGGTCATTAATATAGATCAAGAATAGCAGCATTCCAGAACTCAACTCCTGAGGAGTCCACTTTAAAACCTACTCAAAAAAAACAACCATTCATCACGACTAAGAAACAGATATTTCCAGGCACTAAACTAATTAACTTCACTTCCTTTTCATTTCAAGACCTTTAACTTTGTTGGCAAATCCATTATACGGCATTTTCAAAAGCACTTATGGAAGTCCATGTACAACACATTAACTGCTTTACCCTCCAGGTGACTGTATCAAAAAACTCAGTAAGGTTAGTTCAGCACAATTTTGAGTCACAGAGAGTCATAGAGGATTTACAGCATGGAAACAGGCTCTTTGGCCCAACTTCTCCATATTGCCTAGCTTTTAACCACTGAGCTCGTCCTAGTTGTCTGCATTTGGCCATATCCTTCTATACACATCTTATCCATGTATCTGTGTAAATGCTTTTTGAAAGACAAATTGCATCTACCTCTACTGCTTCTGGCAGCTCATTCCAGACACTCCCCACCTCTGATTGAAAAAATTGCCTCTCTGGCCCTTTTGAATCTGTCCCTTCTCACCTCAGACCTATGCCCTCTAGTTTTAGACTCCCCTATCTTCGAAAAAAGATATTGACTATGCTGCTCATTATTTTATAGGCCTCTATAAGATCACCCCTAAGCCTCCTACACTCCAGGGAAAGAAGTTCCAATCTACCCAGCCTCTCCTTATAACTCAAACCATTAAGTCCTGGTAGCATCCTAGTAAATTTTTCTGCACTCTTTCGAGTTTAATAATATTCTTTCAATAATAGTGACCAGAACTATACACAATTGCCCTTAACAAGTCTGTGTTGGCTTTCCTAGTAAAATATTCAGAAATACTTTAAAATTTGAATTTGATTGCAATATTGGCCACCGTTTTATATATATATATATATATATATATACATATGACAATGTTTAAAAGAAAGCTCTGTCCTTCACAAGAAAAAAGATATGTGTTGTTATTATACTAAACTCAGAATCCATTGAAAGTGAAAGTTAGGTTGATTATACTATATGATGGGAACAAGTAAAATCTTGCATATAAGGTCAAGGTTATTACATTGGAATGTAGAACATAGAACATAGAACATTATAGCGCAGAACAGGCCCTTTGGCCCTCGATGTTGCGCCGACCAATTAGGAAAAAGCAATGACCCTCTAACCTAAACCATTCCCTTTTCGTCCATAAACTTATCTACTAACCTCTTAAACGCCACCAAACTTGACGCATCTACAACTGCAGCAGGCAGGGCATTTCCATACCCTTATCACCCTCTGGGTAAAGAACCTACCTCTGACATCCGTCCTATAACTACCACCCCTTAATTTAAAGCTATGTCCCCTCAAAATAAACAGTATTTTCCTGTCCCGCCTGCCATGAGAATCATAGCAGGTGGGGCTCAGACCATGCATCGGTCCATTTTCTGGTTTTGGGTTGAATGTGGCCAGAAAATCCCACTCCATAGCTGAGACATTTGTTGTTTTATACGAGTGTCCAACGTAATGGGCAACATGTGTACACCTATCCTACATGGGACGTGTGCTATCCAACATATTAGTAAATGCTGATAGTTAGGTATCCTGTGTCAAAACAGGCATTAGGACTTTTGGAGATTTAAACAAGGTGCCTAATGCATGTTTCTAAAACCTGGTTGCCTAAAACACAGTCAATGTTGGATCTGTCCATGACTACACATGGCCTAAATGGTAGCTTTTCAAAGATGCTCTCTATCAAAAAGGTAAGTTTAAACACTTATCTAAACATAGAGTCTTAGCCCTTCCTGATTCCATGTAAGTCCTTGCATGCCCTTTTCCGTATCATGAACCCTTTATCCCTTATCATCTCTTAATCACTCCTTTTCCTCAGTCTCCAGCTGCTGGATTTTTAAAAGAGCAATGTAAATGCAAGTTGTCATGGTTGATTGCTCCCTCCGTCTCAATTGACTCCCTTCTACAAGGCTGGACTGATTTATATCTGTTTCTCTGGCTAGTTACCTGGGAACATGCAGCAGGTGCTTGCTGCTCACCAGTTTACAATGAACTAAAGTCCAAGGCTCAGTACTGAGTGGATCAGTTAGGCCTATGCATCTGGATATTGGCATCATTCCCTGTATCCGACCCGTTTCTTCAGGTCAGGACTGTCTAATTTCATTCTGCTTACATTTGTGTCAGAAGTAAAAATTATTTCTCATTTCGGTAATGAAAATAATGCTATCCAAAAATTCCAGAATAAATCCATTTCATGTGATTTGATCTATGAATGTTTGCCAATAGGGCTCAAGAAATTATGTAAATATTTAAATAGTGGATTAGCATCAAATGGGTGTCCATAAATCTGCCTTCTTCAAACCTGCTGCGCTATTGTAATGTCAAAAAAAAGGGAAATGAGATAATAGAGACAATTTCTTCCTTTGGCTTATAATGGGCCTTGAAAATCATGAAACCAAATCCGCAAAATATATCAATCAGTAACATTCATCTTGAAAATATTCATGTAGTCTAACAAACATTTTTGTTGTAATAGGTACAGATAAATGATAATTGTAATTGTGATCATTTCAGGTTTCTTTTACATGATTAAGCAGTGCTAGACTATTGTGATTAAGCTCAAGATAATTCAGTATGGAAATTCAGTAATGTTTAATTTATGTTTAGTACAGGCAATGTCAAAAGAGGGGAAAAAAACATGTAAGAAAAAAATACATTGCCTTTGTCTGAGGGTGCATTTCAAACTTACCTATGGATGGTTCGGTCGTGGAAGATTGTTGTTATTGTTCAGTCAGTCAGACTATTGCTCTGGGCAAGCTGACAAGATAAGGCTCAATGTTTGAACCTGTCTGTGGGCCGTAGTATACAAAATAAGCCATTTCCCGTAACACATGCTGTAAATATTTATAACGAAATGTGATGCTACTTTTAAAGCAGTTAAATCCACAGCAGATCCTGCTCACTGAAAGAAAACAGACCTCTTCAAAAAAAATGCAAGGACCTTCAAAAGCTTTCGATATCCCATTTCTCCAAATTACTTGTGCAAATAGATTAATTTATCTTTGCGATTTTACTTCAAACGCTTATGTGTTTTTTGTAAAAACAGATTTCTTCATCAGCTTTTGACCTTAATAATAATAAATGGAAGCATTGCCTGCTTCAGGGCATGGTTGTCTGCTGGTTTATGGTACAGAACTAACAACCCAGAGGTAATAAGTTCAAATCCTACTCAAGGAAAATTATGATAACTAAATTTAATAAAGCTAGTGATTTTTGAGTCAGAATCAGAGAAAATAAATGATTATATTTCTTGAGAGCTGCCCTTGCTCCATTGCTGTAATTTTGCAGGAAATGCTACAGAATCCACATCTACACTATAGTAGAGTGGAGCAGCCTATACATATTTTTCTGGCCTTTCCGGGCTAACAAATTTTCATATAAATCCAATGGATTCATTCTATTTAGTGAAAGGAGGGTGCCATCTAGTCCAGCTGATGAATACCATCATGCCAATCTATGACTGAATTTAAAGGCTGGTATTTTCCATTGGGCAGGTTCAGCAACAGGGGCAAAATATGTCGTGAGAATCCAAAGTCAGATTTAACATCATTATCAGGTCCATATACTAGAAAGATACCCTCATGTCAAAAAAATCCATCCACGTCAAATGGTGCAAACAGACACTGGGCTTTACTCAGGGGTATTTAACTTTGTAGAACGATCTAAAATAATTTTTAATTTGATTTGATTTATTATTGTCACATATATTAGAATACAGGGAGAAGTATTATTTCTTGCGCACTACACAGTCAAAACATACCATTCATAGATTACTTTAGGAAGAAGGAAAGGAGAGGGTGTGGAATATAGTGCAATCATGGCTAGGGTTAGAGAAAGATCAACTTAATGCAAAATAAGCCCATTCAGGAGTCTGATGGCAGCAGGGAAGAAGTTGTTCTTGAGTCGGTTGACACATGACCTCAGACATTTGTATCTTTTTCCCAATGGAAGAAGTTGAAAGAGAGTACACCTGGGGTGCATGGGATCCTTGATTATGCTGGCTGCTTTTCCAAGGCAACAGAAATGTATACACAGTTAATGGATGGGAGACTGATTTGCATGATGGACAGGGCTTCATGCACAATACTTTGCAGTTTCCTTCTAAAGTTAAACAATTAATTGCAGATAAGATCGAGCGATGTGTACAACAATTTAAATAAGGAACACACAGACAACTTACTACTGATGCTGTAGTGTTGCTAAGTGTCCAATGATCTGTATATCTTATAAAATGGTTTGGAGACGTGAATATGACAATTCAAAAAATATCACTTGTGGTTAAAGGTTGCTGGAATGAGATTCCAGCTTGCCTGGCTGTTGCTTCTTGAAGTAAAAGTTTAGAAGATTATTTGATGATCATTTTGCTATAGCAGGTACAGCAAAGTTTTGTACTGTTTAAAGTTTCTCCTATTCCTGAATTTAGTTGCACAGTCTATGTGCAGATATTTGTAAGAACAAATTTCAAAATGCAGCTGTAAAATATTTTTCCAGTCCTTTTATATAGAATTCAAGCAGTTAATTCTTCTATGTAAATTTATATTTATATTAATAACAAATGTCATCACTGTTAAAGAGTTAACAATGGTCCCCTGCTTAAAGGGGCACAGTCAAGAAGCTTGAAATTAAATCTCATTTATATTAAACTTATCAAAGCAGTGATGCACATCACCCCTGTTCTCCTTGTATTCACTGTTTGTCGAAGACCTCAAGCACATTGATGGACATTACATGCTCCCTCTCTAGGGATACTTGCAGAGTATCCAGGGATAACACAGTGGCACAGTGGTTAGTTTTGCTGCCTCACAGCTCAGGTACTTGGGTTTGATTCCCGGCTTGGGTCACTGACTCTGCAGTCTGCACATTTTCCCCATGTCTGCGTCAGTTTCCTCCAGATGTTTCAGTTTTCTCACACAGTCCGTCGGTTAGCTGGTTAGCTGCATTAGCCATAATAAGTTCTCCTTTAATGCATCTGAACAGGTGCCGGAGTGAGGCGACTAGAGGAATTTCACAGTAACTGCAAAGCAATGTTAATGTAAGCTGATATGTGACACTGATAAGTTAACGTTAAACTTTATCTGGGAGCAAACATAGCTATGGAGAAGAGGCATGAATAACCCCCTCGAATGTCAGGTGCCTGAGTCTGTTAATAGTCAGTCCTAATAACAGATCTGAGAGAAGATCGTCCAACTTGTCCTGTCCCCTTCTTACTAATTGGACAAAGATAAGGAGCATGGAACAAACAATGATTAGCAGCTCTTTTAAGAAATAAAAAGAGGCTTTGCAACTTCACACACTCCAAGTATACAAAGTACATGGGTTTATCCAGGTCATAAATATTATCGGCAATTTGATAATTTATGGATTTATTAAAAAAAATTCCACATGACTGCTTCTGTGACAAAGAATTTCCTTGTCAAATCTCCAACTGGAAAAGTGGAGGAATGCATTGTAGTGTGACAATACTGTCATTTTTTTTGTGTATAGGATGTTTCTAGCATTCCCTTCCATTTTATCAGAATCATTCTGTCTACAACCAGCTGTATGAGTACTGTTGCAACATAATTGCTTCTAGTTGGTAGAAATTTTAATTTAAACTGAACTAATGCTTTTCTGTTGTTCTTGGTCTTCCCCTAGAATATTTGAAGAGTGGTACTTGATTGGGATGATTGACATGTATGGTCATATGACTGGGTACAGCCAGGAATATTCAAGCTTAAATGCTGCTTTCCAGTTGAGAGAGTTGTGTTCTCGCTGAATTCGGAGACTGGAATATACAATGAGCATTCCTTATTTAAATTGTTGTACACATTGCTAAATCTTATCTGTTTCCTGGAGATTCTGCTGTATGAGAGTGAATCTTTCTCTGTGAATTGCTGTTTTGAAAGCAGAGAGAGAGAGACATCCCTTTCTGTTTCTGACATCTGGAGACTGGGAGCTGCCAAAGGCTGGGTTTAAATCTCTGAGATTTTGCTGTTTTCAGGATATATCTTTCTCTGAAAACTGCTGTCTGGATCTCAGGTAAAAGGCTGAAAATCCAGCACTATGTGAGCATACTTATTTTTGTGCTAACTACTTCTGAAGAAGTGTATGTCTATGGAGTATTGCTTTAAATTGGAACAATAGAGATAGCAACTGTTAAGAATTATACTTAGTCATATTTAAGTATTTTAATTAACACAGCATGTGATCCAATAGTTCCATTGCTCTGAATGTGGTCTACAGCAGCAGCAACTAGAACCTACATATGCCTCATATCTCTCAGTGAACATTATCTGCATATGGTCTTAAGTTTAAATAAAGAACCATATTACTATTGCATGATTGGCATATTTATGTCAAATAGAAGAACATAACAATGTTGTAGTCTTGTGATTTGTGTCTGTGTCCAGAACAACAAACTGGCTTTAAGCAATACCATTCATGTTGAGGCCAGGACAGAAAATGGCTTGGTACTGTCGACCCACTATGTGCTTTATCTGAAGATTGGGGTTAGTTTTTTGTTTAAGTGAATAGTGTAGCCTTAAAACTTTCACTAACTCACAAGTGAACTTGGCTTTATTTAGTCCCTCAAACTCAATTAGATCATGGCTGATATGTGGCTTAACTTTATATACCCGCTTTTTCCCAGGTCCCTTAATACTTTGCATAACAGAAGTCTGTTGATCTCAGATTTAAAATTAACTAATGTTTATTGCCATCTGTGGAAGAGAGTTTCAAACTTCTGTCAACCTATGTGTTAGAAGTCCTTCCTAATTTCACAATTGAGGGTTCTGGCTATCATTTTTAGACAATGCTCCTAATTCAAGATCCCCTAGTCTGACATAGTCTGTCCCAATCTGCTTTATCTGCTCTCTCTGTTGTCTTGAAAACTTTTTTCAAATCATCCCTTGACCTTTAAAATTCAAGGGAATACAAACCAAGTTGTTCCCTACCCTTGTAAATTATGCTTTGGAGTTAGGTACCATTTGGTAAATCTTCAGTGTACTCTCTCCAATGCCAAAATGTCCTTTCTAAAGGGTATCCAAAACTGCTCACAATATTCCAGGTGTGTTTAGACAGTGCTTTGTATAGCTGAATTATGACTCCCTTATATTCTAGTCATCTGGATATAAAGACCAGCATTTCATTAGCCTTCCATTTGTTTTATTTTCTGTACCTGTTCTTGACATTTAAATATCCTATATAACGGGACCCCCCCTACCCACACCCAAGTCTCTTTAAACCTCCATTGTTTAGAGACTTTCACTATTTAGAAAGTATCCAGTTGGACCTTCTTCAGTTTCAGAGTAAATTTGACGACGTTGATAGCTATTTTAACATTTTTGTTCATTCACCATTACTATCTCTCAGTACTGTTATGCTTTCACCATCACAGTTTATAATCCTACTTATCTTTGTGTCATTGGACAGATTGGATATGTGATTTCAATTCTATTGTCTTAACTAATGAGTCAACAAGGTTCCAACACAAATCCTCGTGGGATATCACTAGTCACATCCTTTCAATAAAGAACATATCATCCTTCTTGTCTTCTGCCAATCAACCAATTTCTTTCTGCCTGAAAATCTATAAGCTTCAACTTCAGCTAACAGTCTTTTATGAGGCACTATGTCAAATGCCATCTGGAAATCTATAAACATTCCCCTATGAACTCCTTTAGTTGCCTCTTCAAAAATTGAATCAGGTTTTTCAAGCATGAACCACTCTTTACAAATCCATTGCAGTGCTTTGCTCAGCTATGAAAAACTTCAAAGTTTTCAGTCATTGTACTTTGAATTATGCATTCGATAATTTCCCAACAATGGATATTAGATGAGCCGTCTATATTTCCTTGGTTTCCTTCTCTCACTTTTTCTTAAATGCCAGAGTCACATTTACAATTTTCCTATCTAAAAGAACAGTTCCCAAATTGAGGGAACTTTGAAAGATTATTGTTAGGGAATTTGCAATATCCTTATCCAAATTATAATGTTCCAAGTATTTGGAATGAAAACGATCCTATCCTCAGGATTTGTCATTCTTCAGTATAATTACTACATAGAACATAAAACACTACAGCATAAACAGGCCCTTTGGCCCACAAGTTGCGCCAATCATATCCATACCTATCAGGCCTATCTACAACTTTCAATCCTATTAAATCCCATGTACTCATCCGGCAGTCTCTTAAAAGACCGCAGCGAGTTTGCATCTAACACCACTGGCAGCAGCCAATTCCAAACACTCAGCATCCTCTGAGTAAAAAAATTACCCCCTAATTATTTTCTTCTCTACTTATACGTTTCTTTCGTCAATTTTGTTGCATCCGTGTCCCTGATTTCCTTAGCATGTCCAACGTGTTGACCATTTCCTCTGCTGTAAATACGTGTGCAAAATAATTATTCTCCTTATTTGTTTCATAAATTTCCCTGGTTGAGATAGGGAACAGGACTACATGGTTGCATATACTGAATTTTCTGGTAGTTAGTTATTTGTGCACAAGTGCCACACACATAATCACATTGACAAAACTCATTACGTTAGGGGAATAGTGAAATAGGTTCAAGTGGTTGAATGGTCAATGCCTACGTTTATCTGAACTGTCAGGAATCAACCACTTATTAGGAAAGAGGAAAAAACTATTAACACCTCTGAGTGGGAGTAAATAACAATGTTATGTTCATAGCCAATGTTCCCTTTAAAATCTATTTGTTGTGTGCACCCTTTTATTTAGTGTGCAGTATTTTTGTACTCCTGCACACATGTATTATTTATTACAAAATAAGCCTTGTATGCTACTTTCCAGACTGCTGTGCAGTTACACAACTTAGCAGGGACACTTGTTTGATAACCTATTTTAAAAGAATAACTGACGCTCAAGACCCATTTTACATTCTATAATGTAAATCTGAAAGTACACCTGAACAATTTGTCTGACAATTAGGTAATGTTTCAGAAGAGTGGTGTTTAAGAATGATGTAGAAAATACCATCATGTTGGCTCACATAGAAAATATTTGTAATGGAGAATCTTAAATTTGCAGCGCAATTTCCACTGAACAAAGGAATTCTGGATGAAATGTATAGCAAATGCTTTGCTGTCAGTATTCTATTGTAATTCGCAGCTCTTGACTCTGAATTAGCAGTGTTCAAATGCATTCATTGTCCAAACACTGCTGCTCACAATTCAGACAGCTGGGGAACGAAATTGCTCTCGGTGTAATTTTGCAAGATGAATTGACTCCAGTACAGACAAACAATTGTCAGTTGAAGTGGTTCTGTCACATAGAATGAAGGACATCTAAAGGTAAATACAGGCAGAATTCCAAGGTATCCAATATAATAGCAGTTGTGAAATCCACTATCATTCTCCTAACAATGTTTAAAAAGACAATCTTGATCATACTTTCAAAATAATGAAACAAAAAAATCTGATGTAAAATCTCAATGCCCTCAGCAAGCTGAATCAGCAGCATACTTGAAATCTCTCTCTCTCTATGTATATGACAGAATATTATTTTGATATGATCTACCTCAGAACTGAAGGTTTAAAAAACTTTGTTTCAATTTGAATAATTACTGCTGCAATATCTATTGATATTCTTGCCAATTGCAGGTCAAGTTTATGAAATTGATATCAACCTGCTATTGGACTCTGTTGGTTGAAGAATACAATACTGAGCTAAAAATGTATTGCAGTTGCTTTTAGAAGGAAATAATCAGGTTGATCATGAGGAAGTTAGTAGGAGTAACATATTTTGGTGTGAGGAATGAAACAGGGGTCATTTGAAATAATTTTGTAGTACAACAATATATTTGATGATTATGCAATAATCGCTTATTTCATTAAAACTTTGACCTTAGGAAAAAGGGACCTGGTCCAGTGCTAAGTCATATAAATCAAACCTCCCCTGGTAATGTGATTCTTGATGGTTTAAACATTGTTAACTTTGTCCAAGCTGGTACAATTGCCCACAGACTCAGAAAGGAAACCATCAATTAATACTATTGTTGCTCATTGCTATTCAGCAAGGCTTGCAATAGGTATGTGGATGTCAAATGGGAAACTGAGTTGATTGTCTGCTGGCTTGATTCACAGATGGTGGTTTAGACAAGAATTGGAAGGTTTATCAATACTGATAGACGTTGATGAGAAGATAAGAATGGATAGGAATACCAAGAGGCCTCTGGGTCATTTGGGGTTTGAGCCTCCCCGATCTTGCCCGCAGCTGAGATTCTCTGGCAGTGAACAGAGATTTAGTTGAGCACTAAATTCTCCATTCTGGCCAGTAGCAGTGATAGGATATGTATGCCTGAAGAATTCTAGCCTTAGGAACTTATTTGCATAAGGAGTCCCCTGAGGGGAAAGAAAGCTGGAGTGTGGTTCATTCTTTTTGTTTGGTAAGTTCCATCACCGGTGATTGGATAATTTTTTCTCAGCCAACTCTTCAAATCAATGGACACAGTCAAGGAGAGGTTAGTTGTCAAATTCAGTCATCAGCACTAAACATCCAAGGCAGGAATTGGAAACACACGAGCAGACAGTTCTAGTCTCTCCTGTAAGGGGACATACACTCTCAAGATTCAGGCTGTCAAATCCCCTCAGTATCTTCTAAGTTTCAATAAGATCATTTCTCATCCTTCTAAACTCTAATCAATACATGCCCCAGCTGTAAAACCTTTACTCATGAGATAATCCCTTGATCCCAGAAATCTCTTAGAACCTTATCTGAACTGATTCAGAAATAATAATATCCGTTAAAAAGTACAAAAGTCTGAGATCATGTGCTAACCGACTCAAGAACAGCTTCTTCCCTGCTGCTTTCAGATTTTTGAATGGACCTATCTTATTTTCAGTTGATCTTTCTCAATACCATAACTGTGACTATAACACTACATTCTGCACCCTTCCTTCTCCCCTGTGTACCTTATGAGTGGTAAGCTTTGTCTGTATAACACACAAGAAACTGTATACCAATACATCTGACAATAATAAATCAAATCAAAACTTGAGGTTGGGTATAAGGATCTGGTTTAGTGCACACAAAGTTGTTTTCAGTTAAAATGCTGGCAAACGCAAGCACCCATCATTACATCAGCTTTATTCACATTTTAATTCAGATAATAGAATTGAAAGCATAATAGTTTCTTCATGTTAATAATGCTCTCCTTAGTGAGCACTCATTTTCTCCAGGGAATAGCTACTTCCCTGGGGTATCAAGGGCGAACAGTTCCTGTGTGATTGAGAAGATAGAAGCAAGTATTTGCCATCATTAGGAGCATATATCAGAACAATGTGCACATTCAGTTTTGCAACACAATTGAAAATAATTTGACACTTTCTTAGTCAGAATCCAGACAGCCAAATTTGCTTTCTATAGCAGCTGCACACCGACAGCTACGTAAATGCTCATTCTCTTTCTAAAATATGTAATGCCAGCTATGTAGAGTTATGTCTGGGAGCCCACAGTCTGCTGTATCTGTTTATACATACAGTGTTAACCAGCTGCACCTGGCTGAGTGTGTACAATAATTATCAGCTTGTACCATGTCGTGAATGTTATAGCTAAACTATATCTATGAAGGAAAACTATACAAACCTTGCAAGTTCCTGCTGGCCCAACTTCTGCAATGCTCCACTCAGGTGCGGAAATCCCACTGTCAGTGTGTTATTTGTGTGGGGTGGGTTTCATTTGGGGGCATCAGTTGTTGGCTGACTTTCCTCCCAGTGGGTAGGATGAGGGATGGAAGGAGGCGGTGGATGGGCAAACAGTTCACACCCCTCATCAAATCAAGAGCTGGGAGTTTGTCCACATTCTCCTTAGCAATGAGATATTTCTTTGGGCTTCTTCATGGGATTTTCTACTCTCCAGCCAGTCACAGTGCTGGTTCCAGTTGTAATATTCCATGTAGTGTGTTCAAATTATTGATACTAATTTTTAACATTAGGGGAGGTCAGGCCCAGTTTCACCCATTGCAGAATCAGATATTCTGTTTTTGGATATTTAAAATTTCTGTCCAAGTAGATTAGTTATAAAACTTTGATTTAGTAATTATCTCTTCATTTGTGCAATAAGTACATCTTTAATATAAAGTTGAAGATCCCCAAGAGTGCAAGAATGGATTTATTAAATCAATTCACCATAGATATATTAATGATTTAGATGAGGGAACTAAATTTGCAGATAACATAAAGCTGGGTGGGAAGGTGGGCTCCGAAGAAGACGTAGAGATACTTCAGTATGATTTGGGCAAGTTGAGTGAGTGGGCAAATCAATGGCACTTGCAGTTTCATGTGGATAAATGCAAAGTTATCTACTTTTGTAGCAAAAACAGGAAGGCAGATTATTATCTGAATGGCCATAATTAGGAGAGGGGAATGTGCAGCGAGAACTGAGTGTCCTCGTATGCCAGTCGCTGAAGGTGAGCATGTAAGTGCAGCATGTAGTAAAGAAGGCAAATGGTATGTTGGTCTTTGTGTTCCGTCCCTCACTTGCTCCCATGGTGAGCGGGATGCAAAATTTCCGGCCAATATTTCAAATCCAGACTCGAAACATTGGCTTTCTCTCTCTCCATAGATGTTGCCAGACTTGCTGAGATTTTCCACTATTTTCTCTTTCTGTTACAAATTATCGAGTTTGTTAATGACCCAATTAGCCCATTGCATTTTATGGGCATCAGCAGTAAGAATGTTTGAGAGTGTTTCACATCAACTAGAACAAGACAGCGCAAGGGTGGAAGAAAAAGCCAGACAACATGACCATGGTTAAATGCGCAGCAGATCCCTCGGGGAAGTTTTCAGCATCTGCATATTTTTTAAACTAATTTTTTTAATAGTTTTTTTGAGCTTTCAATAAAAAGTAAAGAGAGTTTCAAAGAGCAAGAGATTTGAAATTCATAGCCAACTTCCTGCTTGCAGAGGTATCCCTTTGCCACTTGACATTCCTGTTACAGTCCTGATTGGGTGTGGAGCCCACTCCCTTTGCACATCTCTTGTTGGAATTTTCCCACTAGATGGCCATTAACTGGCTATTCAGTGCTTGATTGGATGAGCTGAGACGGTTGGGGGAGGGGGGCGAGAGCGAGTAATCACTCAGTGTCCCTTCCACCTCCCTCATCTTGCTGTGAAACAAAAAATCCTCCCAAAGCATGCAAATTAAGCAGTGGGAACATCTACATGGACCCCAAAGTCTGTGCCAATAAAAGAATAGTCTGCTTATTTTCTTTCACAAGGTGTTACGATATGTTTTTTTAAGATGTATTGTTGCCTTAAAGTGAAACAAGGCAGCATACTGAATATCCAACTGTGCAGTACTGATAAAAATGTGCTTGGATCAGGATTTTGTACCAGAGATTTATGTGTGGATTAGTAATTCTTTATAATTACTTGAAAAGAAAACAATTTGGTATCTTGAAATTCTGTGCTTTTGTCATATGCTCAGTTGAGAGACGTATTCATTTAAAATTGACATATCTGTGGAACTGTTTTGCTTTGAATTTATAGATAGCTCTGTCTTTATTATAATAACCATACGCCTCAGTTAATGTTTTGTTTGTAATGGAATCTTAGCGTGGATTTACTTATATTGATTATACTAATCCGGTTACTAGGTATAAAGTTATTTAACATTACTTTGAACAGACAGACATATTCTTTTCTGAGAAATATATATTCTTTCATGGAACTGAACTCTGGCTCAGCTAGTTTTGATGTGCCTGAATATTTTCCAATCAAAACAAAGAGAAGTTGAAATGTTTCATTCTCTACATGTTCCTGTGGCCTGGCAAATTAGGAGCACAGACTTGTGATTGAAAGAAAACAATAATGTCTGCCACTCAAAACCCATTGTTGCTCAGGAAAATCATTCCACTTCCCCACTTTATTTCCATTTGCTTCCAGTTTTCTTCATTTCTCCTGCCTCATTTTTTATGAAGAGGTGGGAATGATTAATTAGGAAATGGAAAATGAGATTAGTGTGCCTTTAGAGGTAAATATTGTTGGTGCCACTCGATCAGCAGAGGATCTTTTCTGCACTGCATGACTATAGGGGTGATCTTAGAAATTTTTTATAAGTCCAGAATGAGTGTGAAAACAGGAAAGTTTCGGATCCATTTTTTCTGCCGAGTTCAAATCTTGAATCTTACGCAACGAATCCTAAAGACGGATTCTGCTTGAAGAAGGAGTGGGCAGGGCTTAAATCAGTAGAAAGCCATCTGATGGCAGCATAGGACGCAATTGCACATGTGCAGTTCTTTGCTCTGAGAACAACTGTCCTGTCAAACAGCCTTTGCTGCTTTCAGCTGGCCTCCATGCTCGGCCTAAACCCTGCATCCCCTCCATGCTGGTGCAGGGCCCTGTGGCTGATTGCAAACCATCCTCTGGCTCAATCAATTGATACTTGTACCTATGCCCAGGCTATACCAATTGACCTCCACCCTCCCTCAGCCAATCAATCAGCTCCTCCCTATGCAGACTGGCAGCGATGTCCAACCCCACTGATCACAACTACAGAATGTGCAACAGCCCCCCGTCCCCATTATCAGCTCAACCTGTGCGGTCTGGCCCTGCCTGCCCATTAGGCCTCACTCCTTTCAGGTCCTGTCCCCTTGTCACTTCCCAGCGCCTGATGGGCAATGCTAGGGTGCCCAGTGGACAGTGCCAGGGTGCCAGGCACCCTGGTCCCCTTACCCTCAAACTCCAGGGTGGTGGGGGGAGTGGGGACTTCAATTTTCTCTGGCTCTACTGGCAAGACTTTCACATTTGGTCCCTGTTGTTGGGCATCAGCTATGCTTCTTGCCAAAGACAACCTTCTCTAGTTGGACCAGATAGCAAGTGAGCCCAGATGATTGGATTAACTTTATTCAAATCAGCATAGAATAAATTTGATTATTTTGTGCAGTTGGAAAAGGGCAGGAGGTTGATTGCACCACATATTTGATGCTGGTAAGATCGCAAGAGGTGAGAAATCAGGAGCGAACCTGATTTCTCAGCTCTCTTACAATGTTACTGGCTCATCCATCAGCCAGGATGGGGCACAATGGTAAGTTTACCCTCTATGACTCTATGGTTCACGTGTAGTGGGCAGTATATAAAGTGAGGCCAGTGATCTGGAGATTCTGTTGATCGAAACAGCAGCTCCTCATTTAAGTTAAACCTCCCAGAGATCTGCCTGATTCACAGCTCATTTCACTGACAGGCCGACAGGCAGAAATGGGATCTTGACCATGGAAAGTTGCAGTTAGTGACTGATGGGAATGGTTTTTTCCTAAAAGCACGCCTGGCTTTTTCCAAATATTGCATCACAGTGCTGGTGACCATCATTTTCAAATCTCACGTTGCCCTGGTCTGTTTTTAGTGGGAATTTCGCCCAGACCTCGAACAAATCAAGAACTTGATTCCTAAAATTCTCTTTTAACTTAGCTCTTCTTTTAAAGGAAAACTGTATCCTTGGATAGAATTTGGTGAAGACTCTAGAAGCAGGAAATTCGGGTAATTAATGACTGGGGATCTGAATTATGGCAGTGGGTTCAGAATGAAGACATAATTTGGCTATGTGCAGTGGGCATTGGGCTTCAGGCTGTACTGTCATTAATCTCATTCTCTGAAAACATTTGAAATTAAGCCCTCCCAAGATAATGTCAGTGGCACACAGGAAATTCATGGCACCCACTTGACTTGCATTTAAAGGTGGTGTGCAACAGTTGGCTTTGTGCAGTTGTGTCTAAAGTGAACTCTTTGTTGGACTCAGCAGCTCAAGAGAGAGGAGTAGGAGAATGGCATCTTGGATTGAGAGAGGGAGGGGTGAGTCAGGAGTGACAGAAATGGAGGACTGGAAGAAGTGGGTTAAGTGTGGAAGAGCAGAGTGAAAAGGATCTAGCATCATGGTTGTGGCTGAGAAGGATTGGAGGCAGTCCCTAAAATAAATGAAATTGGGAGCCTAAAGGATGCAGTCAGTGCTGTTTACATGTGGGACAAACTCAAAAGTGCTGGCTGGAAGGCGAAAGGTTCACACTCACAGGAGCTAGTTTGATTTCGTAGAGTCTGTGCTAGGGATATCTGCATCTTGTAGAGTGGCTCACAGGAACTAAATAAGGATGAAGCAGGGAGGGTTTAGGAAGTAAGGGAGGATCTCACAGAGGTTCATGGGGGAAGAGACAACATGTCCAATTCCACTATGACACGGTCCAAGGTAATGTGAGGGAGGTTCAAGGGTTACAGAGGGAAAGTGTGCAGTTAGAGGATACAGGTTGACGGGGACAAAGTTAAAGGTGACAGGGAGAGGGTGCAGGGTCACGTGTTATAATTTTAGTATCGCTTGCATGATATTATTGGCCAAAATCTGACCTGTAGTTATCAGGATTGTAGATTCAAATGAGGGGAGGACAGGAGGCTTGTGCAGGGTGAGTAGAGTTTTGAGTGAAGTCAATGAAGAAAGTATAAAATCTCAATTCTCAGCAAATGTATGAATGAACCTTATGGGTTGAAATTTTCCAGCCGTTCCCGGCGATGGGATTTTCCAGCCCCACCAAAGTTAAACCCCATTGTGGGTTTGCTGATGGTGGAGAGTACAAACTTTGGGAAAATCCATTGACAGCAATGGGATTGGAAGAACCCCTGCAAAACACTGCAAGGGGGTGCAGTGGGTATAGAAAGTCTCACCAAAGGCCTACTTTACATTTGGTGGAATACCTTTGGATAGCATACAACGAGCATTCCTGCAACTTCAGGAGAAGGAGGAAAGCAAGCAACAAAGGCTGATTCTCACTGACCAACAGGAAGGTGGTCATGGGCAGCTATTTAGGAAAGTCATGGAGAAGGTTATTGGTACTTCAGTGCATCTTCAAAACTCAGACAAATTCCGCCTCCCTCCCCCCGATGTCCAAGAGGCAATGCCAGTGACATCTCAGCTGTTGAGAGGTGGTCACCAAGATTTTTGGATCCTGAGAAGATCTGCAGTCTCATGGATTTGCAACCGTGTTAGTGATCCCCAAAGCGACTGCAGAGCTCAGCTTTTACATCACCAGCTGCTCCACTGGTGACATGTATAGCATTTTGCAGGCTGCCACACACAAGTGCATCAGGAAAATGACCAATGCCTTCTTCCATTGTGCCAATGAGTTCACCAGGCTCACCATAGATGATGCTGGCCAGGTAATCAGGGCAACTGGCTTTGCTGCTAGTTGCTCATTTCTTCAGAGAGTAAAGGGATAATTGACTGCACTTATTTTGCCATTGGAGATCCATGGAAATAGCCATATAACACATATATGAATCACAAGGGATTCCACTCTCTAAAGTTTAACTGCCCTGTAATCCCAGATAAAGAATCACACATGCCTATGCTTGTATCTCAGGAAGTTCTCATGATTCATATATGCTACAGAACTTGCTTGCTGAGTTTCTTGAGCCCAGATTGATGGCTAGATCCTAAGTGACAAATGGTATCCCCTCCAGACCGGGAGATATCCCCACAGTTAAGTGGAAGAGTGATACACCACAACCCATACCTTTACCATTAACCAGACCATTAGTATGATGAAAATGCATTTTTGCTGCCTTGACAGCTCCAGACAGGCTCCTCAGGACGCACCACACAAGACTTTATGGACAGTTGTGTATTGAGGCCATGCAACGTGGCAAACCTTTGCATCAGGACGACAGAGAGCAGCAACACTCCTCAGTTGAGGATGAATTTGATGAGCCTGTGAAAGAGGACATGAATGTGTATGAGCCTTTAGTGGATGCCAGGGTCATGGAGACATCTGCCAGGAGTAATCTCTTATACATGAGATTCAGCAAGATTGTGGGAACTATATGAGCATTGTCTCACACTAGGAAATATTTGCTTGCTTATGATGTCTACCAATCCCTGCCAGCTTTCCCAACTGCATCCCCACCTTCAGGAGTTATCCTTAAATTTACATTCTCCAGCATCTTTATGAATAAGGGGAGTGGACATCTGTCACACACACTCGCTGTTGAAGACTATTACCCAGGAGAACTGAAGCATTTGCGGGCAGTCACGCATGACTGAGATTTCAGATCCTGCTCAATTGTTACTAATCCTCCATCTAAGGCAGTTTAAGGTCCATGCAGAACATAATCTCAGATTATCTTCCTGACCCTCCATATCACCGAGTGTCTGATAAATCCACATGTTTCTCTATGTGCGACCGACTGGCAAACCTCAAAATGAACACAAACACATATATGTTAAAGACTTATCACAAATACACAAAACTATAGTCTCCTTCTATAAAGAAGATATCTAACATTGCCCTGCAGCTATTTACGAATGCCAACTATGACGTATAACAATACAGCTTAGTTTTCACTAATGAATTTCCTCAAAAAGATGATGACATACACATGAATAAAGTGAAAATTATAAATTGTGCACTATTTACATGTGAAAAAGTGAAATCTCCACTTACCTTCTTGGGGCTACCATTGACTAGAAACTGAATGGCTTCAGCCATATAAATATTGTGGCTGTAAAAGCAACTCAGAGGAAATTTTGCAACAAGTAACTCACTTCCTGACTCCCGAAGCCTGTCGACCGTCCACAAGGCACAAATCAGGAACGTGATGGAATACTCTCCACTTACTTGGAGGAGAGCAGATTCAACAACACTCAGGAAGATTGACAACATAAATGGCTTGCTTGATTCATACACAATCCATCCAGCACAATTAATATCTACTCTCTCCACCACCAATGCACAGCAGCAAATGCACGATATACAAGATGCCCTGCAGCAACTCATCAAGGCTCCTTCAACAGCCCCTTCCAAACTCACGGGACTCGCTCAGTGAGACTAGAAATTCCCGCCTGAGGTCAGCGGAGGTTTCTGTTGTTGGTCTCTCACCTGCTTTGATTCAGTGACAGGCGAGTTCTGGCCATAATGCCTGCATCTAAAAAGACAAGGGCATCAAATGAACGGGAACAGCATCACTTACAAGTTCCCTCCAAGTGACACACCATCCTGATTTGGAACAATGATTGGGACTTTACTTTCGCTGGATCAAAATGCTGGACTCCCGTCCTAACAGCACTGTGGGTGTAGCTATAATACATGGACTATGGCGGTTTATGGAGGTAGCTCACCACCAACTTTCAAGGACAATTAGGGACGGGCAATCAATGCTGGCCTAACCAACGACCCTCACATCCCGTGAAAGAATTTTTAAAAAGGAGGAAGTGGAAATTTACTGACTTGTCAAATGCTAAATGACTTTGTCTGCACCCATTCCCCCCTCATACAATCTGTCTTGTAAATCCAATCATTAACTGAAGCCAAACTGTCACGTGCTTTCGTCTTAAATGCCATGCTGTCCTGAGGTGAATCATGCATTTACCTGTCTAGTCCATCTGCACATGTGCAAAAATACATACAGGGCAGACTGAATAAGATAATTGATTCTTTTCCTGCACTGGTCCCAGGTTCTTTGATGTACCTTAGAGTTGCTAACCTCTTCTGCAATCTCTGTCCAGGCTGCTTTGGTCGAGCAGGTGGGTATCCTGTTGCTATTGTTTGGGAAGAGAAGCTCTCACCATTCCCTGTTAGATTGGAAGAGAATCTACAGGGAGGCATCACAGAACCATGAACTGGTTTGCCTTGGATCTGACCCTTCCAGAGTGATGTGCAATGTGTTTGGGGGGGAGGGGTGTGGGAGGCTAATCCAGGGAGTTTTGTAAAAGCACCCTGAGCTGGCAAATTCCTTTTAAGATAAAACAATCAAATTAAATCAAATAAACTGAAGGACAAAATAAAACAAAACAGCCCCTCAAAGGGGAATCGTCCGAAACCAAAAACAAATCACAAATGAAACCTAAAACATCAAATCAAAAAGTGATTAAAAGGGTTGATAACACACTCCAGTTCCTGTAGTGCCCAAAGAGCACGGAAGGTATCAGATGGAGCAGAAGTGTTAGAGGGGAATTTGGTTTATTATCTTGATGAGGGCTATATACCTCCCCCTCAGATAGTAATGAGCAAAGTGTGCTGAAACTTTGGAACTAGTTAATTAAAGAGGAGTCTTAACTTATTCCTGAATCTACATGTACATCATTCCTTTTCTAGTGAGTTTATTTTTCCTCCACAGAAGACCTAAGGTTTAATTCCAATCACATCACAGCGAGTTACTGGCTGCCTGCTGCAAACCTCATTGAATTTTTAATTTCAGTCACTTGACTTACTTCCATGTTTCATGAGGCAATAGCTTATCATCAGAACCAGGCATAGTGACACAGTGGTTAACACTACTGCCTCACAGCACCAGGGACCCGGGTTCAATTCCCAGCTTAGGTCATTGTGTGGAGTCTACACATTTTTCCCTGTGTTTGCGTGAGTTTCCTCAGGATACATCGATGAAGGAAGAGCGGTGGACGTGGTGTACATGGACTTCAGCAAGGCGTTTGATAAGGTCCCCCATGCAAGGCTTCTTGAGAAAGTGAGAGGGCATGGAATCCAAGGGGCTTTGGCCTCGTGGATCCAGAACTGGCTTGCCAGCAGAAGGCAGAGAGTGGGTGTGGATGGGTCTTTTTCTGCATGGAGGTCGGTTACCAGTGGAGTGCCCCAAGGATCTGTTCTGGGACCTCTGCTGTTTGTCATTTTCATAAATGACCTGGATGAGGAAGTGGAGGGATGGGTTAGTAAGTTTGCCGACGATACAAAGGTCGGTGGTGTTGTGGATGGTCTGGAGGGATGTCAAAAGTTGCAGCAGGACATAGACAGGATGCAAGACTGGGCGGAGAAGTGGCAGATGGACTTCAACACGGATAAATGTGTAGTGGTCCATTTTGGCAGGAATAATGTGATGAAGGAGTACAATATCAAGGGTAGGAGTCTTAGCTGTGTTGAAGAGCAGAAGGATCTTGGGGTCTGGTTCCATAGGACTCTTAAATCGGCCTCGCAGGTGGAGGATGTGGTCAAGAAGGCGTATGGTGTACTGGCCTTCATTAATTGAGGGATTGAGTTTAGGAGTCAGGAGGTAATGATGCAGCTTTATGAGACTCTTGTCAGACCCCACTTGGAGTACTGTGCGCAGTTCTGGTCGCCTCACTATAGGAAGGATGTGAAAGCTATTGAAAGGGTGCAGAGGAGATTTACAAGGATGTTGCCTGGATTGGGAGGCAGGCCTTATGAAGAGAGGTTGAGGGAGCTGGGACTCTTCTCCCTGGAGAGACATAGGTTGAGAGGCGACCTGATAGAGGTTTATAAAATGTTGAGAGGAATAGATAGGGTGGATTCTCAGAGGCTATTTTCCCGAGCTGAAATGGTCGCTACGAGAGGACACAGATTTAAGGTGCAGGGAAGCAAGTACAGAGGAGATGTTAGGGGTAAGTTTTTCACTCAGAGGTGGTGAGTGAATGGAATCGGCTGCCGTCGGTGGTGGTAGAGGCGAACTTGCTGGGGTCTTTTAAAAGACTTCTGGATGAGTATATGGGAACTATATAGGGGTTTATAGATAGGTCTGTGGCTTGGTAGGTATAGATGTGATCAGCGCAACTCGTGGGCCGAAGGGCTTGTTTGTGCTATTGTATTCTATGTTCTATGTTCTACTCTGGTTTCCTCTCACAGACTAAAAGACATGCTGATTAAATGTATTGGCCATGTTAAATTCTCCCTCAATGTACCTGAAAAGGCACCGAAGTAGAGGATTTTTGCAATAGCTTCATTACAGTGATAATGCAAGTCTATTTGTGACATCAATAAACAAACAATAGAGCCTGGTACCAACTTTCCTTTTTAAAAACTGATGTAATGACAAGAATCTTTGATATAAAAATTAACACACATCTCACAGCTCAGTAAAGGTGCATATTTTTGAAAGAAATAAGCATTGAGCTATTTGCACTGTTACAAATCCAATACCTTGAATCAAAAAACACTTTTAATGCTGTTTTTTAATTGCTTCTGGCCTGTACCTCCTGCTATGCTTTATGCTTCTTCTTGCCCGCCCTCCCTGGGTTCAGCTGCCTGAACATCATCAGCAAATAATGTAAATATCTTAATAGGTTCCTTACTGTCAGCAAACAGAGATAGTAGGGGTGGAGACCTTAATTATCTCTCATTATGGTAAACAAGGCTGCATGCATACAGGCTAAATCACTTTATCCTAGGCCAAGATAGAGTGCTTTCACAAAATTCCCTGCCCTCAGTCCATTGCTAAAATGTGTCAATTGTATTTTTTTTCAAAGATACATATTGTTATAATTTTTGTAGCGAGCAGGTAGATATCTTTTTAAAAAGCAATTCAAAATACCCATTATATTCTGAAAGAGTGATGTAACAAAATTGCAGCTTAAAACAAAATTATTTTTACTATACAAGAATCAGACAAAGCAAGTATTATCTTGTGTAACCTCCTGCACTCTACAACCCAGAATCAATATGAGTTAAGCATCAATTTAACACACATTTGCAGTTAATAAACTATAAATTACACATTAAATGACAGATACAACTAAGATAAATCTTACAAATTTTACAAATCTCAACAGTCTATTCATCATATATATCGATTATTAATCTCAGTTACAAAAACTCTATCTTTCTCAAAGATTTTCAGGTTCTTTCTCCAAGAGCTTAAAGTTTATTTATTATTTATTAGTTGCAAGTAAGGTTTACATTAATATTGTAATGAAGTTACTGTGAGATTCTCCTAGTTGCCACACTCTGGCACCTGTTCGGATCAATGCACCTAACCAACACGTCTTTCAGGCTGTGGGAGGAAATCAGAGCACCCAGATGAAACCCATGCAGACTCCACACAGACAGCGACTCAAGCTGGGAATCAAATGCAGGTCCTTGGCAGTGGCACAATGGTTGGCACTGCTGCCTTATAATGCCAGGGACCTGGATTTGATTCCCAGTTTGAGTCACTGTCTGTGTGGAGTCTGCATGAGTTTCATCTGGGTGCTCTGGTTTCTTCCCACAGCCTGAAAGACGTGCTGGTTAGGTGCATTGATCCGAACAGGTGCCAGAGTGTGGCAACTAGGAGAATCTCACAGTAACTTCAGCATAGTGGCACAATGGTTAGCACTGCTGCCTTATAATATGCTGATCCCAGCCAATAGCAGGGCAAAACCAACCAGAATTCCACAAGTAGGGTCTTCACCAAAAATGGCAAACTGTAAAATCCCTACAGTGCAGAAAGAGGCCATTTGGCACATCAAGTTTGCACTAAAACTCTGAAAGAGCATTCCCTCTATCCTATCCAATAACCCCACATGTACTATGGCTAATCCACCTAACCTACACATCTTTAGATACTAAGGGGCAACTTATCCCGGCCAATCACCTAGTGTGCACATCTTTTAACAGTGGGAGGAAACTAGAGCACCCAGAGGAAATCCAGGCAGACACAGGGAGAATGTGCAAACTCCACACAGTCACCCAACGCCAGAATTGAACCCAGATCTCTGGCTAACTATTGTGTCACTCCAAACATTAGCAAAAATTCTTCAACTCTGCTCAAGGGAGTCTGGATGATGTAAATATACCAATGTGACCTTCAAGTAACAGAAACTGAGCAATAGCAATTACCTCTTTGCTTATCTCAGTTTCTGGATCTAGGCTTGTGTTCAGCCTGCCTGTACTGCACCATTGGAATCATTATCTGAACTTGGGTAACTCTGTATCTTTTTATATGACTTCAACCAGTTTCAGTTTTCCAGAAGTTTTGGTTCTCAACTACAGAACAGAATTTTATATGCCCTCGGTGGGTGTGTTTCCAGTATGGATTGGGCGGGGCCATGTAAAATGGCATGCATGCATATTCCAACACCTTACCACCCACCCTAGGGATCACTCCCATAATATGAGAGGGAGATGGACAGGACACATAATCAGTAACTCCCTTCCCATATTAAAGTGACATTTAAGAGTAAATTAGGCTTGTTAGGAAGTCTATTCACCCAAATAATACATTTGGCGTGGGCAGCAGGGCAGGAGCAAAAAGCCTGATTTATAACCTCAAATGGTCATAGGGCAGGAAGGATGAGGGGGTCACTCTTGGATGCTGTTCATCGATGCTCTTAGAATGGACCCCCTTAACTCAACATCCCTTCTTCTTTCCTACACATTCCCTGTCTTGAAGCAATCCTCTTTCCCCCTGCCAACTGCGCATGTCCCTCATTCGCCTGTACCAAGACACCAGGATTGCCTGCATGTCACTTCAGCTATAACCCCAGCACTTATCACTGACTCCCTCCTGGCCCTTCCAGCACTGATGGGGCTGCCAACCAATGGTTCTAGCCAATGGCTTCAGAGGATGGTCTATCTACAGAAAAATGCAAGCGTTCAGCTTCATCATCACAATTGCCTTAATCACAATATTATTACTTGCACTGTTCGTAGAGCATGGAAGAATGTTCAATGGTGCAAATAAAGCCATACTGGTTGATCTCTTAATGGGTGCTTTTAGCATAATTCCCTTTGTCTTTTTGTTTATGCAATGCCTATCAATTACAGTACCCCCCCAACACCTCTTCCCTCCTTCATAGAATAAATCTTGTCCGATTTACCTTGCCTTTAGCTCTGACAAAGGGACACCCAATTTGAAATGTTGACTCTATTCCCACAGATGGCTGAGATTTCCTAACATTTTTGGTTTTCATTTCAGATTCCAGCATCTGCGGGGTTTTGCCTTTATATTAAAGCCATACCGTGTTATGCTGATAAGTTGTGACGATGGTTGCAAATTTCTGCAAAGCTTCTCCAGTTTGTCTATCTTAGCCTTAGCAGAAAGAGCTGTCAAAACCAGGTACAGTGCAGGAGCCATTACTCCAGAGTTCTCTCAGCTCTTTGGTTGAAGTGATAGTGAAGACTTTTTTGTTGCAGTTTCTCAGTGTACACATGGTCTTGACGGAAATACCAAACAACAATCCAATCAAACAAATTTAGATTCAGGCAGTGATTTATCATTTATATTGAAAAATGGACCGAATTGTGGAAGTTCGTCCTCAAAACGCTGGTAAAAGTCAAATAATTGTTTCATAAAAATAAATCTTCAATTATCATGTCACTATAAACTAAAGACCCTAATTATAAATATGTCAAGTGGCAGAATTCAATCCCCAAGACACTGGTAAAAATCATCAATTCCAATGTAATAAAGATAGGCTAATTGAATAAACTATTTTCTAAGTCAAAGACCCTGAGTAAAATTGCACAGAATTTCCAGGAGACATACACATTTTCTTCATTAAATATATAAAGATAGAACATACGATTGAGAGGAAGATTAACAAAGAGTGTTGAAGTTATTTCTCAAAATGGCATTAATAACTAAAAAAACATGCTGAAACATCAGTGAAGTCCTACAAGTTTACATCTCTCAAGAAATCTATTGTGCATAAAATAGCCCCAATACCTGTTCCAAAACTGCCAGAAAAGCATCTTACATAATTCATATTGTCTTCTAAATATGTAATTTGCATATAGAAGCATAGAAACTAGAAGCAGGAGTAGGCCATTCAGCCCTTCAAACCTCCTCTGCCATTCGTCTTGATCATGGCTGATCATCGAATTCAATATCTGGATTCCCTCCTTCCTCCATATACCTTGATCCCTTTAGTCCCAATAGTTACATCTAATTTTTTCTTGAAATCAGACAATGTTTTGGCCTCAACTACATTTGGTGGTAGTGAATTCCATACAATCGCCACTCTCTAGGTGAAGGAATTTCTCCTCATCTCAGTTCTATAAGGTTTACTGCTTATCCTCAAACTATAACTCCTAATTCTGGACTCCCCCACCATTGGGAACATTCTTTCTGAATGTACCCTGTCTAACCCTGTTAGAATTTTATAAGTTTCTATGAGATCCTCTCTCAGTCTTCTAAACTCCAGTGAATATAATCCTAACCAACTTGCCTCTCCTCATGTGACAGGCCTGCCATCCCATATATTTATTCAATATGATTGTCTTGGAATATGAAAGGATCATTGAACCAATTCTGCATAAATACACTGGCAGTTCATTCAGTGTGTCTTAGTTCTACAATTAGAAATTTGTAATAACTTCCACGGCGAGAAAAAGGCATGGAATAAATTTTGGAAGGCTCGATATTAACGTCTGAATATGTTGTCTTGGTTTATCAGTGATTTTCAATCTAAGTAATTAGCTTGAACATGGACCCTTTAGCTAATTGCTCTTGTACTAACTTAAGTTTGGGCTCCTATTCCTGAAGTATTCCGTTAAGTTTACATTTAGGTGAGGTAACTGTCAGATTTGGATGCTTTTGTATTTTTAAATGAGAAAATCAAATCCTCTCATATGGTGCTGCGAAAATGAATTTGATTAAGAAGTTTCATCAGCAATCTTCTTTGCATGTAGCAGTTCATTCTTTGTTGGTCTTATTCTCCATTTTTGAATCATTAATTATCTTTTGAAGTCAGCTTTTTTCGAATGCCATCATCCATTCCATGCCCTGTGCATGGTGCTTGTACTTTTGAACATGTTTGGCTGATTCAACTATTGTCTGGCTTAAATTAAGCCATCCACAAGATAATTTACAAAGCAAAGTGATGAAAACTTTGTGGGTTTCTCGCTTTGCAAACAACAAAAGCTATTTTGTAATTAAAAAGAATCATTTGTACTGTATCTGCGTTGTAAGGTTGAAGGTTGTTTTTACAGTAGGATGGAAAGTGTTTTTAGAAGCCACATGAAAAGCGTGCACCCAGAAAACAATTTCCAAAGCAAATAATATGCAAAAGCAACAAACTACTTCACATTAGAATCATATTAAAAATGTGTGCATCTCATTAGTGGAAGCTGTAACAATTATAATAGCACTCCTCAGTGCAAACTAATTCTGCCCTATTCTGTGAATAATATTAAATAATTGGTCAAAAGTGTGCATATTTTTATTTGGTTTGCTTCAAGTACACTAATGTAAGAAAAAATTGAAACTTTGTGATATCCCTCTCTCATTCCATTATGCATCTTTTGTGAGTTGCATCATCTTGAAGTAAATGCTTAATAAAGGCACCACAGAGGTACAATGTGTCACTGCAAGATTTAACAGGCTACAAGATGAAGGCATGTCAAATTGCTGTTCCAACGCACCCGTCCCTGATGAGCTCAATGCATTCTATGCCAATTTTGAGCAAGAGGTCAGCGAGAGCATGTCCTCCACCCTGGAAGCTCTGGATGAACCTATATCTGGGGTCACCATTGCAGACATCAGAGCAGCTTCCTTGAAGGTCAATCCACAGACAGTGACTAGCCCAGGTGGATACCCAGATGTACACTCAGATCCTGCATGGTTCAGCTGGCGGAGATATTCACAGACATCTTCAACCTCTCTTTACAACAATCTGAGGTTCCTATCTGCTTCAAGAAAACGACCGTCATCCCGGTACCTAAGAAAAATCAAACAGTGTGCTTTAATGTTTACCGGCTGGTGGCTTTGTCATTCATCATTATAAAGTGCTTTGAAAGATTAGTCATGGCACGAATCAATTCCAGCATTCTGGACTGCCAGGATCCACTACAGTTATAAGAGGTCCACAGCAGACACCATTTCCCTGGCTCTGCACTCAACCCTGGAGCATCTAGATAACAAGGACAACTATGTCAGACTTCTATTTATTGACTGCAGCTCAGCCTTCAACACCATTATTCCCACAAAATTCATCTTCTAGCTCTGTGGCCTGGACCTCAGCATCTCGTTCTGCGACTGGATCCTGAACTTCTTAATTCACAGACAACAATCAGTAACATAGGCATCAACACCTCCTCCATGGTCACCCTCAACGTTGGTGCCCCATAAGACTGTGTTCTCAACTCCCTGCTAAACTCTTTATGCACCTATGTCTGTGTGGTCAAATTACCCTCCAATTCAATTTTCAGGTTTTCTGACAACACCATCATAGTGGATCAGCTCTCAAACAATGATGAGCCAGAGTACAGGAATGAGATTGAGAATCTGGCAAACTGATGCTGCAACAATAATCTCTCACTTAATGTCAATAAAATGAAGGAGATTGTCATTGACATTAGAAGGCGTAAAGGAGAACATGCCCTGTCTACATGCATGGGGATGAAGTAGAAAGGGTCGAGAGCTTCAAGTTTTTAGGCATCCAGCTCACCAACAACCTGTCCTGGTCCCTCCCCATAGTGATATTATAGTTAAGAAAGCCCACCACCGCCTCTATTTTCTCAGAACACTAAGGAAATTTGGCATGTCAGCTATGACAGTCTCCAACTTTTACAGATGCACCATAGAAAGCATTCTTTCTGGTTGTATCACACTTGGTATGGCTCCTGCTGTGCCCGAGACTGCAAGGAACTACTAAAGATCGTCAAGGTAGTGCAATCCATCATGCAAACAAGCCTCCCATCGATTGATTCTGTCTACACTTCCCACTGCCTCAGCAAAGCAGCCCGCATAATTAAGGACCACATGCATTTTGGACATCCCCTCTTCCACCTTCTCCCTTCGGGAAAAAGATACAAAAGTCAGGTCAGAGGCGTTGGTGGGCTTTCTTAACTATATGCATGGTGGGACCAGGACAGATTGTTGGTTACCTGAACACCTTAAAACTTAAAGCTTTCAACTTTTCTACTTCATCCCCGTTGATGTAGACAGGAGCACGTTCTCCTTTACGCTCTCTGAAGCCAATGACTATCCCCTTCATTTTATTGACATTAAGGGAGAGATTATTGTTGCTGCATCAGGATCTCTATCTCATTCCTGTACTCTGTCTCATCATCGTTTGAGATCTGACCCACTACAGTGGTGTTGTCAGCCAACTTGAAAATTGAATTGGAAGGAATTTGGCCACACAGACATAGGTGGACAAGGAGTTTAACAGAGGGCTGAGAACACAGCCTTGTGGGGACACTGGTGTTGAGGCTGATCATGGAGGAGGTGTTGTTGCCTATTCTTACTGATTGTGATCTGTGAGTTAGGAAGTTTAGGATCCTGTTGCAGAAGGAGGTGCTGAAGCCCAGGCCACAGAGTTTGGAGATGAATTTTGTGGGAATAATAGTGTTGAAGGCTCAGCTGTACTAACTGACTCAAGAACAGTTTCTTCACTGCTGCTGTCGGACTTTTGAATGGACTTACCTTGCATTAATCTTTTTCTACTCCCTGTAACATTATATTCTGCATTCTCTCATTTCCTTCCCTATGAATGGTATGTTTTGTCTGTATAGAATGCAAGAAACAATACTTTTCACTGTATGTTAATACATGTAACAAAATTAATCAAAGCAAATCAAATCAAATCAATGGTTAGGGTGGCACAGTGGCACAGTGGTTAGCACTGCTGCCAAACAATGCCAGGTACCCGGGTTCCATTCATGCCTTGGATCACTGTCTGTGTGGAATCTGAACATTCTCCCAGTGTCTGCATGGGTTTGCTCTGATTTCCTCCCCAGGTCCAAAGATGTGCTGGTTAGATGTATTGGCCATGCTCAATTCTCCCTGAACAGGTGCCGGAGTGTGGCGACTCGGGGATTTTCACAATATCTTCAATGCAGTGGTAATGTAAGCCTACTTGTGACTAATAAATAAACTTTAACTTTTTGAGGGTTGTAAACATTGTTTCCTTGTATTGTTGCATCAAAAGTTATTGAAACAAAAATGGCTTTTTAATTTATTTATTGCTTCATCACTTGCATGTATTCTGGTTATTCTCATTCACAATGCAGCCCACATCCCACCAAAAGACAACAAGCTAACTCCATTGCCATGTCTCGGAGCTCCAGATTTTGTGCTACTTGCAAAATTTGATTGGAATGGACTGGTTTCTGTACAAAGTCTTTCAATGAAAAACAACAATGAAATAACAGAGTACTTGTAACTTGAGAACTGGTTATGATAAAAACACAGGTCTGTTCAAAATCATCCATAAAATGCCACCGAGGTTGAATATATCCCGATGCACAGAATAACAGAGAAACAGTACTTGTGCCAATTCTTGCAGTAAAATACAAGCCAGTCTTCCTCGTCTTGTATAGAAGCCCCAACATCTTCAAAAAGAAAACTAACTGAGTAAAAATAAAGCTGGAATGACAGTTAGAATTAACTGCATGGGGTCACGCAGTCAGGGTAGAGACTGGCTCCCAGCTGAGCTTGCTGCCATACATTTTGTTTGCCTATCTGTTCTGCTGTTGTGTCAGCTTAAATATAATCAATAAAAAATGAGCACGCCAGAGGGGAAGGGGGAGCAACAGATAAAATAAATAGCACTCTCCCCATCGCAATTCATTCTGATTACTGCAGGAAAAGCTTTAACTTTCACAACAGATCTCCAGAAGTTGGCACCGGGACATTCCAGCACCAGCCCTCAAACCAAATGTCATCACGGGTTGTTTAAGGATTCAAGAGATAAACCTTCAGGGAATTAATCAATTCTTGCAATAGTATTTCATGTTTGGATGATTGACAGCATTTGGAACAAATATTCATAGCGTCAGAGCCCTTTTGAACAAAGCATTTAGCTTTCTCTATGGAATGTGTTAATACCAGCGATAAAAAGTGGCAGTGAGGCCCACTTATTCAGGCTTAATAAAAAATATCCATCTACCAAGTGTCTCTTTCTGTTAAGACTGTTGATAATGTCCTGGCCTTGCATTTAATTAAAGACTAAGAACGCTTACACAAATATCAATTTAACCAATGATGCAAAATATATCTCTTTCCTTCTAACTAAATCTCTATTCAAACTTGCCATCTCGTACCAAAGTAAATATAAATCTCGTAACAATAAAATACAGCTAATTGCAAAGTTTTGTCATGAGCTACCAGCTCCTGAATTTTGTTGAGTGGGTGGGGAGAAGGGATGGGCTGAAGGCAGGAATCACTAGCAACTTGAGTGTTGAAAAGGTGTGTTGCTTTTTAGAAATAGTCTGTTCCAAAATCATAAAAGTTATTCTCTCAAAAAAATTCTGAAAGTCGACCATGTGAAAACTGGAGTATTTTACGCTGGTTTTTTCAGTGGGAGTTCAGAGAAGAATCTCCCACACTGCGCGCTGCAGAGGCCACTAGGAGATGCAGCCTATTCCCACTGAAGAGGTTGACTGCACTGAACGGGCTACTGCACATGTATTGACCTGTCAGTGCTGACATCGGTGCATGTGCAGTGGCCCTGCACTGCCAGCCTCTCAACAGTTAACCAGTCCAATTGCTGGCAAGCCCAGTGATCCCAACATCACTCACCCTCCACAACATCCCCCCCCCCACACCCCCAGGGCCCGATCACTTGTCCTCTGAACGCATCCTTCTGGTCGGCCCCAATCTCCAACTCTTTCCGCCTCCATCGATTCCTCATCTCCATAGTCCTGAACCCCCTCCCCTTCGCTGCAGTGCTGACCCTCTCCCAGCAGGCTAACCCGGTTGGTGCCCCTCCCAGCCTACCCCACCCCAATTGCTGCCCTCCCTCTTTCCCCCAGCAATCCCTATGCAAAGCGGCAGAGGGAGCCGCCATGCCCATCGATCACCCTAAACAGGTCCCTCCACTAGGGCCCACCCTTTTGATACTCCCCCATGATTGATGGACAGTGCCAAGGTGCTCCTAGACATTGGCACTTTGCCTCTTGTGCAGTGCCAGGATGTACAGACTGACACTGCCAGGGTGCCAATGCCCAGGGGGCACCCCATACTGTCCAATGCTTTTGGGGCCCAATTGCACTTCCCCTTCAATCCAGCGGGGTTGGGCTACTAGTTCCCTGTTAGTGGGGAGCTCCTCTAGACCCCACAGTGGTGGGGTGGGAGAGAGTGGCTGGGAGATACAGCAAGCTTGGAGCCTTCAGTCCCAGGCATTCAGACTCCATGCAAATGATAACTTGCTCTTTGCTCTTTGTGCCTTCCAATTGATATCCATTATGGATCTGATACCACCAGGAATCAGGCACTGCAAGACACTAATGGAGTGCGAACGCATATGCGAACCCCACAAATCGGCCTGTTGCACTAATATTTTGGTGCCGTGGGATGTGAGAATTGTGGCCCACATTTGTTTTAAAATAGATCAGCCAAATTTCACCACCTAACTTTTCAATGGCACACATTGTTTGCAATTGAGATCAATGGCATTGGATATTACCGTTCCCATCAATTCCACACCATTGCGTGCAATTAGCTTGATTAGCTGGTTCATGATGAGCATGAGTTCAATTCCTATGCCAACTCAGGTTATTTGTGAAGGCTCATAGTCTCATCCTTGCCCCTCATTGAGGTGTTGTGATCCTCAGGTCAAATTATCACCAGTCAGCTCGCTCTCTCAAAAAGAGACAGAGCAGCCAATTGTCTTCTGGGACTTTTTGATCTTTCATTTGTTTCTGGGAGACAATTTGTTGACTTAAGAGAAACTGGGAGGTTATTTGTATTCTTTGCTTCCATGACTCGACCATATATTGCATTTCAAACTTACTTGGAAAATCTTACAATGAGAGCTGTAGACCCACCAGAGTGGGCTGTATCGTCTAAGAGAATTACAGTATAGAGTTTGTTGTCACAAAGAGGTCTATAGAGTTTCTGCATTATTGCTAGCACTATAAGGATTCTGGAATATTTTGGGGTCAATGGAGTTTCTCAGTCATTGAGAAAACTGAAGTGGATTTGTGTCATTGTAAACATTAGCTTTCACAGTTTTTTAAACGGGATGGTGGCAGGGGGTTTAATTTTATACCCCCTAAATAGAATAAGTCTGATGGTGCTTGTGTTCTCTTCATTTATTTGCTATATAGAAAGGGAATAGCTGACTGAGGATGCTGAGGAAACTAAATTGATAAACACTCTAAGGATTCCAGAATTTCTCTGTGTGAGCCATCAGCAGCATTCCTGGAGAGACTAGAACGTTCTCCACGGATTAAAATACTCTTAGCAAAATTCCACTGCAACCTCTCCCCAGACATCCTGTCAATTTGAATCAGTCTATGCT
This sequence comes from Sphyrna mokarran, assembly GCA_024679065.1. Taxonomy (NCBI): domain Eukaryota; kingdom Metazoa; phylum Chordata; class Chondrichthyes; order Carcharhiniformes; family Carcharhinidae; genus Sphyrna; species Sphyrna mokarran. Next base: position 99,705,240 of record JAGIQG010000001.1, on the reverse strand, counting down.
TAAGTGTCTGCTTTTTTGACTCCCATTAAGGAAAACTGCCGGCTGCCTCTACCAAATCCAGTGAGACTTCACAAGTTTTGAAAAAAAACAAAACCAATTTAAGACCTATCATATTTATTTTAAAAATATGATCAAACTAATTCCCTTGATTGGTCTGGATCACTAGAGAAGCTTTTCTGATAAGATTCCTAGACGTTGCTGCCCCAGAGTTTTTATTCTGAGGGGTGACTGATTGAGCTTCTGCTGAACGAGGCCCCTGAGCCTAAGGGGACCCTTATCTTATCACAGTTGAGACTTAGGCTACATCGCATGGCTGACTGCTATGGACTAGTGGCTTCAGAAGCTGGGCAGTTCGTAACACTGGCAATACTCAATTGACAGTGGTATAGTCATCAAAATCATCCCACATATCTGATTCACTTAGCAACAAATAAAGACTCCCTTCCACCAAATCCTCATCACTATTGTTGTCATATTCACTCTCAGCTTTGTATGTGGGATTACAACCCAAAGTTTGTGTGGAACTCTTTTGGAGAAAAAAATCCAAAATTTTCTGGCCAACAGCCTCAATTTTTGTGATTCCCATTCGAGAGTTCCTTGGGACATGAAATCTGGCTTAAGGAAAAGGAAATACATTTTGTTCACGATTTTCCTACATTTTAGAATATGCTGTGGTACATCCACAATTGGAGTTTTAAATTTTAATCAACTTGGCAAACCAGTTAATGCAGGTCATTCATAGACCATGTATGAAAGGAGGTTGAAACATATTTGTGTCTGAAACAAGAAATGGTAACATTTTTCTGAGAAAGGCTTCTTATAGTCTTTAATGGTGCAGAAGTTATGGATAATTGAAATGCCTTTGTTATAAATTAAAACATTCCAGGATATCAGCATGGTTTTATGAAGGGTAAATCATGTTTGACTGATTTGCTAGAGTTCTTTGAACATGCAGTGAGCAGAGTGGATAATTGAGTTCCTATAGATGTAATGTACCTGGACTTCCAGAAAGTATTTGATAAGTTGCTGCCCAAAAGATTAATGCACAAAATAAGATCCCTTGGGGTTGGTGGTAATACATTAGCTTTGATAAGAGGATTAGCTAACGAACAGAAAGCAGAGAATGGGGATAAATATATTTTTTTCTGGTTGGCACATTGTAACTCATGGTGTGCCAGAGGGTTCAGTTCTCAGGCCCCAACTACTTACAATCTATATTAATAACTTGGATGCAGGAATAGAATGCACCAGTGCTGGGAAAGCAATAAATATTCTTGCAGCATCCAGGAAATAATAAATTTAAAAATGGGTATAGATAGGTTGGGTGAGTGGGCCAAAATTTGGCAGATGGAATTTAACATGGATAAGTGTGAGGTTTTTTTGGTCAGAGGAATAAAAAGGTAACTTATTCTCAAATGGAGAAAAACTTTTTGAGGAACAGGATCTGGGTGTCATTGTGCATGAATCACAGAAAGTTAACACATAGAATCCTTGTAGTGCAAAAAGAGGCCATTTGGCTCATCAAGCTTATACCTATCACAATCCCACCTAGGTTTTGTTCCCTTAACCCTCATGTTTTCTCTGCTAATCCCCCTGACACTAGAGTTAGTTTAGCATGGCCAATCAACTTAACCCACATGTTTGGGTTGTGGGAAGAAACTGGAGCCCAAGTTATTAATAAAGATTGTAAATAGTTGGGGCCTGAGAACGGAACCCAATGACATACTGCTAGTTACTGCTCACCAACCATGTAGACGTGGGGAGCATGTGCAAACGCACACAGACAGGGACCTGAGACCAGAATTGAATCTGGATCTCTGGTGCTGTGAGGCAATAGTGCTAACCCACTGTGCTATGGTTTTGTGAAGGGTAGGTCGTGCCTTACTAACCTCATTGAGTTTTTTGAAAAAGTGACTAAAGAGGTGGATGGGGGTAAGGCGGTTGATGTGGTATATATGGACTTTAGTAAGGCGTTTGATAAGGTGGCCCATGGAAGACTTCTGCAGAAAATGCAGATGTAGGGGATAGAGGGTGATTTAGCTAATTGGGTTAGGAATTGGCTAGCAGATAGAAGACAGAGGGTGGTGGTTAATGGGAGATATTCATCGTGGAGTTTGGTGACAAGTGGTGTACCTCAGGGGTCTGTTTTGGGGCCCCTGCTGTTTGTAATTTTTATAAATGATCTGGATGAGGGTATTGAAGGATGGATTAGTAAATTTGCAGGTGACACTAAAGTCGGTGGAGTGGTAGATAGTGAAGAGGGGTATTATAGTTTGCAGAGAGACTTAGACAAGTTGCAGAGCTGGGCTGAGAGGTGGCAAATGGAGTTTAATGTGGAAAAGTGTGAGGTAATGCACTTTGGCAGGAATAATAAATGTGTAGAGTATAGGGCTAATGGTAGGATTCTTAATAGTGTTGATGAACAGAGGAATCTTGGTGTATTTGTGCATAGATCCCTGAAAGTAGGCAGTCAAGTCGAGAAGGTTGTTAAGAAGGCATATGGAGTCTTAGCTTTTATTGGTAGGGGGATTGAATTTCGGAGCCTGCAACGTCATGTTGCAACTGTACAAAACTCCAGTGCGGCCGCACTTGGAGTATTGTGTGCAGTTCTGGTCCCCACATTATAAGAAAGATGTGGAGGCATTGGAGAAGGTACAGAGGAGGTTTACCAGGATGTTGCCTGGTATGGAGGGCAGGTCTTATGAAGAGAGGCTGAGGGATTTGAGGTTGTTTTCGTTGGAAAGAAGGCGGCTAAGAGGAGACCTTATTGAAACATATAAGATGATAGAGGTTTAGATAGGGTGGACAGTGATAGCCTTTTTCCTAGGATGGAGAAAGCTAGCACGAGGGGACACAGCTTTAAATTAAGGGGTGATAGTTATAGGACGGATATCAGAGGTAGGTTCTTTATCCAAAGGGTGGTTTGGGAGTGGAATGCCCTGCCTGCGGCAGTTGTAGATGCGCCAAGTTTGGTGGCGTTTAAGAGGTTAGTTGATACGTATATGGAAGAGAAGGGAATGGTTTAGTTTGGAGGGTCATTGCTTTTTATATTGGTCGGCGCAACATTGAAGGCCGAAGGGCCTGTTCTGTGCTGTAATGTTCTATGTTCTATGTTCTATGTTCCGCCCTATGTAGGTGCAGCAAGTATAATGGAGGCAAGTGAAACTTTAGCATCAATTGCTAACTGAGTGTCAGTCCAGGCAGCAGCAGGAGGGGGAACGCAGAAACACAAACTTGGATGAACGGCAGTGACTGAACTAATAAAATCTGAAAATTGAAATATGTGATAGCACAGGAAAGTGTGCTGATTGGCTGGTAAGGAATTTATAGGGACTAGTTTTAAGTAGCAGCAAATTTAGAAGAGTGTATCATTATTAACGGGTAGTCTGAGAATATTATTTTAAGTATTAAAAAAACCTAATTAACTAAATTAAAAATGGCAGTGCAGGCGATGTGTTGTAGCTGTGGTATGTGGGAGTTGATGAATTCCATTGCCAGCTACAGTGACCAGATCTGCAGAAAGTGTTTCTCACTCAAGAAACTTGGCTCAGAGTTGATGAGCTGGAATTTGAGCTTCAGACACTGTGGCACATCAGGGAAGGGGGAAAAGTTACCTTGATGTGTTTCAGGCAGTCACACTTTATGGGCTGAGTATGTCAAATTTGACAACACCAGGCTTAAAGCCAACCGATTTATTTGATAAAACCTGGTGTTGTCAAACTTCTTACTGCGTTTACTCCAGTCCAACACCGGCATTTCCACATTATGTCAAATTTGGCAGTGGTGCGGGCCAGGAAGGTGTGATGATGAGTAAGGCAAGCAGAGGGATCCCGAATCTAGCATTGGAGGATCATCAGCTCTTGATCTTGTCCAGCAGGTAGGAGGTATTTGCTCCATATGTAGATGAGGAAAAAGACTGTTGAGAGGATGGTCAAACTGACAACTGCATTGTGGTACAGGAGGCTATTCAACTAGGGAAGGGAAAAAGAAAAAAAGTGATAGTGCTAGGGGAATTCTATAATGAGGTGTACAGACAGCATCCTTTGTAAGCAGGATTGAGAGACAGCATGGTATATTGCCTACCTGGTTTCAAGGTGAGGGACATCTCAAACTGGCTTGAAGTGATTTTGGAGAGGAAGGGGGAGGATCCAGTTGTTATGGCTCATGTTGGGACTAACAACATAAGCAAGAGGTCCTAGTTGGGCAATATCAGGAGTTAGGAACAGACTGAAAGAACCTTAGGGGTTATAATCATTGGTTTGCTACCTGGACATTATGCCAATTGGCATAGAGATAAGAAAATTAGGAAGTAAACATGTGTCTAAAGGAGTAATGCAGAAAAGAGAGGTTCCCTTTTGTGGGGCACTGGCATCAGTATTGGGACAGAAAGGAACTGTACTCTTGGGGCGGGCACCACCTGAACTGATCTGGGACCAATGTCCTAGCAGAAAGGATAAATCAGGTGGTCACAACCAGTAAACATGGGAGACCTCAAAGGAAGTCGGTACAGTTTCAAAAACAAATAACAGGACAAAGAGTGTAGAAACAATCAGGAATCCTATTTCAGGCATGGCAAGTAATGGAAAAATTATTACAAGCATATTACTTAAACCAGAAGAGACAAAAATAAAAAAAAATGTGAATAAAGTGTCAGTACTAAGGGACAGGTTAGAATGTGCGGCCCAAATAAAGGGATGGGGTAGGGTGATTTCCCCCAAAATGTTCCAAGTGGTGAATTAACAGAAAAACTGGTGTAAACGGGGAGGCGATGGCCTCGTGGTGGTAGCGATAGATATTAATCCAGAAACTCAGCTAATATTCTGGGGCAGCAGGTTCAAATCCTGCAGACAGTGGAATTTGAATTCAATAAATAAAATATCTGGAATTAAGAATCTACTGATGACCATGAAACTATTGTTGATTGTCAGAAAAGCCCATTTGGTTCAATAACGTCCTGTAGGGAAGGAAATCTGCTGTCCTCACCTGGTCTGGCCTTCATATGATTCCAGAGCCACAGCAATATGGCTGACATTTAATTGTCTTCTGAACAAGGACAAGTCATTATGGGCAATAAGTGCTGGGCAAACAGTGATGTTCATGTCCAAGAATGAATTAAAAAGAAATCACGATTGTTTTTTCAGTGGAAGGTCGCACTCTAATCTCCCACTCTGTGCAATGAAGATGTCACAATGGTGAATATAATTAAAAGTTTAGGGGCAGGGCCTATTCATGCTGGAGTCTGACTGTTCCAGGCCTCTGTGCATGCACACTGGCCCCTATCTGTCAGTCTGCAGTTTGCTGGCCAGCTCAATTGCTGACCAGCCCAGGATTCCCTCAGTGCTGTCACCCCCCTAACCTGTCCCCCTGGGCCTAATCATGGCCACCCAGCCATTTGCAGACCAGCCCTGACCTCCCTCCTGTCTTGGAAATTTATGATCTCCAGCACCACCCCCCACCCCTGCCCCCACCAGCAGTGATGATCCTCCCACCCGCTGGCAGATTGCCCCCCCCCAACACAACCCCCTCTTCACAGGAGGGTGACATCCTCTGCTGAACCCCTGCCCACCTTTCAGGAGGCAAACCCCTTAGCACTACCCTCCTCCCCACAGGAGGGAGACCTCCCCCGCCAGAAACCCACACCTTCCAGCAGACACCCCTACCTGCCTGCCCTGATCATGGAGACCAGGCATCAATCGCAATGGTAGAGTGGCAGCAGACAGACCCCATCAATCGCCCCAAGCAGGCCCTACCCCTTTGGCGCTGTCCCATGCCAGGTGTGCAATGCCAAGGTGCCCCCTGAGCACTGGCACTTTGCCCCTTGGGGCAGTGCTGGGGCAGTGCTGGGGCAGTGCTGGGGCACAGACTAGCACTGCCAGGGTGTCCATACTCAGTGGCACCATGCTGTGCCACCTGACCCTGGGGGACCTTGGTTGCCCCCCCACACCCCCCCCCCCACCACCCCCCCCCCCCCCACCCCCCACCCCCCACAACCCCCCCCACCCCCCCCACCCCCCCACACCCCCCCCACCCCAACACCCCCCCCACCCCCACACCCCCCCACACCCCCCACACCCCCCCCACCCCCCACCCCCCCCACACACCCCCCCCCCCACCCCACCCCCACCCCCCACACCCCCCCCCCCACCACCCACCCACCCCCCCCCCACCCCCACCCCCCACACCCCCCCCCCCCCCCCCCACACCCACACCCCCCCCCCCACACCCCACCCCCCACACCCCCCCCCCCCCCACCACCCCCACTCCCCACCCCCCCCCACCCCCCCCCCCCACACCCCCACACCCCCCCCCCCCCACCCCCACCCCCACCCCCCACCATTGTTTTACAACAATCTGAGCTCCCTATCTGCTTCAAGATGATGACTATCATCCCGGTATCTAAGAAAAACCAAGCAGCAAGCCTTAATGACTACTAACCAGTGGCTCAACATAAATCATTATGAAGTGCTTCAAAAGCCTAGTCATGGCACAAATCAGTTCCAGCCTCCTGGACTACCTGGATCCACTGACCACTGCAACAGGTCCACAGCAGACGCCATTTCCCTAATCCTGCACTCAATCCTAGAACACTCAGATAACTATGTCAGATTCCTATTTATTGACTACAGCGCAGTCTTCAACATTATTATTCCCACAAAATTCATCTCCAAACTTCATAGCCGGGGCCTCAGCACCTCCCTCTGCAATTAGATTATGAACTTAAATGTTTAAAGCAATATTTAACTCAGTCCACAATCAGTAAGGGTAGGCAACAACACCTCCTCCATGATCATCCTCAACCTTGGTGCCACACAAAGCCATGTTCTGAGTCCTCTGCTATAGTCCTTATACACCAATGACTGTATGGCCAAATTCCCCTCCAATTCGATTTTTAAGTTTGCTGATGACATCACTGTAGTGGGTCAGATTTCAAACAATGAGATAGAGAACCTGGTGAATTGATGCAGCAACAATAATCTCTCTCTCAATGTCAACAAAATGAAGGAGATTGTCATCAGCTTTAGGAAGCGTAAAGTAGAACATGCCCCTGTCTACATTAACAGGGACGAGATAGAAAGGGTTGAGAGTTTCAAGTTTTTTAGGTGTCCAAATCACAAACAACCTGTCCTAGTACCTCCCATGTCGACACTATAGTAAAGAAAGCATACGAATATCTCTACTTTCTCAGGAGACTAATTTGGCATATCAGCTACGACTCTCATCAATTTTTATAGATGCCCCATAGAAAGCATTCTTTCTGATTATATCACAGCTTGGTATGGTTCCTGCTCTGCCCAAGACCGCAAGGAACTATAAAAGGTCATGAATATAACCTAGTCTACCACACAAATCAGCCTCTCATCCATTGACTCTGTCTACACTTCCCACTGCTTTGGCAAAGCAGCCAGCAAAGTTAAGAACCTCATGCATCCCAACCATTCTCACTTCACCTTCTTCTGTTGGAAGAAAGATACAAAAGTCTGAGTTCACGTACCAACTGACTCAAGAACAGTTTTTTCCCTGCTGCTATCAGACTTTTGAATGGCATTACCTTGTATTAAGTTGATCTTTCTCTATACCTAGCTATGAGTGTAACACTACATTCTGCACTCTCTCGTTTCCTTCTTTATGAACAGTATGTTTTGTTTGTGTAGTGAACAAGAAACAATATGTTTTACTGTATGTTAATACATATGACAATAATAAATCAAATCAAATTAAATCCATTGAGAATTAAAGATTGATGTTTAAAGAAACATTTAATGCAATACATAACCAAGTTATACCCCTGAGAAGGAAAAGCACAACTTCACAGAAAAAAACAGCCAGCTTATAAGAGCTTCTTCTCAGGATTATGAAAGGAAGAGACATCAAAATCAATAAGAAATAGTATAGTTACATAAAGAGTAAGTGGGTGGTCAGGAGCAATGTATGCCTACTAAAGACAGAAAGTGGGACATTGTCACTGAGGAGGAGAAGGCAGACATGTTGCATAATCACTTTGTCTCAGTATTTACAGTAGAAAAGGAGATAACTTGCTGGGAGTTTCAAGGAATTTAACAGTAGATTGGGGACAGTGTCTAAATAAAATTGATGTTAATAAGATATTGATATTGAGAAAATTAGTGGAATTGAAGAGTAGTAAGTCCCCAGAACCTGTCAGTTTTATCGAGGCATTAAATGAAATAAGGGAGTATATTGTAATGCACTAACTATAAACTTTCAGAGTTCCCTAGAGTCGCCCATTTGGACTGGAAAATTGCTTATGTTACTCCACTTTTAAGAATGGTGTAAGAGAAAATCTGGGAATTACAGACCAGTTAGACGAACATCTGTGATGGGGAAATTAATCAAGGATAGGGTAACTGAACACCTCGCAAATTTTCATTGATTAGGCAAAGCAATATGGAATCATGATAGGTAGGTCATTCCTAACAAACCTCACCGAATTTTTTTGAAAAGGTGACTAAGGTAATGGATGCTGTTTATATGGACTTCCAGAAGGCATTTGATAAAATCTCACATAAGTTTTTTAGGTGTCCAAATCTCAAACAACCTGTCCTGGTACCTCCCATGTCGACACTATAGTAAAGAAAGTATACAAATATCTCTACTTTCTCAGAAGACTAATTTGGCATATCAGCTACAACTCTCTTTACTAAGGTAGACACCTAAGTAATGAGGGAAAATTACTGACCTGGCTGGAAAACCAGTTGAGTGACAGACAACAGAGTAGGGATAATGGGTAAGTACTCAAAAATGGCAGGATTTAACTGGTGGGGCAGAACTTACCCAAATGAAAAATGGTCCCAGTCCCGTTAATCTCTAGACACATTCTGCATTGCAATCTTTTGCTACTCAGCCACTTCTTTGGAAAGTTGGGCGTGTTCCTTGCACACTGGCAGTGCAATGGGTTAAAGTCTGACTGCCAATGAGACCTGGTGGCACAATGGTAGCACCTCCACTGCTGGGCAGAAGCTGTGGGTTCAAGTGCAAAACCTAAGACTTGTTGGCCGTGGAAGGGGTGTTCATAATGTGGTTCAACAGACTGACAGTTGGCTCAGGAATCCTTCCATCAATTTCCCCTTTATTCCCCACGAGGGTAAAAAACTGTTGGTGTGAAGATGTGTTTAAAACAATAGAACCAGATTTGTGAATATCAATAAGGCCTTCACCTTCTTGCATTTTCTTGTTGCACATGGAACAAGTTAAGATCAGGGGCTTTATTCTTTACCAAATCCATCTTCTGGACACAGATTTTCTGTCTGTGCTTGCCCCAAAATCAGAAAATCTCACCCAACGTCAACGAACTTTTGCCTGGTTCCATCCCCCACCACCCCAACTCACTACAGTTCTCATGGTGGGTGGGAGTGGAAAATCCCCCCTGTAAACTGGCTTCCTAAAATTGAAAGATTATATTTATTCAAGTAAGGAATGAATGAAAACTGTTGAGTAACAAATCAATATCGTTATCAAAGGCTGCATGTCTAAAAAGATTGGAAGGAGAATGTTATGCAGACAATAAAAGATTAAGCAAAGTTTTTGAGTGTCCTTGCCAGCTGGTATTGTGAAATGTATCCACTCATTTACTTCTCTACGGAATGCAATGAATTTCTTTGTCTGGAATTTCAATCAACTTTTTTTTTTAATTAATCAATGCCAATAGCGCAGGCACAAGTTGACGAGTTTGAGCAGATCTGATACTACAATCAGCCTTATTATGATTCAAGGTTTGAAAAACATCCTGAACTTTTATAACATTCCAGCGCAGAGGGTAACATTGATGAAATAAAAAACTCTACAGCTTTAACAAATAAAATCACACCATGGTGTTTGAGATTACATATGAATATATCCAGCTTCACACCCCAAAAATATGTTTAAATGCTTTATCCTCTTCAATATAAGTCTATACTCTATCAACTCTTTAATGATTTATTTGAAGTAATGCATTGAATTTTTAAAAAGAATCTAATAATTAAAAAAATGGAATAACCAAAATTATGCTGATGTAAGTAAGAATGGCTGATAAAATATAAATCAATAAAGCATCTGGAAACAATGAAAGAAAGAAATCTTATTAATAGGTCTGCTCTGATACGATTGTTCTGGTATCCAGGCTTACTGGCCGCAGTACAATATTCCAGCTCCAAATTATGTGAAGCTGTCTGAAATATCAGCTCCATGTTGTAACAGTGCCAGTAAAATGGGTCAATAGTGGAATAGTTCTAAGCTAGAGGTGTTAGTACACACCATGTGTTCAGCTTTAATGAGCAGCACGGGGCTGCACGGTGGCACGGTGGTTAGCACTGTTGCTTTACAGTGCCAGGGATCTGGGCTCAATTCCCGGCTTGAGTCACTGTCATATCATGGAAATCATAGAAACGCTACATGCAGAAAAGAGGTCATTCTTTCTATTGAGTCTGCACCGACAACAATCCCATCCCAGGCTCTATTCCCACAACTCCACACATTTATCCCACTAATCCCTCTATCCTACTCATCCTGGGACACTATGAGCAATTTAGCATGGCCAATCAACCTAACCTGCACATCTTTGGACTGTGGGAGGAAACCGGAGCACCAGGAAGAAACTCACACAGATATAGGGAGAACGTGGAAACGGCACACAGGCAGTGACCCAAGTGGAGATTCAAACCCAGGTCCCTGGAGCTATGAGGCAACAACGTTAACCACTGTGCCACCATGCCGCTTCATGTCTGTGTGGAGTTTGCAAGTTCTCTCCATGTCTGTGTAGGTTTCCTCTGGGTGCTCCAGTTTCCTCCCACAGTTTGAACAACATACTAGTTAGGTGCATTGATCCGAACAGGAGCCAAACTGTGGTGACTAGGGAAATTTCACAGTAACATCATTGCAGTGATTAATGTAAGCCTTACTTGTGACTAATAAATAAACTTTACTAATGATTTCCAAGACTTCATGCAATCATTATTTTCCATAACCATCCTTGCTTTCATCATGGTCAGTATTTTTAGCACAACATTGTATGTAGTACTGCAAATAATCTTGTTTAGAAAAATGAGGCTATTCATATTACAATTCATTTAATTTTTTTTAAGCAATAAGCTCTACACCAGGCAAGACCAAAACTTGGGGCAAGTGGTGAAAAGCTCACTCGGAACCATTATGAGGAGTAGGCTGAGAGAGCATTTGGAAAATTCTATATTTATTAGGGACAATAAACATCCTTTGTAAAAGGCAAGTGTTACAAAGTTTAGATTTATTCCAGATTTTCTCTCAATTTCAGCAGCATTGTTCATTGCTTACATTCTGTACACTCTGGAGTTCCTTGGTACTGCCCAAGGTCTGGTAATATAGTAATGGGACGCAGGGAGAGAAATAATAAGATCACCTGTTATATGAATGGACTATTGTAATTCTTGAATCCACTTTGATGTGGGCTTTTTAAACCTTCTGAAAGTTAGACCAATGAGTACTTTAGTGAGGGAAGACCAGATATGAACATTAAGCTGCTTAATATACAGAGTGAAAATTATACCAAGTTATTGCTTCATCTTGACTTCAGTCCCTCTGGGGACTTCAGTCCCACGAGGGGACACAGCTTTAAATTAAGGGGTGATAGTATAGGACGGATATCAGAGGTAGGTTCTTTACCCAAAGGGTGGTTCGGGAGTGGAATGCCCTGCCTGCAGCAGTTGTAGATGCGCCAAGTTTGGTGGCGTTTAAGAGGTTAGTTGATAAGTATATGGAAGAGAAGGGAATGGTTTAGTTTGGAGGGGCATTGCTTTTTATATTGGTCGGCGCAACATCGAAGGCCGAAGGGCCTGTTCTGTGCTGTAATGTTCTATGTTCTATGTTCTATGTTCTTTATAACAATAAAAATACATCACCATATTCTCATTAGTAGGCTAAATTATAACTACTTTTGGCTAAGTTCATTACTGAATCAAACAAGCCTACTCTGGACCAAATCGGCTCTCTTCTTAAAATTACCTCATCTGCCTTTCTCAGAACCTTGAACAAATAGGCCTTTGTTGGATGATGGTCTTTCTATTCGTAAGTTTACTAGTATCACTGCCATCTCCCTCCCGGTAAGAAGTCTCATAACACCAGGTTAAAGTCCAAGTTTGACCTGGTGTTGAGAGATTTCTTGGTGTGATTACCCCAGTTCAATGCCGGCATCTCCACATCATCATCTCCTTCCCTGCCCAGAGTTTGGCCAACAATTAAACCAGCTGTTGCCCAATCTCCCAGTAGTGTTCTTTGATTACCATGTGCACACTAGCACACATTTTCTCTCATCCTCTTATGTGAGCATGTCCACTTTGAAGATTAAAATCAGATAATGAATTCCCTATTGTCTCCAACCGTAAAAGTTTCCATAGCTGGCTCATTAACTGCTAGTGAGCTCATTAACATACTAAGTTCTTGTCTCAGTGTGCCTCTTTGTTTCTCTCTGTCACAGTTGCCAGAGCTTACAGAATAAAATTTTCTTCATTCAAGTTCATGCCAGAAACACATCATAAATACAAAGCTCATAAAGCCAAAAAGTAAAAATCCTGGGTCATGACAGAATAAACCAACTAAATTTTACAAATCTATCTTTTTATTAGTTTTAAAGGAGTCAACGAATCAAGGGATTTAAAGAATCAACTCAAAGTGGTCAATTTGTATTGCAACACATTATCTGACTCATAGGCCTTAAAATTAAACTTTGGGAACATTAAGCGCAAATGTTTAACACTTTTGTCCAAAATTCCTTTTTGTGTTATTTTAGCAAAGGTTTTGGTCCAACAATAGACAACTGGGGATTGAATGGGTGAATTGACCACCAGAAGGCTACATACCAGATTCCTCCCAAAAGCCAATAGAGGTCATGTTGGGATAACACTGCCATAAGCACATGCCCCACAACCACTAGATTAGTTGGGATCAAACATTTGAAATAACGCAATAAAAAGATCAGATGTATTTGTTACTGGTGCTGACAGGAATCAGATGACTCCCATCAGACCACTAGCAACTGGATACATCCAACAAGACCACCATGTAGGCATTGCAATCAAGAGTTTAATTAAATTTTTAAAATTTAGAGGAGAAACTTTTTTCTTTACTGTGGCTTTAGTCTGGGATTACAGCTTTAGAGAGATGATTGTGTTACAGATGACATGCATTCCCACGAGGGTGAAAGGAAGGCCATTCAAAGCTGGAGGTCCTTGGATGAGGTTAGGAAATTTAGATCAGCCAGTAGCACTGATCCAGTTGGTGTTATGGACGATGGAGGCCCTCCAAGGGGAACGCGCTGTGCATGGCACCTAGACAGCCAGAAGATTGTGAACTGGTGTTGTTGTTTAGCTTAACAGCCGATTTGACACCACTTGAGAATTTGGCCTATGAAGCTCATTCAAGCCTAGTCTTCACCACAGAGCATGCATTAAGCTGCAAGGCAGACCTAACATTATTTTAAATGGTCAAACCACAACTTGCAGGTCTGAGCTTGATTTTCAGCTCTAATGAAGGGTTATCCTGACTCGAGTCTTTGGCTCTATTCTATCTCCATGGATGCTGTTAGACCTGCTGAGGTTTTCTTGCATTTTCTGTTTTTGTTTCAGATTCCAGCATCTGTAATATTTTACTTGTAACAACTTGCAGGTGTCGTGCTTTTAGATCCCTTCTGTTTAGACTGTGGTTAAGGAAATAGTGTGCTGTATTTTTAGAGGTTTTTTTTGAGAGCTGGTGCTTAAGATCAGGGAGACATAGAGAGTGCTGCTTATGGAGGAGTGATGTAAAATCAGATAATGAATTCCCTATTGAGATTTCAGCATCTCTTCATCTGCAACATAACCTGAGATAGAGCAGAGATTGCAAAGTGGAGAAATCCTGTGAAAAGGGAGAAGGAGCATTCCTCACAGAGGGGCCCCAACTACCATTGGTTCTTGAGAGCACTCCTTTTAGCTCTGCCTGACAGAAAAGCAGTGCTTAAAACTCAGCAAGGGAAAGACCACTGACATGTACCACAACCTTCATCCAGACCTGGAATGGAGCCTCACGCTAGAGCAGTAATAGCTCTATCAATGGCTGTGAATGCCTGAATCCTTTCAGGGAGAAGTGGGAAATATCTCCCAACATATCTCAGTTTGCCATTCATCAGAACATCCAGGAGGTCCCAGAGGATTGGGTAACAAATTGGTCCCTATATGTCATTAAGACGTTAGGACGGCGGCGCGGGCTCATTGGGCCGAAGGGCCTGTTTCCTGTGCTGTGTTGTTCTTTGTTCTAGGCCATCTACTCCAGATAGGAACATTACATCACCTTCCTGGTCAAGAGGGACAAACTGATTGAGTGTATATATGGTTTTGCCAGGATATTGGAATCCTCAATGATGGAGGATTGACTGCATACTCATGACTCAAGTGCACCCCATATCAACAGGGAGAGATACAGAAACTGCAAGGACTTCCATTTCATAAATGAGAAGCTTGTGCGTGACCAGCCAAGAATACATTTTGGTGAATGCCCAATTTCCTGGCAACAGCTGGAATGAATTCATCCTATACCAGGCAGCCTAACTATTACCTTTGCTCTTCTTAGAGGAACTAAAAACTGGCTGCTAAGGGACAGGGGCTGTCTTCCACTTCTCACGTCTGATGATTCTTCTCTACCATCCGATGAGAATGCATGCACAATGGAAATCACTGAGCCACACAGAACACTGTAGAGCAGGCAGTCAGCCTGCTGAAGCTATAGTTGTGTTGCCTTGTCAACCAGCAGAGACCCCTGTGTGACAGAATCGGTCTCAAAATTGGTGATCGTCAGCTGTATCCTTTACTTCTTGTCTATTCTGGAGATTTATCTTTTACCTGCAGGAATTCACGGGCCAGTATGAATAGAGGAGAGAAATTCTGGATGAGATGTCAGAGAGTACATTATCATTAATTCTGTTGATCAATGTGAATCCATAATTTGCCTTAGTGACATCTACCAAAGACCCATCAGTGTCCTTTTGGCCACCATTCAGTAATTAAGGGCACCTACAAAAATCTATTCTTAAACACATTTATCCAACAACACATCCAATTGTACCAATAGAAATGAAGCATTTATGCTTGTGTGATTCATTGGTACCCATCTTGTGGATGCCTTTGCCAATTCCTAGTTAGGAATTGCTACCCCAGTGGATGCATGGTTGGGTGAACGTTGCTGACTTTCACTGGGGGAAACTGCAGTTGGCTTTGCAGGACACTCAAGTAGCTCTGGGCCACTGCTTCTCTCAGGCGTGGTGACTTTGCAATATTACCACTTTCCTAGAGGACAGATGTTTGGTATGGTGTGATAGTCCACCTGCCTGTTGGAGCTCTGAGATCCACAATCATAATGGCAGTAGTCAGGTTCTGCATAGCCGCAAGCGAGAATGTTCTGACATCAATTGGAATTTGCACAGCAGCATTATAATGTTGGGTGGCTTTGATTTGTTTGAGAGTGGAAACTGAGACACCAGCCACCAGACGCTCCACAATGGGTGGGTCTGTTTATACTGTTGAGAAGTTGGCCACCATTTCTATACTAGAAAAGGATATGATCTTCAAGTTTATCAGCAGCTGATAATGT
The DNA here is from genome assembly GCA_024679065.1 of Sphyrna mokarran. NCBI lineage: Eukaryota > Metazoa > Chordata > Chondrichthyes > Carcharhiniformes > Carcharhinidae > Sphyrna > Sphyrna mokarran. The sequence goes on along the minus strand of JAGIQG010000001.1, from coordinate 99,689,652 downwards.
GCTCTCTCGCATTCCATTCTGAATGAAGGAAACCAGAATGCCTCACCCCTGCCTTGATCCTTCCTCCTGGTTTCCAATGGGGCAGCACGGTGGCACAATGGTTATCACTGCAACCTCGCAGTACCAGAGACCTGGGTTAGATTCCTAGCTTGGGTCACTATTTGAGGAGTTTGCACATTCTGTGTCTGCATGGATTTCCACCGGTTTCCTCCCACAGTCTGAAAGACATGCTAGTTAGGTGCATTGGGTCCATGCTAAATTTCTTTCAATGTACCCAAACAGGTGATGGAGTGTGGTGACTAGGGGATTTTCACACTAATTTCATCAGAGTGTTAATGTAAGCCTATTTTGCGATAGTAATAAATAAACTTTACTTTAAATTTCTGCAACCAATATCTATATCTTCACAACAGGGATGAAGTAAAGGATGTAGCTCCCCACTATCCATCTGGAGGCTTGTTTGTGCTGTTTGAACCAGAGCCTTCTGTAATCCTGGGACGGTGTTGGGATACTGTCTAGCAGGTTTGTCAATGCACCTTACATCTTAGTGCACATCATCATCAATGTTTTTCTACGAGGTGCTCAACCGAAGTCCTCATCCATGTAACAGAACCCATGTGAGATATTGCAGTCCAGTGAACTCGTTCACAAGTTCTCTCTGTTCCTTAGACTCACTGTAAACCCATTCATGCCCAGTAACTCACTATGTGCTGATCCAGATGCTGCATTAGCTTCTCAGTTATGTGATGTGTCAGTTTCTGAGCTGGTGACTGTGAGTGATAAATAAAGTGACCATGCTTACTCAGCATGGTATGATCTAGCTTTGTATCTTCCTCTCGCGTTTGCTTTGGCAGGGTAGGCAACACCCTTGTTTATCTGTAAACAGGATGGAAGAATTGGTGGGGGTGAGGAGGAAAGTAGACAATCAATTGTCACATAATCTGCTGTGTTTCCTTGATATGAGATAACATGATGAGCGCGATAATTGAACTGTGAAGAGGCATTAAGGCTAACTTACGTTGTCCTCAAATGTCTCGGCAATACTGGTCCCATGATTTTGCAGCACTAGCTTCAATTTTGGGCTCCTTACATGGAGCTATGTTGCCCACTGCCAGCTCCTTGCTGCTCCCTTCTGTTATGGGCAATCTTTCCTGCAAAAGAGAGGACAGAATTTATTGTGTTTGTGTTCTACTTGGGTGATGAGTCTGCTAAAGTCGAATAGCGATATGCATGTGGAGGCAGCAAGGAGATGGATATGAGGCTGGCATCATTAGAAGGTGTACACGGATGAGATGGAGTATCTAAATGTAATGATGAAGGGTCATCCAGATTCAAAATGTTGGCTCTGTTCTCTCTCCACAGATGCTGTCAGGCCTGCTGAGATTTTCCAGCATTTTCTATTTTTGTTTTAGATTCCAAAATCTTCAGTATTTGATCTAAATGTTAAGTTACGTTCACAGATGCATCATCGGACATCTGTTCTCAGAGTGTCTGCCTTGAGAATCTCCTTGGAAACGTAGCTTCTCTTCTTCTGTCCACCTTGATCACTAATACCACCAGCAGTACAGCTGTGGATATGGAAAATCTTTCCTGGGCTTAGTGCTCCATATCCTTCATTCTTCTTTGCACCAATAGCAATCTGCAGAAGTGCAGCTTGCCTTTAAGTGAGACAAAACGTCTTTAAAAGCTGGAGGCTATCTGGAACATATACTGGTGTCACCTATTGTTAGGCCTCTCCTGAGCCTGCAGCAGAAAGCGCTGTTCAGACAAGACCTGGAAATTCTGCTTGCTGGTACAATAGGTGGATAAACCTCCACCCCGACATCAAGAAACACAGAAATTACACTGAGCATCCATTCTTAAAAGCACAAATCAATCTCTTTCTGTTGAGAGTCAGAGCTAAACATTGCTAATATCCAAATACACAACATTGGATTTGTTTTTGCCCCTCTGTTATGATTCCCATAGAGGCTAACAACTTTTAAGACACACCTGAATTCCCATTGACCAACTTAAAGGAATTGAACAACAAAATTCCAAGTTTTGACACTTTTACTGCAGGTAACAAACTCAGGAAATCTGGCACATCAGCTATAATTCTCACCAAGTTCTACAGATGCACCACAGAAAGCATTATTTCTGGTTGTTTCACAGCTTGGTATGGCTCCTGCTCTGCCCAAGAGCGCAAGAAACTCCAGTGAATGAAACCCAGTCCATTATTTAAACAAGCGTCCCACTGATTGACTCAGTCCACACTTCCCACTGCCTCAGAAAAGCAGCCAGCATTATCAAGGACCCAGTGCATCCCGGACAATACCTCTTCTACTATCTTCTGTTGGGAAAAAGATATAAAAGTCTGAGATCACATACCAACTGGCTCAAAGAGAATTTCTTCCCTGTATCATCAGACTTTTGAATGGGTTTACCTTGTGCTAAGTTCCTCTGCACCCTAGATATGAATGTAACACTACATTCTGCACTTGCTCCTTTCCTTCTCTATGAACAGTATGCTTTGTCTGTAAAGCATGCAAGAAAAATGCTTTTCACTGTATACTAATATACGTGGCAATAATAAATCAATTATCATCGACTAAGCATTACTTAATAGGCAATTCATACTCTGAACTGCAGAAAAGTTATTTCCTCTTTGATATGATTGAAACCCTTACAGTTTAACAGAGGCCAGCCTCTGCAGAATTGTGGTTTTTAGAAGAAATAGTCCAACATCATTCTCAGCCTCCAACAAAATCACCACTTAAGATTTGGGGTAGATCATTTAGAAGAAACTTCCTCACTCAGAGCAGTGAGCATATGGAATTTTCGACCACAGAAGTCTGGGGAGGCTAAGTCACTGAATATACTTAAGAATGAAATAGCTAAATTTTTAAACTCTTAAAAAGGTGTCAAGTGATATGGGGAAAGTGTGGGAGTGTGGTTTTGAGTTAGAGGATGATCATATCGAATGGCAGAGCAGGCTCAAAGGGCCGAATGTCTTACTCCTGCTTCCATTATATATATTTTCACATGTCCCCATTTCATCACGTCATAATATTGAGTGACAGGCAGAAGGTGCGTGTCTCGTTTACCAGAGGATTCCTAAATCGACCAGCAGCAATAAGAATTATTCTGCTGGATTCTCTCCCCCAATTACACAAAGATGAACCTTCCAGCATGTCTATGGGATCCATCTCTTCGAACAGAGACAGTGATCCCTGTCATTTTCTGCCTGGTAAGCCACAGAAAGTTAGCCCATTCCTCTCTGCTGACCATACTAGTTGCAGTCTTTCTGGCTCTCAAAGAGACTTCTTCCCTCTCCAAAAAAGCTCTGAAACTGGAAATCTGCTACAGTTAACCCAGCTGCTCTTATCCTTGTTTCAATTGTGAAGATTTTGCACCTTGCTCTCAGTGAGTGTCACCCTGGGTCTCCATCCCCACAGCATAGCACCGAGCTGGTTGTCGGGCAGAATTCATAGCCTATTACCAAATACCATTTTACCTTGAACTTAAAATATAGTCACAAGCATAATCATATAATAAACCCTCAAATTCATCACAAAATTAATATATGGGCTGAGCAATTAGTCCAAATAGATTGGAAGCAAAACCTAAAGGGAAAGAATAAATAAAACAGAAGTCCCATCAGGTTTAGCACAATTAATTATAAATTTTACGTTGCTTGGTTTTCAATTAATTGACCAATTTCAATTAATTATCTATTAACCCAGAAATTAATTTTTAAAAAAGATTTCTGTTCTCTAAATAGGTTGTGATCGAAATGAGTTAACTAATTTCCTTGATTGCCAATGACCTTCATGGTTTTACTGTTCTGGCAACCCAGAGCTGGTGAGGGCTTCAAATAGATTGTGTACATTTATCTACACAATCTTCCTTACTTGTCTTGTGGTCTCTGAAAAAAAACTACAGCCTGCTATTTATCTTCTTGCAGTTCATGGGAACTTGCTACGCTCAAGCTGCCTATTCCTGTAAGAAAAGTTAGATTTCAAAAGTCTTTTTTTATTTTTAAATGGGATGCGGATATCACTTGCTAGCTCCATTATCCATCTTTCAATGCCCTTGACAATATGGTCATGAGCTGCTTTCTTAAATCATTGCAGTCCTTGTGGCATAAGAACACAATGCTGTTAGGAAGGGAGTTCCAGGATTTTCATCAGGTGAACGTGAAGGAACGGCAATATAGTTCCAAGCCAGGATGGTGTGTGAATTGGAGGGGAATGTATAGATAGTGATGATCCCATGGAGCTGGTCCCCTTGTCTCTCTTTCTCTCTAGTGGGTAGAGGCCATGATGTCAGAAGGGGCTTTCAAAGGAGCCTTGGTGAGTTGTTGCAGTGCATTTTGATGATACACACTGCTGCTACCATGCATCAGGGAAGAGAGACTTTTTTTTAAAAGTGGTAGATAGAATGCCAATCAAGGGAGCTGCTTGATGTTGATGTTGAGCTTCTTGAGTGTTATTGGAGCTGCATTGATTCAGGCAAGTGGAGAATATTCCATCATACTCCTGACTTGTGATTTTCAGATGTGGACAGACTTTGTGGGAGGGAGAGAGGCAGAGGTGGTGCAGTTAGGATGTGGGCTTCCAGCCTCTGACTTGCTGTTGCAGCCATGGTATTTACATGGCTTGTCCAGTTCAGTTTCTGGTCAATAATAACTCTCAGAATAACAATGGTAATACCATCAAATGTAATGGGGGAAATGATCATTGCCTGGCGCTTGTATGGCACAAGTGTTACTTGCCACTTACCAGACCAAGCTTGAGTTGTCCTGGTCTTGCTTCATTTGCACATGGGTTGTTTCAATGTCAGAGGAGTTCAGAATGATGCTGAGTACTGTGCAAGGCCAAGCATTTTGACCAAAACAACAGGCTTTTGCACTTAGATAATCAAGTTAAATCAAGCACCTAAATACCAAGGACCTATTAAATTTAAGTAAGGTGGTCTTAACATCCTGGGAACAATCCTGTTGTGAGAAATATTGATATATTGATATATATCAATATATATTGATATGTGACATTGATATATGTCATCAGGAGTATAAAAGAAAGGGACAGTGGAACAGAGAGAGAGAGAGAGAGAGAGAAAGAGAGCGCGACTGCTAGAGATAGTAGCTCCAGAGAGAGACTAACTTGCTGGCTCTCCTATTTTTATATACGTCTTAAGAGAAAGCACCATCAAGATAGCAAAGGTACCAAAGAAGTTCCAGACAGAAGAATCAACACAAAAGGCCCAAAATCTTCCAAAAGACACCAAACCCAGTTATAATTTTGAGTGACTAAATTCGATTCTGTTAATGAGTGGAAATTGTATGTGTCTGCATTCCAGCAGAAATGTGTTTTATTCAGCCTGTTTGTTTAATTTTTTCATTGCTAGATAAATAAATAGTTCTGTATTGATTTTATAGAGTTTCTGGAATCCATTTTGTATCTAACCAGTAGAAGTTGCTGAAGAGGAGGTCACATCATTTTATGCACACTTCTTACAGATTGAGGTAAGATACTCCACTATTAGTGTTTCTGGGTTAATTCTCAGGGGGGAGGGATGAGTCAACCTCCACTTTAAAACAATACCCACAAAGACACACCAACCCATTAGCACATAAGAAATAGGGTCAGAAATAGGCCATTCAATCTGTTGAGCCTGCTCCATCATTCAGTGACTTCAACCTTGCATCTGCCTTCCCGCTATTTACTATCTTTAGTAGATAGGCAATAATTTAATGAACTTTGACCTGAATACATTCAACCACTTAGCATCCACTGTCCATTGGGGCAGAAAATTCCGAAGACTCGGAATGTAACATTTGAGTGAAGAAATCTTTCTTCATTGCAGCTTTAAGTGGTCAACGCTTATCCTGAGACTGTACCCTTGGATTTCCCAGCCAGGGGAAACATCATCCCAACATTTATCCTGCAAAATACCTTAAAATTGCTGTTTGTTTCAGTGAGATCAACCCTCATTCTTCTAAATTTTGAGAACATCGGCAAACTGCTCCTCAGGACAATCCTCTGATCTCAGGAACCAGTCAAATGAAAGTTTGTTCCTTTTCCTGTAAGGCAAGTAGGGTTAGATTCCAAACACAGTAGAGTCTGGCTTGAATTTGAATACAGTTGCACTTTTATACTCCAATTCTTTTGTAATAATGGTTAACACAACATTTGCTTTCCAGCTTGCTTCCTGGGCTTGCAATGTTAACTTCCTGTGATTTGTGTACAGTACAGGGACATTCACATCCCTCTGAAAATCAATTTTTCCCAGTCTCGTTTCAAAAATGTTCTGCTTATTTTCCTTACCGAGTCAATAATTTACCAATCCTATTTAATCTAACAATAAAGTAGTCCTGCTTTTCTATATTTGCTCCCTTATTTTAACAGTTGTGACACATTATAAATGAAACACGTTGGTATAAGCGACTTAGCCTCATTGTTGTCTATCAGAGATTAATGCTTATACGCAGAAGAACAGAAGGTCCATTAAGAAAATACCAAAGCCAAAAGCATGCACTCCATTTCCCAGCTGTAAATTATTACAATTCTTGTAATAAATCTAGAGCTAAAAGGGGCTTGCACGTGGAAATGTGGCTTAAAGAGAGGATCAAATATAACAGAAGACAGGAAATTTCTTCAGTACTAAAAAGCACGTTTTTTTTCTGCTTGGAATTTTCAAGTTAGGAGCAAATCTCTCCTCGGAACCATTTGGTTTCAGGCCCCAGTTTAAGCACACTTCAGTATTCTTGGCTCCTATCACTTGTAACGTGATCTTTGCTTTCAGCCACTTACCATGTTCTGTGTCTCTCTCACCAATCTTTCCTTCTGTTGTTTTAACAATTTTGGAGTTCTTTTGGATCTTCCAAAGATAGCCAAAATGAAAAGAGATCTAATCTTCAAAAATTATTTTGTGGTGACCCATTTAAAAATCTGATTAAAATGTGGTGAAAATGGTTCATTAAGAAAATGAATGAATTAATTTAATGATTAATATGCAACTGAATTTTGATAAACACAATCAGCTTGCCAAGGAATGTTGGATCAGATTTTCTATGGATTGTTGATCCAAAACCACCATTGTCTAGTATTTGGTCCTCACTTTAATTCTGTATTTTTCAACTAAAATGAGGTAAGAAACTGTACAACCATGACACAAGTAATGGCTTATTTGTAGCACCTTTAAAAGTAATAAAATGTCTTAAAGTGTGACACAGAAGCATAATACATAAAGATACTGTGCCACATAAGGCAATTTCAAATCAGATGTTCAAATCTGATTTGTAGGATTTTAAAATGTCTTAAAGGAGGATAAAGATTAGTAAAGTGGAGGAATAGGGAGAGTATTCCAGAGCTTGGGGCCCAGGCATCTGAAGTCACCAATTGTAGAGCAATTAAGATCAAGGAACAAAAGACCAGGATTAAAAGGAGATCAGATCTCTTGAAGAGTTGTGCGCATTCCATGTGGGGGACAAGATGGTTTCTGTCGTAATACTTTGTTTTACAATGATGACCTCACATGTCTCATCACTACAGCAAGCTACAGTACTGAAAAAAGACAACAGTGCACAAAGACATTTCTCCAAATGCCTTAACCTTTTCATTAAAATGAAGCACACATTGCATACGCCATCATTTGCAGTTGCAAGTTACTCACATCCTGTAAAGAAAGTAATTTCAAATGAACAAAAAAAAAGTGTTTGTTCTTTCACGCCTTTTTCTGGAAAGTCATAAATCACACGTGGCTTTTTAACTTCACATTCCCGGAAAGCATTGCACAGGCTGATATGGTCCTTAATCTCATTGCTCAAGTTTGGCCAGTCAATAGATTCTCTTGCCTTCCTCAGAATGGAATCAATTCCTTGATGGCTTGCATGGATATGCTTCAGCATCTCTTTTAGAGACTCTAGTTTCTATGTTCAAGATACTATTTTAGGCAATCATGTCACCTGTCATTGGCCAATACTTCTATAAATAACAAATGTAATCTCAATTGTTTCAGGATTATCCTTTCATCAATTCCTGTAACATCTGGACAGTTACATCACATTGCATTGTTTTCTCAATCTGGGCAAGTCGTTTGTCAGATTAATTGGAGATTAAAAGGGAACTTTCATAGTTATTTTATTGCAGTGTTAATTGAGTAATCTCTCCATCAATGGGAAGTTTGATAGGCGGAGGAACATAATTTGGCGCAGGGCTAAAAATCAGTTCCTCAGTAAGATTTGAGCAATTAAGTCTTTAGGATTTAAAAGGTGTTTTGAGATTGTTGATGAACGAGACGGGTGAACTCCTTTTCCATGCATTAAATACATCTTGCACACTTATTAAAAGACCACCTTACCAGAATTAATTTCCTCCAAATTAGATTCCCTGCCTGTGAGAAATTAGTAAGAAGTCTCACAACACCAGGTTAGAGTCTAACCAATTTATTTGATCATAATCTCACAAGCTTTTGGAAACACTGTTCCTTCATCAGACGTGTGGAAGGTTCTGATCAGAGAAGGGCATATAAAGTCACACACAGTTTACAGATTACTGATTAGAATGCGAGTCTTTACAAATAACCTGCTATTCAAGTCTTAAAGATGCAGATAATATGAGTGGAGACAGCATTAACATAGGTTAAAGAGATGTGTATTGTCTCTAGACTGGACAGTAAGTGAGATTTTACAAGCCCAAGCAAGTCATGGGAGTTACAGATAGTGTGACATGAACCCAAGATCCCTGTTAAGACCATCCTCATGTGTGCGGAACTTGGCTATCCATCTCTGCTCACTGACACTGCACTGTGGTGTGTCGTGAAGGCCGCCTTGGAGAACGTTTACCAAAGATCAGAGACCGAATGCCCATGACCGCTTAAGTGTTCGCCAACAGGAAGGGAACAGTCTTGCCTGATGATTGTCAAGCTATTTTCATTCATCAGTTGTCGTAGTGTCTGCATGGTCTTCCCAATATACCATGTTTCAGGAGATCCTGTCCTGCAACGTATTAAATAGGTCCTAACTAATGTTTACCCCAGTCCAACATCAGCATTTGTACATACTGAGAAATTAGAACATTCACTTTAACACTATATAAGTGGCATGCTCCTAGTGAGGTACTTCTTCCAAGATAAAGAGAGATTTGCCATTGTATTGTCCTCTTTGCCGGGCACTGGTAAATGCCAGCTTATGCTTGAGCGGGTGATGGTAGTGCAAATTACTTGGAGGATGATCAAAGGAGGAAGGATTAGCAGCTGGAACTGGGTGAAAGGTGGACAGGAAAGTGCATATTGCCTGCATTCCCTTTAAAATATGGCACATGGGCTTTTGATCCAAGGAAGTAATACAGGTTCAATGACTTCCTGCCTATCCCCACATGAAGATCCTCACGGATGAGTTGAACAACAGAAAATTGCGCGTTCGCACCTGGCAGAAATCACTCCCAATCCCACCCCTGAATTTAGACTCCAGAAGTGAAGATTCCAGTCAAAGTCTTCGCTGGTTGCTGAGTTCTACAGTATGTTGTATTGTTGAATCTGGAAGTTTTCACATACTGTACTCTTCCTTCAAAGCACTCAGCAATGTATTTCTGCTTCCTTAGCTTGAGCTTCATGTACTAATGACATGTTTGCAAGCAAACTAATAAACTTTACAATTGATTTGGAGCAGCTAGAAGTGATTTGAAACAGATGGTTGAATAGGCTTGGGGTCAGACTCTACTCTGAAACAGGTACTGATTAAAATGTTCACCAGCAAAGACAAAATAACTGGTCATTCTCTCTCAAATCATAGAAACCCTACAGTATAGAAAGAGGCCATTCGACCCATCGAGTCTGCACCTACCACAATCCCACACAGGCTCTATCCCTATATCCCTACATATTTTACCCATTAAATCCCTCTAACCTACGCATCTCAGGGCACCAAGGGGCAATTTTACTAGCATGCACAATCAGCCTAACCCGCACACCTTTAGACTGTGGGAGGAAAACGGAGCACCTGGAGGAAATGCACGCAGACACAAGGAAAATGTGCAAACTCGACACAGACAGTGACCCAAGCTGAGAATCGAACTAGGACCCTGGAGCTGTGAAGCAGCAGTGCTAGCCACTGTGCTATTGCACCACCTGTCAATCTGGGCATAGTGTCATTCAGTTTGCATTAACACTATGAATGAAAACACAAACTGCGCGAGGGTTGCCCCATGTTCTCGTCCTGCTGGCATCACATTGCAGAGTTACCACTGCCCCCCAGCCCTAATCCCCCATCTACTATGGTTAATCCATCAGGTGGCACAGCGGTTTGCACTGCTGCCTCACAGCACCAGAGACACGGATTCGATTCCTGACTTGGGTCACTATCTGCACGGAGTCTGTGTGCTCTCCGTGTCTGCATGCGTTCCCCTGGGAGCTCCAGTTTCCTCCTGCAGTCCCACAGGATGTGCTAGTTAGCTGCATTGGATAGACTAAATTCTCCCTTACTGTACCTGAACAGATGCCGAAGTGTGTCAACTGGGGGATTTTCACAGTAACTTCATTGCATTGTTAATGTAAGCCTACTTGTGACACTAATAAATAAAGTTTAAGAGTGGAATTTTCTGGCCATGCTGGTCTAAAAACTGGAAATTCCCACCCGACTATCAATGGCATTTCAGATACTCAGCATCCCGCTGGCTAAAATTTCAATGGCAGGCAGAACGGGAGAATTCAGGCCCAAAATTTTAAACCAAACATACACATCTTTGGATTGTGACAGGGATGATGTAGAGATGCCGGCATTGGCCTGGGGTAAACACAGTAAGAAGTCTGACAACGTCAGTTTTAAATCCAACCAATTTATTTGATAGTAAACTCGTAAGCTTTTGGCTCTATGGCCTTCTTCAGGTGAATGAGGTGTTCTGGAGACCAGATCATAGAAATCATAGAAACCCTACAGTTTTGGAGACCAGAACACCTCATTCACCTGACGAAGGCCATAGAGCCGAAAGCTTACGAGTTTACTATCAAATAAATCGGTTGGATTTAAAACCGGTGTTGTCAGACTTCTTATTGTGACAGGGAACCAGAGCACCTGGAGGAAACAAACACAGATGGTGGGAAGAGTGTCCAAATTCCACATGTCATCCATCTCCTAAGGCCAGAATAAGGCCGGGTTGCTTCTGTGAGGCAGCAGGACTAAACATTGTGCTACCTGTAGAGCTCTCTTCTTTATAAAAATTCCTCTGTCATCTTTTCAGGCTGGACTGGAGGATAACTAGAATGCTCACAGAAGATGCTGAGTTGATCTCACTCTAACCTTTTTCAAGATGATATTAACCAGGAAAACATCCAATATCCGTGAAAACAACTTTGTAATGTGTCAGGATCCATTCAGCAGTCTGTGGCTAGGTGCCACATGAAATGTTGCAAATCTCTTCTGGTACACGATGGTTACCACTCTGAGCTTTTGACTTGTTTGAGCTGAGATGAGGGGATTTTGCTTAATGTACATTATCTGGAAGTGCAGAATTTCTTTTTTTCCTCATTACTTTGGGCTTTCAGCTGATTTGTCCTCTTGGGGTGTGCATCCCATTATCATGGGGCCTCAACCTGATACAGCTTCATTTTCAGGTCACCACCTTGGGCAACTTCAATGGGACTGTAAAGCTAGTGATGTTGCCTTTAGCACCGATAGCTACCTGATACTTCCCATCAATGATCTCTTTTTGCAGTCATCTTTCAATAGACAAAACATGTTTTACCTTGAGACAAAGTCAACCTGCTCTATGGTATAGAGTTATTCAGTAAAACCATCGCCCAATATTACTCCAGTCACCTTCTTTATAGGTTTACTGTTTCCAGCAAAATATATGCAATGCAAAGTGCTTCTTGCAATTATAGCACTTGCCCCAGTTCTTGCCTGGGCATGTTTCCAGTTCTTTTGTGTGATGTTCTCCATAGCATTCACATCCAATATTTTGGCCTTGATCTTTCAGCTGGCTCTTTTGCCAATAGTTTTCCCTTTTCTCCATTATCTTATTTTTTGAAGGCATGAATTGCTTCTCAACATGGTGCACAATCTTGTCAGTTCAATACTCTTCAGCTGTTAAAGCACTTCAGAAGTCCTGTATATGTCAATTGCTTTCTTAAGAGCAAATTTCTCTCTCTCTCTGTGCAGACATGGTCACAAGATAGAATTATCTAAGAATGAAGAGATCCTATCTCAGATATATCATCCTTCAATTGCTCAAACTCAAAGATTCAGCTAGATGTCTCGAAGCAGTCATATACTGATCAATGTTCTCCACTTCTTCTTGAGCTCTGATGCTGAACAAGGAGCATTCTTAGATGACATTATCAGTAGTTTCAAAGTGAGTCTTCAAAATTTCACGATTCTGGCTTTTCAGCTCCTTGAGGTCTGAGGTATGTGGCATTAGTGCAACTTAAAGAATATTTTTTTAAATCATGTACGCTGCAGTTATAAGCAAACTTTTTCCGTTTATTTTTCTTATTGTTGCCTACCAGATATTCTTTAATTGCTACTTAAATAGAGTTTGTTTATTTTTACTCTGGGATATTTATGACTCTACATTGTTGGGAGAAAAATGATTGGCAGGTCAGGTGATAGGAGATTTTTTTTTTATTTTTACTCTGGAACTGCAGTTCAACTTTTCGTTTTAGAAGAGCCATCAATATGAAAAGTCTTTCTCTCTCTCTCTCTCACACACACACACACACACGATTTTGGAAGTTCTGCTGGTTTTTTAAAAGAAATGTCTTGCCTTTCTGGAGGGAAGAATCTGCTTGTCTAGAATCCCTGGTGTTTTGGGGAGCTGTTAGAACATAGAACATTACAGCATAGCACAGGCCCTCTATGTTGTGCTGGGCTATGTCCAATCCCAAGATCAAGTTATCCCCTTCCTATGGATCCATGTGCCTATCCAATAACCACTTGAAAGTTCCTAAAGTGTTTGACTCCACTATCACAGCAAGCAGTCTATTCTACATCTCAATCGCTCTCTGAGTAAAGAATCGACCTCAGACATCCCTCCTATATCTCCCACAATGAAGCTTATAGTTATGCCCCCTTGTAACAGCTACATCCAGCCGAGGAAATAGTCTCTGAACATCCATTCCATCAATCCCTCTCATCATGTTATAAACCTCTATTAAGTTGCCTCTCATCCTCCTCCGCTCCAAAGAGAAAAGCCCCAGCTCCCTCAACCTTTCCTCATAAGACTTAACCTCCAAACCAGGCACATCCTGGTAAATCTCTTTTGCACTCTCTCCAAAGCTTCCACATCCTTCTTATAGCGAGGTGACCAGAACTGAACACAATATTCCAAATGTGGTCTCACCAACGTCCAGTATAGTTGCAGCATAACCCCACGGCTCTTAAACTTAAACCCCCTGTTAATAAACGCTAACACACTATAAGCCTTCTCCACAGCTCTATCCACTTGAGCGGCAACCTTCAGAGATCTGTGGATATGAAGCCCACGATCTCTCTGTTCCTCCACATTTCTCAGAAGCCTGCCATTGACCCTGTAATTTGCATTCAAGTTTGTCCTACCAAAATGAATCATCTCACATTTATCAGGGTTAAACTCCATCTGCCACTTTTTGGCCCAGCTCTGCATCGTATCAATGTCTCTTTGCAGCCTGCAAGAGCCCTCCACTTCATCCACTACTCCACCAGTTTTGGCGTTGTCAGCAAATTTACTAATCTACCCTTCAGTCCCCTCTTCCAAATCATTGATAAAAATTACAAATAGCAGAGGACCCAACACTGACTCCTGTGGTACACTGCTGGTAACTGGCCTCCAGTCTGAAAATTTTCTCTCCACCATCATCCTCTGTCTTCTATGATACAGCCAGTTACTTATCCAATCAGCCAAATTTCCTTATATCCCACACATCTTTATCTTTGTGAACCTACTTTGGGGAACCTCCAGATTTAAAACCCAAATCTGTTTTGACTTTTGTATTCTCCTGTTGCTCACCATTTTTATCCCATTTATATGCTATCCCCTTGCTGATAGTAAAAAACAGCCATTCATTGCCCAGCCAGCCTTGGTTAATGGGGTTACATAATAAGAACTTCAACTTTCTCTCTAGTTACTGTAATTATATCACCCCGTGACAGATTATCTAAAATGAGTAATTTATCAAGTGATTAAGCGGTGGTTCCACGTGACAATCCATTTTCAGACCATACCATATGCTTATAACTTCTGATGTTTGTGTTAATTATTGGCTAGTTATTGTATTTTCTGTTAATGTAGCCAGCAGGCTAAAAAACCTTCCATATCTAATAACACATTATTAGGGACACAGGTTTTTTGCACATCTGCGCCTCCAGTAAGCCAAACACAAGGAAGAGCTCATGTCTGTTGGGTTTGAGTAGGTTGAAAATAAGTGATTTATGAGCTCAGACTGGGAGTTGGAATGTAGTCTGTTTGCTCCAAAAGTCCTGGCGTGAATAATTATCTTGTAGAGACTAAACGCTTGACAGTTTATTACACTTTAAATGCCTTATTAAAATCCATGCATATGACATCAACTGCTCTACCTTTGTCCACACACTTAGTTACTTCCTCAAAGAATTTAATCAAATTTGTGAGGCAGGACTTACCACTCATGAAACTGTGCTGACTATCCTGGATTAAACTGCAATTTTCCAAACAGTCATAAATCCTATCTCTCAGGATCCTTTCCATTAACTTCCACTGAAGTAAGACTACCTGGCCTATAATTACCAGGGACATTCCTATTTCCTTTCTTGAAGAGAGGAACAACATTTGCCACTCTCCAGTCACCTGACACTATCCCCATGGACAGTGAGGACCCAAAGATCAAAGCTTAAGGCTCCACAATCTCATCCTTTGCCTCCCAAAGTATCCTAGGATGTGTCCCATCTGTTCTGACTTCAGCTTGTTCTGAGTCTATCTAGAGAACTACATACTTGATCCAAAGGTCTCAATTGAAGTATCATATGAGCATTAGTCCTTACTGTATTAAACCCATTTCAACGGTCTTGTTTATGGGATTTATTTGATTGAGACAGCTCTTATATTTGTTAAGGGTTATACATTATTGTGATTGTTTTGCTTGTAATTGATAGAAATTATTGCTAATACACTTACTATATGTGTTAACTATACTCTTAAATAAACTTTGTTTGATAAAAGCTCCCTAGTGGGTCATTTAAATCACACCTGAAAATGAAATCTATCATGCTTATCCTACTCAATTTCAAAATGCAAAACATATGACCCAGGTGCTTTCTATAAAATACTTTAGAGTTTCTGACTAGAACCACAACAGGTGCAATCGCATTACTCTTTTCTCAGTGCCGATAACAGAGTTGCTACTTTTACTTGTTTGGATTTCTTCTTTTACTCTGAGATAATTTCATATTCTGCCATTGAGACTAGAAGAATTTCCAATTTATTCACAAATCTGCCTTTATTGTCTATCGGAACAAGTACTGAAATATTCAAAGCCATACCGACTCTCTCAGCAGTCAATGTTGCAGACTGAAGTTTTAATTAGTCTCTGCTGTTTCTTACAGTCACTGGTTTTCTTAGAGCTATCAAAATTCATTCAATGCACACTCTACCCACCATGTTATGAGTAAGCTGGTTTCTACCTCAATCCCTTATTTAAATCAAAGGTGACTTCAGAGATCATGATTATGGTAAGCCTCTGTAATCTCCAGTCCCACTATTTGGAGATATGCCTTTTGAGTACTGAGCTAGGGAGCAAAAAAGTCATATAAAAGCAACATACTGATATTTTAACCATCCGTTCTGATATACATTTTGGCTAACCTCATTCAAAGCCAAAATTTGTCTTCATCCTCATTTAAAGCCACAATTTGCATTTTAAAGTGTAATAAACTGTCAAGCGTTGAGTCTCTACAAGATAATTATTCATGCCAGGACTTTTGGAGCAAACAGACTACATTCCAACTCCCAGTCTGAGCTCATAAATCACTTATTTTCAACCTACTCAAACCCAACAGATACGAGCTCTTCCTTGTGTTTAGCTTACTGGAGGCGCAGAAGTGCAAAAAACCTGTGTCCCTAATAATGTTATTAGATATGGAAGGTTTTTTAGCCTGCTGGCTACATTAACAGAAAATACAATAACTAGCCAATAATTAACACAAACATCAGAAGTTATAAGCATATGGTATGGTCTGAAAATGGATTGTCACGTGGAACCACCGCTTAATTACTTAATCACTTAGATAGTGAAGAGGGGTGTTATAGTTTGCAGAGGGACTTGGACAAGTTGCAGAGCTGGGCTGAGAGGTGGCAAATGGAGTTTAATGTGGAAAAGTGTGAGGTAATGCACTATGGAAGAAATAATAAATGTGTAGAGTATAGGGCTAATGGTAGGATTCTTAGTAGTCTTGATGAACAGAGGGATCTTGGTGTGTATGTGCATAGATCCCTGAAAGTAGGCAGTCAAGTCGAGAAGGTTGTTAAGAAGGCATAAGGAGTCTTAGCTTTTATTGGTAGGGGGATTGAATTTCGGAGCCGCAACGTCATGTTGCAACTGTACAAAACTCTAGCGCGGCTGCATTTGGAGTATTGTGTGCAGTTCTGGTCCCCGCATTATAAGAAAGATGTGGAGGCTTTGGAGAGGGTACAGAGGAGGTTTACCAGGATGTTGCCTGGTATGGAGGGCAGGTCTTATGAAGAGAGGCTGAGGGATTTGAGGTTGTTTTTCGTTAGAAAGGAGGCGGCTAAGAGGGGACCTAATCGAAACATATAAGATGATTAGAGGTTTAGATAGGGTGGACAGGGATAGCCTTTTTCCTAGGATGGAGAAAGCTAGCACGAGGGGACACAGCTTTAAATTAAGGGGTGATAGTTATTGGACGGATATCAGAGGTAGGTTCTTTACCCAAAGGGTGGTTAGGGAGTGGAATGCCCTGCCTGCAGCAGTTGTAGATGCGCCAAGTTTGGTGGAGTTTAAGAGGTTAGTTGATAAGTATATGGAAGAGAAGGGAATGGTTTAGTTTGGAGGGGCATTGCTTTTTATATTGGTCGGTGCAACATCGAAGGCCGAAGGGCCTGTTCTGCGCTGTAATGTTTTATGTTCTATGTTCTATAATCACTTGATAAATTACTCATTTTAGATAATCTGTCACGGGGTGATATAATTACAGTAACTAGAGAGAAAGTTGAAGTTCTTATTATATAACCCCATTAACCAAGGCTGGGCAATGAATGGCTGTTTTTTACTGTCAGCAAGGGGATAGCATATAAATGGGATAAAAATGGTGAGAAAAAGGAGAATACGAAAGTCAAAACAGATTTGGGTTTTAAATCTGGAGGTTTTAAAAGTTACAGGATTGCCTTCTCTCTAATAAGTATTTACTGGACACGCAGGGTGAAATTCTCCCAAGCCCTGGCCAGAGGGTTCAATAGCAGGTAGCAGGGGAGAAGGCAATGGGCCCCAAACATTTACTTTATGCCAGAGTGAATTTCCCATGGGATTTTCACTTGTCTGTGCCACAGTGCATGGGGAAACCTACTGGAGGCTGATGTGAAATTCAACTACTATCCCATTAATAGGATGTAGGTGAAAGCCTGACCACTCAAGCCTAATTCTCCGTGGCACCAGAAGAAAACACACTGGTGCGAAACATGTCTGTAACTTGTAGAAGTCGGACTCACCTGAACAATGCCTGGTGCTACTTCCAGAGCTCAGAATGGAGGTTGCCCACAACACTGGGTATGTAGATCTTCCAGATTCAGTGTCCTGAAGAAAGTCCATCTTCAAATATTCCTGTAGGTTCAGTTTCTTTCTTCAGTAGTGGGTCAGTAATGTTGGGTGCCTTTTCAATATGGCAGCCACATAGCATGGCGAATTAAACGCCACCAGGCTTGCACCTCCACAGAATACAGCACAAAACACCAATTGAGTGATTAATTAGGTCATGAACGGATGATTTGGCATGTTGTTCCACCAGCCTGTGCAGACGGAAACACTCCATGTTCCCACCTCTGCTGTGGGACGTCTCCAGATGGGAGAATTCCATCCTCAGTTTTTGGATTCAAAGCAAAGGGAAAATAAAAGCATCATTCTCTATTGCATATGGGTCAAGTTCTAGCATTCAAACTGAGTCTATGAGACAGGAGCTTCAAAACTAATTTTCTTCCACCAAAGCATTATATTTGCAAGGAACAAGTAGGCAAAAGCCCTTGCAAAACCAAAATACTGCATGTTCTCCCCATGTTTATGTGGGTTTCATCCTGGTGGTCCAGTTTCCTCCCACAGTCTGAAAGATGATCTGTTTAGATGCATTAGCCATGCAAACTTTTCTCTCAGTAGTACTCGAGCAGATGTCAGAGTGTGAGTAAGGGATTTTCATAATAATTGCAGCGTTAATATAAGCCTACTTGTGACACTAAAATAAATTTTAAACTTTAGAAAAGACATTTGGGAAATTTAGGACCAATCAATTGAACATGGAATTATTCATATTCCATGTTAAATTGCATCTTGAAATATAATAAATGGATATTAAAATAATGTTAGTTGCAATTTGAGAATGTATTGGCATTTTTTCCCTCCATTAGATACCTCTGATAGCAGAGCATTTCGAGAACCAAATCCTCTAAACTTGGGAACAATGCCCACAGGCCATCTGTCACTTAAATCCCGAACCAGTGTACAGAATTTGTAACTGAAGCAGTATGATCCAAACTGGAAACATCAACTCTTGCACCTGCAAGTATGACTTTTATCCAACATCTAGCGTATTCAGTTTTGCAAAACATTTGAACACAGTTACATAAAGGAACAATGGCGTTGGGCTGCTCTTGGTAAGAACAGATTTTTGTTACTAAATAACCCGGCAGAATAGTATGCAATGTTGTGTTCAGATAAATCCCTGCAAGAGTACAAATGAAAGGTAGTGTCTGATATTTGGATCATAACTGATACAAAAATACCTGACTCTATGAATCCACACAATCTGCTGCTTTCATTGGTGATGAGCTTGGAGACAGAAAGGGTATACGATTAGGCAGGATGGTGATGTACCAGAACCTCATCAGATTCCTACCTCTGCCAGGATTAAATTCTGGGTGGAAATACTGTCAACTGAGACCTTAATGTGGCTAAATAATGACCATACAAGGGCCTCAACCCATTGCACTGGTATTAACCCTGTGCATGGTAACTAAAACCACATAGCCAGCTTATCATCTCTGGTGAGAGCCCAAAGACACTCAGTTGAGGGATTGAACATGAGGAAGGAGATGCCCACTGAAAACTATCATCCTATACTTGCATGACCACCATACTGCAAAACCACCTCACTCCTCCTAAAACTTAGTGGCCTGGGTCACTCCATGATCCTGGGACTCTGGTGCCTGTCCTTCTAGCCTCCCTAGTGGCACTGCTGAGCACAGAGCTGCTGCTATCTGATTGGCCATTAGTTTTCATTAAGCAAGACTTCCATTCCCCAGATCTTGATTTCAGGGGAAGGCCCTCCTTCGGCCTGGCCACTCCTTGATTGGCCAGTGGTTCAGTGGGCCTGCAGCACAGATTCCTCTCCAGCCGGCAGGCTGAGCCTCCCAGTGCCTCCATACAACTCAACCCAAAGATTCAGTATCCCGTGCAAGTGAAATTTTGAAATGCTGAACTAGACACTGAAGAGATCAGTTGCAGCTAGGATAGAATATTATAATTCTCTCATATTAATGTATAAAGGACAAGCTATATCAGGAAGCTTGGCAACAATGAGGAGAGTCCAATCTTGGATAGAAAACTGAGAAAGCACAGGAATAAGACATAAAAAATACTGAGGACTTGAATAAAGTCTGCTTGGTTAAAAAAAAGCAGGGATGCAATATGCAAAACATATTCAGCAGATTGCCAAACTGTCCAATTGATAGTTGTGTTTCTGCTAAATGTAGATGTGGAGAGGTCAGTCTCAGAACTCAGATTAAACAAGACACGATTTATAATCAGGCTCCAAATGTCTCGGACAATTTCTGTCTGCTTCACAAGGAAATGACTTCCTGATTTGGCTCAGTTTGTGGAGATTATTTCTTTGAAGAGATAAAGTAGTTGAAACTATGGACTGAATGGCCACATAAATGTGGAACTGATTTTGGTAAGATTGTGATTTCTAACAAGAATGAATTTCTTGGCCTTTTGGCTCAACTTAAACCTAGGATCAAGTGCAAGATCTTGTGACATCTGTCCTGCTGGCTAGAATAGTGCAACCTGTGCTAGAATCTGATCTCAGAATCTGTTTAATTATGCACAGGCATTGGTGGATGTGTAGGTCCTGCCACCATATTCAAACACTAGCCCAGCACAGTCATATCAATCTCTCCAGCCCACCTGTCTTCACCAGATCATGCAGGATCACTGACCCAGAGGGAAAAAGCTGGCAGCCTCAAGTCTGTTCCTCAATTCTCAACCTCTGCACACAACCACCCCCCCCCCCCCCCCCCCCCCCCTCCACAATGGCCATCACCTGCAAGACATCTATGCTCACTTGGGCCTATACCCACTGCATCCGGAATCTTCATCCATCCTCTTTCAATAAATGATGTGATGTCCCTTTGATCCCAGTGCTTATTTGCTTTTTAAGCAACTTTGTTGGGGTCCAGCTTCCCTTCCCTTTGCCTTCTATTGTTAGTCAGGCAGAAGACCTTCTGATCCACTTTCTTGCCCCTCTGCTTACTACTATGACCCCTTGCCTTCTCCACTCCTCTTGCACAGCCCCAGCCCTCCATCTCATGGCATTCCTTATCTTCGTTATTCCACGAACTCCACCCTCATCTTGCAATTGCTTCCTAAAGAACTTCAGATCTTTGTTGTGGTGGCTGCACGAGTGCTGTCCAGATAGTGTTGTGAGGACCTATTAGTCCAGTAGCAAGGTATAGTCCATGAAGATCAGCTCAGCAGAGATGTGGAGGGAAGAAACCAGTCTATCCTGAGAATGCTGAATAGCACATTAGGAATGGTGCAGCACAATGGCAGAAAGAAGCTGCATTCACCCTGAAACCTCTGGTGAACTGAGAGCCATATAGTGGCACAGTGGTTAACACTGCTGCCATGCAGCACCGGGGATCCAAGTTTGATTCCCAGCTTGAATATGTGTGGAGTTTGCACGTTCTCCCTGTCTCTGTGAGGGGGTTTCTTTTGGGTACTCCAATTTCCTCCCATACTCCAAAGACGTGCTGGTTAGGTGTACCCGAGCAGGCACCAGGATGTGGGGACTAGGCAATTTTCACAGTAACTTCATTGTATTGTTAGTGTAAGCCTACTTGTGGTAATAATAAATAAATAAAACTATTAGGTTTAACATCAATGTAATCTTCAACTGGTGTGATACAGGATTGCAAAGTCTGATGGGATATCAGTAACTAGCTTTATTAATGAGCATTCATGAGATGCAAATTAATGCCAATGACATTTGTGCCACCTGCCAATGGGAAGAGCAATCTCCATTAACTTGCCATTGAGAGAATTGCATTGTGATTTTACAGAGTGAGTTTACGACATTTTGCCTCTCACCAGATTCTCAATTTCTGCTTGCCACTAAACGCGCCACAGGCAAGTTGGGAGATACCACCCAATGTCTCAGAACTTTTACTTTGAGAGAGATTTTACTTATGTTTATTCACTCTGACCACACTTTTAAATGCATTGATTAATGATTATAATAAGTTACCTTGCTCAAATAAGTCATGATTAATAACCTTTTGACACTGGAGAATGAATGGATTTGATGAAGCAACTGACTGGATATAATTTTTCCTTTTGCTACTATATGTCTAGAATAAAAAGTGAGACAACTGGTGGAAAAGCCTAAAGAAAAGTTGAAATGATTGCATTAGAACATGTAGGCTGTGATTGGATAAAAAACTTCCATTCCTGAATTCTTGACATGTATTCCTACAACATATTGTAGCAGAAGTATTAATTCAGAAAATTTACTCTTACGCCTGGATGAATGTGCACAATTTAGCTTTTACCCTCCCAGAATTACTGTTGAAAAGTGGGGACAGAAATGTCATAAGGACTCCCAAGCAACAATTACTTTTCATTAGACCTGACTAGTTCAGCAATGCACATATTTATTTGATACAAAATAAATCTCTGTTTATGTGATTAATGGGTGAGAAAAGGGAGCTCTGTTGAAAATGCTGTCAATTTTAATAGGGAAAGAAGTGGGATAAGGAATAAATCTTCTGCAAAAATATACAGTGTAGGGGGAGATATCAGAAGAAAACCTGACCCGTGCCAATAATTTACTGTACAAATGATTTAAAATTGTTCCTCTCAAATGCTGACTAGGTCAGACACAAAGCTAAAATAATAAGATACACCAATCAATTAATCAGGTATGGTCAAATTTGATCAGATCCCTTAATTTACCATCGTCATAGAAAAATAGCTCAAATTAACAACATTTTCCTTGTGCAAAATCTCCAGCTGACATCTGGCCTAATTCTGCCTCTCTGTGCAAAGCATCGAGCTCTTACCTTCACTGAGTGCCAAATCCCTTCTGCACATTCTTACCATGGCTGTTTGTTGGCATTTTCCTTCTGTGTTGAATAATTCCATTTTTTTTTTTAAAATTGTACACAAGGCAATTGTTTTTAAAAAAGACACTGAAATGATAAATTAACTGTGCAAGGTTAAAGTTGAAGTAACCAGCCAGATTTTGCTTTGGTGAAGATGAACAGCATTGCGTTATGTCCTTTTGGAAAACGATTGATGGTTGACATTATTAATGTGAAAATAGTCTTGACGTAAAATGACAAAGTGCATGCTAGGGTACAGTGATCAGTTGCAAAATTACAAAGTTTCAGTCCAATAAAAAAAATGCATATTTAAGCATTTAGTATTCGCCCTACCAGTCCAAATATGCTAATAACCTCAATGACTTCCTTTTGGTGATGTATTCAGATGGCATCTTTAAATCAAATAACTGGCACACATGCACTTCATAAAGTGAATGATATTCTAACTAATTGTATTTTGTCATATTATAGCCATGTGAAAAATGGCAGTCTAGATATTAAGGTTACAATCATATCGTTTATATCAGGTGAGCATATATCTGAGCAGCTCCTTTTTGCGGAACTTTGCTGGAAGAATCTTGCATGGAGGGCAGAAAAAACATTTCAAAGGCATATGCAAGGCCTCCCTGAAGTCACTTGACATAGACAAGACCACTTGGGAAATGCTAGCACAGAACTGCCCTATTTGGCACTGCCTCATCCACAAAGGCTATGAAGCTTAGAAGCAAGGTGTATTGCTGAAGCATAACTTAAGCATGAGCTGCACAAGTCCAGAGCCACCAGTGCAACAACTACAGTGTCTACACATGCCCGAATTGATCTAAATCAGTCATCTTTGGACACACTGCAACCAATCTCAAAATGACTAATGATAGAAGTCCTCATCGATGACAATAGATGAATAACACATATTGTTTCTATATTACAATGCAAGATTAATACACCTATGGTATAGTAAATAGTTTACCAATCCAGATGATATTGAAGTCAAGTGCAATTATGTCAAACCTTTGGAGGCTCAGTGTTAACACATCAGTGAGTTGGAGGAATTTTTGGACTGACTGAATGTTATGAAGTGGAGATTTATCAGAATGGCACCATAGTAGATAGATTATAGAAGCTAGAATTGTTCATTGTAGAGCAAAGAATGCTAAACAGAAGTTGAATGGAATTGTTCACAGTGCTGAGGAGCATCTGTAAATAAATAAGTCAAGGTGGCAGGAATGTCAGAAAGCTGGGGTTGTATTCTTCAGCAGCGCTGGTCTACAAGCCAGAAATTCCTGTCCGACTGTCAATGGCAATTCACATTCTCCGCAATCAGCCCGCTAAAATTCCAGTGATGAGCAGGATGGGAGAATTCCAGCCCAATTGAAGGTGATGGTGAAAGAACCAGAGGAAGATAGGGAAGAATATTTTGTAGTCAATTGTTATGATCTTGAATACATTTTCTGGAAGGATGGTGGAAAAAAACTCGATAGTAATGGTTAGAAAATTACCCCTTTGTTTCCTCTCTTGCAATGTCCAGTGAATAGCAAGACCTGTCTGTGCTATAAAAAGAAATGAAATTATTTTGCTAAAAAACACAACAGAATCATTATCAGACAAAACAAACAAGTTCATTGTGTGGAAGATCAGTTTGAGCATGAGAATGGAAAATTATGTTTAATGGACTATCAAATTGATTGACAGAAATGTTTGCTTTGAACTAAACACAAGTTCTGTGCAATATCTTTCATGTCAATTGAAGTACACATTTCACAGGTTCAGTGCAAAAATTGATGTACTCAGTCGCAATATTAGACTGAAAGAGATTAAAAGATGCAGTATGAATGTGAAGAGAATTGTCAAAGTCCAGAGCGTAAAATTCTGGAATAGTAAGAACAGCCAGCCACTGGACTTATGCATGTCATCAAGTTAGGAACGATCAAAAGGATGCCTCCAGTCATTAGCATACTAATATCGACAATGGCATACAGTCATTCATTTAAAAAACTTCATCTGCGAAGTAGAAAAGCTGACAGAAGAACAAATCAGTCATATATCCACCAAAACAAGTCTCAAGGCAGTTATAATAAGAAGGAAGGACTTGATCCAAGACCAAGTGTTCTACTTGATTGGTGCCTCATCTTTTATCTTAAACTCATCTTCTCTGGTGCAATAATGCTGTGCTGTGTAACACCTACAAGAGACACTGTAACATTTTGCAGATGCCACATGATTAGCAGTACTGCCTCAGTGCCAGGGACCTGGGTTTGATTCCCAACTTGGGTGTCTGTCTGTGTAATGTTTGAACATTTTCCCTATGTGTGCGTGGGTTTCTTCCAGGTGCTCTGGTTTCCTCCCACAGTCCAAAGATGTACAGGTTTGATGGATTGGCCAAGCTAAATTGCCCCTTAGTGTCAGGGGAATTAGTAGGATAAATGCATAGGGTTCTGGAAATGGGCCTGGGTGAGATGTGGTTGGTGCAGACTTGACGGGCCGAATGGCCTCTTTTTGCACTGTAGGGATTCTATGATTTTCAAGCCTTTGTTTTTTCACTACCTAGAGTAAGGGTACAAAGAAACACTACTATGGGCAAATTCAATCTCACTATTTCGACTGGTCAAAATCTTGGAGCTCTCCTAATAACTGCACAACGGCGCAGATCATGCCAACCCAGAGAATAGCATGTGGGTTCAAAAATCAGTTTTGCATACAGTGCCATATAGTCTGCAATCATCCCAATCCCTTTCTATTGGTGCGATCTGGAGGCTGATTAGCATTTTTAAAGTAGAATTTAAATATGATTAAGCCTTTCAATGTCAGATTCTCCAGACTCCTGGGAACTTCTGACCTCCAGGCACAGTGTAAAACCGTCAAGAATCACAACTGGTCTCCATTAGCCAATGGCCTCCCATATGGTTGTACCTTCCCTTCATATGGTATGGCATGATGCTATTTGCATCCCAGAGCAGTTGTGTGGTCGCAGTGTAAGACTATCCCTCCAGATGGGCAGTTTTCCCCAGTATAGACTCCAATATGTAGCATGCTGGACTCCACGCTGCAGCGCTCACAGAGCATAAGGTTGGTTGTGAAGAGGTCATGATTGGGAACCCTTGAAACATAGACCTGTGTGACTCACCTGAATGTCTGGTGCAGTGGCTCTGGGAATGGTGTGTAGTTCAGGCTAATAGTGGAAAGCAGCCTGGTGACTTTCACGTGATAAGTGGCCATTGTGGGGAGCAATGCAGAGTTGGAGTCATATTAACACCTGCAGAGCTCCTTTAAAAGGAGCGACCGCTGCCTGGCCTGGTGCTTGTGCCTATTAGTGGGGCCTGGGGTAAAATGTCAGCATAAACCACAGTGTAACCAGAGCAACATTAATCGGGTTAGGATATAACCTCATAAGCAACCTTTTAGGATCATTCAGTGCAAGGGTGAATGGGCACAATGAGCCCCAGGCCAGCAGCAACCCCTGACCTGGACACTCAGACAAGCCTAGAAACCCCCTCAATCCCCTACACACAAGCAAGCCCACACCCCATCCCACATCATGACAACATTTGATCTTGAGGTTAGTGCGAAACAGTACTCACCTCTTCACTCTCCTGTATCTAAGCCACACTTTTGAAGACTTGTACTAATTGGCGTTGGTGCAATGCCCACCGGAGAGATGGAAAACATCCGGGAGAGGGGACAATTATGAGCTGAGTTTGTTAATTATATAAATTCATATTAATAAGCTCCATACCCTTTCTGTGCACGATGCATTTGACATCATTCGAAAGGGGCCAGCAAGATCGCAAACCATTTGGTGCCAGGTATGATTGGGATTTTTAGCTTTGTATGCTATTTTTTGCAGCTTGTCACCATTTATGTCAGGCGTGGTGAGGTGGTAAAGTTCCACCCAACATCTCTAAACAATTCAGTTTAATCTGTTTGAGCCAATCATGTCCCATTAAACAAAGTCAATGTTCCTTAATCATCAAGACAAGTAACTACACTGTCTGAATTTTATAGGAAATCATGACAGTTGCTGCTCCTAAAATCTGCAAAGTTTCTCTGGTATATGTGGATGAGATTGGTCAGAGAAGATAACAAAATGTCTGCATCCCATAACTGATTTCCATTTACCATGAAGGCCTTCTCTGTAGCAGGCTCTTCACTTCGTTGAACCTGATTAAGGATAAACAATTCAGGTCCCTTGGTCTAGTTCTTTTCTAAGAGTAAAACTAGCCATTGTGGCATCCTGACAGCTTCACTCTGCACCACGTTTGTAATGATACTTCTTGATGCACCTCAAAGACATGATTCCTACATTGGTCTGCTTCTTGAGTATTCTTCCTCACACCAAAAACAAGGTTTGCCCCCCCTTTTATTGGGCTCTTCAGTACCTGCATTCAGTTTGCCCTACATAACAGTTCCTTCTGTCACAAGCAGCTTATCTGATTTGGCATGCCTTATAATTTGCTTACACCTTGCTCTGCACATTCAGTCACCTAGGCGTTTTTTCTAGAGAGCGCCAATAACTTTGGTTTTGTATAATTAGACTGTTTATGGCACAGACCAAAAGATCCCTTAACATTTATCCTAAAGCTGATCCGAATTCTCAATGTTCTGCTAATCCTCTCAAGCTGGCTACAAAGCCTGAGACTGCCTCCCCTGGCTCACGAACTGCTGAGTGAAATTTGTACTTTAACATAATGATTGTGGGTCAGAGATTAAAATTATTTTTAACCAACTCAGATATCAGATCTAAAGATGATGTCTGGAGAATCAGGTAATGTTAAACTTTTGATTAAGCTGCAAGATTGTTGGCCACAAATTGAGCTGTATAATCTTCCACTTTTCTTCAGTTGTTATCTCAATTGCTACTAAGAAATAGCATAGCCTTTCAATATACTGCCCCTAGTTTTCTATTCTGGGCTCAAATTGTTCTAATTTCACGATCAAAGGCATTCTAACGTGCAATATGATCCTCAGGAACTTGGGAAGTTTTTCCCTACTGCCAGTGTAATAAATTAAGGGTGATACAAAAAGACTAAAGAACAAAAAGCTATATTGCCAACTAACAAATAACTTTGACCATAATTCTCTCAAAAAATGTTCCAAGTGCTGATTTTGCAAGAAAACTAGTGTAAATCACAATTGTTTTTTTTCAGTGGGAGTTCAGGCTCAAATCTTCCACACTTTGTAACCTTCGGATCGCACAATCGTGAATATTAGTAGCATGGGGTAGGGGCTATTCACTTCGGAGGCTGACAGTTCCAGGCCTCTGTATACAGTGGCCCCCAAATTAAAAATCAGCCTGTAGTTTGCTGGCCAGTTCAATTGTTGGCCAACCCAGAACTCCCACAAATTTTGCCACCTCTCCAAACCTCCATGGCCCAATTGTGACACCTGCCCCCGTCCCCATCCATTCATGGGCCAGACAGAAAAACTGTGATTGTACTCTACTCCTTGCTGGCTCCTACTAGGGAATCTCCCCCAGCCCAGTACTTGTGTCCTCACACCCAATTGGCTCAGCTAGCTGCCCAATACTTCATAGGATCCGGCCTGACCAAATGGTCCTTAGCATAACATCTTTTAAGGAAGTGTTCCCATCACATCAAGCAACACGTGGAGGCTTGAAACAAGAGAAATATAATAATTGTGCAAGACTTTATGCAGACCAAATTGGCAAAGATTGTTTGGATCCTTGTCAAATGTTTTTAATTAAAACAATATTATTCCTAGAATAATGCATTGTGGTATCAAATAGGGAAGAAATTTTAGATCTGGCTTCTGTAATAAGGATTAATTATCTTAAAGTAAAATACGCATTTTTAAAAAAAGTGATAATACAATGAAATTTCAAAATTTTTTTTCTTCATTCATGCAAAGTGGTCATCAGTGATGGATCAGTATTTTGTTCATCCCTAATGGCACTTGAATGGCTTGCTGTGGATTTGGAGTCACATGTAGGGCAGACCAGGTAACAATGGTAGATTTCCTTCCTAAAAAGGCAGTGAACTAGATGGGTTTAATAATAATCAATGATTTCATGGTCATTAGTAGACTTTTTCTTGAATTTGAATTTCACCACCCATCAACCATAGATGGGATCTGAACCCAGGTCCTCATACCATTTATACCAGGTCTCTGGACTACTTACCCAATTACAATACCACTGTGCCATTGCCTCTCTATCTGAAAGTTGCATACTTAAAACCAAAATATGAGTCTTAAACTTAAACCAATTTTAATTAATTCCTTAAGCCAATTCCAAGGGTACAAGAGAAGAACTGGCAAAAGAGGTACATAGACAAAAAAACGCAGTAACTAAATAATGAGAAACATTTAAAGAAATTTAACAAAAATATTCTCCACTTAGAAAACTTTGCAGAATGTGGGCATTGCCAGCCAAGCCAGCATTTATTGTCCATTCCTAATTATCCTTAAGATGAGCCACCACCTTGAAATGTTGTAGCTTACACAGTGTAGATATAGCCACAATGCTGTTAGTGATTGAGTTCCAGGATTTTGTCCCACTGACAGTGAAGGAATGATGAATATATTTCCAAGCCAAGATGGTGACTGGCTTGGAGGGGGTCTTTGAGAAGATGGTGCTCCCATCAATCTGTTGCAATTGTCCCTCTTGGTAGTAGAAGTCAGAGCTTTGGAAGGTTCTCAAGGGAGGTTTGCTGAGTTGCTGCAGTGCATCTTGTAGCTGCTTTGCACTGGATGATGTTGATTTTCTTGAATCTTTTTGGAGCTATGCCATCCAGGTGAGCATTTCATCACACTCGGACTTGTACCTTGTCGATGGTGGACAGGACTTGAAGTCAGGAGGTGAGTACTCACCACATAATTCCCACTGGTAAATAAATTACATTAATGTCAGAGAAGTGCCAGACAAAAACTATCTCCCCTTGAGCATTCAATGGCATTACCATCAGTGAATCTGTGGGATTCCCAGCCACTGACCTGCACTTGGAGCCATAGTATTTATATGGTTAGTCCAGTTTAATTTTTGGTGAATGGTAATCCCTAGAATATATATAGTGAGAGATTCAGCAATGCCACTCCCTCCACCTTCATTTGGACAGGTCCAGGCTAGTTCAAAGCAGGCAAAGGCGTTGCTTATTTGCACAACTCTTTCATGCTCCATTAATAATGAATTATTTCCTCTTCAGAGCATGTTTTCTTTTTTTCACAAAGGAGAACCCTTTTCATCTGAATTGGTTAAGAGTGTGCTCTCTAACTGCTGCTCCCCCATCCCCACTCCCTCTCACAGTGGATTCTTTTCATTCCTGAAGTGGATTACAATAAGCAGGTGCTTCAGTTTACCACAATTATTTTTAAAGATGAAATTTCAGAACCTCCTCGGCCTGAATAGAATGCCAGCTCTGGAGATGTTGCTCCATCAGCAAGCAACTGCACTCAAGACACTGAGGTGCACAGGTTGCTCAATGAGGACTTTGTCATAACCACAATCCAAATCTCTGGCTAGACATGATGAACATACCGGGGTAGGATTCTGAGGTCTTTGCGGACATTGTCAAAGGACATGTCTCGAATCCCCACGTACTTCTCCCTGGCATCTTGACATTAGCAATGTCAGGGTGCGAGAGGACAGTTGCAGGTTGACTCTGTCAACAATGTGGGGGGGGGGGGGGGGGTGCACAAGTGGAAGAGGTTGGCAGGGGGAGCTTTTACACCCTATAGCAGAATGTTAGAGTGGTGCTCACTTGGAAGGGAAAATAATGCTGGCAAAGATGAGGAAGAGGTGTGCAAGGGTTATTCAAATCATCATGATGCCTGCACTGTGTTTTGGTGGGGGATGGGGGACGTTGGGGGGGCGGGGTGGAGAGTGCAGTGTGATCTGAGATTTGTTGATGGGAGAAGTGCCCCTATGTGTTGGAGGTCACGATGAGTATTGCAGGACTGGAGAACGGGAGCCTGTCACTGTTCCTTGAGATATAAATTTCGGAGAAGCAGGACAACCCGTAAGTGTGCTTAGGCTCCACTCCTCTCAAGGCTAGTGCAAACTTTGCCCCTCTCCAAACAAATTTCCAAGTGTCATTGAATCACTCCTAATTTGCACTGCCAAGACCAATGGAAAATCACTAATTTTCCTGCTGGCACTAGCACTTTGTTGATTTTTTTTTTTGAGAATTATGTCCAATATCG
The DNA here is from genome assembly GCA_024679065.1 of Sphyrna mokarran. Lineage (NCBI taxonomy): Eukaryota > Metazoa > Chordata > Chondrichthyes > Carcharhiniformes > Carcharhinidae > Sphyrna > Sphyrna mokarran. The sequence goes on along the minus strand of JAGIQG010000001.1, from coordinate 99,658,966 downwards.
AACAGTTAAAATTTGACTGGCAGGGATTGTCTATAAATCAACTTCATTACATGATCAGCTTGAAGGACCCTAATAATTTACCTGATAGAGGTTTATAAGGTGTTGAGAGGTATAGGTAGGGTGGATTCTCAGAGGCTATTTCACTGGGCTGAAATGGTCACTGTGAGAGGACACAGGTTTAAGGTGCTGGGGAGTAGGTACAGAGACGTCAGGGGTAGGTTTTTCACTTAGAGGTTTGTGGGTGAGTGGAATCGGCTGCTGCCGGTGGTGGTGAAGGCAAACTCATTGGGGTCTTTTAAGAGACTTCTGGATGAGTACATGGGATTAAATGAGATTGAGGGTTATAAATAAGTCTAGTAGGTAGAGATATGATCAGCCCAACTTGTGGGTCGAAGGACCTGTTTGTGCTGCAGTGTTCTATATTCTATAAAGCAAAATCCAGCTTTGGACTGCACTGTTAGGAGGAGTGGATCCAAGAAAAGTTGGTGGATGAAATTGCAGAGGGAAAACTAGGCCAGAAACATGTTCGTTAGCAACAATAACATATTTACACAAACGAGTAGCTAACATTTTCATAAACAATGTTAAATCAACTCAACATGGTAAGATTTTGTTTGGCTTATTTCCATGAACACTAACTCAAAAACTAAACTCTAACTGGAAATTAAGCAATGCTCTATGCATCTTCTCCATTTTGAATGATTGGTTATTTATAATCCCAAAGGTACTGTACTATCAGATATTTAAAGGGTAGAGCCAAGATCACAGCAAAATTGAACTATAGGTATAACAGAGTCAGCCTGGTACTCTCCAGAAACTAATTTAAGTTGCATCAAGCTCCCATAGCGAGCTACACATAGCAATAGCTCATACATGGATTGTCTTTCATTGCCTTTATTTGTAAGAAAAAAAGAAACATTTTTACTTCAAGGAGATATGTATTGTGCAGCATTGCTCAATTCTGGTAAAATGAATTCCCTTAACAATAAGTTTAAACCAAAATTCAGGATTGAAGTACTGATGATCCAGTGGTCACTGAAACAAGTGTATGTAGACATAGATAATTTCGGTAGCTTAAAGCAATTAAAAAAATTGTTGTTCTGTTAATGTTTTACTAAATCCTTACAGATACCATGGCTGGTGAAGGTACATCTGAATGCATAGGGAATTGATAGAATGGCCAAACAGTAAAGACCTAAAAATGTGACAATGATAATAATGTGTATTTCTGTAGTAACAGACAGATACTCTAGGATATGGACAATTTTAGCATTAGGAATATAACTTTCATAAATGGCAACATACTCTTGAAGACAGAAGCAGGAGTGGTTCTTTAAGAGTTAACAATGGATACTTGAACTAACATGTGCTGTCATTCTTCAATTTATTTAAGGGAAAAGCACTGTTGCACTCTCTGTTCTGAAATTTTAAGTTCGTTCAATTATTGTGGACACCCTCCAGTGGCTCTCTTGGGCTGTTCAACAACCTTTCCCTCAACTGCTTACGTAACTCAACTTAGTAAATAATTTGCAGATCTTTTGCCAGGCCTTTTCAATCATATAGACGACATTCAATCACTATTCTAACTTCTTCCATTTTTTTCCTTTCTCAAATGTAGGTGGGAGGGAAAAGAAAGGCCACTTCTAAATATTACTGACCTCTTCCATCATTAGATCCACATCCTGTTCAGAAAGTTAGGCCTTTGTTCTATGCTATCAGAATTAATACTTTCCATTTCAATCAGCCATACTTGCATAATTCCTGCACTCTGACATAAATGGGTCAAGTACCTCATTTCCTGCTTGGTTAGGTGATAAACAGCATTTATTGCAGCTGCGTGACTATTGAATGTCTTAATTTACCTCAACGATAAGTTAGGAAGCTGCTTAATAGAATTTGCAGTGATCCTACAGAAGCAACAAGTTAAGGTATTTATTGCCATATAATTCTCTAAATTGGCCTAATGCTCACAGCTGGGACATTGTCCCCAAAACACTCATGCTAATAATTATTAAACTCTGAAATGTTTCCTTTAATGAGGACATAGCTACAGCTTTGCATAAATCAAAATAGGAAACAGATGTGTGACCATTTATGTCATATGAGTGATGACAGAACCATCCTGCCCTTGCATTCGAACCATTAGCATGAGAGCAGTTGTTTCCTGGGGTAATTGGCGCAGCAATATAAAAGTCATGCAATAGTAAGAGATTCTGCTTCTCGTTGGAATATTCTTCATTTAGAATTTCCATTAATTTCAATTCAGCTGTATGTACTAAATTAATTTTGTTAATAATCACTACATGAGTCAGAGCACTTTTTTTAAAAAGCTATTATTTTAGTTTTTGGAAGTTAATAAGTGGCAATAATAATAGCATGAAATCCTCTCCTCCAAAGCCTGAACATCCGCATTAAGTTAATCTATTCAAAAATTCTGTGGGATTTTTATTGGCTTTAAAAATATTTATTTTGGATCCTAAATTGTAATCTGTAGATTGTGAGTTGCTTTGTATCTCAATGTCACTTTATTTTTTAATTGGAGACAATAAGGGCCGGCAGTGATTAAACTGGAAGGTTTTCTTCATTACGTTTGACCATCCAATATTATAAAGTTCTTCAGTCTGGAGTTGATGAATTGTCAATAGTTTTGTGCTGCCAATTTGCAATAGTGGACAACATGCTATGACCAGCAAAGTTCATTCCACCCTGACATCCAAAAGCAATAAGAGAACTTCCCATTCTTCAGCCAAACTCAATGGGGGAAATTCGGTCAATCATGGCCAAAAGTCATTCTTCTATTTTGTCATGATGCAGAGTTCATGCAAAACTTATATCAAATAGAAAGTTGTAAACTAGTTTAACTAGGAAAACTGTCTATGATTTTCCATACTAGATAAAGTTACAATTGAACTAACAGTTTACACAAACACTTGACTACTGGATACAATCCTGTAAAAAAATGCCTTTAAGCTACTTGAATAGTGCTTTTCACAATAACTGTTCATTTTATATAATTTTTATGCCAGCCACCTGCTTTCTCAATATTTATTTCCCTTTGTTTTCTCAACATTCTGTTCCAATGAAGTTGTTGACCTGTTTTATTTGATGGAACTTACTGATTCTTTCACAGTGGTTAGTACTGCTGTCCCACAGCACCAGGGACCCCGGATTCAACTCACGGCTTAGATCACTGTCTGTGCAGAGTCTGCATGTTCTTCCTGTGTTTTTGTGGGTTTCCTCTGGATGCTCCGGTTTCCTCCCACAGAACAAAAGATGTACTACTTAGATGTATTGGCCGTGCTAAATTCTCACTTTGTGTGCCTGAATAGTGGCCAGAGTGTGGCGACAAGGGGATTTTCACAGTAACTTCATTTCAGTATTAATGTAAGCCTACTTGTGACACTTTTAAATTAAAAATAAATCTTGTCTCTATTCCTGTGGTGTCAGAGAGCATTTTGGATTATATCATGATTCCTTTATCAAAAATATTTACATCACTATTTTGAAACTCCAATTTAAGTACGTTGACCCTTATTCTACTTTCAGTATTATTTTCTTCCTTTGAATATTACTCACACGTGATGGTCAGGATCACCAACATGCCATGACTGCAACTGCGGAGGAAGATCACATTAAACAATGCCAACCAAGCCATCATCTCCATCAGTTACACTACATCATGCAACAATTCTTGAAATAGTTTTACTCCTGCCTGACCTAATTCAGCCATGGCAACTCTAACACTGTATCCTGTTTCCACCCACACACTGTCACAGACATAACTTCCCAATGAGCCACCTTTTCCATTCCTTCTCCTCATCTACAGATTGCCCCGCAGTAACATCATTTGTAACGATGGGGTTTGCTTCCCTGGACTCATTCTCACTTATATCCATGCATTTTTCATTCAGCCAGCCTCCTGGCCTTTACTGGTCTATAAATTCCAACTTCAATACAGTACAGCTGCATCCTGTCTGGACTAAATCCTGCACATCCACTCCCTTCGATTGCTTCATATTTCTCGGAACATTGAATTTAAGCTCCTTATTCTCATCTATGGTATTGTCCTGTCCTAATTTGACTGTGTCAAGTCTCCTTGGTTACCCCTTGGTTCTCCTGTGCATCCTTCTGTTCACTCTACTAAATTCAATATACTGGGAAATTTAAAGTGATTCCAGGGTATCTATCTCACAATTTCTTCTCCATATTTCCTTTCACTTTTAAATGCCTTATTTTAATACTTGCCTTCGACCAAGCTTTCAGCCCTTTCTCTCAACTCTCTGTCAAAAACTTGACGTGTTCCTTTTTCCTTCTATGAAGCACCATGTTCTATTTGAAAGGCTTTATATAAATGCTAGCACTGTTATTATTCATTACCCACCATCTCTGTCTTTTTCTAAATTGCCAATATTCTATAAAACATAAAAACTATAATTTTACTGTGCTTATTCTTAAAAGAATAACTGCTGGTACAGAGTACAAAATGGTGGAGCTGTTTGTAAGGAACATGAGCTCTCCAATCAAGTAGCCTTCCCACAAAGTACAAAGAATGGACTCTTGGGAAAGGTGGAGGAGAGCTGGGGGTTTCCAAGAAATGGTGCCCTATCATAAGCAAAAATAAAGGAAGACAACTGTGAATTTTGTATATAGGTCCAAAAGCATCTAATAAGACAACATAGCTTCTTCAACAGAGAGAATGGCTATGAAATTTTTTGCATCACATATTAATGGTGACAATATAAGCATAACAACATCAACACACTGCATTTTTAAGTCTCTCTTCTCTATTCATTTCAAATGGGTGAGGGATTCAGAAAACAAATCTGGGACTGTTCAGGGCAGCATGATGGCACAATGGTTTGCACTGCTGCCTCACAGCTCCAGGAACCCGTGTTCAATTCCAGCCTCAAATTACCATCTGTGTGGAATTTGCACATTCACCCTGTATCTGCGTGTGTTTCCTCCTGGTGCTCTGGTTTCCTCCCACACTCAAAAGATGTGTGGGTTAGGTTGGTTGGCCATGATAAATGGACACCAGTGTCAGCAGGATAAAAATATGGGGTTACATATATAAGGCTTGGGTGAAATTATGGTTGGTACACACTTGATAGGCCAAATGGCCTCCTTTAGCAATGTAGAGATTCTATGATCACTAACATTTTATCTATTTACTTTGTGACTTGTTTTTCAGTACATTTTAATAATCTAGTTTGAGAGAAACTTATAATTATCATGGGAGTTGTGTGATGATTGGTACAGTTTCTTTCAGAACATTTATGATAAAAGTTGAAAGTTTTAAATTTTAAAGTTAAAAGTTTTAGAGTTTATTTATTAGTGTGTTACAAGTAGGCTTACATTAGCACTGAAATGAAGGTACTGTGAAAAGGTCACAGCCCTAAAATCATAAATCTGTTTCTCCCTGCACAGATGCTGCCTGATCTTTTGGTATTTCTAGCATTTTCCATTTTTATAGCTGTGGAAGGACACTTGGTTCTATTTAAATAAATCAAGCAAGCTATATATGGGCAGACTGTCCATTTCATTGTATCATCCAAATGAAAATTACCATCCAGGTTTCTTCAGGTGGCCTTTTACTGGAGAGCCTAATGATCAATCGAAGAGGAAAGTGAGACAAAAGAATGAAGACCTGACACAGTAGCTTCTGTCTCTTTTTGCCTTTTTTATAGAACTAGCAAACTGAATATACAATTAGCTTGATGGTACGAAGCAAAGGGTTATGGTGAAAGGAAGCTTGTCAGACTGGAGGCCTTTGACTAGTGGTGTGCCTCAGGGGTCAGTGTTGGGCCCATTGCTATTTGTTATCTACATCAACGATTTGGATCAAAATGTACAAGGCGTAGATCAGTATGGATGACACTAAAATAGATGGCATTGCAGACAGTGAGGAAGGTTATCAAAAATTGCAGCAGGATGTTGGTTAGCTGGAGAAATGGCCCGAGAAGTAGCAAATAGAGTTCAATACAAGTCAATGTGAGGAGATGCACTTCAGAAAAGTAAATCAAGGTAGGACGTTCATGGTGAATGGTAGGACCTTAGGGAGTATCGTTGAACAAATGGGCCATGGAATTCAGGTGCATGGGTTTCTAAAGGTTGATAGAACAGTGAATAAGGTTTTTGACATGTTTGTTGTCATCAATTAGGACATTAAGTATCGAAGTTGGGAAGTTATGTTACAGTTGTACAGGATGTTGGTAAAACTGCTCCTGAAATATTGTGTTCAGTTTTGGTTGCTTTACTATAGGAAAGATGTTATTAAACTGAAGAGAGTGTAGAAGAGACTTATAAGGGTGTTGCCAGGATTCAAGGCACTGAGTCGTAGGGAGAAATCGAACTGACTAGGATTTTTTTCTTTGGAGCATAGGAGATTGAGGGGTGATCTTATAGAGGGGTATAAGATAATAAGAGGCAATGGATAGGGTGAAAGACAGGGTCTTTTTCCCAGAGTTAAGAGGAAAAGAATTAATGGGAACCTGAACAGCAACTTTTATACACAATGATTTGTATGTGGAATGTACTGCTAGAGAAAGTGGTTGAGGCAGGGATATTGACAACATTTAAAAGGCATTTGGACAGATACATGGATAGAAAAGGTTTAAAGGGATATCGACCAAATGCAAGCGAATGGGGTTAGCTTAGATGAGCTTTTTGGTTGTCATGGACCAATTTGGGCTGAAGGGCCTGTCTACATGTCATTGATTCTATTATTCTATGATTCTATATCAAGAAATTAAGCATTTGTCAGGCACAAATAAGATGAAAATCCACCTCAGCTTCTCAGAATTCGTCATCTAACTCTTTGGAATAAGATTTCATTAGAAGTATTATAAATACTGACTGAAAGCAAAATTTACAAGAAAATCTATCTTCATGTATCACAAACATGCGAGCTTTAATCGAACTTTTTCACTGAAAACCATTAAATGTATCGATGAGTAGTTAATGGATAATGTAGAAATTCCTAACCTTCCAAATTGTAATGGAATATTGTGAATAATTAAAAAAATACTGATAACCTGTGCCTTTGGATAACTATTGCTGTCAGTTCTGCAAAAGGTTTGAGAATTAAAGTGGATTCAGAAGCATCTAGGTGTAGTCATACAAATAAGCAAGGCAGTCCTGTAAATGACAATAAGCTTGATAAGTTCTGTACGTCTTCATCAATGTTTTCTTTGTTAAGATGCTGTTCTTTCAGATAGCTGGGTATCTGTAGTTTGTATGGTTTCTTATTCCAGTTTATTCAGTCTAAAACAAACGCATTTTCATTTCAGAATAATCCAGATTTTTTGCCAGCATTTCATGTTAAAGAACAGAGCTGCCTGTGAGTGAGGAGGAGGAGAGGAAAGAGTGCCTGCACGGCAGTTTACCATCCTGCTACAGCCACAACCTCTTTACAATGACTGAGCTGCTGAAAGGTAAACTACTCCAGGTTAGCCTCAATACACTGCAGCTGATTGAGTCCGCTGTTTTACATTAGTTACATCCCTGCATAATTAGACTTTTCATGGTGCTGTAGAAATTTTTATGGCCGTGCTTTTCACAAATCATTCCACTTATCAGTGTTGCATTTGCAAGCAGTGCAAATGTCCGAGTTTACTGGCAAGGTAACAGTCATCTGCATCTGACTATCAACCAGATTACACTGTTAATGGCGTCTGTATTTCCTATTGCAGAAACAAGTAATCACTGTAACAACAATAATAATACTGTTTGAGCGTATGTTTTATTTTTAACTATTCTGGCTAGCATTGTTTATTTGGGTGCATATAATATTCTAATTATCTCTAACTAGTGGAGTGTGACAAGTTATAGCATTGCCTCAGTAATTGTAGGTGGCTTATTCACCAATTTCTTAAATTCACTAGTTTGATGCTTTCATTGTCACAAATAATGACAGTTTATTACAGTAACCTAGATAGCTGGGAAGTTACAAATACTATACAAAGATTTCATTCTACCTTTCTCCAATGGTATAGAGAATGCAGTCAGTTTTGGGTTTGCCCTGATTATAGTTTGAGGCAGAATCCAAAAGTTTGACAAACTATACTGGGCATTGTGCTGTCTAGACAGCTTTTAATCCCAGGCTTCATTTACATGTGTCAGGTCACTTTTGTTGCTTGAAACTGGCAGAAGCTGCTAGCTGGCTGACGGACGGGACCACACTGTTGGGTGGCACTATCGGTACCAAGGACTCTGCAAAAAGTTATGACACACAAGTGGGTTGCTTGGTGGCCATTTCAGGAGGGTTCTGGGATCCATGTGATAGAAGCCCATCCGGCATATTTTTTCTTGACAGGACCTGGAAGAGCACTTTCTAAGGGGACGGAAAAGATTTTATGATTTGTGTTTCTTCTTCCTATAGGGTTTCCTTGCTCAATACATGATTAAGAAAATCATTGCATTATCAGGGCACAATCTAGTGGATTTTCACAGTAACTTCATTGCAGTGTTAATGTAAGCTCTGAAGGTGTCCTCACAGGTGGAGAAGGTGACAAAGAAGGCGTCTAGTATGTTAGCTTTCATAGAAAAGGGTATAGAATATAAGAGTAGGAGTTTGATGTTGCAGTTGTATACAACTTTGGTTAGGCCTCACTTGGAATACTGCACCCAGTTCTGGTCTCCATACTATCGGAAGGATGTGGAGTCCTTGGAGAGAGTGCAGAGGAGGTTTACCAGGATGCTGCCTGGTATGGAAGGACTGTCTTATGAGGAACGATTAGATAGACTGGGGTTGTTTTCCCTTGAAAGACGTCGGCTTAGAGGGATCTCATAGAGGTGTATAAGATTATAAGGGGTATAGATAGAGTAAATGGGGGTAAACTTTTTCCACCTTCAGAAATGGATAGGACGAGGGGTCATGGCCTTAGGGTGAGGGGGGCTATGTATAAGACAAATATTAGAGTGCAGTTTTTCACACAAAGGGTAGTGGGGGTGTGGAATGCACTGCCGAGTAAGGTGGTGGGAGCAGGCACGCTGGGGCTGGTTAAGGGTCTCTTGGACAGCCACATGAGCGGTATGCAGATAGAGGGATATATTAGGACTGTTTAACTACGGCTTTTTCCACAGGTAATTCGGTCCATACTTGACCAACATTGAGCATGCATTCGGCAGGTGTTGCGGGTACAGCTCTTGGATGTTGATTCATGGGTTGCCTGGTACCTCATGTCGTAAATGAGTGCTTTATGTGGACCATCTGAAGGGCACCATGACAGCTCAGAGACTATCGATGTGGCTGTGCAGACACTTGGAATTGGGCCGGTGTCTTCGGGAGTTTGCGCGTTCTCCCCGTGGTTGCGTGGGTTTTCTCCGGGCACTCCGGTTTCCTCCCACAACCCAAAAATTCGCTCTTAGGCTGATTGGGTAACAAATTGTCCCTATGGTGAAAATTTTCCATATTATGAATAATATATATATTATTATATAGGAATATTAAAATAGGATAATGTATTTGGTATGACGGCGGCGCGGGCTCGTTGGGCCGAAGGGCCTGTTTCCCGTGCTGTGTTGCTTAATAATTAAAAAAAAAGCTTACTTGTGACACTAATAAATAAACTTTAAACAATTTGCACATTTAAAGAAGAATGTCCAGTTACTGTGAAAATCCTCCTGTCAATCAGGGGTTGACTGTGATGGGGGAATTGGTGGATTGAGAATTCCATGGACATAAAGCAGAGGAAATTCCATCCTCTGAATGATACTGTTTCGGTACCTTGTGCCTTTCTCCTGCTATTGCTGACTGGCCTGGGTAATATACAATTTTACATTCTGTTGCATGTTTGAGCTGATTAATTGTTCTCTGCAATTTTTCAGCAATAGGATTAAGCACAACAACGTCTGTATTTTTTATTGTTCTTGTGCTGCAGGTAAAGGCATCATAGAACCATATAATGGTTACAGCACAGAAAAAGGTCATTTGGCCCATCTTGGCCATGCTGGCCACTGCAGTAACAACTCTGCATGTAGCTTGGGACCAGCTGAGTCCTTGCCTCCAGCAAGCCCTCGCATGCCAGACGCCTCGGATGTTTACTCCTCCACCCAATGTATATAAGCAGATGTGTTGTGCTCACTAGAGAGTGACCCAGAAGCCTCAAAACTAACTGGACCCATCAACGTATCTGTTTCTGTGATGATGATTTGTGAGGTAAAAGCTAATGGATAAACAGTGCGTGCCATCCTTGGAGGCCCCGTCACCCGTATCCTCTGGGGACTCATCTGAGCTATCGATCTCATGTTGGAAGGGAGTTGTAGCCAGGGCTGGCAGTCCAGAAGGCCCTGGGACATCAGGATCTGTCCCTGAAACCCAGGAAACAAAATTAAGTGCAGGGCAGGGAGAGGAATGTGGGATACCAAACACATGAATCACTTTGCTCCTTCAAACATAGAACACTGAACCCAGACAATTACATCATAGGGACAGGCCCTTTGGCCTTCCAACCTTGTAGAGACCAGGCTGTCCTTCTGATTTGTTTGCCCCCATATGCCTCTGTTCCCATTCCATTCAGATAGCTGCAGACATGCCCCTGAAATATCCTTATAGTTTCTGCTTCCAAGACCTTCCCAGGCAGTGAGTTCCAGGCATCTACTATCCTCACAATAATAATAAAATACCTCATATATCTCCTTTACACTTTGCACCCGAAACTCGTGACCCCATGAAGTTGCCTCAATGTAAGTGTAGAAATGACAGGTGCTGATGTTTGGATGGCAGGCCGACCATGCTGTCACTGACGGCCCACATCTCCCCTTTTGTAGTGAGCAGCACCTTCTCCTTGAACAGAGTGAGGACCTGGAGATCTGGCTCACCACCTGCTGTCTTCACCCTCTCACGAGTGTTGTGCTCAGTCTTCCTCTGTGGAGATAGATGGAACCATGAAATAAATGGAGGTGTGACTCATACAGAGAATCAGGTGGTGACCCTTAGAGGGCAAACACAGTGAGATTCATTTGGGGGGGGGAAGGATGGAGGTGCTTGGGGGTCAGTAGCTGGAAGCTTGCAGGGTGCTGGGAATAGGAGGATCTGGCGGGGACATGGGAGACCATGCCGAAAGGAGTTCAGTACTCACCCTTGCTGCACAGATGAGGTCACTGATTTTTTTCTGGCACTGCCTCACAGTTCGGGGAGCCAATGCCCTGGCACTGACCGAGGTGGCAACAGCCTCCCAGGCCATATGGTGATCAGAACCCCTGTATCTGCAGGCTCCTGGGAGGAAGAGGGTGGTCCTCCTCACCCCTGCTACATCCAGCAGCCTCCCCAAGTTGTCATCAGAAAATCGGAGGAGGGGGGTGTGTGGCTGGCTGGCCGGCCGGCTGTGTGCATGTTGTCCTGTACTGCCTGCCTGTACATTCTGGAGGTTCTTACGAAACTGCCTGTCATTAGGGCAGATCAGCTGCAGACAGTTTGACAGAACATTCCAGCAAGTTCCACACAGTTTGCTCGTTAGCATTGAGGGGAAGGCAAGTGAGCACTTGCAGAAGTGCTGCTGGAGAGGGGGTGCAGGGGCCATGGTGGTGGATGAGTGCCTCAATGATTAGTGACAGGGGAGGTGGGGGTGTCACACAGCCATCAGATCGCGAGTGGGATGGGGCCTTGTGCGGAATTATCCGACCTGGCAGTGATGTGACGGGCGTGCTTTTTCGATATTTTTTTCCAACTGCGCACGCTTGATTCAGAGCTCCGACTATTCTGGCAGCACTAAGCCCCACCCACAGCACGAATCAGACTGGAGTTTGCTAAGAACGTACGGGGGCGCCTAAAAGCAGATTTCTGAGCCAGATCTGCATTTCACCCAGAACCAGCACTTAGAACGAAAATGGTAAAATTGGGCCCTTTATCTACTTCATCTAACTCTCTTTTTTGTCGTTTAGAGGGCACTGGCTTTTGCCCTACCTTTCCGACTAATGGGGATGTACTTTGACTGTACCTGATTCATCTTTAAATAAAACTGGAAATGCCTGGAAGATCTCAGCAGGTGGAGAGAGAAACAGAGTAAATGGCTGGAATTTTAATCGGCTCGCCTGTCCCAGAATTGGAGCGGGTGAGGGTCACAGAACAACATTCTCCATTGGCCTTAGGGAGGCTCTTATGAGCCTTGAGCAGGCAAGGCAGTAAAATTCTGGCAAATGTTTTGAGTCCGTATAACTCTTCTTCTTTCAAGGCAGCCCGTTGTGCTTTTCTAGTCTTGCCTGTCAATCTTTGATTCCTAACAGAGGCAGATCCATTCTCGCCTCACTAAAATTGGTCCTTCTCTAATTAAATATTTTAACTTGACATTACTTGTCATTTTGTGCAGACCAAGGTAGCAGGGTCACTTGAGGTCTTGGTGGCTATCTGCCATAGCACCAGGTAAAGGTCTTATGCTCAAAGTTATGGGCAAGCAAAGCAGAATGAGCCAATTTTTGGAGGCAATGGCAAAAGAGTTAGAATCTCAAGCAGCAAGAACAATTACAGGACAGAGGAGGATCCTTCAGGAGGAGGACTTGTGTGTTTTTTAAGCACACTTAGGAAAGCAATGGAAAAGCTTCTTATCTATTCCTTTCCATAGTGATGTTGAACATTGATATTGAAAATCTGAAGAAAGAAGTGCAGGACTGCAAAACATACAATAATGGGCATAAGACCTGCTCTTAAACTCTATTATGCTTTATTAATACAAATGATACAGGCTCAGGGAAGGCATCTGTGTTGCCTTTCCAATCTCCTATCTGAAGAATATAACTCATATTTACTGCTCTTACTACCACCAGTAGACATTTCATTTGCTTAAATGGCACAGATGATTTCTGCTCGTTGAATCAATAAATGTGAACAATTTTGACTAACACACAACTGACCAGTTCGTGAAGTCACTGCGAGCATTACGTCCATGGAGGAAATCAGGCAGGAAAGTCACCAGATTTCCATTTGAAGTAATGGATAGAAAGTCAGATGAGTATGTCCCTGGACACATAGTCCAATTGGTCAGATTTCTGTCCTTACACAGTTGTTAGTCGATCCCTCATTTGCAGGTGTTACAAGACAAAAGTTACCCTGAGTGGATTTGAACATGAATTTCAGAAGTTATTCTATTTTCATAATGTCCCAAATTATCAGAAGTATTTTTCCAGCTGACAATCTGAGTAGGGAGCCCCAGCCCCAGAGTCTGCCTGAGTAATCTTGTTAAGGCAATATTTTTACTTCTATATATGAGATATTGATTCAGAATAGAATGTATACTCTCCTTACTGCAATATCCAGCTGTTTCTTAAATGATTCCAGGCTTCTTCCTTTTCCAACATACTCTAAAGTCCATTAACCATATTGATCACTCTTTGAGCAAAAAGCTTCATGATATTGGCCCTAAACTTCCTTGTAGCAGCTAGATCCAAAAGTCATGATCTGGCGTGAAGCAATCTTCTGGATTTTTCTTTTCTGCACCAATAGTTTAAATAATCATAGAATCATACAATGCAGAAGAGGCCCTTTGACCCATTGGGTCCGCACCAACACAATAGAAACACCTGAACTCCCACCTAACACCATCTGCCAGCACTTGGACCATAGCCCTGAATGTTATGATGGGCCAAGTGCTCATCCAAATACTTGTCGAAGGATGAGTGGCAACCTGCCTCTACCACTCTCCCAGGCAGGGCATTCCACTCCATCACCGCTCTCTAGATAAAAAAGTTTTCCTCACATCACCTCAAAACTTCCTGCCCCTCACCTTGAACCTATGCCCCTCATTACTGACCTTTATCTAAGGGGAACAGCTATTCCTTATCCACTCTATCCGTGTCTCTCAAAATCTTCTGCACCTCAATCAGGCTGCCCTCCATCTTCTCTGCTCCAACAACAACAACCCAAGCCTACCAACCACCTTCATTAACTTGAATGTTCCAACCCAGGCAGTATCCTGGTGAATCTCTCTGCACTTTCTCCAGTGCAATCATATCCTTCCTATAATGTGGCAATCAGAACTGCACACAGTACTCTAGCTGTGTCCTCAACAAAGTTCTATACAACTCCAACAGGACTTCCCCGTTTTTGTGATCTGTGCCTCGACTAATAAAGACAAATGTCCCATGCATATGGGAAAAAATGTGTATTTTTCACCACTCTATTAACGTGTCCTTTCATCTTTAGAGATCTATGGAGAAACTCACCGAGGTCCCTTTGTTCCACAGAACTTCCTAGTGTCCTACCTTTCATTGAATACTTCCTTATTAAATTACTCCTCAAATTATGGGGTCCAACTGGTTCTCCTCTCAAGTCACTTCCTTCCAAGGCTGAAAAAGCCATTGTTCTCCTGTCCCTGCATACAATTTGATTCTTTAACATTAGGGATTGATGTTGTGTAGCTCTTCCCTGAACAGTGCCCAGGACTTGTCCCTTGTGTCTCATTAGCTAGAAACTCAACAAGGTGGTCTTTCAAGAACAATTATGTCTTCATTTAATAACCTTCCTTGCATTGCTACATGTAAATTTTCAGGGTGAAAAGCTATCCCATTATAGAGTGGGAACACTCCCATTTCAAAATTCATAAGGTATAAACTTGATGGCCGGAGCTCTCTGGTCATTGACATCCTGGCACCGTTACCAATGCGAACAGAGAATTTTGTGCTCAGTCAAATCTCCGTTCACTGCAGCGAGACTGGAGAATCCCAACTGTGGGCAAGGTCGAAGAATCCAGCCCGGTATGTAAAATTACTGACCTTATCATTGGAAAGTATCAAGCTTCTCATGAATTCATTTAACGTAACATTCTTTAGTTGGATAGTACTTGGTAGGGTGGATGGAAATTTTTTTGACTGATCCTGCTAGATGGATTTCCCTCTAACAATAGGGGTATCTGACCTTACCATAGCAACAGATCTCCTACTTCTCCTTTGAAAGGAGCTCATAATAGAGACATCCTCTTGTTCTTTGTGCATCCTCACAGTGGCTACCTCTCTTGGTAGGGCTACTGAGTCTGCAAATTTGTGGGTCCCCTGATTGAACTAATAATGTGATGAGCCAGTCCCCCTTCTTTAACTGGACAGATGACATAGCAGCAGCCTAGTAATTGGCCACCAGCAGGAATATTGATGCCTTGGTACCAGTGAGCTACCTGCTTAGGCTAGGAAAGTTTATATTTTCCTGATGTTGAGACTGAACCCATGCCAGTGAAATCCCAGCCTGGATAGACAAAACAAAACAACTGAGTGTTAGAAACTTCAATCTAACAACAAGCAGCAGTATTTATATAGTATGTTTAAAGCAGTAAAGCCCAAAGCACTTAACAGGAACATTACCAAACAAAAATTGACACTGCAGCATATCAGGAGGTACTTGCACAGGAAAACAAAAAGATTTGATGCAAGAAGTAGTGTTGTGTATTTGGAGAATAACATGCAGGAGCACTCGATAAATGAATGTAATTGTTTTAGAACATAGAACAGTACAGCACAGAACAGGCCCTTCGGCCTTCGATGTTGTGCCGACCAAAATAAAAAGCAATGCCCCTCCAAACTAAACCATTCCCTTCTCTTCCATATACTTATCAATTAACCTCTTAAACGCCACCAAACTTGGCGCATCTACAACAGCTGCAGGCAGGGCATTCCACTCCCTAATCACTCTTTGAGTAAAGAACCTACCTCTGATATCCGTCCTATAACTCATACCCCTTAATTTAAAGTTGTGTCCCCTCGTGCTAGCTTTTTCCATCCTAGGAAAAAGGCTATCACTGTCCACCCTATCCAAACCTCTAATTATCTTATATGTTTCAATAAGATCCCCCCTTAGCCGCCTCCTTTCTAACGAAAACAACCTCAAATCCTTCAACCTCTCTTCATAGGACCTGCCCTCCATACCAGGCAACATCCTAGTAAACCTCCTCTGTACCCTCTCCAATGCCTCCACATCTTTCTTATAATGTGGCGACCAGAACTGCACACAATACTCCAAGTGCGGCCGCACTAGAGTTTTGTACAGTTGCAACATGATGCTGCGGCTCCTAAATTCAATCCCCCTACCAATAAAAGCTAAGACTCCATATGCCTTCTTAACAACTTTATCCACTTGACTGCCTACTTTCAGGGATCTATTGACACATACACCAAGATCCTTCTGTTCCTCAACACTATTAAGAGCCCTACCATTAGCCCTATACTCTACACATTTATTGTTCCTGCCAAAGTGCATTACCTCACACTTTTCCACATTAAACTCCATTTGCCACCTCTCGGCCCAGCTCTGCAACTTGTCCAAGTCACTCTGTAAACTAAAACACCCCTCTTCACTATCTACCACACCACCAACTTTAGTATCATCTGCAAATTTACTGATCCATCCCTCAATACCCTCATCCAGATCATTTATAAAAATTACAAACAGCAGGGGCCCCAAAACAGACCCCTGAGGCACACCACTCGTCACCGAACTCCACGATGAATATCTCCCATCAACCACCACCCTCTGTCTTCTATCTGCCAGCCAATTTCTAATCCAATTTGCTAAATCACCCTCTATTCCACACATCTGCATTTTCTGTAGAAGTCTTCCATGGGCCACCTTATCAAAAGCCTTACTAAAGTCCATATATACTACATCAACCGCCTTACCCCCATCCACCTCTCTGGTCACTTTCTCAAAAAACTCAATGAGGTTAGTAAGGCATGACCTACCCTTCACGAAACCATGCTGACTATCCCCAATCAATTCATTTCTCTCTAAATAACTATAAATCCTATCCCTAATAATTCTCTCCAATACCTTGCCCACAACAGAAGTAAGACTCACTGGCCTATAATTCCCTGGAAGGTCTCTCTTCCCCTTCTTAAACAATGGGACCACATTCGCTATCCTCCAGTCCTCCGGAACCACACCCGTAACCAACGAGGACCTGAAGATCAGAGCCAGAGGCTCTGCAATCTCCTCTCTTGCCTCCCAGAGAATCCTAGGGTAAATCCCGTCCGGCCCAGGGGACTTATCCAACTTCAAACCCTCGAGAATTTCTAACACATCCTCCCTATCCACTACAATACTCCCCAATTTGCAACCCTGTACCTCAGTGCCCTCCACAGCTACATTTCCAGTTAAATTTTGTGGTGTGTTCTTTCTCATAACCGTTGCTTCTTTGTTTTTCGCTCTACATCACTTCCTTGTGTACATTACTACAACAAGGCTCTATGATGAGCCAAAAGGAACAAATATATAACATTTCCTCCCTCTTAATTTGAACATCTTCAAAACAAGTTAATCATGAACAATCACCAATGAGTTAGACACTGCCCAGTTGTGGGCCCTCTGATTGTGCTAATACTGTGAACAGCCAGTCCTCCTTCTTCAACTGGACAGGTGACATAGCAGCAGCCTAGGAATTGGCTACCACCAGGAATATTGATGCCTTGGTAATACAAAATTGGCTTATTAACAGAAGACAGAGGGTGATTGTAGAGGATTGTTTTTCAAACTGGAAGTCTGTGACCAGCAGTGTGCCTCTGGGATCAGTACTGAACCCCCCTGATATTTGTCATTTACGATAATGATTTGGATGAGAATTTAGGAGGCATGGTTAGTAAATTTGCAGATAACACCAAGATTGGTTGCATAGTGAACAGTGAAGAAGGTTATCTTGGATTGCAACGGGTTCTTGATCAATTGGGTCAGTAGTGAATAGCAGATGGAGTTTAATTTAGATAAATGCAAGGTGATGCATTTTAGTAGATCAAACCAGGGGAGGACTTACTCAATTAATGGTAGTGCACTGGGGAGAGTTACAGAACAAAGAGATCTAGGAGTACATGTTCATAACTCCTTGAAAGTGGAGTCACAAGTGGACAGGATGATGAAGAAGGCATTTGGCATGCTTGGTTTCATGGGTCAGAAAACTGAATATAGTTGAAGCTGTACAAGTTAATTGGAATATTGTGTACAGTTCCAGTCACCGTATTATAGAAAGGATATTATTAAATTAGAAAGAGTGCAGAAAAGATTTACTAGGTTGCTGCCAAGACTTCATGGTTTGAGTTATAAGAAGAGGCTGGATAGACTGGGACATTTTTCTCTTTTTTCTCACTTAGGAGTGATCTTATAGAGATCTATAAAATAATGAGGGACATTGATCATCAAGATAGTTAACATATTTTCCCAATGATAGGGAAATATAATACTAGCAGACTTGGTTTAAGGTGAGAGTGGAGAGATACAAAAGAGTCCAGAGAGTTTTTTTTTTACACAAAGGGTGGTGAGTGTCTGGAACAAGCTGCCAGAGCTAGTAGTAGAGGTAGATACAATATTGTTTTTTAAAAACATTTAGACAGTTACATGAGTAAGAATGGCTATCAAGTGATATGGGCCAAGCGTGGGCAATTGAGGCTAGCTTAGTCATTAAAAAAAAAAGGGCAGCATAGACAAGTTGGGCTGAAGGGCCTGTTTCCATGCTGTAAACTTCTATGACTCTATAACTATGATAAATTCAGTTGCTCTGGAGGTCATCACTCTTGGAACGGTTGATGGTGAACCTCTGGCATTTTCATCTTCACACTGATATTAGCAATGGCTGGTTTAACCAGCTTTGGTGTCTGATGATATACGGGTTGCAGGGAAGTCTAGTCTTGGTAAGGTTGAACCTTAATTCTCAACAGGCTCCAATTCTTAGTGGATCTGTTTTTTCAGCTAGTCTGCATATCTCCCCCAGATAATGTCATCTGAGGGCCGTGAATTATAGGAGAAAGGTCCAATTCATGTTCAGACTGTGGCAGGAACTCATTTCTCCCCTGAGGAGCAATTTCAAACCAAGACTTCTTATCCGTCATGGAAAACTCTATGTTTTGCCTTGCATTCATGGCATCCCCCTTGTGCTTGTTATTGTCGTCACACAATTTCCTTGGTCTTTGGAGGTTTTAAGAAGATTGAACGTAGCTGCATTTTCATCATGAGTAATGCAGGAAAGGTCTTGGTTACGACATATGTGATACTCCTGTGGACCAGTAAGAATTTGTTGAGGCATTGGACAAGTGAACCTTGTTCTTTGGTTATTTCAAAGTCTGTTTGATGGTATGGACGAAGTGTTCTGCAAATCCATTAGTGGCAGGGTGATATAATGTGGATGCAATGTGTTGAATGCTGTTTCCTTGTAGAAAGTTCTGAAACTCTTGCAAGAGAAATTGAAATCTATTGTTCCTCACCAGCTGTTCTAGGAAGCCCAAGTGTCTAAACACTTAAACGTTTCTTCCAGCTTCTCAATGATCTTCTCAGGTGAAATAGATATCATCACAGCAATCACTGGCCATTTGGTGCGAGCATTAACAGTTATTAAAAATATTTGTCCTTAAAAATGTCCTGTGAAATTCACATGCACATTTTGCTAAGTCTCTTCAGGCCATTTCAATGGTTGCAGACGTGCTAAAAGTAGCAGGTTTTCTACATTTGCACAGTAAGAATATGTCCTGGATTTCCTTTGAACTCAATATCAAGTCCGGATCATCAGAAATAATTTCTTCCTATATCCTTTGCGCATAAAAATGTGCAGTGGCCTTGATGTAGCTTCTCTAAGACTAGTTTCTGCAATGGTACTGGAATAATCACTCTGAACTCCAGAGAAGACACCCTGACTGAACAGATAACTCCATTCTCCTGGAGTAGTAAGATTTCAGGTTAAGTGTTAGTCCTGAAGTCTTTCTTCGTAAAATCATGTTCATCGCTTCTGAGAGCACAGGATTATTCCAAGTGTTTTCTCACTTGCATAGAAGTGAATGGTGTCTAGAAAATATTCCCCTGAATCTGAAGAACTCACAGATAGTGACAATCTTGAAAGTCCATTCATGTTACAATGTAAACTAGACTGATGGTATTTAATGTATGTCCAACATTGCATCATTCTTGCAGCAAGTGATGAAATTCCCATGTATGGTCCACATGTGATGTGAAGATGTATGTGTTTTAACCCACTGAGTGCATGGACAATTTGAATAACGAGCATCAATCTTTATGTGAGTTTAAATAAAGATTATTTACTTACACGCTCACTCTGAAATCGGGGGGGGGGGCTGGGTGTGGCAAGGAGGCCAGAGCCATTCTCCCAAAGATATCCTAAGTGTCGAATTTGCATAAAAATTGGAGTAGATCCTGCTGGTCTTTCAAAATGAATTTTCCATCCTCTGTTTACAGCAGAATGCACTTGCATATATCAGGCCAAAATTCTGGGGGCACAGTCTATTCCCGCTGGAGAGGCCGACAACATAGTGTTGAACAGGCCACTGAGCATGCGCCAATTTATGAAAGCGGAAATCAGCACATATGTAGTGGCCCCAAATTGCCGGCCTGTTAATCGCTGGCCAGCTCAATCGATGGCCAGCCCTGTAACCCCCATATCACTGCCACTCCAATCTTCCCACAGCCCGATTACTGCTCCCCAAACATGCCTGTGTGCTAACCTTGACAACCTCCTGCACCTGGCCTTCCTCGATGTTGCCCTGAACCCTGAGCAAACTGACCCCCTCCCATCCCACTGGCCAGCCCCAATCGCTGACTTCCCTCCCTCTGTAACTCAGCCCAAATGCAAAGTGGCAGCTGTACCTCTGATCCCTACTGATCATCCTCCAGAAGCTCTGACCCGTTAAGCCCCACACCCCCTGACATTGTCCTTGCCTGGTGGACAGTGTCAAGGTGCCCTCTGGACGTTGGCACTTTACCCTTTGGGCAGTGCCGGGGCAAGACTGGCACTGCCAAGATGGCAATGCTCAGACAGCCCTCACCCCCGCCCGATAATCTGAGGGGCCTTGATGGTCCCCTCTTCAATCCAGCACAGTCAGGCCATCAGTTTCTCGCAGGTGGGGAGCTACGCTAACCCCGCTGGAGTGAACCATTCCTGGCTAGGAAGGGTAGGGGCAGAGGGAGTGGGGGGAGATGGGGTGATGGTAAGAGGCTAGCAGACAAGGAGATTTCAGTCCTGGGTCTGCTAATTGGATTTAAATTGTATTTAAATTGGAAGCAACATATATTATGCAGAAATCAACATGGAGCTCCAAGACTCGCAAAGGTCATAGCACCCAGCAGGAAGCCCATGAGTCTCCCCTCCCCCCACCCGCTGAGCTACAAAAGCAGCATAGCAGGATGGGAGAAACACTTACCCACTCAGCAATACACATAATACACACACAAGGAAAACATAATTGAAAAGAAGAGTCTAGTTTTGCCTGTTATTAGTAAAAGAATTATAAATAATTCACGTGATTGTCTTGTTTTGGAAAGAACATGCTGCAGGCCTGACTGAGATGTCATCGCTCCTGAAAGTAGATAAAATGAATTCTGCAGCCAAAGTCCAATGTCAAAGTCCATTCAGAACTCTCTTAAAGGGCTGGATTCTGCAGGTCGTAATATTAAATAACCAATGTTATCAAGAGGCCAGTTTGTTGTACTGGTACATCTGAAAAGGAGCAGGCTTGGAAATCCAACAGTGTTACAGCCTCTGTTTAAGATCTAGATGTCATTGCTATTCCTGCTGTCTCTTACTTTCTGCAGTCAACAATTTTAAAACAAAGGGACAAACCTGGCTACCTTGTTATGTGACTCCTCACAATTGCAGTTCCTCTTCCAAATAAAGTGGCAGCCTTGGGTTTGCACAAACCAGGTAATCTAATCTTCGGAGGCCAGTTTTGCAGCAAATTGTGTTTTCTTTTTAAAAATGACCAATTTCAAAGAATCTACATGAAATACAATTTGTATCTAGAAGATTAGGAATATGATATGCCTTTACTTGAGCAGAACATTACATTTTAAAAGTTTTTGAATTTGGTTATTGTTTTTGGGTGAGAGGGTATCTGAACAAATAGAATTCTCTGGAAGTACTGTAATGAGTGGTGGGCCAAAGACTAAGTGATTAGGAGTTTGACAGTATAGTTGCAAGCACAACTTCAGATGGAAATAAGATTCCCAGTGGAAGGTACAAGTGCGCAGGAATGAATCCTAAATCAATTTCCTAAAATGAGGTGTGAGTGCATAAACACAGGCATTGTACTTAGGATGGAAACAAGTTTCGATTCAAAGCTATTCACTGTTGAATCTGATTTATTTGTACTCAAGGGTTTGTAAGATTATTTCATTTATTCCATAGGCAACATGTGGGTACAACATGGCTACTGCTTTCCCTCTCTGCTTTATTTTTACCTTTCAACCCAAAAGAATGGTTTCCCGTTCTGTGTTTAATTGCCTTACAAATACTCAAGCCTGTGTAGGTTAGGCAGTGACCATATATTTGGACTCTGACATTCAGTCAGATTTCATTTTTAAAATGACTTTAAACCCTTGTGGAGTTAAAATGACTTGGCTGACATTTTCTCCTTTAAGATCTCAGGAGTTTAATAAGCACTTCAGAAACAAACAATAAACCTGCTCATGGAGAATGTAGATTCAAACCAGGTTCTGTGCCAAGGCCTTTGTGCACAGTTACCTTTACATGTTATTTGTTGACAACCCATTTGATTTTCTTTTTAATTATTATCTCCTGAGGGTGAAAAACAATCATATGCTTTCAATCTGCATATCCTCCTGAATTGCATGAAATGTTAGCTGAGTAGTTAAAAACATTATAAAATGTTGTTTTGTAAAGGAAATGCTCGCAGGCTTTATGTTTTAACAGTAAAATTTGATGATTGCTTTCCCTGCAGCGTAGGACAGAGAAAAAAAATAGCTCCTGGAAATCATATCTCCAATTTACAATGTGCCCAGGGTAAAGACTTATTGTATGAGGTCCACCAATGAACCAAATAGGTTGAATTAAATTTTACTGAAATATATGGAATAGGCTTGTTTTTAACTGCCTGTACTAAAAGACTAAACAAATAAGAAAAATGCTGAAAAATCTCAGCAGGTCTCATCTATGAAGAGAGAGTAGAGCCAACATTTCGAGTCTAGATGGAACTAAAAGAAGAGTTTGCTATGCAAGTGAATGTTCGTGGATGTACTTCAACAAGTGTACATCTCTGCTTGATGTAAGAGTAAAACGAAGAAGGTGCTTATCCGTGGCTAAAAGGGAAATCAAGAATAGTGTTAAAGCCAAATAGGAGACATATAAACTGGCCTGAGAAAGCAGCAGACCTGAGGACTGGGAGAAATTTAAAAACAAGTAGAGGAGGACAAAGGGTTTGATTCAGAAGAGGAAAATTGAATTCAAGAATAAATAAAATACAAGAATAAGCTTGCAGAAAACATAAAAACTAAATGCAAAAGCTTCTATAGATACATAAAGAGAAAAAGACTGGTGAAGACAAATGGAGGTCCCTTTCAGTTAGTATCAAGTGAATTCACGATGGGCCAACCACATACTTTAGATTTGTCTTCACTAAGGGGGACACCATTTACCTTCCAGAAATACTAGGGGATAGAGGGTTTCAGAAGAGGAACAGAAGGCAGTCCTTATTTATCAGGAAAATGTATTGGGGAAATTGCTGGGATTGAAATCCAATAAGTTCCCAGGGCCTGATGCTCTATATCACAGAGTCCTCAAGGAAGTGGCCCTAGAAATAGTGGATGCATTGGTGATCATTTTCCAACATTCTATCGACTCTAGAAGAGTTCCAATGCATTGGAGGATAGCTAATGTGACCCTACTTGTTAAAAAAAGGAGAGAGAAAACAGTGAATTATAGGCCGCATAGCCCGACATCAATTGTGGGGAAAATGCTAGTGTCAGTTTATTAAAGATGTAATAACTGATCATATGGAAAGTTGTGACAGGATCGGCCCAAGTCAGCATGGATTCACTAAAAGGAAATTATGCTCGACAAATCTTTTGGAATTTTTTGAGGATGTGGCCAGTAGAGTGGACAAAGATGAATCAGTGGATGTTGTGTATCTGGACTTTCAAAAAGCTTTTGCCAAGGACCCACACAAGAGATTAGCGACAAAATGAAAGCTCACGGTATTAAGGGTAATTTGTTGACATGGGTAGAGAACTGGTTGGCAGACAGGAAACAGAGAGTGAGAATAAACAGGTCCTTTTCAGAGGGAGGTACTGCAGGGTTCAGCGCTGGGACACCAGCTTTTCACATTATACATTAATGATTTGAATGAAGGAATGACATGCAACATCTTCAAATTTGCATAAACACTAAGCTGGGCGGCAAGATGTGCTAACAGGAAGGTGTTAAGAGGCTACAGAGTGACTTGGACAGGCTGGCTGAGTAATCAGATACCTGAGAATTGCAGTATAATGTGGATAAATAATGTATAATGTGATGAATGACAGTTTAGGATAAGAGGAAGTGCAACATGACCTGAGCGTTATGGTGAAACATTGTTGCAGGTTGACTTGCACGTACAGCAGGAAAACTAATGGCATGCTGGCCTTTATAGCAAGAGGATTTGAAAATAGCAGTAAGGATGTTTTGCTGAAGTTTTAAGGACCTTGGTGAGGCCACACCTTAAGTATTGTGTGCAGCTTTTTTCTCCCAGTCTGGGGAAGAACATTCTTCCTATTGAGGGAGTCCAGCAGACTGAGTTTGGAATGGCAGGACTGACATATGAAGAAAGATTGAATTTACTGGGCTTTTATTCACTGGAATTTAGAAGAATGAAAGGAAATCTCATAGAAAAATATAAAATCCTAATAGGACAGGACAGGCTAGATGCAGTAAGGCAGAACCAGGAGTCACAGAATAAGGGGTAAACCATTCAGAACTGAGATGAGGAAGAACTTCTTCACTCAAAGTTGTGAAGCTGTGGGATTCTCCACCACAAAGTTGTTGGGGCTAATTTATATGTTCAACAGGGAGCTCAATGTGGCCCTTGTGTCTATAGGGATCAAGGGTATGGAGAGAAAGCAGGAGTGGGATCCTGAAAGTGCATGATCAGCTGTGATCATATTAAATGGTAGTGGTGCCAAATGGCCTACTCCTACACTTATTTTCTATGTTTCTAGGTACTCTGAGAAGTTGGGCAATTTACTTATCATGGTTCAGTACATTTTGGATGTTCAATATGTTGTAGAGTGGAATTTGAAAAGGATAATGTAGATCATGTCATATAAGTCAACCATCTGTCCCACCTTCCATTCTTCTGCTAAGAAATACAACAGTCACATTTGGAGTCAACATCATCTACTTTTCATCTTAGAAATACATATTCTAATCATCTAGGATCAAGTACATCATATCGGCCACCTTGCCAAGAAGGTGCATTAGAGTGTAAGACACACCCACACATGCTAGACCATGCGTCACAAACAACAGAAATATGTCCTTCAACAAAAAGAATGAAATACAAATCTTATAAGGTTGTAACATTTGAAATAATCAAATAATTGTGCTGCAGTAAGAGAATTTGGTGTTTGTGTACAACATGCTCAAGAATGAAAGAAAAAAGAACCTGGCTTGATGAAATTGCCCCACACTAAATGTGCTGTCAGTATCAGGGTCAGTCATAGAAGTTTACAGCATGAAAACAGACCCTTCGGCCCAACTTGTCCATGCCGTCTCTTTTTTAAACCCTTAAGTAATCCCAATTGCCCACACTTGGCCCATATCCCTTTATACCCATCTTATTCATGAACTATCTAACAAATTATTCAGCTGGTGCTGTGAAGCATGTATTGGAATGGATCATTGAGAGTTGTTAGAATGGTTATATAGTCACCAGAAATGCAATGCATTACATACACACTAAAGTGGGCCTAATCAAATCAGCAATGATTTAAGAGCAGCAGCTAATTGGTGTAGCTGCATCATGGATTTATTGAAAATGTCTGTGTTGCAGCAAAAGATTGATCATGACTATCAAAAGACCTAAATGCCAAAATGACCAATCTCCAATGCTTCATCATCAGACAGTGACAAAAACAGGAGTATCCATTATGTTACTTTGATACCATTGATGAAACACTCTTAACTATTGGCAAACCCAGCAGCCAACTTACAGAGTGGAAACATTTGCAAGCAGTTCTTAGTGAAAACCACAGGACATACAAAGATAAGGTTCACTATGCCACTAGCCTGCAAGGGCAATAGAACAAAATTAAAGATTCTTGTAATCTTTAAACGTGAAATCATGCCAGAAATCAAGTTCCTGCAGGACCCTTAGAACACTTCAATGATAACAATTGGATTGATGAGGATGGAGTGAAACTGCATTTAGCATCCCAATGGCTTATGGAAAGAATGATGTAGAGATGCTGGCGTTGGACTGGGGTAAACTCAGTAAGAGGTCTGGCAACACCAATTTTAAATCCAACCGATTTATTTGGTAGTAAATCTGCAAGCTTTTGGCTTTTGTGCCTTCGTCAGATGAATGAGGTGTTCTGGCCTTCACTCTACATGCGACCCACCTCCCTCCCTACCATCAGAAAACAATCTGGCCTCCTTCCCTCCTCACCACTGCTTCATCAGAGAATGATCTGGCCTGCCTCCCTGCCCTCCACCACCGATCTGAGTCATAGAGCCATTGGAGACTCTGAACTTACCTCTTCCGAAGCTGGACATCAGAAACAGACCTTTGCTGAGCATGTCTGTTTCACGTCAAGTCTGGACTCGCAAACACGACGATAAAGGGAGAAATGCTGGTAAATTTGGGCAGGCAGCCCATTAATTCAATTTAAATGAATGTAAATGAATTTGAATGGAGGCAGGCGAGATGGGATTTTGCTTGAACACATTAAAATAGAAACTTTCACCACAATAGCTCTTGTATCCATTAGCAGGCATGTGTATTTTTCCCTTTGCTAGTTAACACAAAACCACCATAGAGGAGCTTCTGCAGTAGATTGAAGAACAAGACTTCTAAAAGAAAGCCTAATGAGAACAAGCCCCATTTCAAGTTTGTAATACGAAGCAATCTTTGTCAATATTTGATTTGAAACATCCCTAAAGACTTGATTGGGTAAATGCATCTTTTGATGATAGCAACCTATATTATTTAGGTTAACAAGGTCACAATTAGGTTGAGATGCAGATCAGCTATGATCTAATTAATCAACGATCTATAAAGCAAATTTGATGGTTGAATGGCCTACTCATGTTCCTCATGAGCCTATGACAATTAATTTATGCTGACACTGGTAAGAGGGTGTTCGCAAGACAATGCATTTGTTCTCAATAAAATTTAAATTCAATTTCAATGTATCCTTTTACCAGAATATAACACCTAATATAGTTAAACATTCCAAGGTGCTTCACAGGGATATTATGAAAGTTTTACAACATTAAGCCCTGAAAGTGTGTTCAGAGGTGGGAAGGTCCAAGTGGCATGGTGTTGGGTAAAGATCCCATTGCCCTTTTGTCTCATTCTAATCAAATTTGGGAAGGAAAATTTGCAGGCAGCCAGTGGGCTCCTCAAACTCAAGCTCTCTATACCTGATCAAAAGATCCGGTATGAGGAAGGGGAATCTATCCCTTACTGCCCTTGCTGTTGACACCTCTCCCCTGGCCCTGACTGTTTATCTACCCTCCATAATGCTCATCCCATCCACACTCAATTTGCTAACCCTTAAGATAACGCCAACATTAGTACTGGCAATGTCCACTGTTCCTGATTCGCTAACAATTCTCTAAGTCACCATTCCCATTTTACTGGGTCCTTAATTCAGTGAGAAATCCTGATGTTGCCTAGATGAGTATCCGATTACTTGCTAACTGTTTTCAGCATCTGGATAAGTGATATGGAGTTCCCACTGTGTTCTTCAATTGATGATGAGAGCCACATTCCAGTCAGTGAATTCAACCCAATATTTTGAATATCTTATCTGTTGGTATTGCAGCCCTAAAAATGCTCTCACAATTGAGATTAAGCACCCAGCCGCAGGTTCAATTAAATTACACTGCAATTCAAGAAGACAAAATGTAAAAAATTGACCCTCTACAACTTGAAGCCTGTGTGGATTTTTTTAACTAATGTCGCCATGATAAGTAGGTCATTGGAGCCATTACACTGTCCGTAACATTGAAATTATAAAATCATAGAAAATGTACAGAGCAGAAGGAGATCATTTGGCCCTTTGAGTCTGCACCGATAACAATCCTACCTTGGCCTTACCCCCATTACCCACACATATATCCCATTAATCCCTCAAACCTACACATCTCAGGACACTGAATAAACTTGTGAAAGTTACCTTGAATGGAGGGAGGCGAGATGGGATTTTGCTTGAACACATTAAACTAGAAACTTTCACCACAATAGATCTTGTATCCATTAACAGGCATGTGTATTTTTCCCTTTTTACCAATTAGCCTAATCTGCACATCTTTGGAGATAACACAATGATATATACTTGTTATCATTATCTCTGATTTTCTAAATAAAATCTGTCTGAATGTAGGGTATTTCATACATCAAAGAAGCAATTCTATAATTTAATCCTCTGCCTTCAGGAACACATAAAGCAATTTCATTGGGTTTCATCATCCTACCATCCTCCCCCAATATATGTTTTTCCATCTGAAAAATCATGGGCCCAGTTTGCAATGTGAGATTGGATGGAAGGTCTGCACTGTGGGATTGTCATTTTTCCTTTGTGACACCAAAGCCCAGAGCATCTCTCACAAACAGAAACATTTCCATGCTGCTGGGGGAGTGTTTTAGAGGGCCTGTGTCAGGATGTGGCATTTCACTGCCACCTCAATGTTGTCATTTAATGGTTATTGACTATTCTGATCGATTATATTTTTAAAATGATGCAAACTGCAACAATTACAAAGGCCTTGGAGATGGCGGTGAGCAGGCTATTGGATTCAAAAATCAGTAAGTCAACTATGGAAAGGATTGAGTGGGTAATTTCAAAAAGATCATTTTTAAAATTAGATGTATTTTGAAAAGAATTGAAATTCTTGCTGATGCACATTGTACTTAACCAAAGAACTGTCAGTCGTATGTTTGAAGCACGGTCCCTTCAGACCAATAACATGAAAGAACAACCCAAACAGGAAAGCCTGATGAACAACATTTCATCTTTTGAAACTTTTACTGTGGCAATTAGACTATAATTAACATAGATTAAACATAAACTAACAGGCAAATAATATTCCATAGAAACTATAAATTAATACTTTAAGCTGATACAACAAAAGTAACTCACAAGTTTATTCAGTAGTCCCTTCATTATATATGACATTAACCTCAGCTGCAGAGGTCAACAAAACACTGTTCTCCTCAAGTAGAGTTTCAGCTCCTTCCTCTGCTTGACATTCAGTAGCAGTACCGTGGCTGAATCCCCATTATCAATATCCTTTGGAGTTATCATTAACAAATGTTGAATTGAGTCAGCTATATGAATATTCTGGATATAAGAGCAGGTCTTGTATTATGTTGGACAACCCATCCCAAATGTTGAATAAATGTGACTGCACTGTAAATGGCTTTAGATAAAGACATTGGGTAAGGGGGCGTATTGTATGGCATATAAATTGTTAATGAGGGATTGGATACAATCACAACCACGGTGTGAGTTAAAATAACATACGATTCAAGTCCAGAAAGTCATGGAGTATAGCTGCAATATGATCCCATGGCTCCAAAACTCTATCACTCTACTAATAAAAGCTAACACACCCTACACCTTCTTAACAACCTTATCAACCTGGGTGCCAACTTTCAGGGATCTATGCACATGGACACCGAGATCTCTCTGCTCATCCACACTACCAAGTAGCTTACCATTAATCCAGTTCTCTGTATTTCTATTACTCCTTCCAAAGTGAATCACCTCACATTTTTCCGCATTAAACTCCATTTGCCATTTCTCAGCCCAGCTGTCCCTCTGTAACCTACAACATCCTTTCACACTGTTCACAACATTTTCTGACTTTAGTGTCATCCACAAATTTATAACCCATCCTTCTACGGCCTCATCCAAGTCATTTATTAAAAATGATAAACAGCAGTGGTCCCAAAACAGATCCTTGCAGTACACCACTAGTAACTGAACTCCAGAATGAACATTTCCCATCAACCACCCTCTGTCTTCTAGCAGCTAACCAATTTCTGATCCAAACTGCTAAATCACCTCAATCCCATGTCTCTGTATTTTCTGCAATAACCTACTAGGGGAAACCTTATCAAACGCTTTACTGAAATCCATATACACCACATCAACTGTTTTATCCTCATCCACCTTTTTGGGCACCTTCTCAAAGTACTCAGTAAGATTTGTGAGGCATGACCTACCCTTCACAAAACCATGTTGATTATCCCTAATCAAATTATTCCTTTCTAGGTGATTATAAATTCTTTCTCTTATAATCCTTTCTAAGACTTTGCCAACAACAGAAGTAAGGCTCACTGATCTATAATTACCAGGGTTGTCTCTACTCTCCTTCTTGAACAAGGGAACACATTTACTATCTTTCAGTCTCCTGGCACTATTTCTGTAGACAATGACAACATAAAGATCAAAGCCAAAGGCTCTGCAATCTCCTCCCTAGCTTCCCAGGGAATCCTAGGATAAATCCCATCTGGCCCAGGGGTTTATCTATTTTCACACTTTCCAGAATTGCTAACATCTCCTTCTTGAGTTATCTGGTCTACTAGCCTGTATCTCAGTTTTCTCCTTCACAATATTGTCTTTTTCCTGTGTGAATACTGACGAAAAATATTCATTTAGTTTCTCTCATATCTCTTCGGACTCCACGCACAACTTCCCACTACTGTCCTTAACTGGCCCTAATCTTACCTTAGTCATTCTTTTATTACTGACATACCTATAGAAAGCTTTAGTTTTCCTTGATCCTACCTACCAAAGATTTCTCAAGTCCCCTCCTGGCTCTTCTTAGCTGTCTCTTTAGATCCTTCCCAGCTAACTTGTAACTCTCAAGCGCCCTAACTGAGGCTTCATGTCTCGTCTTTACATAAGTCTTCTTCTTCCTCTTCACAAGAGATTCAACTTCTTTCGTAAACTATGGTTCCCTCACTTGACCACATCTTCCCTGCCTGACAGATACATAGGGTAGGGAAAACATCATAGCAGTACTGAGAGAGGATATGTCCGAGGGTTCGGCCACTTGAGTCCATGTGGGTAGAGTTAAGAAATAAGAAGGGGAAATCACTTTGATAGGATTGTACTAAGTAGTCAGTGGGAAATTGAGGAGCAAATATGTAAGGAGATTGCATATAGCTCAAAGAAAAATAGAGTGATAACAGGAGGGCACTTTAACTTTCCCAACATTAACTGGGATAGCTATAGTATTAGAGGGTTGGATGGAAACAAATTTGTTGAGTGTATTCAGGAGGAATTTCTCATTCAGTATGCGGATGGCCAGACTAGAGAGGGGGCAAAACCTGACCTCCTCTTGGGAAATAAGGAAGGGCAAGTGACAAAAGCATTAGTGAGGGAATGCTTTGGGACCAGTGACCACAATTCTATTGGTTTTAAGATAATTATGGAGAATGATACGTCTGGTCCAAAAGTTAAAATTTGAAATTTGGGCAAGGCCAGTTTAATGGTGTCAAGCAGGAACTGTCAAAAGTAAATTGGGGGAGTTTGTGGGAAGGCAAAGGGACATCTGGAAGTGAGAGGCTTTCAAAAGTATGTTAACCAGGTTCAGGGTAAGCACTTTCCTCTTTGAGTGAAGGGCAAGTCTGGTAGAAGTAGGGAACCCTGGATGACTCAGGATATTGAAGCCCTAGTCAAGAAGAAGAAGGAGGCATATGACATACATAGGCAGCTGGGATCAAGTGGATCCCTTGAAAAGTATAGGGGTTGTTGAAGTAGAGTTAAGAGAGAAATCAGGAGAGCAAAAAGGGGACATGAGATTGTTTTGGCAGATAAGACAAAGGAGAATAGAACATAGAACATAGAACAATACAGCACGGAACAGGCCCTTCGGCCTTCGATGTTGTGCCGACCAAAATAAAAAGCAATGCCCCTCCCAACTAAACCATTCCCTTCTCTTCCATATACTTATCAACTAAGTATAAGAATCCAAAGAGCTTTTACAAATACATTAAAGCCAAAAGAGTAACTGGGGAGAGAGTAGGGCCTCTCAATGATCAATAAGGTCATCTATCTGCAGATCCACAACAGGTAGGCGAGATCTTAAATGAATATTTCTCATCAGTATTTACTGTCAAGAAAAGCTTGGATGTTAGGAAACTTGGAGACATAAATAGTGATGTTTTGAGGAGTGTAAATATTACAGAAATGGAGGTGCTGGAAGTCTTAAAGGACATCAAGGTAGATAAATCCTTGGAACTTGGTGAAGTGTATCCCAGGATATTGTGGGAGGCTGGGGAGGAAATTGCGGGTCCCCCAGCAGAAATATTTGAATCATCGATAGTCACAAGTGAGGTGCCTGAAGGTTGGGCGGTGGCAAATGTTGTACCTTTGTTTAAAAAAGGGCTGCAGGGAAAAGCCTGGAAACTACACCAGTGGTGGGTAAGTTGTTGGAAAATATTTTGCAAGACTGGATCTACAGGCATTTAGAGATGGAAGGACTAATTAGCGGCAGTCAACATGGCTTTGTGAGTGGAAAATCATGTCTCACAAATTTGATTGAGCTTTTTGAAGGGGTAACCAAGATGGTAAATAAGAGCAGTGCAGTTGATGTTGTGTACATGGACTTTAGCAAGATCTTTGACAAGGTACCACATGGTAGGTTGTTGCATAACATTAAATCTCACAGGATCCAGGATAAACTAGCTAAATGGATACAAAACTGGTTTGATGACAGAAGCCATAGGGTGGTTGTAGAGGGTTGATTTTCAAACTGGAAACCTGTGACCAGTGGTATGCCTCAGGGGTCGGTGTTGGATACACTGTTTTCTGTCATTAACATTAATGATTTGATTGAGAACATAGGAAGCATGGTTGGTGAGTTTGCGGATGGCACCAGGATTGATGGTATAGTGGACAGTGAAGGGTATCTCTGATTGCAATGAGATCTTAATCAATTAGGCTGACAAATGGTAGATGGAGTTTAATTTAGATAAATGCTAGGTGATGCATTTTAGTAGATTGACCCACAGCAGGACTTACTCGGTTAATGGTAGGGCACCGGTGAGAGTTACAAAACAAAAAGATCTAGGGGTACAGATTCATAGCTCCTTGAAAGTGGATTACAGGTGAACAGACTGGTGAAGAAGGCATTCAGCATGCTTGGTTTCATTGGTCAGAACATTGAATACTAGAGTTGAGGCATCTTGTTGAAGTTGTACAAGACATTGGTAAGGCCACATTTGGAATACTGTGTACAATTCTGTCACCCTCTTATAGAAGGAATATTATTAAACTAGAAAGAGTGCAGAAAAGATTTACTAAGATGTTACTGGGACTTGATGGTTTGAGTTACAAGGAGAGGTTTGATAGACTTCTTTTTTCCTGGAGCACAGAAGGCTGACGGGTGATCTTCCAGAAGTCTATAAAATAATGAAAAGCATAGATCAGCTAGATAGTCAATATGTCTTCCCAAAGGTAGGAGAGTATAAAATTAGAGGGCATGATTTAAGGTGAGAGGGGAGAGATACAAAAGTATCCAGAGGAGCAATTTTTTCACACAGAGGATGGTGAATGTCTGGAATAAGCTGCCAGAGATAGAGTCATAGAAGTTTACAACATTGAAACAGGCCCTTTGGCCCAACTTGTCCATGCCACCATTTTTTTGTT
This sequence comes from Sphyrna mokarran, assembly GCA_024679065.1. Taxonomy (NCBI): domain Eukaryota; kingdom Metazoa; phylum Chordata; class Chondrichthyes; order Carcharhiniformes; family Carcharhinidae; genus Sphyrna; species Sphyrna mokarran. Next base: position 99,625,404 of record JAGIQG010000001.1, on the reverse strand, counting down.
AAAACCTCTCAGCTAATCCCAATTGCCCACATTTAACTCTCATCCCTCGATAGCTATTGTACCAATGTAACAATCTAAACACTTTTTAATAGATAAAATTGTACCAGCCTCTACTACTGTCTCTGGCAGCTCATTCCAGACACTCACCACCCTGTGTGAAAAAATTGCTCCTATGGACACTTTTATATCTTTCCCCTCTCATCTTAAACCTTTGCCCTCTAGTTTCAGACTCCCCTAGCTTTGGGAGAAGATATTGATTATCTAAATAATCTATGCCCTTCATTATTTTATAGACCTTTATGTTCCAGAGGAAATAAATCCCAGTCTATCAAGCCTCTCCTTATAACTCAAACTAACAAGTCATGGCAGCCTCCTAGTAAATCTATTCTGCATTCTTTCCAGTTTAACAATATCCTTTCTATAATAGGGTGACTAAAATTGCACACAGTATTTCAAGTTTGGCCTTACCAATATCTTGTACAACTTCAACAAGACATTCCAACTCCTGTACTCAATGTTCTGACTGATGAAACCAAATGCCTTCTTCACCACTCAGTCCATCTGTGACACTACTTTCAGGGAGCTATGAACATGTACCCCTAGATTTCTTTGTTCTATAACTCTCTCCAACTGAGTAAGTTCTACGGTGTTCAATCTATCAAAATGCATCGCCTCACATTTGTCTAAATTAAACTCCATCCACCATTCATCAGTCCACTGGCCAATTGATCAAGATCCTTTTGCAATTGGAGATAACTTTCTTCATTGTCCACTATACCACAAATCTTAGTGTTATCTGCAAATTTACTAACCATGCCTCCTACATTCTGATCCAAATCATTAATATAAATGACAAATGGCAGTGGACACAACACTGATTCCTGAGGCACACCGCTGGTCACAGGCCTCCAGTTTGAAAAATAATTTTTTACAACCACTGACTGAAGCCAATTTTGTATCCATTTAGATACTTTACCCTGGATCCCATGAGATTTGACTTTACACGACAACTTAACATGCATTAGTAGTAGAGGCGTGTATAATTTTGTCTTTTAAAAAGTGTTCAGACAGTTACATGAGTAAGATTGATATAGAGCGGTATGGGCCAAATGCAAGAAATTGGAACTAGTTTCAGGATTTTAAAAAAAAGGTGGTAAGGATAAGTTGGGCCAAAGGGTCTGTTTCCATACTGTAAACCTCTATGATTCTATGAGATAGGCTGTTAATTGATGGAACTCATCAGACAATGTAGGTTTCCTTTCCAATAGATGTACTAAAAGCAGTAAAAGTTTAACAAATGCTTTTTGAAGTTCACTCAGTATAGATAACACTAAACATTTTCTAAATCATTAAACCAAATTAACTATTGCTTCTTAGAATATTGGCTGTTTGCAATGAGATGTTAGTTTGCTACTGCTATACTTTGCACAAACAGAAGACAAATTTGAACAGAATTTGGTGCCAGAAATGTATATTTCTTCAGTTTAAATACTACCCTCTGGGCAATTACAAGGTTTAACAAGTTTTTTCCTTTGTTTGGCAGGATGTAGTTGATGCCGCATTAAATATGTCTTTCCAATTAATTAGCAGTTTTCAAGTAACAGAAATTTCAATGCATTTTGAATAAAGGTATTCATAGTGAAATATCTTCCTTTGTGCTGATATTATGGCCTGGAATTTGGCTGCTGGCTTGGGTGTGCAGAGTTGGGATGTTTTCCAGCTCTGCAAAAGTGAGCCAGGAAAAGGATGCTCAGAAGTTGGGACTAGTTTCTGAGGGTGGGTTTTTGATTAGAAGCCAGGTCTGTCATCCCTGGAATGAGGTGGAGATGATGTAAAGATGCCGGCGTTGGATTGGGGTGGTAAGAACTCAGTAAGAATTTAGCAACACCAATTATTAATCCAACCGATTTATTTGATAGTAAATCCGCGAGCTTTCAACACTCTTGTGTCTTCCTCAGGCAAGTGCAGTGTTCTGCACTTGCCTGAGGAAGACACAAGAGTGTTGAAAGCTCGCTTTTTTACTATCAAATAAATCGGTTGGATTAATAATTGGTGTTGCTAAATTCTTACTGAGGTGGAGATGTCAGCTTTGGACTGGGGGAAGCTGTAAGACTTCTTACTGTATTTATCCCTGGAATGAGTGCAGAGGGTGCCAGTGGTGGAGGCAGACTGGACAGAAGGTTTGCCTCCGTATACCTATGTGAAAGATTAAAAAAAGACAACAAAATACAATGGGCCCAATTTTACCATTTTGATTCTAAGTGCTGAATCTGGGAGCACTTCAGATCTGACTTTTAGACCCGTTCTCTGGCATTTCCACACGCACTCTGCCTGAAAAAAGAGCAACAATTCTGAATCATGCTACATATCACACCCGAATCAGTACTGCTCTGATCAGAGCCTTTAACTGCGCATGCACAGTAAAAAAGATTTAAAAAAACGCTCCCCTGCCACATCTCTCCTGGCCCAGTAATGCCTCTCTCTGTCCCCCACAGACATTGCCCTACCCCCACAACACAACTGTCCCTCTTATTCCTCCAAACCACGCCCCCCCCCCAACCCACCGATTACAGGGCCCTGTCCCCCCGCCTTTCCTCCCACCAATCACACGTAGAGTGGCACCAACCCCCTCTGCCGCCACCAGAGAGCCATTTGACCTGCCTCCCTCCTCCCTGCCACCAGAGAGAACTCTGACCCTCTCCCCACCATCACCACTGAACGAATCAGAGACCTGCCGGAAGCTCTGAACTTACTTCTCCAGAAGCTGGAGTGCCCAAATTGGACCTTTGCAGACTATGTCTGTTTCACGCTGCATCTGGACAGCTGAATGTGGTGGTAAAAGGGAAATACCAGTAAGTTTGGGCATGCAGTCCATGAACTCAATTAAAAGCATGCAAGTATGTTTAAATTGACGTCTCATCCGTTTCAAGTGCGTTGCTGATGGAGGCCATTTTAGGCCCTTGGCGAAGAGGGGATAGGCATGGAGGCAGTCGTAGATTATGCTACTCGCCTCATGCCCAACCTTACTAAGTTTTCATGCCCAAAAATGGGCACAACATGATGGTAAAATCAAGCCCAATGACTGGAATTTTCTGGCCATTCACGCTGGCTGGATTCTCTGGTCCCACTATAGTCAACAGAAATTTGACTAAGTGCCAAATTCTCTGCCCTTGCTTGCAGTGGCAGGGAGACGTGAACAACCAGACAATTCCGGTCAAAACATCCGTTCAGATCTCCCCCACTAACCCCTTATATTCCCCATATCAATCCATGTCAGCTGCCAACATTGTACCCACCACATGGACTTCATATCTTCCATGCCAACCTATCCCTCTGTAACTATACCCTCCATGGTCCCACATACATCGTATTCCACTCTACATCCCTCTACCCACCCTCTCACTCTTTATACATCTTATACAACTCAAAACTCCTTTAATCACCTTCGACAGCCTCTCATATTCTCCATGCCATCTGATACATTCTACCATCATTACTTGCCCTTACCCCTTCCATGCCAACTCATTAGGGTAAACTTCAAGAGTTATGCAAATATAAAATAAAATTGTCTATTAATGACAGCACTATTAAAAAAAATTATTGATGAAAATAAAAACAGAAAATGGTGGAAAATCTCAGCAAGTCTGATAGCATCTGTGGAGAGAGAATAGAGCCAACATTTCAAGTCTGGATAACCCTTCATCAGAGCAATTCCCTCTCTGCACAAATGCTGTCAGACCTGCTGAGATTTTCTAGCATTTTCTGGTTTGTTTCTGATTCCAGCATCTGGAGTATTTTACCTTTATATTGATTAAAATAAATTCAATCTGTTGAAAATCCTCTAACTAATCTCTTATGAAACAAACAGTGAACTTAAATGTTACATCTCTTATGAAAACAAATACTTCTATTCTACAATCGCTTGGAACTGTCAATCAAACTCTGCACTTAACAGTCATCCCACTGTGATGCTGTTTGGCTATGAAATCAGCCATGCAGCACAAATCCTATAATAATAGACCCCAGGCTTATGTCAGCAGATGTAAACTTCTAAGTCCCAGTAGAGTTAAATCCCCTACCACCTTTGATGGTTCCAATGAGCTTTGACAGTTCCTATGAATTTTGACCATTCTTTGGTAACCTTTGAATACTTTGACAGCTTTGGAAATTCTTTGATAACTTGCCAGTCTTTTGAAATCTTGATAGTTCTTTGATAACATTTACAGTTCTTTGGCAGTTTGACAGTTCTTTGAAAGCTTAAACTGTTTCAATAAGTTTATCTACTTTATACTCACATTTATGTCAAATTTAAACAATCCCAAAGGGTACCTGAACTCTCCAAAAAGGATTCTTTACTCCTTCAAAATGTTACTCTGGCCATCCAATCAAATCCACCCGCTTCCGCTCCTACCAGGTCTAATTTCCACGCTTCAATTTTCAGCAACATTCACTCACCGAAATCAAATAAATAGAGACAGCTGCTGATTTATGAGAGCAACTGCCTTCATGAACCACAGAACTATAGACATACAATTTCCTCCTCCATCAGCTCCCCGCCCCCCCGCCTGAAAATTCTAGAGACCAGGTTCGGGGACAAGCCTTCAAGATCCAGGTCTTTACTGGCATTTTTGAGCAGATGGAGTCTTGCCTTCTGCATGAAATTTCTGGCCAATGTGCAATCATTCCTTCCAACATTGTCAAAAGAAATGATGATTTTGTCTTGTCTGAATGTCAGAGGCTTCCTTATAACTTGATTTAAATACAGTGGAATGCTTACATATATGAAAAGGACATTCAGTGGAGATAATTGGTATCTACACACTCTGATGGTGAAAATAGGCATCACCTGCCCATTTTGGAACCTTACCAACTCTCATTTATGCTGACTTCAGTTGGATTAAAAAATATTGCTATCTGAACAATGGAAGGATAATCCATTCTGCCAGTTTACCCATCAAACTGACAGTGAAATTCACTCCAGAGGAATGCTACAGTCATCTAGCTAACTCATGTGTACACCAGGACTAATTCATCACATATGACCAGAATTTATTAAGATTACGTGAAGCAACATGTCTAGTGCATTAATATTATCTCAGCATTGTGTATATTACAACATACTACTCCAGATGACATGATATAAAGGACCAACATTTGTTTTATAATGTATAACTAAACCATAAAGAATATCCACATATATATATTATGTAAGTAGTGGAAGGATGGCTGTACATTTGTAACATTCTTTTTATAATTTGTAGAACAAACGTATATGTAAGAATAACATACATTGACTATTTTATCGTTGACTTGCAATTCTATCTGTGTAATATGGAATTAGCATGTCATATATATGTAACGCCTGGAAAATAACAAATGCTGTATATTGTAGACAGAAAAAGAAACAACTGTGTACATGTTATAGGGAAATAACATTACTTCTATGTTATGAGTCAAAGGGGATACACTATTTATATTCGCAAAACTAACAGATTAAAGGGCAATCCAATACTCATTTAATTGCATGGAAATCTTATGTCTTAGGTATATTCAACGAAAACAAGAAGTTTATTCCTATTAAAGGGAAATTGCACCAATTACTGACTAGATTAGAGCTGGCACTAACATGTCTGCAATACCCAGCGCACTCAATTTATACTAGTTCTGCAAATTTAAGTTTGCTTTATGAAACGGCGCTCATTATTGTTGTCAGGCTGAACAGTAGGGAGCCAAGCCTGCAATTGCATTGTAGAGTATAAACTTCCACTTCTTCCTCTTGCATTTATTCAAGTGTGAGCTTTATATCAGCTTTTTGAACAGGCCTCATGTCAATGCCCTAGGCTTTAATCTTGGGAGTTAAGCATCTGTGTATGTTTTAGTCAGATAATTTCACTGAGTATTGTATCTTGTAATATGTGAACTAACAAAGAGCAGATCTGCCTACAGGTTTGATTCTGGCAGGGATAAAGAGGGTCACCTTCATTTTGAGTTATCAAACCGAATGTAATATCATGGGTTTGGATTATAAATAGTTACCAAATAAACAGCAATTGGATCAGATCATAGGGCTAAATCCCTTCCGGCAAGGAAATTGGTGGGCTCCTCTTCAGAGAAACAAGTTGATTTTCTCTCCAGATCTTGTGACACTCTGCTAAAGAAAGTCAAGGGGATGTGTTTCACACTGTCATATGGGGGGACGTAAACATGTTGACAAAACCCAGCTTCACAGAGATTGGGATGCCTTCTTTAGAGATTGCCTTGATCATAACCTGAGTAAACGTCCCCCCAACCCACCACAGAGGTCTCATGGGCTACAACCTGATTAAAGTAAGCATTTCTCAAGCCCACCCTAATCATTGGCTCCTTCTCCCCCGCCACCATTCATCAGCCTACCCCCACCCACGCATGATAGTCAACCCTGTTTCCCACCCCCTCAATCATTGACCTCTTCTTCTCTTTCCCCAGTCACTGGCCCCTTCCTTCCCTACCTACTCACAGTCTGTACCAGCACTTGTCTCCACACCCTCACCACCCCTCCAATGACCAATGCCAGCATCCCAGTGGTGTTCCACAGGGCTCTGTACTGGGACCTCTGCTGTTTGTGAGATATATAAATGATTTGGAAGAAGATGGTGTGATCAGTAAGTTTGCGGATGACACAAAGATTGCTGGACTTGTGGATAATGATGAACATTGTCAGAGAATACTGCAAGATATAGATAGGCTGGAAAATTGGATGGAGAAATGGCAGATGGAATTTAATCCAGATAAATGCAAAGTGATGCATTTCGGTAGATCTAACATAGGGGGGAGTTATACAATAAATGGCAAAACCATCAGGAGTATCGACACACAGAGGGACCTGGAGGTGCAAGTCCACACATCTTTAAAGGTGGCAGCACAGATGGAGAGGGTGGTGAGGAAGGCATGTGGTATGCTTGCCTTTATTGGACAGGCATGCAGTATAAAAGTTGGCATATGATGTTGCAACTATATAGAACTTTGGTTAGGCCACATTTGGAATACTGCGTCCAGTTCTGGTCACCACACTACCAGAAGGACATGGAGGCTTTGGAGAGAGTGCAGAAAAGGTTTACCAGATGTTGCCTGGCATGGAGGGTCTTAGCTATGAGGAGAGATTGGGCAAACTGGTGTTGTTCTCTCTGGAAAGAGGGAGGATGAGGGATGATCTAATAGAGGTGTATAAAATTATGAAGGGCATAGATAGGATGAACAATAAGAAGCTTTTTCCCAGGTAAGAGTTGATGAACACAAGGGATCACAAGTTCAAGGTGAGGCCAGCAAAGTTTAACACAGATGTCACGAGGACATATTTTACACGGAGAATGGTGGGGGCCTGGAATGCACTGCCAAGCAAGGTGGTTGAGGCGGACATGCTGGGATCGTTTAAGACTTATCTGGATAACCACATGAACAGACTGGAAATAGCGAAATACAAACAAATGGTCTAATTGGCACATGAGCAGCACAGCCTTGGAGGGCTGAATGGCCTGTTCCTGTGCTGTTCTTTGTTTTTTGACCACCATCACATCTAAGTGAATTCCCCCTCATCCAATGAGGCTCCCAAAGGGTCCACCCCTTGGCACAAGTTGGCACTGCCAGGTTGACATGGGCATGGGGCCAACCTGTGTCAAGGGGCAGTGCTGTGGGCATTGCCAATTACCATCTGGCCATTTCTCTCTCCCGCAGGAGCTATACTTACCCCAAGGCGAACCCCATGACAGGGTCACATCATTGTGGTATCAACATAGAGCGGGAGGACATGAACTTGATGATGAAGAGTAGGGAAGATCCAAAAACACACCTTTGCTGGCAAAAGTTGTGACTCCCTGATCTTAAGCTCACCGGCATCTGCATGGATGGTGAATGCGGGCCCAAGATTGCCCCGATAATTTCAAAGTTCAGCAATTCAAACATCAGTAATGTTAATCTGTGATTCTCAATGAAAGATGTGTGGTTATACACCTCCCTCTGCAGCTTGAATCAATTGAGGATAACTAGAATCAATCCATCACTGGACAAATTGAGTTTGGTGCAATGTAATAAGATGTTTTAGTCAATCAAATAGTCTTCAAACTTTTTGTTTGTTAACTATTTTAGAATAAATGGAATTAGTTCAGAGAAGAAAAATAAACTCACTGCAATCTGATGAAACTAAAAGGAAAAATTCCAAATCTAGAAATAGAACGCAGGTTAGAAGGTATTTGGAAGAAAAAATCTCAACACAGGACATTGCTCTGAAATTGGTTTTCTCTGTTTCGTGCTGATCAAGTGTCGGTACATTTCTCTAGTAATTATCTATGAACTATAGAACGTAGAACATTACAACACAGAACAGGCCCTTCGGCCTTCGATGTTGCGCTGAACCAATATAAAAAGCAATGCCCCTTCAAACTAAACCATTCCCTTCTCTTCCATATACTTATCAACTAACCTCTTAAATGCCACCAAACTTGGCGCATCTACAACTGCTGCAGGCAGGGCATTCCACTCCCGAACCACCCTTTGGGTAAAGAACCTACCTCTGATATCCGTCCTATAACTATCACCCCTTAATTTAAAGCTGTGTCAACTATGATGTTGTTGATTTTACAGAAACTTGGCTGGAAGATTGACAAGATTGGTAACTAAACATTCTAGTACTGGTCAAGAAGAATATCCCAGCTGTACTGAGGGAGGACACCTCAGAGGGTTTGAGCAGCAAGGGCAGTAGACCTCAGGAATAGAAAGGTTGCAGTCACAACAACCAGAAGGAGATAGAGGAATGGATGGACAGATATTGGGAAGATGCAAAATCAACAGCTTTGTTGTGGTGGGTGGTTTTAACTTTTCCAATATTGACTGGAATCACTTACTGGTAGGGGCTTGGAGGGGGCAAAAATTGTAAGGAGCATCTTTATTGAACACTGGGGGAGGCAAGGGTGGAAATTGCTGGCCCCTGACAAAAATATTTATATTCCCATTGACTACGGATGAAGTTCCAGAGGACAGGAGGATAGCCAATTTTGTTCCATTGTTTAAGGAGGGCAGCAGGGATAATCCAGTAAATTATAGATTGGTGAGTTTTACATCAGTAGCAGGTAAATTATTGGAAAAGATTCTTAGAACATAAAAAATAGGAGCAGGAGTAGGCTACCTAGCCCTTTGAGCCTGTCCTGCCACTTGACAAGATCATGGCTGATCTGAAGTGGATCAGTTCCAATTTCCAGCTTTCTCTCCATAACCCTTAATTCTCTTGTCTATCAGAAAACTATCTACCCATGACTTAAATATATTCAGCAAGGAAGCCTCCACCAGTTCAATGGATAGAGAATTCCAGAGATTCACCACTCTTTGAGTGAAGAAGTTTCTCCTCAACTCTGATCTAAACTGCACCCTCTCCCCCTTATTTTGAGGTTGTGCCCTCTAGTTCTGCTATCCTTTCTAAACGGGAAGAATCTCTCTACCCCTACCCTATCTATCCCCTTCATTACTTTATATGTCTCTACAAGATCCCCCCTCAGCCTTCTAAACTCCAATGAGTCCAGACCCAGTCTATTCAATCTCTCCTCATAGGCTAACACCCTCATCTCCGGTATCCTAGTGAACCTTCTCTGCACTCCCTCCAAGGCCAACATATCCTTTCACAAATGCAGTGACCAGAACTGCACACAGTACTCCAGTTAAGAAAATTGACCTGTAATTATTTATTTACATATGGTGAATAAGCTGCCAATTTTGGCGCTCACTCACTTACTATCACCCATCTCCATTTTATGTGGCTGAGCTCGCAGTTGGGTGGGAAGGTGGTGGAATGGGCGCCCATTTTGTTTTATGTTGCTTCTGCCAAAAACACACTCAATGGTCACATGTAAAATTCAGCCCATGAACTCATTCTGAAAGCTACTTTTACCAATGTGATTTGTCCAATCTATATGAAGATTAAAATCACCCATGCTTATAGAAGTACCCTTCATATGATCCCCCATTATTTCTGCATAAATAAACTGTCCTACAATGCAGCTACTATTTAGGGACTGATAAACAACTCCCACAATGACTTCTTTCCCTTACAGGTCTGTATTTCCAACAAAACTGATTTTACATATTGATTTTCCTCACAAAGAACATTTCTCATTATCGTACTCGATTCATCCTTTGAAACAGAGCTACCCCATCTCCTTTTCCTTCATCTGATCCTTCCTAAATCATAACTCCCTTTGCATTTTTGGTTCCCAGCCTTGGTCACCTTGCACCCACATTTCTGTAATGGTTAGCACATCATTTCTAGTTATTTCAATTTGTGCTCCGTCTTGTTATGAATGCTTTATATTCAGATAAAGAGCCTTTAATCTGTTCTTTAACCATTTTTCCCTGTTTGCTGGTGTACTGTTACATTTGTGTACTGTTTCTATTGTATTCTGGTTATCAGTGCCCATATTGCCATGCTGTGCAATTGCATTGTCCTTTCACATTAACGTCCTAAAGCTCCTCATGTGTGAACTACTCACCTGCTCCCCCTCTTCCACCCACAGTATTTTTGCTCCCCACTTCCACAATACTGGTGTCAGTGGCACTGGCACTGCCTGCTTTGCCTTCACCTCCACATCTTCATCCATCTCTGAATCCATTTTCAAATACTCTGAAGAGTCACTGTGCTCATCCTGTAGTCCTCTGACAGGTCTACGTTCAGCTGCTGTGCAATGTTGTGCGGAGTGTAGCACATCACAGCCCTGCTGGAGACCAGGGTTGGTATGTATTGCTCAATCATGGGAAGCACATTATCAGCATGCTTCAGGTTTGATTCAAAACACAACTACACTCATATGACATTCATCATAGCACTCCTAGACCTCATTTGATGGGTTCGTCATTGATATCATGTCATGTTTTACGTGGGTAATTCTTGTCTCCAAGCAAACAATCTGCTCCAAGGTGCCAAAACAACAGGAAGGTTAGACTGCTGCAGACTGAAAGCATCATGGCGCTGCCCAGGAATTTTGCAAACAACTGCATCAAGATATTTTTTTAACAAGCAGCAGATTCATGGAATGGGAACAGTTACAGATTCAATAGGCAGGGCTTTCTGGCCACGTTTGCCCTGAAACCGGAAAATCCTGCCCAAGCTCAACACTCTTTTCCATGGTCCACCCTTTGCCCTCTACAATTCCTGAGTCGAATGGGAAAATTCACCCCAATATCTCCCTGAAACTGTGGGAAGCTGGTAAAAGCCTTAAACCCAAACTCCTGTTCATTCTGATTGGTCTTGATCATCAAAGGCAAAAAGCTGAGTCAGGTACCAGCAGTGAAGTGCCATTGAGAAGTAGTGAATAGGGAGAAATGCCGAAGGGGACAGGGGACACGGACAGGTCCTAATCTTGTTAAAATGAGAGGAGCAGAGACAAAATATTACAAGTAGGGAAATGGCTACAGGTAGCAGACTTTGACAGAAAGTTTTCCATCCCATTGTGCCTATTTTCGGATGCAATGTGGTCATAAATAAAACGAATAGTGCAATTGGCGCCAGTTTTCGCGACTGGTGCCACTTCATGAGTGCTGGATTTCTGACATAGTCAATCTCTTGCCATAAATGGGCGAGAGGCAGATTAATTCATTGAAATTTATTTAAAGAAGCATTTACATGCCATTAGCGAACCTGGTGCTCAATCGTCGAGACTCGCCTGTCTTTCTAACCAGGAAGGAAGAGAAGTAGACATGCTCCCCAAGAAACTTGGATTTGCCAATGGAACTGGAGGTCACTGAGGCTCCCGAAGGAAGTTGAGGGCAAGGTGTAGGTGCTTTTTGGGCAGTGCCAGACTGGCACCTGGGCAATGCCCACTGGGCACTTAGGCAATCCCCATTGGGCAGTGCTGGGATGGAGCTAATGGGGAGAGGGACCAGTAGGGGAGGGGTCAGTGGGTGGGGTTAATGGAGGGAGGGGTCTACTGCCACTCTGCAGCGATCTATGGGGGAGAGAGTGGGAGAGGGTGCCCGTTACCACTCTGCAGCAATTGGTATGGTGAGGGCAGCAGTGGGGCCATGATCAGTGGGGGAGAAAGAGAGTCTGCAATTGGTCTGGGTGATGGGGGCATTGGCAGGGGTTCATCTACAGCCATGGGCTCTTGCGATTGCAGGGTGGAGCTGCTTCAGACTGTTTGCACTAGGTGGGGCCTGACGACTCTCTCTTTATCTGTTAGACTCTTGCTACTAATAATGTACATCTGCAACATGAGAGGTCTGCATATGTGCACTACTCCCTCTGCATGCTTTCCGATGCATTAAGCCCTGTCCACAGGCTCGCTCAGAATTTTGCAGTCAGAGTGAGTATGGCGAAGAGGCCTAAAACATGCCCAAAAGACAGATCTGATAATCTCCCAGTTTAAAGTCCACTTAGCACTTAAAAAAAAGGTAAAATACCACCCTGTAAGTGAAGAGAGCTCAAGGAAAGCTTTAATAATCAAAGAGAGTTCACAAAAAGCCCTGATGATACAAGAAAGCAGCCAAAGGTTGATGACTCCATGCTGCAGGCTACTGTGGCAAAGATAACCCTCTGAAGAAATTGTGCATTCCACAGTGTGGCCGAAGATCTGAAATTGTGCTTGTGAGCTAGTGTTTAAGTGTATGCTCAGAAATCCAGAGGAATTAAATCTCAGGAGATGAAATTGAAACCCTACGAGATAAGCCACTATTTCTAGGATGTGTGGGAAACTTTGGACCCAAAATTACAGTTATTGAATAATTACTCTATGTAAAGTGGCAATTTGCCTCTCTGGAAGGGATTGTTCTGGCCCATGGTCTTATTTGATATCCGACAATAGAAAAATTGGAAAAAGAATTACAGAGTAATTTATTATTTAAGTAGTTCACATACTATATAAAAGCCTGACATAAAATTTATGTGAGCCATGATATTACGTTAATAGCTTTGATGTCGTCCTAGGCATAATGATTATTAGCTACATGGCCAATGCAAGAGTGTTAGGCAATCTTGGTGAACATCTGCCTTGTACCTCTCCCACAATTAATTTTCAAAATTGAAAATTGTGCATTAGTATGAATAAAAATTCTGGATTTATAATTAAAGATTTTTTTATGTAAAAAGAAAAATATTGCGATACTAATGGTACGTTCTCATTGTTCTATACTTCTCTCAGGTATCTACTAGAAGAAACTTATAATGTGGAATAAGGCTCATATAATGTAATATTATGTGTTTCTGCAATAGTTACTGGATGATTTTGTATGCAATTTATATAATCAATAGTCGTTATTTTAGAATGGGCTATGTAAAATGACATTCTTTGATGTTTATTGTTTTGCAGTTTAGGAATAATGAGGTAGATATATAAATTTGTGAAAACTGTCGCCTAAACGAAATAAGGAATACATATGAGAAATACAATAAGAAATTCTGGGAAAGATTGCAATCTGAAAGATTTCCCAATGGGAAAGATACATGGAAATCTATAAATATGTCAATTTATGTAGATGCATATCAGTAGATTTAGACCTGTCCTACCCACCGCTGAAACTTGTTTGTTCACTTCTGTAGTTTCATGAACAGTTCGTTCAGTTTTTTACTAACCTTCAAAATTTGTCACACTCATGACCATTCAGTTTGACTTGACTATGCTTCCTTACATGACATAATGATTTTATTTTACTTTATTAGTGGTGTTTAAAGGTGAAGTGTGCTGTTTTTCTAATGGTTCTTGCTGACTGTGATTTTTCTTTTCCTTTATTAAGCCTGTTCAGTCTTGCAATTACATCCAGTCAACTTTATCTATATTATTTATTCTCTAACATTTACATTTATAAATTTGTAGTTGATGTAAGTACTTCAATGTTTCCATGTCTGATTGACAAGATAAAAAATTTCAAGGGCCCAATTCATCTTAGTCACCAAAGTTTTAGTTGTCTGAACAGATTATCAAGTAATATGACACATGGTGAATTACAATGAAAAGTGGCTTCAAATCTGGAGGTACTCTGAAGCATTTTTTAATCTACTTGATGATATATTTGTAAAATAATGAAGCATGAAACTTTGTGATCATAGTATGCTATAGATCTAATATTGATCAGCATCAGAATCCCTGATCCGTACTTTTACATGAACTTTCTGGACATTCAACCTTGATTATGCATCCTAATCTAATCAATAACGTGCTATTTATTTTCAGCATCCTACTAATATTGCTTTTTCAACACTTTCTTTATATTCATGAGCCTCCAGTATGATCCAATAGGGTAAACTTTGAAGGTGTTATTTGCATTTAGAAACACTTAAAATAAGAAGGTGCTTTTAACATTTAGTACCTGATAGTAATAAAAAAAACAAAGTGCATAACTGCCAAGTATATTTGGGTATTTGCAAAATGCCAGCAATTCTTTTGACTAAGCGCCAGTCATTCATCAGTCCGGCACTCATACATATTCACTGTATATAGACATTTTACAGCCAATTATTCTATGATTCCTACTGGACAGCAGATATGCTTATTGGTGTTATAGGCTTCAAATGTATTTATGTCAGGTGTTATATACTATTATAACAATCAATCACAAAATCATTTTTCTGTTGTGATATAATTACCATTTTTATATCTTTTTTATAATTTCCACAATTAATTAGTAATGCTTACAAAACAATTCTATCAATAACTACCTGAACTTTGCAAACTATATTAGAAATTATAGAATTGCCTGTAGCATAACAGAAAAAAAGTTTATGATATTGTTCACATCTGAATTCCAACAAACGCCATTTAACAGAGGGACAGTTATAAATATCTGGTCAGAAGATCAACCCATAACTATTTGCCCTACTGATTAACCTAGCTTTCTACATAGTGTAGATCATTTAAGAAGTAAAGTGAAAAACACATTTTCAAAGAGGCCAATTCCTGCATAATTCATTGTTATTTTTTAATACAAGTTATTTATGTAGTTTCTATGAGTTACGTTGTCACAATTGGCTAGTGACCAACTAAACATCTCCAGTATCCTGGTGGAGTATGAATGTAAATATGCACAATCATCCATAAAATGAATCTCCTCTATTGTCCATGGCGTAGAATTGCTCTCCTCTGGTTCCATTCTATTTGATCATAGCCAAAGAATGACTTGCAACATCTTCTGTTTCTGCTCCTGCACTGTTACTTCTGGTGTTCCCCAAGGATCTAGGCTTAACTCCTTCCTATTTCTCATTTATATGATGTCCCTTGTCAACATAATCTGAAGGCGTGGCATTAGTATTCATGTGTACTATGATAACACTTAGCCCTGCCTCACTTCTGCCTCTTTTTAATCCTCTCTGGTGTTAAATGATTAAATCACTCATCCAACATCTAGAGCGAGAAAGCAGAAATTTCTTTCAATTAAATATTGGGAAGACTGAACTTTTGTTTTTGCTCTCTATTACACATCCCATTCCCTAGTTGCCAACTTTATCCCTCTTTCTGGAAAGAGTCTGACAGTAAACCAGTCTGTTCACAACTTTGATCTTGAGATGAACCTCTGACATCATATCCATATCATCAAGATCCATAACTGGCATAACTAGTGATCTTAATATTTTTCTGACTTTTCCAGAATCCCACTGGGAATCCAGTTGTGAGTGGTACAACTGAATAATTTTCTTCCATACATTTGCCAATAGTTTGGATAAAAGGGAGCAAATGCTAATGCTTAGACACCATTGTTCAGTGCAGATGATGTTCCCCAAGAGTTGTTGATTTGGGCATAACCCCTCGATTAATCACTGTCCAGCTGGGATATCCCAAAGTGTTACAAAAGTAGTTGAGGATGAATGACTGGCTGTATCGCCAGAATTCTCCATATGGGCTGCTACCATTGAACGCAAGAACAGAGAATTAGCACTCAGCCAAAACGCCATTCATTGCAGCAGGACCGGATAATCCCAGCCGTGAATTCCAACCTATCTCTTTATTCAACCAAGCTGCTGCTGGTAGCAACAAAGATTTAATTTAACAAGTTTCCTTTTCTCTTGGATACTTTTCCCAAACTCCCAAAATTGATAAACTGTTCTTGATTCAGGAAAGCCTGGATAAATTGGTTCCTTTTAAAACAATAATTATTATCAATTACTAGAAAGGTGAAGAGAAATGATAAAACACAGGCATCTACATTATGGAACAGTCCTTGATTTGCAAGAAGTAGATAATGAGAGTTGCGGCTGGTACATGTTGATTCCAGCAGTTGACTTCTGTTGATGAATAGTTGATTCTTCAGCTCAGGTGTTTTGTGGTTTAGTAGAGAGATCTCAGTTCTTTTTCCAGATGCAACCTTCTATCTGGATGATTGACTTCTCCAGTTAGCGAGTTTTAGATGCCAATGAAAAGCTGATTCCAATGTTTATTCTAACTGGGAACCCAAGATACACTAATCTTATCCAGGCAAATATACTCAAGGTCTTTGAAATGAGATAGTTGTTATATTCCTTTGTCTTTACCGGAAGTGAGAATTGGAGTTTGGATGGGAGGGATTCAATTGTTCCTTCAAGAACTCCTGCTGCAACCATTCCTGTCAGTGGTTAGTTGTACATTCTCAGTTATCTTCAGGGTCTGCATCCATTTTAAAATATAAAACTCAGGTCTTTTCGAAGTCCGGTTTTTCTGTGTATAATTCCATGGTTTATTTTTCCATCGTCATAACATTAGTGAGAAGAAAATGCTTAATAACAAAATTACTATAAGCGCATATGACCAAGATGACTAATAGTATATATTATAGCAACTTTAACTATCTATTCTTCATTAAACTGGCATTTGCAGTGGATGCTTGAGGAGTTAATATTATTTTACCTTTGACTTGTTATATCTGAACTATTGTCAAAAACATTTGTCTAGTTATCCCTGACTATACAAATAATTTTCCCACAGAAATTTAGACTTTCTGAAGCTCATTTTTCATAAAAGATTTCTTGCTTATTCTGATTTATTTGACCTAAACACTATATCGAGGGCTTACAGATTTATTACTGTTAAAATAAAACTAAATTTTGTTGTTGCTTTTGAGATTGCAAAATGTTTAGCACCAAATGTCATATGGCTACCTTTACTTATGTTAGTACTCTTCATTAGTTTCTTCATTATTAGCCACTCATTTCCACCTGAATGTATTCTCCATTGTTATATTTAAATGCCTGGAGACCTGTTTGAAGCCTGTGGTGATAATGATTTGAAAGTGCATTCAAGATTCTTTCCTCATATTATGTAAAGGCTGTCTTCATATGCTAGACAGAATAAGATCATTATATTTAGTAAGGAACATGTTTATCATATTGCTAATACGCAGAATAAATCTTTCCACTCTGTTAACTAGCTTTTCTAAGTCTCACTTGCAAGGTCATCATTTATTTTACTTCCATAATTGTCCTTGAGAAGGTGGTAGTGATTTACCTTCTTCTAACTGCAGACGATCTGGTGTAGGTTCTGTCACGGTGTTTTCAGGAAGGGATTCCAGGATTTTGACCCAGCCTCAGTGAAGTAACAAGGATATAGTCCCAAGTCAGGATGGTGTATGGCTTGGAAGGGAATTTGCAAGTAGTGGTGTTACTATGCATCTACTGCCTTTGTCTTTTTAGATGGTAAAAAGACAAGGGCATGCGTTTGGAAGGTGTTGGTGAAGGAGCATTGGTGGAGGAGAAAGTGCAGGAGATGACATATACGAGACGTACTGTTGTCATTGTGCGTTGGTGGAGGAGAAAGTGAATGTTTAAGTTGCCAAATGGGGTACTAACAGAGTGGGTTGCTTTAGCCGGGATGGTATCAAACTTCTTGAATGTTGTTGGAGTTACACTTATCCAGACAAGTAGAGAGTTTACAACTCGTGAATGGTGCCATGTTGACGGTGAGCAGGATTTTGGCGAGAAGTGCAATGGGAAGTTTTGAGGTGGAGGAATGTTAAGAAAATGTATTGGTCATTTCATTTCTAAATCTACTATTGTTTTCCTGTGTATTAATTTCCAAACGTCAGTAAAACTATATTTTTAAGCGAAAGATATCAGTGCCAATAAGCACTTAGTTTAGTTTTAGTGATAAATTAAAACATTCATCTTGAACATAACTCAAATGTTATTCTGAAATGGTTTAATTACTTAATTCAATTTTACTAAAACATTAATTACTGAAGATATTATTTACTTGTGACTGGGGCTTTTCTTGGTTTATATTTACAACTAGGCCTGAATATAGGTGGCACAATTTCAAGATTTGAAAATAATTCAAACTTTGAAGTATCGTGAACTAGGAAGTTTTGTGAGTGACACAATAGCACAGTGGTTAGCACTGCTGCCTCACAGCACCAGAAACCTGGTTTGATTCCCAGCTTGGGTCACTACCTGTGTGGATTTTTCGCGTTCTCCATGTGTCTGCATGGGTTTCCTCCCACATTCTGAAAGACGTGTTGATTAGGTGCATTGACCCGAACAGGTGCCAGACTGTGGTGACTAGGGGAATTTCACAGTAACTTCATTGCAGTGTTAAGGTAAGACTTACTTATGACTAATAAATAAACTTTAAACTGCGAGGAGTGCAGTGATAAACTTCAAGAGGATATATACAGACTGGTGGAATGAGCAGATACATGACAGATAAAATTTAATGTTGTGAAATAATATGTTTTGGTCAGAGAATGAAGAAAAGTGAGATAATGTAATAGGTACAATTTAACAGGAAAAGCAGGAGCCAGAGTGTATGTGTGCATAAATTATTGAAGGTGAGAATTGAGAAATCAGTTAATAAATTGTACTGAATCCTGCATATTATGCATAGGGATACATTGTACAAAAGCAAGCAAAACACTGGTTCAGCCTCAATGGAAAAGCTGTGATGGCTTTAGAAATTGTGCAGTACCAATTATAAGAATGGTTCAGAGGATGAGAGACTTCAGTTATGTAGATAGATTGATGAAGTTGAGGCTGTTTTTCTTGGAGATGAGAAGGCCCAGAGGAGAACTATTTGATGTGTTTAAGATCTTGGGAGGTTTTAAGAGAGTAAACTGGGAGAAACCGTTCTCTCCAGCTGATGGACAAGAATCCTAAGGTGATTAACGGAAGAACCAGAGGCAACATGACGAAAAATCTTGTTTTGCAACAAATGAGTTTAGATCCAAAATGCACTGCCTGAGCAAGTGCTAGAGACAGATTCAAAAGGGAATTGAATGATTTTCTGAACAGAAAAAAATTTACTTGGCTACAGAAAAAAGATGGAGTAGTGGGACTAGCTGAGCTGCTGTTGCAGGGAACAAAGGCAATGTCCTAAATGGCCACCTTCTGCACTGTAGCCGTAACATGATTCTAGTATGGATACATTTAAGGAAGTGGATAGCAACACAGGTGAGAAAAATAGTGAAGGTTACATTGATAGTATGATCAAAAAAGGCAGAGTAGGCTCATTAGCACAAACATAAATGGAATGGGCCAAATGGCCTGTTTCTGTCTAAATTCCATGTAAAGCTGCTATCAGAGAATACAAACAGTACACAACTTTTTTATTCATTTATAGGACATGGACGTCGCTGGCTGGATAGCATTTATAGCCCAACCCAGCTGTTCGAGGGCAGTTGAGAGTCAACCACATTTCTATGTTTCTGGAATCATATGTAAGTCAGACCAGGTATAAACAGCAGATTTCCTTCCCTAAAGGACGTTAGTGAACCAGGGTGGGTTTTTCTGACAATCAACAATGGTTTCATCAGTAGGTTCTTAATTCCAGATTTTTTTTATTGAATTCAAGTTCCATCATCTACCATGACAGGATTCAAACCTGGGTCCCCAGAACATTAGTGGAGTTTCTGGATTATTAGTTCAATGATAATACGACTAGGCCATCACCTCCAATTCTCATGTTGTCACAGGAAAGGAATTAATGCAAATCACTCTGTGTATCCCGGACGTTTCTAGAGTTGAACAAAGATACATTATTTACAAGATTGCTCCATCAGCTGCATGCTTTCTAATTGGGAAATCTCATCCATTTAGAAAGATACCTGACATTAGGCATTGATTGTTGTTCAGACCACATGATCCTTTTTCAGTAAGGCTGGTCTTAAAGTGAGAATCACCACATCCCTCCCCCGTTAACTCAATTTTTACAATTCTTATTTACCAAATTACTTTATACAGATGAACAAAAAATAGGATCTAAATTTGAGAAATAATTATGTTTGTACGAAGGCAGCATGATGACACAGCGGTTAGCACTGCTGCCTCGTAGCACCAGGGACCCAGGTTCAATTCAGGTCTTGGATGCCTGTCTGTGTGAAGTTTACATATTTTCCCCATGCAGTGCAGGTGGAAAAGATAGTTCAGAAGGCATACGGCATGCTTGCCTTCATCGGCTGGGGCATTGAATTTAAAAATTGGCAAGTCATGTTGCAGCTTTATAGAACCTTTATTCGGCTGCACTTGGAATATAGTGTTCAATTTTGGTCACTACACTACCAGAAGGATGTGGAGGCTTTGGAGAGGGCACAGAAAAGATTTACCAGGATGTTGCTTAGTATGGAGGGCATTAGCTATGAGGAGAGTTGGAGAAACTTAATTTGTTCTCAATGGAACGACTGAAGTTGAGGCGTGATCTGATAGAAGTCTACAAGATTATGAGGGGCATGGACAGAATGGATAGTCAGAAGCTTTCTCCCAGGGTGAAGAGTCAATTACTAGGGGGAGCACAGCTTTAATGTGCAAGGGGCAAGGTTTAAAGGAGATATACAAAGCAGATTTTTTACACAGAGGGTAGTGAGTGCCTGGAATTTGTTGCCAGGGGAAGTAGTGGAAGTGGTAGTAACTTTTAAGGAGCATCTTGACAAATAGGATAGGAGTTGAGGGAAATGGTTCCTGGAAGGGTCGGAGTTCTAGTTAAGTTGGGCAACATGGTCGGTATAAGTTTGGAAGGCTGAAGGGCCTGTTTCTGCGCTGTAATTTTCTTTGTTCTTTGTCCCACCATCACAAAGATGTGCAGGTTAGCTGGATTAGCCATGGTAAATGTATGGGGTTAGGAGGATCTAACGGTTGGGGGGGGGGGGGGGGCTGCTGGGTAAGATGCTCTTTAGAGACACTATGCAGACTCTATGAGCCTAAACACCTCTTTTTACATTATAAGGATTCTGTTGTTCTATAGTCTTAAATTCTAATTACACATTATGTACTTATGTTCAATAATTAAAAGTCAAATCTTTGAGGAGGTTTTCCTTTCGGGGGGAGCAACATAATTCTATCATTTTGAGAAGCTTCCACAGAATCAATATTAACAGGAATAACAGGTACCACTTTTGACACAGTACTTCATTAGTATCTTCTTCAACAGAGACATCAATTACTTCTATAACTGTCACTATTATTAATGGGAACAGGAACAGACTTCTACTCATAAATTACAGGTATTATTGGCACTCAGTCTCCTTAAGACTATATGATTCAGGAGCAAGTTACCCCCTTGGTAGTAACATTTTACCTTAAGAATCATGTTGCCTTTGCTTTATCTTTATGTTCTGTGAGTGAATGAAAATGTTTCCCACTTTGCAGCTGCATTGACAGTTTTGGCACTGTGGCTAATTGTAGGTTCCTAACCTAATTGGTATATGGCACTCTTTTGTGCTCTCTGCAGCTCTCATGAATTTTTTTCATCACTTTTCATGGCCAGTGCTATCTCTATTGCCAGTTTCAAATTGAAGTCAGGAGGTGAGTTAGTTGTTGCAGAATTCCCAGCTCAGACCTGCTTGAAGTCACCTTATTTGTTTGGCTGGTCCTCTTAAGTTTCTGCTCAGTGGTAACTCCAGGCTGTTGATGGCAGAGGATTCAGTGATGATAATGCCATTGAATGTCAAGGAGAAATGGTTAGATTTCCTTTGGACTTGGTCATTGTCTGGCACTTTTGTGGTGTGAATGTTATTTTCAACGTATTAGTCCAAGCCTGAACGTTGTCTAGATCTTGCCACATATGGATGTGGACTATTTCAGTGTCTAAGATGGCTTGAATGCTGCTGAACACTATGTAACCATCAGAAAACATCCCCACTTCTGACCTTATGGTGGAGGGAAGGTTATTGATGAAGCAGCTGAAGATGGTTAGGCCAAGGGCTCAGCTGGAATTTTACCAGCACACCCGCTTTGGAATCGGGGTGGGTAAGGCTTGCAGAACGACATTCTCCATTGGCCTCAGGTTGGATCTTACAAGCCTCGGACAGGCAAGTAAATAAAATTCCAGCAAAAACTCACCTCTCATTTTAAGAATCTTACCTTTTTTTGTAATGTTTTGCTTGCTATCAAAAGAACCAACACATTTAAAAACAATCTTTCCTAATGCCCATTTTAATTTCTAACTTTTAAATTTTAATCATTTGAAGCCCATCTGAATGTTCAATTTTATTATTGATAATTCATATTAATGTGATTCAGTTTAATTTGGCTGTCTTCCTATTTTTCTTGCATGATTGTGAATAATAATAGTTTTGTTTAGAAAATACTGTCGCCAAATGTGAAGCTGATAAACAGTACGTTTTGCAAGATCAATCATTTACATCAGGAATGCGAATTGGCTTTGGTTTTTAATGGTAGCTGAGATTTTTTATTTCACTATGGTGAAAATGTTTAGAAACTCTCACAGAATCTTAATTTTGCATCTGAGTTCCAAGCCATATTGTTGGAATGTCTAAGAAGTCTGCATAACAGGGAGCTGCTATAACACTGCAAGAGTAATTAAGATAAACTGAATAAATCAACTCGATTAACTAACTCTGAGGCAGATTGGCAAGATTGAACAAAATGCAGATGGGGCTTCAGAAATGGGGGAGGAAAGGCTTTCAGACCCAATTTTAACATTAGATTTAATAGCTTGGAGCAATTTAATTTCACTCAAACAGACAAAATACAGTCAAATTTATATTTATTTATATGTATATTTCAGAATATTCACTTTCCCAAAGCCATTAGAGTTATAACACCCAACTCACACAGAACCAGGGAGAACTGTTAGTTGGAATAGAGCTTTGGTTCATCTAAAGAAGTCAAACTTTAAGTAGTTAACAATGGATAACCAGCTTTGCAGATTTTGTACAGTTGACAGCACTAATTATTTTATTGCATTGGTTTCATGTCAAATAATACTCCTTCAGTGTGTGACACTAACAACTATAGGCTATTAGGAAGGAGGTCAGTGACCTTCTCATGAGCTTTCATTCTGCTGGCCTTTCAGAGCACTGGCATTCTCATAGGTGTCAATCATCGGAAATGGCAACTGCTAAAATGGAGACCCCTGCAGCAAAGTTTCAGCACACTGTCAGCAGTTCTGACAAGGGCTTAGCACGCAAAAGTGTTACTTCCGGCTGAGTGGTACAGCCATGCTTCTGGTTTTGGCTGATTTGACTCTTATCAGTAAACTGTGCAGAAGAGGTCACGCTAGTAGAATTGACTGTGTCAAATGGCTATCGGCTTCTGTCTTGTCATTAAGTGTGAAGCCATGCTCCCCTTAGTCAGTGGTGATTGCAGTTACCATTTTATGCCCGAAGTAGGTTTTCAAGGAGAAAACTGGGGAACTTTATTTTGATATGGCACTATTTATCTCAGCTTCATGATCAATATCAAAGCATCAGATTTGTTCACCAGTTTGCAATTGAGTCCGTGATATTATTATACATGAGGAAGCTAAGGTGACTATTTTGCAGATAAGACGGTGAAAGACAACAGAAATCAAATCCTTGACAAATTGCCCCCTTTCTGTTCACTAAAAACCGAGCAAAAATTTATTACCTTTCTTTTGAACAGAGAATCCCGGTGTCAAAGATTTGGAATAGTTGCTGATAAAGTATTGGAAAAAGAATTTCTCTTTCCCAGTGCACCTGACAGAACTGTTCTCCATCATAGGATCTTTCACCTGGATGCTCCAGAAACATATCAAAATTGCACTGCTGAATATGAAGAATATGTCGTTAAGAAAGGTCAGCCCCTGGGATGCTGAGCTGTGCATCAAGAATATATCATTCAACAATGGCAAAGATTGAAAGGGATTTTGTTGAACTGAAGAATAAGATTTGCTGATATTATCAGTAATGGAAAGATGGTGAATGGCATTTTCTCACTGATGTTTAAGGTTGAAAGGATAAGTGAGTGAAGTGCATTTGCCTTTGTAGGACATTGACATATGAGGAGATTGGACTTCTACTTACTTGATGCATAAGACTCTCATTTTCAGTCATTAGTTCAGCCTGAAGTAACCTACAGCTGTGACAACAGCTGGTTCTTATATATCTAAATGAAACAGCTGAAATCCTAGTTAATTATTCTTCCTGAAGTTGAGTCTAAGCTACGTGAACTGAAGCACTTTTTATAGCAAATGCTGTACTATAAATTTTCATTACATTATTTCAAAAAAAAGAGTTCATATTTTAGAATGAGCTGTGGGGAAAAAAAGACTCACATTTGCATTACACTAACTGAAATATGTATGGAGACACAAAAGTTAATTTGTGCTGCGCTATGTAAGAAACATTGTAGTGTCATACCTTAAAACTTGGTGCACTAAAAATGTAAGATTGGCTTGACAAAAAATATTTCACATTGTGGGTATAAAAAATATTGGTTTTAGACGCCACGATTATCAAAGCTACCCAAAAGTTCAATTGCAACAATGGTCACAGAAGGCCAGCATAACCATTATTTTCTTCTATGCAAACATTCTAGCCACGCTTCCTTTCCATAGTCATGCTTCAGTTTTCTTTTACTTGTCTTGAAGATACTAACTCATATTTTCTGGAGCATCAGATAACCATTCTTCATGTCTGAGCCTCAACTGAGAAGATCAGCCGGAAGCAAGTTAATCTTACTGGTCGCAGTATTTATATGGCTGCTCCAGTTAAATGTCTGATCCACCTCATCTCCCAGGATGTTGTTGCTGAGGAATTCAGTGATGGCAATGCCATTGAACATCAAAGTGTGACAGTTATATTGACTGGAATTCTCTGGCTGTTCATGCCAGTGGGAATGTCAGGTCCCACAGGTAGAGCACCCCTTGCCCACAAGTTTCCTGCCAGTGTGGCGTGAGGTCATTGGGAATTCCTATTGACAGTGACAAGACGAGAAAATCCCACCACCAACAAACAACATGCCACCTCCTGCTGGCGGGAAATGCACGGCTGGGACGCCAGAGGATCTCAGCCATTCTCTCTTTTGCATAATTCACTTCAGGCCAGAGACTGAAGGTGAGACCTTCTTGTTCTTTATTACTGGCAGCAACTAAAATGGGCAGGTTTTAAATATTTTTTTAAAAGTCCAGGCTGGAGCAGAAATAATTTCCCGATAAGATGAGAGTAGAAGGTACAGTTGCACCCGACATATGTACACACATCCCTACCACAGTAAAAAGAAGTTAACTCACACAATTCCACGTGAGCTTCAAAGGGGATTTGCCTTTGCTGCCTTCACTTCACAGAAGAAGTTGTCACCTAATTGATTCCATGTTTTGGAGGTTAGGAGAATTCAAGCTTAGACAGAGATGTACAGAATTTCATTAAAGAGTATTAAGCAATATGGAGCAATGGTGAAGAAAATAGAATTGAATTGGAGTACAGCCATTATTTAATTAAAAGATGGAATAGGCTGAGGGGCTGAATGGTCTGCTCTGGTTCCGAATGTGGCAATGTAATTAAATAATTTACCTGTTTGTAAATAGCAGTCTCATGATTTCAGTGCACAAAAATGAGAGCATCTTCCCTTCCATGTGTAATTCCAATGTTAGACTAATCAGAATGAAGTCACCAGTTGATACTTACCTCCAATTCTCCCATTCATGCTGGAGAGTGTTACATTATATTTAAGAGGCCTGTTACTATTTTAACAATGCTTCTTGAATTTTGTTCCATTCAATGCTGACTTGAGCCTCATGAATGAAAGAAGCGAACAGATTTGTGGACCTGGATTTTCATGCTCAATCTGCCTAGAGTTCACTTAGGGGGAAAGTACCTGCAAAAGTGGGATTTTCATTTCTGGGGCTGGATATGAACTGGGTTGGCCAGCTGATTTGGGAAAAAGTGTGGAGGCTGCTGAGTGTTGAGACGGGCTGTGTAATAGGCCCTCATCAATGATGTGGGATTTTGTCCCAGTGTAAAAAAACACACCAAGGCCTTCCAGCTTCACACCTCACATACCCTTCACTCTCCAAACACTTCTTGTCTATGATGCGTCATGCTCCTATTCTCAAGCATCTCACACCTCCATGCCAGTTCTGGCCTTCCGACCCCTATGTCCTCTCATGTCCCAGTGCCAAATTCCGAATATCCACCTATCCCATATGCTCTCGCAGGCTTCTATGTCAGGTTCCGGTGTTTCATGTCAATTGACCCGCTGTACACTTTCTAGAATCAATAAGCACCACACCGTAAAGTGGAATGTGTAAAAACAGAATGTTTGATTGACAACTCAGTCTCCCTGATCTCTGTGATCAATTTCACTATGCTTGTCTACATAACAGAAGTGGTTTCATGTTGTGGTTTGCAGTTTTTGAAACTTCAAAGACTTAATGTTTTGCACTTTTATTAGCTTGTTGAAACTTTTATTTTCAAGCTAAATTGTACATTAGATTAGGAAGAATTACCAACTGAGAACGTAGAGCTGATTTAAATGTCTATACACTCCTCGCAAAGAGGTTTGCTAGTCAGGAACACATATTCAGAAATTGCAAGTGCTTTCCCAACAATTTTGTATCTGACAAAATGAATAGAAAGAAAATATTGGGGAGCGTACCTTGGATTTCCTGACCTAAGCTCATGACGTGAGTGTGTCCCATTGTTACATAATTTTATAAATCCAAGTCTTTATCAAAGAGCTTGAAGTGAGTAAATGCCATCATAACCATTGAGTCCACACTGTCTGGAAAACTTCTACAATTTATGGGGCCATGAACTTCATCCATTTATTTAAATTAATAAAATATAATTTGCCAGGTAAAGTGGTAAATGCAGGCTCACTTTTAACATTTAAGAAAAACTTGGACAGGTACATGGATGAGAGGGGTGTGAAGAGATCCAGATGCAGGTCAGTGGGACTAGGCAGAAAAATGGCTTGGCACAGCGAAGAAGGGCTAAAAGGCTTGCTTCTGTGCAGTAGTGTTCTGTGGTTCTATGGTCTAATTACCCTTGATTTTTGCCAATCCTCTGATTAAATATAATCAAGAGAAATTCCAAGTTAACTGTGAAACTATCATTTTCTATGCTTAGATAAAAGCAAAATACAGCAGATGCTGAAATCTGAAACAAAAATGTAAAACGCTGGAAAATCCCAGCAGGTTACCAGACATGAAACATTGGCTCTATTCTCTCTCCACAGATACTTTGAGATCTGCTGAAATTTTCCAGCGAATTCTGTTTTTGATTCTCCACACTCAGTTTGTTTCAAGGTTAGATCTGCAGAATTCGCAAAATGTTGGGATTTGCATAAGCGAAGCTAATGTTTCAATCAAGTTTGATTATAAATTGTTCTACATAAATGGATTCTCACCTTTACAACATCATGGACTATTGCATGTACCTTCACCGACCCTGCATCTACACTGATTCAATAATACTAAAAGAAAGCAAATATGAGATACCCACTGGACATAATTGACAAAAGATCACCAGAGTAAAGAAGCACTTATAAACAATCATAGATCTTACACCATCAGCTTTTAGTTAATCAGTAATTTTATTTCTAAATTCATAGGTGGGATTCTGCCAAAGAAATTCCAAGTGTCAAATTCATGTAAAAACTGGAGTAAATCCCATTGGATTTTTCAGTGGCACTTTCAAAATGAATCTCCCACACTCTGCATTGCAGAGTGCACTAGTATGAATATCATTAAAACTCAGGGGCGGAGCCTTTTCCCACCGAGAAGCCAGCAGCATAGCATTGAGCAAGCCACTGCGCATGCGCCGATCTGTCATAGTGGAGATCAGTACATGCACAGTGGCCCCGCATTGCCAGCCTCCCCATCAGTGGCCAGTACAATCGCTAGCCAGAGTGCAGTCCTGCATCGCTGGCTGTGTGACCAACCTCCCAAGCCCTGATCGCTGTCCTCCTGCCCCCCGATGTGTCCAGGCAAGCCCCAAGCTTCATCCTCCCTCCCATGGCCTAAATTGATCTCTGCTAAAGCATGCAATGGGCTAGGAGAATCACCCCCAATATATTAAAATAGATGCTTTTCAAGGAAGAATGGATTCTTCATGGTTTTCAGTGAAGTATTTTCAGGAAGGGTAATTATGATAGAAATTTCTCAGAGGGGTCATCTGCTGTTATATGAAGCTCAAGATGCTCATAAATTGCAAAGCAGGAACTCTATGTATGAGCTATGTTGAACAGGAATGTATTATGTATTGTTTATTGATTAACTTCATTGCTCTGACAGCAGCTCCTCACCCGTGACCTCCCATGTTGACAGGATATCTCATGTCAGAGAATGAAAATGATAGCCTGAGTGCATAAGATAATGTTTTGTTTCTCTATGCATGTGTCACATTATTTCTAAGCAGAAAATTCAATTGGAGCATGAAGATTGCAAATGGAGTAAAGCTCTAGTGGTTGTGAGTTAACATAAGATGGCTCATTGTATGATTTTTGACTTGGTTCAGATTGCAGCTGGAAAGACACTACTGTTTTAAAAAAATGAAATTGTGTTTTTCTATGATGATTCCATGCACCAAGGGATGCATTATTCACACTAAGACCCGAGCCTTACTCTTTGCCTGATGAACACAAGAAAATGTAAGTGTACAGTACCTGGCCTGGTTGCATGCTCATTGTATTTGTCCCTTTTAGTCTTTAAACAGAAAATTCTGCCCTATGTGTGTTGACGGGGGTGGGAAGGAATGTAGCCTAATTCCCGCTAAGCCATAGGGCAGGATCTCATGCGAGATCCTCCCTTTTGTAGTTGATTATTAATGCATTAGAGGGGAGCTTGACAGATATCAGGGAAGACCATTGATAAATTGATTAATCTGCCCCATCATTACATCATGGTATTGAAGGCCCTGACACCATTCACTCACAGCAGGGCATGAGTTATTGGGGCAAGCAAAGCAATAGCCCTGAAAAGAAACAAATCCTCTGCACCACAGTTCAGTAAGACCTCCCTGGAGACACTCCTCCAGGCTATGAATGACAAGCTGGAGGTCTTCTTTCCTTGGAGGAGGTCAACAGGGAGGTCAGCACCTGTAAAACTCAAGAAAGGAAACATGCTGCAGCGCTGATAAGAGACGAACGATCTCGTTCTCTCTGCCAGCATAAGAGGATCAACTCCTCACTTGCAGCTCACACTCTTATGAAGACATCAGGCAGTCTCAGGGTTACAGTCTGCAGAGATGATTGTTTGCCAGGCACTTGAACATCACCATCTCCTGTAAAATCCTGCACAAAAGGCATCTTAATCCCTTAGTGGGGAGGACTCAGTTCACACAACGAGCATGCGTGCTTCTGATCCGCTGTGTTATCCATGCTGCTCGCAGTCAATCCATCTGGCTTTATGCAGAAAAACATTTCCCACAACAAGGAACAATCTCAGAATAAGGAGGGGAATGCCGCAATTGAGGGCACTCTCTCCCAGAAAGGGAAGGCAGCAGATCTTACTGAAGATGAGGGTAATCATTTCTGTCCGGAAGGCCAGATCAGCCTCCCCTAACAAGTCAGTAAGTGTGCATCCAATATATGTCATGCACATAATGACAAAGACGCTGAATAATTTATAATGTAGAGGCCTGTCCAGTCAAACATCTTTATTTCTTTCCTCTGTTCCAGGCATCAACAAGAAAAGGCAGAAGGAGACTGCCAGCCAAAGCCTCAGCCAGCACCCAGATTACCTCAAGTGAGGATCCTGAGGAAGTTTCCAATGTAGATCACCTGTGCTCACCTGCACCCTACATCAGCACAGATAAATGCACCTCAATGAGCCCTAGTTCTAGATTGGCCTCGGGTCTCACCAAATGTTATCGGAGGTCATCAGCAGCCTGGAACAAAGAATGGAGGTCGGGGGAGGGGGTCCATCCGTGTTCTGTCCAATGTTGTGAGTTCAATATGTAAATATATCAACACATCCATTGAGAGAGTGGCAGCTGCCTTGGAGGCCCAGATCCAGCAAAATACACAAGTTATGCCAACTTTGTGCTTGGATCAGCACATCAGCACTCTAGCCATGACTGTGTTCCAACAGCAGCAAAGCAAAACTGAGATAGGACACTTCAATTTCCACTAGGTGCCCCTTCTCCTTAAGGAGTCAGCGTGTGGCCCTTAGGCGGCCACTGGGAGGAGAAGCCAGGGGAATCCACCCAGGACACTCCAAACGGGTCCAGGCACTCCAAATCCCCTCTACCTGTAAACCCAGCAACTCCAGCTGCTCAAGCCGAGGAACATGCACGTGTGTAGGAGACCATTAGCAGGCTGGGGCCTTCCAGGCCTCAGGTCTCCTGCCAAAGCCATCTATGACAGTGGGGCAGAGCCACCAATAGGCTGCCTCCATCTTTGCTGCAGATGTCAAAACATAGTGGTTGAGTTAGAAAGGTTAAAAATTCTGAATTCACGGCAAGAACAAAGAACAAAGAACAAAGAACAAAACAGCATGGGAAACAGGCCCTTCGGCCCAACGAGCCTGCGCTGCCACCCCGATGTTCCCAGCTCTACCGGCGATCCCTGTCCATGTTTATAGATCTATGGATTAAAAACCAAATTTGAGACAATTTAGGGAGAATTTGTTTTGCCAATTAGCCTAAGAGCACATCTTTGGGATGTGGGAGGAAACCGGAGCGCCCGGACAAAACTCACGCAAGCACGGGGAGAATGTGCAAACTCCCACAGACACAGGGCCAAATCCATGTATCTGCACAGCACAGCGATAGTCACTGAGCTGTCGTGTTGCCCATCAAATGGTCCAGGTCAAGCGTACACTAACGACGTGAAGCACTAGGATACTCTCAGAAAAAAAATCCAAGAGCAGCCCTCTCACGACCCATCGCGTGTATGCCCCCCGTTAGACAACAAGGTGGACCAAAGCACCTGTAGGATAAAAACAAGTACATCAATATCATCATCTATTTACACACTTCCCAGGGACTCCCAAGGTCATGATCCCTATTTTAAATCAGTTTTCTATACCCCTCCATTCCCATTCTGTTCATGTGCCCATCTAAGTATTTCTTAAATTAACTCCAGAGTACCTGCCTCCACCGCTTTACTTGGCAGCGCATTCCATACCCCCACCACCCTCTGTGTGAAAAAACTCCCTCTAGCATCCAAATTATACCTTACCCCCCCTCACTCTAAGCCCGTGACCCCTCGTGCTATTTGAGTCCATCCTAGGAAAAATCTTAACCCTGTTTACTCTATCTATCCCCTTCAAAATCTTGTACACCTCTGTCAGATCTCCTCTAAGTCTACGTCTTTCTAAGGAAAACAGTCCCAATTTGCCTAATTTCTCCTCATAACTCAGACCTTCCATAACAGGCAGCATCCTGGTAAACCTCCTCTGCACTCTCTCCAGAATCTCCACGTCCTTCCGGTAGTAAGGCGACCAGAACTGGACACAGTATTCCAAATGAGGTCTAACCAGTGTTTTATACAACTGCAACATTAAAGG
The DNA here is from genome assembly GCA_024679065.1 of Sphyrna mokarran. Classification (NCBI taxonomy): domain Eukaryota; kingdom Metazoa; phylum Chordata; class Chondrichthyes; order Carcharhiniformes; family Carcharhinidae; genus Sphyrna; species Sphyrna mokarran. The sequence goes on along the minus strand of JAGIQG010000001.1, from coordinate 99,593,788 downwards.
CCAGCTCTTGTACTCTATACCCCTTCCTATAAAGGCTTGCATACTATATGCTTTCTTCACAACCTTCTCCACTTGCTCTGCCACCTTCAGAGACTTGTGCACCTGCACCCCCAGGTCCTTCTGCATTTCTATACTCTTAATAGGTCTACCCTTTATCATATACCTCCCCCCTACATTCTTTCTCCCGAAATGCATCACCTCAGAAGTGTTCAATCACTTTCTATAATTTGCACCTTTGTGAATATATTTTGCTTCTCTCCCTCCAAGTTTCAGATACTAAATGGCTCCTCTAAGAGGCACAATAGTGGCAGAGGGGAGGGGCGGGGAAAGGGAAGGACACGATCTTGAGCCTGTGCTTGTTGTCTGCGTGGATTGCTGGCGAGGGCTTAAGATCCAGCGAAACCCAAAAGTCACAGATATTGCTGATGGGATCGCGACTTCTGATTTCCTCAGTCCCTTGCCAGCGAGACAATTAGGCTCACACCCACAACGGGCATGAACCTGATTTTAAAACATCTCCATACATCAATGTATTATTGAAGCACCTCCCCCACCCCTCATCCCATACTGAGCCCTGGGTATATTTTCAAACCTCGCCAACGCAATATCATAATGGTGAGGTTTACAACAACTTTACCCAGATATGAACCTGTCATGGGAACCCTGTGGGGGTGTAAAGTTGAGTATAGTCCCCTGAGTGGCCTGGCACTGGCCCTTAGCACAGGTTTGCATTACCAAGTTGGTACCATGCCAACCTGGCAATGCCAAACTGATTGGGGTCCACCCTGACACTATGGGGTGGTGGGGGGAGAAAGGAGGTTATGTAGGAGCTGGGGATGCCAGCAATGGCTATTTGGCTGGGGGGGGCGGGTGCGGTGTGGGGGAAGTTATAGGGAAAGGGTTCAATGTTCAAGGAGGAGAGAGGGCAGGGTGCCAGCATTGACTGTGTAGGTGTGGGTTTGGGAGGAAGAGGTCTGATGTTCGGGGAGAAGTGAGGGGTGGCCTGCATTGACAACTGGGGGGTAGTGGTGAATGTCGGCTCTGATCGTGAGGCATGGGAGCTGGTGGGGGGAGCTTCTGAGACCTGTGGTGAGATGGTGGAGGAGGTTATTTTTTGGTCTGATTGGGGCACCCTGACCTCGGTGTATCTGGGCTTTGTCAGCATGTTGAAGACCCACCCCTTCTACATGATGGTGTGCAACTCACCCACCATATTTTTGTGACAAAATATGGTAAGATCTGGAGAGAAAACCAGCACTGTTTTTCTCACCAAACCGATTCTGCAATTTTTTTGGTAAGACTTTATCCAATTTTTCATATTGATCTTAGAGTTCCATGTTGCCTTACTCACTCTCAGCTCAGTCAGTCATCTTTAGTTTCACATAATGACAAAGGGAGTTCATATATGAATACAAAGCTTCGACAGTGCACATGTAAGCCTTGCCCAGAGGATCATATAATGTGGCCTTATGGATATAAATGTTGGAAAGTTATTATTTAACTTGATGCAGCTGCACTTAAGTCTGTTGTCTATGTACATCACAGGCATTTACCATGGCCTGCATTGGAATCATTCCAAACAAGTTCATTTTGCAGTGGCCCCCATTTAATGACAGTCAGGCTTGGGTTACAACTTCATTACTGATTGAGGACCATAACCTTTCATACCTGCCTACAGCATCATCTTGTTACTGCATTTACAGCTGAACATTACTCTTTTAAAACTTCTCCCTCTCCACATGCAGGATACAGAGCGATAGAAGTTGATTGCACCTGGTGATATTTGAAATGTCGGCTAAATGGCAATGAATTTGTGATGTCAGAACAGAAAATGCTGCTTAGGCCATGATGCAGTCTTGTCACCAGTCATCATGCATATCCCAACGGACTAAATGCATAAAGAATCACAAGGTAGGTTCAGTAATTTGAATAAGGGGGCTCTTTATTTGAGGTGATTGAAAGTCAGGTCTAAGACTGAGAGGGGTTAATTGCCCAGGAGTTACCAACCCACACTCTCAAAGGGGCAACTTGCACCCAACACAGTGTATATACATCTATCATATTGTGTTATTTGTTTTAAACCTATGAAACAAGTAATTAAATCTGCATTATATTATTATATAACTTTACATGTGGCATGCTTATAAGTTGTTTGTATGTTTTAATTTAGAATATGGAAACTGAAAATGTAACTGGGCAGAAGAGAAGTCTGAACTTCTTGGACCATGGTTTGGATATGTTATTGCATGAAGTTGAGCAAAGTAGAGTTCACATTTTGGGAATTGGAAAATCCAAAACATCATGTAATCATCATTAGTAATCTTGTGCCTTGTTTGCTTCATTTATAATTATTTCATATTTAACTTCTGTTTTGATGTTTCAATAAAGTATTAGTTGAATTTTGTAAAGTTTAATGGAATGCATTTAGTTACCAAAATAATCTTATAAATACAAAACTTTGATACCATGTGAATATTTAACCAAACATTTTACTCGAGCAGCTACACTATAACATTTCATACTATAATCCTTATACATTTATGACTGCACAGCTAACTTCCCCACCAGTTCGATTTTCAAATTTGTTGACGACACTACTGTAGCAAGTTGGATCTCAAACAATGATGAGACTGAATACAGGGATGAGATAGAGAATCTGATGAACCGGTGCAGCAACAATAGTCTCTCCTTCAATATCAACAAAACAAAGGAGATTGTCATTGATTTCAGGAAGCATAGAGGAGAACATTCCTCTGTCTACATCAATGGGGATGACATAGAAAAGATCAAAAGCTTCAAGTTTTTAGGCGTCCAGATCACCAACAGCCTGCCCTTGTCCTTCCCCGCCCCCTCCCTCCCCCCAACGCCCCATTCTGACACTATAGTTAAGAAAGCCCACCAATGCCTTTATTTTCTCAAAAGATTAAGGAAATATTGCGTGTCAGCTTTGGCTCTCACCAACTTTCACAGATGCACTGTATGAACCATCCTTTCTGGCTGTATCACAGCTTGATATGGATCCTGCTCTGCTCAAAACCACAAGAAACCACAAGAGATCATGAATGTATCCCAATCCATCATGCAAACCAGTCTCCCATCCATTGATTCTGTCTACACTTCCTGCTGCCTTGGCAAAGCAGCCAGCATAATTAAGGACCCCATGCACTGCAGACATTCTCTCTTCCATCTTCTTCTGAGGGGAAAAAGATACAAAAGTCTGAGATCATGTACCAACCAACTCATGAACAGCATCTTCCCTGCTGCAGTCAGATTCTTGAATGGACTTACCTTGCATTAAGTTAATCTTTCCTACCTACGAGTGTAACATTACATTCTACACTCCCTCATTTCCTTCTCTACAAACGGTATGTTTTGTCTGTGTAGTGAGCAAGAAACAATACTTTTCACTGTATGTTAATGCATGTAACAATAATAAATCAATTTACTTATTACACCCTCATTTCAGCAGTTATACAATTAAACATCCCTACACCTCTTACCTGCATCCATTAAGTGGGACTTACATTGTTGGTCCTCTAAACTGACATATGGCTGGGCAGGATAGCACTAATTAAGATGGATATGCTGCCGGGTTGCTGTATCCTTTACAGATTTACCGATTTTGCTTTCTGCTAAGTCCTAAAGAAAATTAATGGGATGTTTAGCTCCTTAATTCTTAATAAGACATTTGATGCTGATATCTCCCCAGTGGAAAAGATCCTGATATCTGCAGAAACAAAGCAATTGATCAGCAGGTTTTATGATTATGTTCTAGATCCTCTGTGGGTATGCTAGAGATTTGCAACCTTGGGAAATATCTCACACAGTGAATACTGATAAGGAGACCTGGGGAGATATCAGGGAAAATTCCAATAAAATCTCAATCTACAATAGAACAAAGGAGATCCAACTTAAAATATTACTCTATCAACTTTAAAACACAGGATAATTCCCTTTAGGATCTTAGCAGAAAGCAAAATTTGTAGGTCTGGAAAGGATACAGCGACCTGGACAGCACATTCATAAACTACATCCTCACTGTGCCAAAAATGCAAATAGGTGAGAGGCAACTACATTCTCTGACCTCATGCAAAGCTGGGATTCTCCATCCCGATGCTGTGAATGGCGGTTTGTTTGAGCACCAAATTCTCCACTCTCGTTGGCAGTGGTGGTGGGACAATTGACATCAGAAAATCACAGCCTGTCTGGTCCTGTGTCAAAATTAAATTTTATTTTTGGGCTTAAAGAGCTTGAGCAGATATTTGACATGGTCTTGGTGTTTGACCCTTTGTGTTTATTTCTAGGGCTCCCAGATAAAAAGATAATTAATACCAATCAAAAAAGGCTGTACAACATTTGCGGCATGGTAGAACAACTTTTGCTCCTGGATTGGCAATGTGTCTCCTTCTGTTCAGAATTGGCATAAAATTATCATGGAATGTATCCCAGTGAAATTCCTAACCTGTATAACTCAATCCAAATCAGAAGCATTCCGGAAAGTATGGGACTCCTTTCTCCAACATACAGGTTCATAATGCCTGATTTACTCCTACAAAATTTCTGCAAGCTGTTTAGCACTGCCTCTGCACCACTCTGCCATGTTTCTATTGGCTTTATCCTCTTTTCCTCCATCCTATTACTTAGCCTCTCTATTTTATTGTATACGTGGGAACGCAAGGTGTGTTGAACAAACTACATTGGTTTCCTCCTGTTTTGTTCTATATTTATATGTGCAGAAATTAACAGGCTGTACTGGACTAATTTTGAGGGTGTGTTGCATTATTTTAAAAAATGGAAAATTCCTTATCCAAATATGCTTATAGAAAATCAAATAGGCCCATTGAAAGAACATGGAGGCAGCTTTTCCTACCTGCTGCCCCCTCTTTTGAATGTGAAGTTTCAGACTCCTATCAAGCCCTGTGTGAAGCTGGCGGATATGTGGTGAGGGCTGCTCCATACTGGCAAGAATCAACCCTAATTATTGAAATTAGCTGCTGCCTCTATTTGGTGGGCAGCTGATGTGCATCCAGTCCTGTTGCAGGGAAACATCACTGGTGACGGGAATGCATGAGCGTCATCATAATATAGTTCCCACTATTTTCCTCCCTCCATCACTGCCTCCCCCAGCCACTTCCCAGCTTGCCATCCCGGGGTGGGAAAATCCTGTTCTTATATCTGGCATGAGGTCAATATTCTGATACATGGGGGAAGCATTCTACTGATTACTGTCTGCAGCTAAATCATAAACAAATTGGGCCAATTTTAACCATATGCCTCCTCCACCAAAACCGACAAGGTCTTTTTTTACGTATGTATGTCTGGTATCAATGATGGGGACTCAACTGCAATTTTAGTTCTGACAAAAGTTTATCGAGCAGAAACATGGGGTAAAATCTTTTCCATTTAGTCCCTGTTCAAAATGCGGAACACTTTTCAGGTCAGAAACCCGATTTCTTAATGGGCAGATTTTCCCATTGCAACGGCATTATCGATTAGGAAGAGAGGGATGCTGTATCCATCCTGTTAAAGGGAAGATTTCAGATTAAAGGGATCACAACATGATGCGAGGCACCCACTGCATGAATGGAGAGGAGAGCTGGTAAGGCTACTGAGTAGGTCTCTGATTATCAACTGGACATCTTCCTGCAGGATCTGGAGAATTGCAGTGTGATCAGCTAACCCAAAGACTGCAGGAAGGGAATTATTTCCCCAACCCAAGTAGGCATGGATGTGGGGAAGTGGAGACGTGATAGTGTTGTCTGTGGACTAATCCAGAAATCCAGGGCAATGATCTGGGGACCCAGATTCAAATCCCATTGCTGCAGAAGGTGAAATTTGAATTCCATAAAATTCTGGAATTACATATCTATTGATGACCAAGAAACCATTGTTGATTATTGTAAAAACCTATCTAGTTTATTAATGTCTTTTAATGTCTATTAATTCTATTAATCTCTATCTGGGGTCACAGATAGGCATCGTTTCAGCCATCATGTGGCTGTTTGTTCAGTTTCTTTACCTGGTCCAAGTCCTTACCTGGTCCGGCCTACATGTGACTCCAAATACAAGGTAATGCGGTTTACTCTTAAAAGCCCTCTGAGATGGCCTTGCAAGCGACGCAATTTAAGGGCAATTAGAGAAGGGCAATAAATGCTGGCCCAGCCTGTGACATCCATTTCCCATGAATGGCTCAAAAAAAAGTAATTAAGGAAATAAACAACAGGAGTGTGATCCCTCCAATCTGGAGACAAAACGCCAAGAGGATCCCAAGTTATAGGAGAACAGAAGAGATGAGTGGCTTTGACCTAGGAAGGCCTACATTCTGTTTTTCCCAGTATTCTCCTGCACAATATATCTCACAAAAACACACTGCACTCCTTTGTCTGCATGCACTTTACAACACTCACCCTCAACCTATCAGCTTCTTGATCTATGCCTCACTGCCCCATTAACAAATGATATTCATCCTGCCTCTGGACATAAGCCATTACAAACTTGACATCTGTGTGTTGCTCCTTTCAGAAAAGAATTCACAACCTGGCGAGAGATGTAGGAGGGGATGGATGGGGAGTAGTCCTCCAGTGGCAGACACTACATCAGCTATTGACAATACATGTCCACTCAGTCCCCTGGGTCTTATTCCAGGAGGCCATATCAGGAATATCTGGATATCAGGAATAACCTACTGTGAAAACCTGAGCTTCCTAAGATACTGGTGCTCAGACATGTTGAGAGAGTTGATCTTCTGAGTGTACTCTCTGTGTTAAGGGCATAGCATCCTTCCAGGTGGATCTCAATGTCCATCCCCTCTGTCCTGTGGAACTATATGCAGCTATCAGATGGTAGTTGGCTCTGCTTCTGTTGGTCGTGCTGTTGGTGATGATGGGCAGCTATGCCTGATGATAAGCAGGAGTGGGAAGTATAGCTGTGTAATCTGCTACCATACCAAGCTGAAGGCTCGCAACAGGGTAAGGGTAGATGAAGGTCTGTGAAGTACTAGACGAATATAGCACCTTCCAAGAAGTTGGCAATCACCTGTCCAGCAGTCCCCAGGTGATTAATTGTATCTCCTTACAGATAAAGAGGTCAGAGATTTCTGAAAGTGCAAAGTGGCTTCTTTTGTGCTGGAGTCACAGATAGACATCATTTCAGTCATCATGTGGCTTCTTGTTCAGTTTCTTTTTTAAAATTTTAGGAGTAGTCATGAGGATATTTGTATAGTTCTGATAAAAAAATATATAGTGTGAGGTCTTAGTCGCTCACACGTTCCTTGTACTGGATACCAGTGCCACTCTCCACATATCCAGCAGTGATAATCCAGATTGCAAACTGGCCTGGGCAGACCACTTGATGACGATGTATGAACTCCAGGGCACATGATCTTCTGCCTCTTCTTTGGCATTTAGTTGAAGCCTGTGAAATAATATCAGTCCAGTCTCATTCTGTTGTTAGCATTCACCAGTGTGATTTCTGCCAGAAAGTGCTGGCAGATAAAATGCAGGCCATTAGTTTGGAATTCACTGAAAAGTTGCTTCACGTAGCAACCAGAGCAATTCTTTCCTTCACATCAGGGAAGAGACTTACTCCTTCGATTTCATAAATTGCATTTTACAGATTTTTTTTTTTGCAATATTTGAATCTGTGGGTGGTCTCAATATCTCAAAGGCATGGAAGAAAATTTTAACCCCAAAAATGGTAGCTTTGGGTCAGGTGAAATGTAATTTAAAATCAAGCTCTAACCTATATCAATTCCATCTGGAATTCTCTCATTTCCAATTTTAATAGCACAGCATTCAGGGACAGGCAATCAACCACAGGCAGATTGTTCACTTAACTATTTTAATGAGGCTCCATGCCTCAGATTTACTTCTTTTCAGGTTCAACTCAGGAAAATCTGGAAACTGAAGAGAGGGGAGCACTGATGCTTGGAAGAGTTAGGTGTCTTGCATGTCAGGGAAAGTTGGAGTGTTCCACCCTGATCTCAATCGGGTGTGCTTTGCTCTCTGCAGGCAGATACCTCCCTCACCAGGATCAAACCACGATCAAATGTCACCCATCCTTTTCCTCTTACCATGATCGGGGTCCGCACCATAATATTCCCCACCGCACCAGATCTTTCTCCAACCCCTGTATTTACTCCCTTACTCTGTATACTCCATCTCTTTCACCATCTCCACTGCGGCAACAGCAGGAAGCTTACCTGCTCCTAGGCTGAACCTCTTTTTCAGAATTCCTCACCAAAAAGGAGCTAAGGTCTATCAATCAATTGGCTTCTGGACGAAGATCCAGCTAAAAATCTCACACACATAACCTGTGGAGATTAACTCTTGACCCAAACAAAATCAGGATTGTTTGTGCCTGTACCTAAATGTGACAAATTGTGTATAATCAGGTTTTACTTAATATTGCAACCTTCTGCTCAACATGTTAACTTCCAATTTAACCTATATAGGATTAAACAGTCATGGTCCGGTGCTCTCAGGGTGTGTACACATTAAAAAATATATATATTCATTGAATTATTTTTATTTGTTAATTGTTTTTGTTTCTAAAGAGCAAGATTTCAGCAAGAAAGTGTTTGCTAATGCAAATTACTGGACCATCATTTAGGTTAACACATCCCAGTTTGTTCACATTCTGACCGTTGAAAAGAAATTGTGAAACTATAGTTGGAATAATATAATTCCATTAAAATGTCCATCTGCAAGTAAAGTAGTTATTCACCCAAAATGAACATGCATCTCTATGGGTATTGGTACAAGTAATACTTCCAATGTTATCAGTTGCAAATGGATTAAAGCCGAAATTAGTGCTTAAATTAGACTTTCTTTGCAAACAAATGCTTTCGTTCTCGAGAACTTGGAATAAAATTTGCAGTAGAACTATTCTATTGGTGGAGCCTTTTTCGAAATCGTGATTATGGCGTTAGCATTGGAACCAATTGTATATTTTGGGTGGTTTGCCTTAACAGTTAAAATTACTTTTGGCCTTTAATATCAGTAATTTGTTTATCTTAATTAGCTTGACAAATTAACTTGAAATGAAAGAAAAAAGCTCCACCCAGCACAACACAAGCCTGTCCAAATGACTTCCTACCCAAGCAGCTTGCCTGGAACTCCATCAAGCTCACTGCTGTCCATCTGCTGTGTCCTCGGGAGACAGTGCCCATCAAGAGCTTTGCTGATTCAATCAAACTGCAGCCAGCTTTTATTCTTTTCCTGTATATTATTAATGAATAGTTGATGATATTTATTGATGAATTTGTCTTGGATATTCCAGCTGGATTGAAATCAACAGTGTACTCTCTAGAGAGACACAGATCCTGCCAAGTACAAGAATATTGCTCCAGCTGCTTTCTGTAACATTAGAATAAATTCTGACTTTGCTGGGTGGATCTAAATTGAAAAAATACATCCATATACAAATATTTCTGTTCTAGATATTGTTCCAACGTCAACATGATTGATCTTCAATAGGATAACATGTTACATTAATCAGGTAAGACTTGGAAATATTGAACAAAGATATGATGCCGGGTGAATAAACGTAACTGTCATACAGTTTAATGCTCTGCAATATATTTGACCCCATTATCCTGTGTCTGTAGATTTTATGGTTGTCATAAATTATACTTATTTTTGAAGGCTCTAATTTCAACTTCCTCCTCAGGATGAAAACCCAAGTATCTGTCACAATAAAATCATAGAAGAATAGAAATAGTGATAAAACAGTCCAAAACCACACCCATTACCCTTTTGTCTTCCATGGATTTTCTTTTGCTTCAAATATTTTTCCATTTTGTGCTAAAAGATGCAATGATCTGACCCATCACCATACCCAAAACAAAGCGTTCTTTTCTTCAATAAACATCTATGTAAGGAAATTTCTTCTATCCTCTTTTTCACTCACTTTATAATAATCTGAAATTGATGCCTCATAACTATTGACTCTTCAATTCAAGGAAATAGTCTTCCCATTTGACTTTATCAATAGAGATGTTGGAAATTATGAAAAGATTTACAGCTCCTGCTAGACTTCACTCAAAATGTGCTATGTTCTATGTTCTAAAAAAAATAAACATGCCTTCAGTTAATTTTCCAATCCTAACCACCATGGCAATTATCATCAGTGAAATGGACAATTTAAAGACCAGTAAAATACAAGTTGACCTCAGGTAGGAATTTCTCAACCCCAAGCACGCAGGACAGGAAAATCCCCTTGCATGGAATCATTACTCTCTGCTTAGTAAATATTTTCCAGCACTGACATTATCCCCAGTAAATCTATAGTATTGGTTCCTGATAAATTTATTGGAATACCCAAAACTATACACATTAACCACAGTCTAAACAATGCTTTACCAAACATGCATGTATTGTGAATTGATAGTGAAAGACTTCAGGTAGATATAGTTAGGTTCGTAGGATGAGTGACATGCGAATAATGAAATTTGAGGTGGAAAAGTGTGAAATGATACATTTTGGATGACAGAATGAGAAGAAGCAATAGAAACTCAAGTGGAAGATTCTAAATGGGATGTAGGAAAAGAGATAGTTTGGAGTTTATGTGCACAAATTGTTGGCAGGTTGAGAAAGTGGATAAAGAAACTTAAGGGATTATACGCTTTATAAATAAGGGCATAGGGTGAGATTTGGTAATTGTGCTCACCTGAGACCGGAAATTTCTATGCGAGGTCAATAGACATTTAATGGTCTTCCAAATCTTCTGTTCCGTATCAACAATTCTTATGGTGGCGGGACTGGAAAATTTACCCCATAGAGTACAAGAGCAAGGAAGCTATGATAAACTTGTAGAAAACATTGGTTTGTCCTCAATTGGAATTACATTTCCAATTCTAGACATCACCCTTTAGAAGGGCATGAAGACATTAGGGAGAGTGCAGGGAAGATTTACAAGAATGGTTGCAGAAATGATGGACTTCAATTACCTGGATAGATTGGAGAAGTTGGGGTTGCTCTCCTTAGAGAAAAGAAGGTAAGAGGATATGTTCAATATTGTAAGGAAACTCTAGACAGATAGAGAGAAATTGCTCCCATTGATGGAAAATTTGAGAACAAGAGGGATTAAGGAGATTATCAAAACAACGAAATGAATCAGCCATATTATACAATCAAAGATTTGGGCCAGCATTCTCCTAAAAAAAATCCTAAGTGCCAGATTCACACACAAGCTGGAGTAACTCCTGGGGCTTTTTTAGCAGGATTTTCAAAATGAATTTCCCACAATTTGTACACAGCAGAGTGCCTCAGGGAGATTCACACTGAAAATCTGGGGGCGAGGCTGATTCCCGTGAGAGAAGTTGGCAGCATTGCACAGAGCGGGCCACTGCACTTGTGCCAATCTGACATAGTGGAGATCAGCGCATGCACAATAGCCCCACACTGCCAATTTCCTGATCTCTGGTCAGCCTAATGGCTATCAAATAAATCGTTTGGACTTAAATCTGGTTGTTGTCAGACTTCTTACTGTGTTTACCCCAGTCCATCACCGGCATCTCTACATCAGCCTAATGGCTTGCCATCGCAGCAACCCACGCCCCTGGATCACTGCCTCCCAGATATCTAACGCCCCTCCCCCCCAGCACCCATCTCCCTCTCTCCCTGTGCCACTGACATTCCCCCTGGAAGCCTGACACTCCTGACAACTCCCCTACCCCAATGGCCAGTCCTAGATCAGCCCCTTCTTCACCTCTGCCACTCCTTCTGATTGAAGAGCGGCAGCTGGTCCATGGGCAGTGCCGGGGGCCAGGCTGGCACAGCCAAAGCTGGCAATGCCCTTTACTACAGGCCTCCTCGGTGGCCTCCATGAATCCCTTCACTCTAGCAGGATCAGATGCCTGATCCCATTGATGGGGAGCTGTTGTAAAACCCCATTGGAGTGAACCACTCCTGGCTGGGATAGCAGGTGGGTGGCGGAGGGGGGAGACACCAGCAGGCTCAGACCCACTAATGAAATGGTAATGATTATTTTAATATTAAATCAGCTCCGTTCCAATTCCTAGCGCGAAACTGACAATGCCAGAAATCCAGACCTCGGAGATGCACAAAGGTTGTGAAGCTCAGTGGGAAGCCTGCTGAACAGCCTCCGTTTATATCTCCTGGCCCTTTGTGCTGCTAGAGCAGTGCAACAGGCTGGGAAAATCACTGCCTCCGACCTGGAAAGCATTGCCTAAGTGGATGATGGAAGCAGATTCAACTGTGGTATTCAAAAGTGAATTGGCTAATTGGTTGAAGACAAAACCTTTGCCAGGCTACTGGGAATAGACTTTGGATTGGACTAGCAGAATTGCTCTTGCAGAGAACTAGCACATACACAATGATCCAAATGGATAGAACCATAGAATCCTATAGAGCAGAAGGAGGCCATTCAGCCCACCGAGTCTGCACCCGCCCACAATTCCACTGAGGCCTTTTCCCCATAACCCCATGCATTTATCCTGGTTAGTCCCTCTGACACCAAGGGGAAATTTAGCATAACCAATTCACCGAACCTACACATCTTTGGACTGCAGGAGGAAACCGGAGAACACAGAAGAAACCCATGCAGACAAGGGGAGAATGTGCATAAGAACATAAAAACTAGGAGCTGGAGTAGGCCATCTGTCCCTGTTCCGCCATTCAATAAGATCATGATTGATCTCTTTGTGGACTCAGCTTCACTTACCTACTGGATCACCATAACCCTTAATTCCTTTACTGTTCACCTTAATTCCTTTACAGTGCAAACTCTATACAGTGAGTCAGCCAATCTGGAATTGAATCCAGGTCCCTGATGTTATGAGGCAGCAGTGATAACCACTGTTTCCCTGTGTCGCCCAACTTGTGCTGTGACCATTCCATGATTTCTACAAAGTGTGTAATTTGTTTTACATTTAGTAGTCAAAGAATACAGTCACATAGACAGAATCTTATTCCTTTTGTTATTTTAACAATCTCAATCAAATTTCCTTACAATTTACTAGATACCAAAGTAGTGCCCCCTTATCCGAAATGTTCCAGAGCTTGTTGTGAGGATTGGTGTAGGGTTTAGGTGATGGATTTTCTTGCACATTTCACTGTCTTTGATTTTGCTTTATTTTTTCAACTGGAGGAGTGAAACCAGTTCAGTGATTGTGCACCTTGAACGGTCAGCTCCCTAATGTTCATTTGATCCCAGAGCTGTTCTGCAATCCATCACTAGTAATCACTAGTGGACTGTTTTTCCTGAATTTATCCTGGTAGTGTACTTGGAATAAATTAAATCTCTTTCAATGAAGCACAACACAGGGCAAGATTACAATTGACACAAATTAAGGCCAGAAATAGAGGATAACAAAAGGACCAATAAGAACGAGGAACTTCAGCAAAGAAGGAGTTCTGGAGAAATTTAAGGGACTAAAAGCTGAGAAATCCCAGGACCTAGCCTACATCCTTTGGTTCAAAAAGAAAAAGCTGCACAGTAATAGATGCACTTGTTAGAATTTCCCAAAATTTCTTAGATTCTAGAACAGCCCCATTAGATTGGAAGTTAGCAAATGTAACACCACTGCTCAAGAAATGAGACGGATGAAAAATGGGAATGACAGTTAGACTGACATGAGTCGCTGGGAATATTATTAAGGAAATTGTAACAATTCAGTTAGATAATCATAGCATAATCGGACAGAACTCACATGATTTTATGAAAGGGAGATTGTGTTTGAGTCTTTGAAGTTTTTTTATGAAGACAAGTGGAAGCCAGCATATGTAGAATGATGGATTTTCAAAAGACATTCATGAAGGTTCCCCATAAAAGGTTAACATCAAAGGGTTCATGGAGCTGGGGATGCTGTGGATGTTTATGGATAAAGAATTAGTTAATAAACAGGCAGAAGATTATGGTGATCAACAAAATATTTTCACATTGGCAAAGATGTAAGCATTAGGGTGTCTCAAGGATCAGTGCTGAACATTCAGCTAATGACTCAGATAAAAAGATGAAGAATAACATTTCCAAGTTTGCTGATGATGCAAAGATAGGTAAGAATGCAAGCTGTGAGGATTCAAAAAGGCTCAGAGATATAGACTGGAAGTGAATTGGCAACAAGTTGGCAGATGGAGTGTAGATTTGAGACGTGAGAGGTTATTCACTTTGTTGATAAGAATAGAACAGCAGAATATTTTTTAAAAGGTGTGAAACTTCTAAATGTTTGTGTTGAGAGAGGTTGGGTGTACATGAATAAGGAATAGAAAGTGAAAATAAAATAAAAAAGGAGATTGAATAAACTTGGATACTTTTCACTGAAAAGGCCTGATAGAGGGGAGACCTGATAGAGGTTTACAAAATTATGAGGGGGATAAACAGAGTGGATACTCAGAAGCTTTTTCCCGGGGTCAATTACAAAGGAGCACAGGTTCAAGGTGAGGGCGAATAATTTAAAGGAGCTGTATGAGGTAAGTTTTGAATGTACAGAGTGGTGGGTGCCTGGAATACGCTGCCAGAGCAAGTGGTGGATGCAGGCACATTAGCAACATGTAAGAGGCCTGGATGGAGAAAGAACAGTTACAACAATAATTTAACAATAATAATGGCAATAGTGGTTTTAAAATGACTATTCCGGCTGAGAGTTAAGTATGCTGGTATTTTTGGTCAAAGTATAATTAAAACCAGACGCGGGTCATAAAGTTGCTCTGATCTGAAACTTCCTCTGTTGGCCAAATAAGGGAATTGTTTACATTTGGTTCTGACATTCTGGCTTTGATTTATTACTGTTATGTGTGGAGCATATTAAATGAAATAAACATAATTACATCATTCGTAAGTAATTTCATTGGCTGTTCGAGCCATGTGGTTGGCTTCTGGTTGCACAATTGTACAGATGTCAGAGAATTTGCTGGACGTTAGTGGTGGATATATAGGTCGATGGCATTGTAGCGATTGTTTGGCAGTGATAACTCAGAAGATACTAACCATCACAAGGCATGTACCCTAAAGGATGCCTCAGGAAAGAAGAAGGTAGATTCTACATCAAGGATATTTCTTGGCCAAGATTTTCCCTAAGTTTTGTAGTATCTATTTTCAGTTAAATAATTAAAGTTGATGTTCAATTAAAGTTAATGTGCAGTTGAGAGTTAAAGTTCAGTTGAGAGTTGATGAGTTGCAACTGTTTATGTTGAGTTTGTACCAGAAGTATTAAATAAAGAAATAGTTGAATTACTGTCCTTTTTTGTCTCATTAAACTGGAATGCTTGCAAGGAGTTTAAATTAAAAGCCAGATAATAGAGCATCTGGATAGGTGCATGAATAGGAAGGAAATAGAGGCATACAGACCAAATAAGAACAGAAATTTTTTTTAGTTTAGTTAGGGCATCATTGGCACATGTTTAGAAAGGTGAAGGGTCTGTTCTGGTGCTGTATTTTTCTTTATTCTTTGTTCTTTGTAAAAGCCAAGTAACTGTGTATGCTGGAAATCTGAAATAGAAACAGAAAGTCCTGGAAAAGCTGAGTAGTCTAGTAGCACTTGTGAAGAGAGAAGCAAAGTTAACATTCTAAGTCAAATATGACTCTTCTTCAGAACAGTGAATGTGTAGATATGGGAAGAACTTAGGAAGTTAAATGGCATGCTGACCTTTATTGCAAGAGATTTAGAGAACAAGAATAAAGAAGTTTTGCAATAGGGCTTCATTGAACCCCTCTGGTAGTACTATGCAGAGTTTTGGAATTCTTATTTAAGTAAGGATATACTTGTACTGCAGTACAGTGAAGATTCATAGGTTCATAGAATACCTACAGTGCAGAAGAAGCCATTTGGACCATAGGACCTATAGAATATCTTATCTAAGCCCTATAAGATCCTACCCTATCCCTGTAGTCTCATACATTTCCCATGGCTAATCCTGTGACATTAAGGGCAATTTAACATGGCCAATCCACCTAACCTGCATACCTTTGGATTGTGGGAGCACCCGGAGGAAACCCACACAGATGCAGGGAGAATGTGTGCAAGCTCCACACAGTCACCGAAGGCCAGAATTGAACCCAGATCTCTGGAGCTGTGAGGCAGCAATGCTACCTATTGCGCCACCAAGCTACCCATTCACTGGATTGGAACCGGAGAACATGAGGACTGTCCTATAATGAGAGGCTAGGTGAATTAGACCTATACTGCTGGACTTTAGAAGAATGAATCATTGAAGATTATGAAGGGGTTTGACAGAGTATAAACTGATGGATTGTTTCTCCAAATAGGAATCCACAATATGCAAATAAAACTCCAGGATAAGAGGCTGATCATTTAGGACTGAAATTTAGGGAAATTTCTATCTTCAAAGGGTCGTGAGTATTTGGAATTACACTACGTCAGAGGGTCGTAGATGCTCCATCGTTGGGCATATTTAATCTGAGATGGATGCTCTCTTAGGGTTCAAGGGATTAGGGAGTAGGTGGGAAACTGGGGTTTGGCAGGAGATCAGCCATGATCTTATTGCTGGTCTGCACTGTCAACTCCTGTTCTTATTTGTTATGTTGTTACATTCTTCAAATGAGGAGTTCCTGAAATAGAAAGGTAGAGATCTTTTACTTATTATCTTTGAAGGTAGAAAAAGTTTTAAAGTTTTTCTTTCACGGTCTGCTTTAAATACTTGTGCTTGATTCCGTCTGGTTCTCAAAGCAGGTGGAAGACTGTTATACGTTTGGACCTTTAACTCTCCCCTCACCTACTGTTAGTGATAATTAGAAAGTGATATGAGGTTTTGTACAGGCTCCTATTTTCATGCTTCTTCCAATGTGTATATTAGATACACAGGGGAGCCCATAGAGATCTACGAACACTACACTATCTCCCAAGGTAGTGTCCTTCTCAGCAATGACATCGCTTTACCCTTACTCAAGACACACATCATCATCCATTCTACATAATGGCCAATCAGCAACAAGCATGACACTCATAGTAGGCATTGACCACTATGTGTACTATAACCTGATCAATCCACAATAAGATCCCATCTATATTTCCATCTTCCACCATATATAACTACGTGACAGGAGCAGTTGATATCTGGAATAGTTATACAATCCGCCAGGTGGAATATGTACCCTAGAAACATTGAGACTTATCAGTCCTTCCAAAAAAGTCTTTTCAGATAACAACTGCTCCCTTTACAGCAACATTTTACACATTATTAGAAATCTGTTTTCCCTAGTGTTACTTACTGCTCTCACTGTAAATAACTTCAAACAATTTTCAACAGATCCATCCAATAATCTTTGAATATGAAATTGTGATGAAACTTTCTGCTGAGAAAGGAAATTTGATAGAATCATTGTGAACCTCAACTCCGTAAAGCGACAAAGTGAAATGAGATCACATAATTAATTCCTCACCCCAGAATATCATGTATCAGATATACAGCCTTTTGGAAAATCCACTTGGTGGAATAAGAGGAGATGTGAGTGGGTAGCAATATTACCAACATCAGAAACAGGTAAATAAATTGGAAAGAAGACGAGAAAAACTTATGCTGAGTCATTAAGGTGCCTGCTGTATTTAATTAAATTTGAAGTTTATTTAGAACCATAGAACCATAGAAGCTACAGTGTAGAAAGAGGCCCTTTGGCCCATCGAGTCTGCATCAAACACAATCCCACCCAGGCCCTATCCCCATATCCCTACATATTATACTCACTAATTCCTCTAACCTATGCATCCTTGGACACTAGGGGCAATTTCTTAGCATGGCCAATCAACCTAACCGGCACATCTTTGGGCTGATTTATTAGTGTCACAAGTAGGCTTATATTAACACTGCAGTGAAGTTACTGTGAAAGTCCCCTAGTTGCCACACTCCAGTGCCTGTTCGGGTACACTGAGGGAGTATTTAACATCGCCAATATCTAACCGGTGTGCCTTTCGGACTATGAGAGGAAACTGATTATCCAGTACTTTTCAAATTTCATCTTATTCCACCTAATTTTGTATTTTAATCAGAACATGAATTTGTTATATGTAAGAATTGTAACCTGGAAATATTTAATATTGAAATTCAGTTTATGATCCTTACAAGCAGATGGAAAATTAATTCATTAAAGACTCATTCAGGCAAAAGGCTAATATGTTTGACTTTCTATTATGACTTCAGCATATAAAATTGAACTCTAATTAACAAAGAGATACTTCAATATGGGGCCATGTGCTTAGCCTTAAAGGAGTTCCAGGTTCCTTAATTTTAAAATGCAATTAATTTTACAAATATTCCTATTTACATGGCTCCTCCGTGGTGCTCTGTGTAATCTCTATTTCAGCAGTGGAGTAGACCTCCTGGCATGATGTATGCCAAAGAGTTTCCCAAGTGCTTCTCTGTTTCACATCAGGCTGTCATCATCATTGCTTTGTCAGCTGACCAATTTTAAGTTGCCTTTTCAAGCTTCCCTTAATATCCATCAAGCACTATCCAGAACTCAAGAAATACTCAGTGGATACTGACAGAGGCAGAAACAGAAACATTCAAGGTGGTCAACATTTGGCCTTTTTATATGCCAGTTACACACACCAGTATACAGTCCTTAGCGTACTGAATGAGTGAACTACACAGTACATCTTAGAGAATGGGGAAAAGGATAGACTAATGAAAGATTTTTGAAGTGTAGGTTCTCTTGTATTGGAAATGTAGCAGCCAATTTATGAACAACAATGCATCACAAGCAACAATGAGGTATAAAAGAATGAGCAGAATATCTTTTCATGGCATTGGTTACCTTTTAAAACAATATCATGAATCATTAATCCTTACTGCCAAATATTCAGTCAATCTATGGGTGCTTTAATCATGATTAACATTGAACTCAATATTATGCATTTGGTACAGAATAAAACTTAAGAGACAGATTTTCACATCTGTTTTACGGTGATAGAGTATTACTCTGCAATTAAATCCTGAAAATCATGACATATTTTAAAGATGAACCTTCTGAGACTAATAGGACTTACCTTTGCAGTAACAATCCACTTCAAAGATGGGCAATAAGTTCATCATCTCACTTTGGTTTTAAAAAGTAGTCTTTCTTCCTTTGCATTTTTTTCAACTATTTACTTTATGATTTAGAAACATAGAAACCAGAAGCAGAAATAGGTCCTTCGATGTTGCTCCACTATTTACTTTAATCATGACTGGTCATCAAATTCAACATCCTGATCCCACCTTCTCCCCATATCCCTTGATTCCTTTAGCCCCAAGAGCTATATCTAATTTCTGCTTGAAATCAGATAATGTTTGGGCTTCAGCTACATTCCGTGGTAGTAAATTCCACACATCCAGCACCTCTGGGTGGAGAAACTTCTCCTCACCTCAGTTCTAAAAGAATTGCCCCTTATCCTCAAATTATGACCCCTAGTTTTGGACTCCCCCATCATTGCTAATATTCTTTCTGAATCTACTATGTCTAGTCCTGTTAGAATTTTATAAATATCCATGGGATCCCCTCTCACTCTTTTAAACTTAGATTAATATAATCCTAACTAACCTCCTCAAATGACAGACCTGCCATCCCAGGAATCAGCCTGGTAAACCTTCACTGTATTTCTCCTATAGCAGAGTGTCACAACAGTCCAGCAATCTCGTCTCCAACTATTCCTAGGATTGCTGAGGAGAAGAAACTTGCTGTTCTTTCTCATAATCGCAGCATTCATCCTCCCATCACCTCCACTCCACTAGTGTCCTTACTGTTGTCTATCTACCAGTCAGCTTGGGCTGCTGTCACCCACTTCAAGTTGGTGCAGTCTGATGCCAGGTCTTCTTGGCACAGAGCTGTCCCCACGGCAACCAGCAATCTTCTGCAGTGAAAGCTTTCTGTTGGCCATGCTGCAGCCACTGTGGTAACATGGAACAGGAGCACTTTTAAAGGAAAACAACACGAGAGCAGACTTTAAGGGAATGCACAAGAGTGATTAGTTGATCTTTTTGTATGGAATATTGAATAATTTGTTTGATAAATCTGATAGGAATGTATATTTTGTTTCCAATTTTCTTCCAGTATTCTGGCCTAGGGGATATTATAATCAGTGGCACAGTGGTTAGCACTGCTGCCTTACATCGCCAGGGATCCGGGTTCAATTTCTGGCTTGGATCAATATCTGTGCGGAGTTATTGCGCCAGCAATGGCTTTCCTCCAGGTGCTCCAGTTCCCTCCCACAATGCAAAAGATACGCTGGTTTGATGCATTGACGAAGCTAAATTCTTTCTCAGTGTGCCTGAACAGGTGCCAAAGTTTGTCAACTGGGGGATTTTTACAGGAACTTCATTACATTGCTAATGTAAGCCCACTTGTGACACGAATAAATAAACTAATAAATAGACTAAAACTTTAATGGTTGGTAACAGAATGAAGGTGAGGTATGGGATGTTGTTGAATGAGAATTGAGGCTGTGATTGGATGAAATCACAGACAGCCCAGCTGGAAAGGGTGTATGTTGGTTACCTCCTTGCTTCCTTGTCCTCTTTCTCAGCTGCTCACCATATACCTGGTGTCAAAGGCTGTGCCTCCTTGATGCTGAGGTTTGACGTGACCAACATGAATCCTGACATGCTGGCTGGTGAGTACTGCAGGATTTTTCCAGTGTGATCCAGGCAGGGGAAGCATTACGGAATGATTGATGGCATTCTATGCAGCAAGAGCTCTTGTTATATACAGCTGCTCACATGTGCTTGGATTTTACATCAGTGTTACGAGCCAGAGGAAACAATAATGAGCTCCTGCCGTAATATTCAGCATATCACCCACTAATCTGGGATATCCAGCTTTTCTCTACTCTCAGCTACCAGGCGCCCCTGCTTTCTCCCTATCTCCATGTAAATATCAGGGTCTAATTGAAATATCTCCCCTCACTTTTCTTGATTCATTTCTATTTTTAGATAGAAGAGCAGATATATTTTAAAACTAAATTTTCACAACACCACCTCTAATGCAGGAGTGTGTTTTTTCTGCAGGCTGCTTACCAAGTAGCCTCATGAACCACATATAAAATTGAAACAAGCGCCCCCACATAATTTAAAATTGAACATCCTTTCCTTGGATGGGACAGCTGATGAACATTAGGAGGTCTCTTTAGATCATTCCTGTTCTTGGTGGCTGTTAGCAGCTTTCTCCTTGAAATACATGAGAGATATTAAAAATTAGAAGCTGGTACAAGCGTCCCAATACCCTGATACCATTCGGGATCCCGCCTTATGTGAAATATTTTCAATGCAGCATGTCCAATAGTCCTGCTGGCAGTCAGAGTCTGCAGCAACATTTTTATCCCACTGTGAAAATAATCTGTTTGCAGCAAAGTCTGTGCCCTACACCTTCTCAACACTAAAACAAGCAGGAAAGGCTATCTCCATGCTTTAAATGTAAACTCCTTTAAGATGATATAGTTTAAACTAATACTGTATAAACCATATAGAAAAATAATCTGCAAAAGTAGGCATATTGATGCTGGCATGGTGGCACAGTGGATAGCACTATTGCCTCACAATGCCAGGGACCTGGGTTTGATTCCCAGCTTGGGTGACTGTCTGTGTGGAGTCTATACATATTCCCCACGTCTGCATGGGTTTCCTCCTGGTGATCTGGTTTCCTGCCAGAGTCCAAAGATGTGTGGGCTAGGTTGATTGGCCATGCTAAATTGTCCCTTTGTGTCAGGGGGATTAGCTAGGGTAAATGTAGAGGGTTATGAGAATAGGGCCTGGGCGAGATTGTGGTCAATGCAGACTTGATGGGTCGAATGGCCTCCTTTTGCACTGTAGGATTCGATGATTCTATGATGGCATCTCTAAAGCAAGAAAACTTCCTCACTTAGATCCAATAGATCTGTCCTTTAATTATATTTTATTCCATCCAAACAGCTTAACTATCTGTGTTGACAGGGAAATGGACTTATGTTCTCTCTTTTCCTGTACCTGCTGCATCTAACGACCAAAGTCTCCTCAGAAAAAAAAACGGAATTCTCTTCACATCCCTTCAGCCTAATATTTTCAATAGTGCAACTCTAGCCATTTTCCCTTGCACAGGTTCATGCTCCTCTCATCAGCATCAGTTTGCAACAATTAAAACTCCTCTCCCTTTTAATGGTGAACTGAAGCCTTTTAGGATGAATGCCTTACTGCATGTCTTACACCCACATCACTCTGAACAGCCCATTCCAGCCACTCGTACAAGTTGAGGGGAAGGATGAGATGTTAACACAGAACACTGCTTCAAAATACAGGAAAGCATTGACAAATTCACAGAAAGTGTGTGTAGTTGGAAAATAAAATCACTATGGGTGAGAATGAGGTTATACATTTTAGCAGGAAGAATAAGAAAGCAACAATTTCCCTGGAAAATTAATATCTAAATGGGGTTGTGAAGCAGATGATGTAACAGTGACACTTTATAGCCAAACATATGCTCAGGAGTTTGATTATATTGGAAGAAAGATGGGTTCAGTCTCTCAGCTGCTTTTGTATGATTTTTGTATGATCCCAGAGGCAAGGAGTCAAGACAATTGGGTAGCTTGGAAGCTGCAGTGGATAGCTAGTACAGAGTGTTTCTCCCTTTCCACTCTTTGTTGCAGTCCAAACTCCATTGCATTGTGCTGCACCTGCACTACTACCAAATACTTGTAAATGCCATCTTCATATGGCATGATGGCACAGTGGTTAGCACTGCTGCCTCATTGGGACCTAGGTTCAATTCTGGCCTTGGAGTTTGCACCCCACTTCTGCTTGGGTTTCCTCTGGATGCTTCTGTTTCCTCTCACAGTCAAAGGTGTTCCTGTCAGGTTGATTGGCCATGCTAAATTGCCCAGTAATGTCAGTGGGATTTGCAGGCTGCATAAGTGGGGTTATGGAGATAAGGTCTGATGAGATTGTGATTGGTTCTGGCTCAATGAGCTGAATGGCCTTCTCCTGCACTGTAGGGATCTTGTACAAATGGACTTTGTTTTGCCCTTTCAACATCTGAGGTAGAAATTAGCATGCTCACCACGAGAAGGGGTGAATATGACTTAAAGTGAGAGGCTGTAATCCAGAGGGGACTTCTAATCAGAGATTACCCTCCTTTGTGCTATTGAAGCATTGTTTCAAACTTGTCTGGTAAACAAGGTGAACCATCTGACAATTTTAAAAATCATTAAGAGTCACAATACAGATAAATGAAGCCTTAAAAAAGCAATCTAAGCACTGAGGTTCATTTCTACAAGGATAGAGCTGAAAAGTCGAGAGATTAGCTTAAACTTGAATAAAAATTTATTTAAACCATGATGGGGTATTATAAACAATTCTGGACCGAAAATCTCCCACTTTGCTTACCACGGGCAAGACAGAAAATTTGGTGAAGCATTTCAAGGTTGCTGAGCTTGGGCAGGA
Organism: Sphyrna mokarran; assembly: GCA_024679065.1. Lineage (NCBI taxonomy): Eukaryota > Metazoa > Chordata > Chondrichthyes > Carcharhiniformes > Carcharhinidae > Sphyrna > Sphyrna mokarran. The sequence continues at coordinate 99,570,425 of JAGIQG010000001.1, read as the reverse complement.
ATTTCCACACTTGGGACATGTACAGCTAGTGAATCTCACCTCGGTCTCTATATCATAAGCGATTATAGAGTCACCAGAATACTACAAACAAAATTTACTCAGATTATGCCAGACCTTTGAGGCAACACCAATTGAGAAAAACTGAATAGACTGAGGCTCCTTTCAATGGAAAAGACTAGGTTGAGGAATGTCTTGACACAGTCTTCAAGATTATCAAAGGGTTTGAGAGGCTTGATGTAGAGAAGATATTTTCAGTTATGGGGAGACCAGAAGTTGGGGCATAAATATGATTGTCATTAATAAATCCAACATAGCAAAACATTGCAGATGCTGGAATCTGAAACAAAAACATAAGTAGTTGGAAAAACTCAGCAGGTCTAGCAGCTTCAGTGGAAAGAGAAAAACAGAGTTTTAAAATTATTTTATTAGTGACGCAAGTAGGCTTACATTAACACTGAAACAAAGTTACTGTGAAAATTCCCTTCTTGCCACACTCCAGCACCTGTTTGGGTACACTGAGGGAAATTTAGCATGGCCCCAATGCACCTATACAGTACATCTTTTAGACTGTGGGAGAAAACCCATGCAGGTATGGAGAGAACTTGTAGACTCTGCAGACAGTGACCCAATAAAGTTTGACAACACCGATTTTAAATCCAACCGGCATCTCTACATCATGACAGTGACCCAAGCCAGGAATCAAATCCAGGTCCCTGGCACTGCGAGGAAGCAGTACTAACCACTGAGCCACTGTGCTGAGAGTTAATGTTTCAAGTCTGCATCACCCTTCTTCAGAACTGATAAGTGGAGAAAATGTGATTATATATATGAGGAGGTAGAACAATTGGAACGGTGATTATTAGCTCACGCTAATAAATCTACCAAGAAATCCACGAAAAAACTTATCCACACAGAAAGTGGTTTGATTGTGGAATTCACCAACACAAGATGTGTAACATAGATGTATGTAAGGGGATAAATACTTGAGAGGGTAATGAATAGAAGGATATGTTGATGGGGTTAAATGAAGAAGGGTTAGAGAAGGCTCATGTGGAGCATTTACACCTGCATGGACACATTGTGCCAAATAGCCTGTTCCTGTGTTATAACTACTATGTAATACTATGCAATATTACATTTACAGGTTCTCCGCATTTATTCCTAAGTAAGGCAAGTCTTCAGGGATGCATAAAATAAACATTCAGTCTGTGGGAGCCACGAAGAAATCCCTTTTGGTCAATAATATTCTGTTATTTATAATCAATCTCAGAACTCTATATATAGTCCATGATAATTAGTAAATTCTGGAAAGTTCTCAGAATACAAGGGAAATTGAAAGTTGTTATTGAAAGTTTGCTTTCTTTCCCAGGTGCATTTAACTCTTCTTTTATAACGAGCCTACAAATAGAATGTAATAATTGAGTGCTAAATTTTCCCCAGGTTTACGCTGGTTTCTGTATTTTATATAACTGAACTTTTGGCCAGCTAATAACACAACAAACAATGTTTTTTCCCTTTGCCAGATGTCCTATTCCCCCAGCGACTTATGTCCCCAGCCGGGGTTTCTGAAATATAAGGTATGAAATGATTGTTTTACTGATGCTCAACTAAGCGTGATTCATTATAATGTTGCTGACTGAGTGGTCATTTTGCGGAGTAAATCTTATCTTAGGGTATCCTGAAACTTTGACAACTTAATTTCCGTGCTGTTCCTCACGTAGGGAGAGATGGTTCTTGCATTACAAAATGGTGGATAATGAGTCGGCTTAGTGCAAAGCAGTGAAAGTGGTAGAGGAAATGTAAAATTAATCTTTAGGAGTCTTTTACAATCACTATGAGACTGCATGGTGAGGGATTCCTAAAGGGTGCATCAAAGAGGTGAAAACAATAAATATGAAACTAAAGTCCTTTTCAGCCATTTCAGATAAATGAAAATGATCCTATGATGTGATTTGAAGAAGAAAAATGGAACTATTCCAATGCTCTGGTTAACATCAGTCAATACCAGCAAAAAAAAATTAATATGTTATTTATCACATTGTTCTTTTCCTGGGATCTTGCTATGTGCAATTGACTGCTAAGTACATAAATACAATGACTACACTTCAAAAATAACTCATTGGTTGCAAGATAGTTTTACAAGTTCAAGCTTTTGGTCATCCATACTAATGCCTTTCTTCGGTTGCTGTTCATTTTTGTTTGATGACACTTCCATTATATATCACATCACCAGACACTTCCAAGTTAAATCCAAGACATAAGTTTATTGTTGTTGGAAAAATGATAAGAAAGATATTGCACAAATGCAAGGGTGGTTTTGTGATGTAGTGGTTAATGTCAGTACGTCAGATCCAGAAGCATTGTGTTCAAGGCCCCCCAGGGCTTGATGGTCAAGAAAAGTGCATTTATAATATGGTCAGACAGGTTGAGTATTGATCTGTAAAATCTTTCCAACACTTGCCAATAGCAAGCAGTAATAGCAGGAGAAACTCCTGTTCAGCCATGCTTGATATGGTGCCCCTCAATATTTAAGTCTCTGGTGACAGACTAGCAACTTGTTCCAGGAAAAATTTGCCATAGGATCTGACAATGTCTGCCTTGTGCACAGGCACAGGACGTGAAAAAATTTCATAAATGCGAGTTTTTGTTTCTGATTTATTATATAAACAAAGCTAATGTGAAGTCTCTTGGTAGGTTTTTCAATGTTAAAGGTAATATTTAAATGCACGAAGCCCAAAACTGCATGCAGTATTTCAACCAAGATTGAATATTAGTCAATATTACACCTTGATGTTCGCAGTTTCTTGTCATAAAATTCAAAGAGACAGAACAATTATTTGATTAGCAATGCTTGAAATTCCCCAGGAGCAGACTGCATCATTACCTGCATGACTCACCTAGCAGTCACCATTCATATCACTGAAGAGACCCACATGGCGTTGCAATAATTTATTCTTCCAATTTTCCATTAACTTTCTTCTGACTTTATCCACTTGAGGTACTACTTTTAATATCTTACAGGTCGTGCCTGGCAAAAGAATCATTGAAGTGGTGCAAAGGATCTATGGAATTATGATGCACTGTAAACAACTGCACAGTTCATTATTTATTCAACTTCCTGCAGTGAATAAATATCCATGTTATCATTACATCTTTATTATGGAACCAACTGACAGAAAATTCCATGTTGTTATCTCCAATGTCACTTATAAACAATTCATGATTTACCTCTTCCTCTCTTTTTAAAAGAATGTAAAGTAATTGTCCAATATTCTCATCAATTTGCTAACTCGCTAAGTTCTCCTCTCAGAGGTCCCACTTTATATTTGACCATTCTCTCTTCATTGATACGTGTGGAGAATACTTTACTGATTTTTCTCTCTTACTCCCTCTTTTACCTTAACCTCTTATATTCTCATATTCTCTTTTATTTTTCATCATATTTTTCATCCTACGTGCCCTTTTACTTCAATATTGAATTCTCTTGCAATTCCATAGTTATCCATGACATTCTGAAACTGGAAGGAGTCTCCTTTGTCACTACAATACTCAGAAATAATGTCACCGGTTAGAATGCATTATTCCTCATTTTCCCATTAAGTTCACACGTTGAAACTCCAGTAACTTTAATTTGTTAATTTGAGGAAACAGCTTCCTTATGGATTTTGGTGGATAGTTAATAGTCCCAATCAACAATATCATCACAAATAAATTGCAAAGGGACACTGAAAGATGATTGAATAGTTTCCATTCTCCCCCAAAGGTCTTTCTCATCTGACACTATTCCGCTTCGTTCGTTGCCAATGTAACTGTGGTATGAAGGAAGGAATAGCAGAAGCCTATATTATCAGTATTCTGCGTAAAGTCTGAACCAGTTACAAACACATTGGCCGGATTTTCCCTAACATTGGCAAAGTCCATTAGCCAGTGTAAAATTCAGTGTCACACCTATCAACATCATGGCAGGTGTTTGCTTTTTATCACATATTTCCAGCTTAACTGATTACTAAGCTGTGGGGATCAAGCTATATCATTGGTAGGCAGCCTCTGATTCACTGTGACCTTAATTCTGGGCACCATATTTATAAACTGCAAAGTGTTTGCACTCTCTCAGCTTTGGAAAGCTGGGGAAAACAATTGACATACAAAAGAAGGAAACATACAGTGACCAAGTTTAGTGGTGCCTCATTGGATACCTGCAGGGCATAGTGGAGGCTCATCCTGATGTCCTCTACCCTTATTCTGAACTGTAAATGAATTGACTAATCCAATTTGGGAGGCAGGAGCAGCGATGGTCAGTGCCAACATATCCACCCATTGCCGGAAAAGGATAAATGATTTCTTCCATTACGTCAGGGTAAGTCATCCATCTCATCACTCTTAACTCACACACTGACAAGCCCATCGCATCCATGGGTGCACAGTGCCATTGACTGCATGTATTTATCTTTAAGAGCTCCCTGGCAGGGGCCAATCTAATAGATCAACAGCAAAGGGTTTCACCCTCCAAATGTGCAGCCAAGCTGCATCCACACATCATGCCAGTATGCACCAAATATCCGGGAAGCTGCCGCCAATCATACATCTAGAGTCAAAATTTCAGATCCTGCAACTCTTTAAAGGACGTCGGCACATCCGGGATTGGCTACTGGGTGACAAAGCCAATGCAAAATGCATGTTCTATGTCCACCATTCAGCATCCAGAAACTGCCTCTGAGGAAAGGTATAATGCTACTTATGCTGCAAGACTGTCATTGATAGCACTAACCATTGGCAGCTTACAGATGTGATTCTGGTGTCTCAGTACGTCTGGCTCCGCAGTACATTCTCCAGAGGGTCTCGTGCATCATCCTGGATTGCTGTGCCCTACACAACCTGGCACTCCAAAGGGGTGTGTAATGTTATATGATGAGAAACAGCAGCTGTACTTCTTCTCTGATGAGGAGGACATTGGCAGGGCTGAGGATGATGGTGGCAAGGCAGCTAAGATGTCACTGAGTGACCACCAGGAGAGTGGAGATAAATGCAACCAAAATTTGATGAAACCAAACTTGGTCTAGAACTAAATCTCACTGAAGTGCGTGTTTCTGCACTGGTGGAGGATGTAGATGATCACAGTGTCAGACCTTCAGTTGGTGTGTTCTCAGGTGACTCTGGATCTGAGGATTTGATTCCCATTTCTCTTCTGTGTTTGACATTGATGTCTGTCAAAGAGGGAAGAGATATTTAGGGAATGTCTGAATGTTCAGCAAAATTACAATGCACTCACAGTATCACTGGCTGAACACTGAGTTGGTGTAAGCTCGTTACTGAGAGATGTCGGTCTGTTTATTGGCACACTCACAATCCTGACCATCCCCCAGCAACTCAATAGCACACTCCTCATACTGATTGAGGGCCTTGAGTTGCAGAACCTGCCCACCACTGGAGATCCCTCTCTCTTACTTTACCCAAGCTTATCTTGCACCAAGATAGATGACGAGGCTGTGAGAAAGAAGGATGCCAAGGCTGATGCTAAGGATGCCAGACTTGTGTGGGTGCTCAGTGGAACCTGTGTAAGGGCTGAGGATGCGAGATGCAAATGTCAAGGTGGATGAGAGATTCAGCAGTGATGTCCCTTGTGCTGGTAGTGTGTGAGGTCTCTGTGGATTGTCAGTTTGTGAATGCATGTAGACTTGTGAAAGTATGAGTCGAGAGTGATGAAAAATTTAACTTATCCTGGTGAGATAGATGAAATCATTCATCCTGTTCCCACGCTGGATGACTGAACTCTTCTGGGCTACTTAGCCATTATGGAGAGGTTCGTGGACCTTCCTTCTCCCAGCATGGGTGTTGAGGATATTCCAGTGTTCCTCCACCATCCCCAGCTTTCTGTTACTAAACTTGGGAATACTGCTCTTCTTCATCTTGGGGGCCATCTCTTTCTTCCAGCAGTCCTGGGCTCCAGAAAATGAATGTCATTTCTGGGTATGGTTTAAATGTAGCACTCGCAAAAATGGTCCAAAGAGATCATGGTAGTTTGGATGCCATGAGACTCAATGACCTTGCTACTGATGCATTTACAATGATATGAAATGTAGATGAACTAGCACCAAAACCCACCATTACAGCCAACAGGAAAAGTGCTGCATTTGCTGCCCGCTACCGCACTTAGTTCATGAAGGGGAGAAACCTGCCCTTTGAGTTTGTACATCCTTACCTTAGCTGTAGCATTCTTGAAATGTGGTCTGCAAAACTGTGCCAACAATGGGCATTTTAAAAACTTTTAGCAGCTGCACAGCGATTATTACTTCAAAAGCTGGAACTATTATCTTGTCGAAGAGAGAATGTTCTTAATGACAGTTGGTGATTTATTATTTTCCTTGACTTTATTTGAAAATTCCTATTCTGGTCATCAGCAGGAATACCAGTTGAATTTAGCTTTATTTGCAGAGGAAGTTTAAAACCCTGCAAGAAGCTGTCAGTGCCAAGGTGAGCATACACAGCAAAGCTATGAGCTTCTATGGATGCAGTCTGAGCTGTGTAAACATCATCATGTTTACATAACTGACAACAGTGTTAGACAGAATGGTCTCCTGGTTCTGTGTGATTCCCCAACACAAGACGGAGCTGGAAATCTTCATATTGTCCAGTTCACTGGCAAGACATCCGGTGCATATTGCATGCAGAGCAAGTGCTCTGTCATGAAGTCACTAGCTTTCAATAGCTTTGACCCTTGAAAATGTATCTGAGTTTTCTGTAGCAGAGTCATTGAGTGGGATTTTTCTGGCTGCACTTGATCCAAAACTGGAAAATCTCACCCAAGTCAATAGACCTTTACATCGTCTGTCCCATGCCCACTACAATTCCCCCCCATTATTTCATCTAATTATCTGGTGAACTGACACTTGTGGCATCCTACCTATCTCCACCAGCATCCACCCTAGCTACTGTACACTATGGCTGGGTAGCAGGGACTCAGTAACTGCTCCGTAACAATTCAGTGATTCTGTGATTTCCATTACCACCCTGAGAATCTCTTGCTTTGACTCAATTCCTGGGTAGAGCAGTTCCTTTAGGAGTCTGCTGTCAGGTATTTGAATGACATGTCCTGTTCAGTGGAGCTGAAACCATGTGAAAAGCCCTCCACCAGACTGCTGTTTAAGGTTTCAGTTTCTGAGCGAGAGTTTGCTGTACCCAGATTGAGTGATAGTGTATCTGTGGGAAGGCTGGCCTCCTCTTTCTGGGGTGGTGGTTGGATCTTATCAACTTTAGCACTTGAAGTGAAAGGGAGGGTTAAGGACTAGCTTTTACTGTGAAGACACAGGAAAGAATGATGAATAGCTAGTGAAACAAGCTGCAATTTGCTGTACAGGGAATATAAGTGGGAGGAAAAAGGAGGATTAGATGAGATGTCTCTTCTAGATTTGTTAATTACTCAACCATTGCCTCTTATTGTCTGTGATTTTTATGCATGTAGCACAATCCAAACCAACAAAACATTAAATAAAAGTCATCACAGGGGTGAATTTTTCAACATATGGTAATAAAGCTGGCATTGTGGGTCAGTGCCCTAGTGGTTTCTATCATTTGTGGCTGATCACGAGGTTGTTTTTTATGTACCAATTCTTTTATAGGGCAGTCTCTCAGGATTGAGGATGACTTCTCACACTCTGCTTCAATGGATTACAAGATGGCTGATAAGTCCAATGGACAAATTGCAGACTCTGTCACATGTCAGGCAGGTGGTGCTTGGAGGGTCAGGTGGATGACTTATTGAGAGATTAGTGCACTTTCTCCAATGTTTCAACTTCACCTATTCACATTCTTGGATACAGTCTTCTGGTGTGCTTGTTGTCTTCGTGAATGAACCTTCTCCATTTTGGTCAGTCAAAAGCCAGGATTTTCCCATAGTAAGTGGGGAGGTTTGATCTCTTTAGGGGTGCTTGAGGACATTCCTAGAGTGTCTGCGTGTGCCGACATGATGGGCGAAATAGCTTCTGCCTGATCCATAACAATTCCATGATTGCATGATTTCCATGATCCTCCTTGAAGTCTCTGAGAAGAAAATTGCTTTGGGAATCTACATGAATAACATATTCTGCCTAGTGGAGCTAGTTTTGAGTGACTGCAGCCTCAATACAAGGCTTGGGAGAGGTCTCTGCTATCAGGATGGGAGAGATAATGGAAGTAAATATGATAGTAACTTCTAAGAGGCATCTGGACAAATACATGAATAGGATGGGAATAGAGTGTTATGGCCCCTGGAAGGGTAGAGGATTTTAGTTCAGATGGGCAGCATGGTCGGTGCAGGCTTGGAGGGCCTGTTTCTATGCTGTAGTTTTCCTTGTTTTTTGACCGCATCGCTTCCCAAAGGATTTGGAGGTTTCAGACAGTAAGATGAAAGTAAGACCAACATTTTGTATGCTTGAAAATGTTGAACAATGTAAAGTTCCTCAGGATGGTGTGAAGCAATATTTTAGTGAATCAGACCTTAACATGCCGGTCCATTAAAGAATGGCATAAATAAGAATTGATGTGAATAGTGAATGAGTCCTCGTTTGAGGAGGAAATTCTAAACGTGGAAACGTAATCGTAGAATTTCATCGGCGGTAGTAAATACGGAATGATTTTGTGTGGAATGCACTTACCCAGAAAGTTTCAAAAAGACAACATGAATACATTGTTTAGGATTAGGAACCTTTTATTTAGACAGCAATATAATCATGAATTAAGTTGTTTGTGGCTTCTAAAGTGGGTCATTTCCTATTTATCTTGCTTTCAATCCTTTGGTTTTAATGCCTTCTTTCTGCTGTTCCCTCATGTTTATTATTCTCTGTTTTATTTCAATGTTTTCCTATTTGTGGTTTTATTACAAACCTCAATAACATAAAGTTTAATCTTTTTAAAATAACAGAGCCAATTCTTTTAACTTCAGCCACTGATGAATTTATCAAGCAGCCAGACAATGCATGATCAAAGCAGGATGACAGAAGATGGGGAAAGCCTGGCCTTGTATGAAAACAGACAGCAAGAAATGGGATCCTAGTGTTTAAACGTGCCATAGACAATCTGGTTCATTCACGTGCTTGAAAACTTTGGAAATCCAATTTAGTCAGGGAGTTTGCAGTCCAGAAAATCTAATTTAGTTGTTTGTTTCATTGAATTGTTAAACAATCTAGCTGTCAGTCTGATAGCTTAATGATGGAATATTTGTGTTGCATGTGAGAATTAGGAAGTTGTATTCTTGATTTCAATTTCCGAATCACTGATTTAGGCCTGAATTTTACCTTGGGACGGTGAAGGGTGATGGAAAGGGTGGGGGTGGGTGGGCAGCTATAAACTGACAAGAGATGTATTGGATCAGATTGCCAATGTCATTACACCAGGGCAGAATTTCACTGGGCAGACAGCAAGTCGTGTGGGGATTTTGTGGTAATTAAGGTTGGGGAAGTGACTGAAAATGATTTTATGTATCTTTCAAGTTTCATAGTCATGCATGGGTGAGCAGGGGGGAGGTGGGGCTCGGAAACCGGTGTAGATTTTAGGGGGTGACAGTGGGGCATTGGCTGTTGGTTTTGCTGCTTCAGCAGCTGGTACGGAGGTCAGATCAAAGCAAATTACTGCAGATGTTGGAACCTGAAACAAAAACAGAAAATGCTGAAAAATCCCAGCAGGTCCGACAGCATCTGTGGAGAGAGACCGGACTCGAAATGTTAGCTCAATTCTCAAGGAGATGTATCACCCTGTTAGATGTGAGGAACAGCTTGGAGGGCAGCAAGGATGCCACAGCATGGCAGGAGACAATTATTGTTTCACTTGTCTCAGCTGATCCACAGCACCTCAGCTATCCAGCCACCTGAAGATCCAAAATCCATGCATATGAAACCCAAACATCCCTGCTGTCCACTAGTACTTGTCTACTAATACCTGTTCTGCAAAGCGAAAGTGATGAGTGCATATGTAGTATGGTTACTTCCATTCGTCCCTGTGTCTTGCTCTGTTGCCAATAGTGCAACACTCAAACTAATGATTGCAATAATCACAGCACATAGACAAAGAATCATTATTGTTATGAGCACCTGAAGCTCAGTGCATCTTCAGTTTCTTCCAACTGCTCCTCGGGGACCCTCCACACTTTGTAGCCAGTTATGGTAGAGGCAGGCATAGGTACCCTCCAGGAACTCCACCACATCTTCATTCAATTCACATTAAACTTCCAGCATTTTCAGCCTCATATTACCCCAGTGGCATGTCTTTAGCCCTGGGGCACAGAATAGGCCTGGCCTCCCACACACCTCTGAAAATTAGTGGCCTTGGCAGTCACAGCCTCCTACAGCTGGCCCAGGTGAGTGTGACTGAGATACCATCAGTTTTTTCCCCAGGGGATGCATAACCACCAACATTGTGGGCTCTTCCACCCCAAGCACTATCACACAGAACCCACTCCCAAAGAGCACTGAGATTCCCTGGACTGAGTGGAAGATCTTTAACCCAGTTGCAACACTACAATCAACAATCTTCTCCAATCAATCCTGCACTGCTAACCTCTTCTGCAACATTCCTCCAGACCTGCTTGCTTAAACAGGGAGGAGTCTTTTTCCTGCCTCTAGGGAAGTGGACCACCCAGCTTGCCTGAGAACCTGAAGGCAGATTTCACTGGATGGTGGGATAATCCTCAAGCTGTCAGTTCTTTCCCAGAGGATGCTGCAACCTCCAATCATAACCACCAACATTGTGGGTTCTTCCACCCAAAGCATTTGCATTATCACGTGGACCCACCCCCTCAAAGGGGTCCCAATTGTAATCCCAATTGGCTGGATATTTTATTGATGCGTTTGTGAAACTGACAGGACCCTTGAGCTTGTCCCAGTCTGATCGGGGCTGATCTCAGTCTGATCAGGGCTGGTCTCACTCTGAATGGGGCTGGTCTCAGATGTGACAAGGGGCTGGTCCCATGCTGCAAGCTTCCAGCTGGCCAGTGCTTGATTAGAGCAGAGTGCTGGTGGTCTTTTAAATGTGATGCCAGCATTTCCATCTGTGACAGGTAATGGCATATTTGCCACCTCAAGGTTTTCCCCTCAAAGTAGAGCGATTAACAAGAGGTCAGATCAGGAAGGACTTCACCAACTGCATCTGCAATCTTGCAATTTCACATAAAATTTCAACTTTAATTTCAGACAAGATCTATCAGTAGCAGTGCTAGGAAGTAAACAGAGCTAGCTTAATACCAATGATAGCACCAGGACACCTCATAATGGACCTGATGGTTCTTATCACAAGGTTTCTATGATGCAGTTCACCATTTTTGGCCTGACCACAGGAAGCAGTAATTCAGAATCACCAATTTTTTAGCTTTCCTAAAGAAAAACATCTAGCTGCTTCATACAGCTGAAATAAGATAAAAATATTGAATCAAAAAAGGATATAAGAAGGGTGATTAAAAGCTTGCTGAAAGACAGGGATCTTAAAGGAGGAGAAGCAGATAGGGGTAGAGAGAGAGATGGGGGGGTTTAGGGAGCACATTTCAAAACTTAAAATCCACTCTGATGTTGATGTCACGTCTACTGATGGTGAGGTGAAAGGATTAGGGACGTTTAAAAGTTAAAGGAATGCAGTGAATTGTAGGGCTGGAGGAGAGAGCATCAATAAAAAGTGAGACAAAGAAAGGATCTCAACATGAGATGAACATTTTAAATTTTAGGGGTGTCTGTGAACAGGAGCCAATGTAGGTCTGTAAGAATGGAATGTTTTGGGTGAACAGGATGTGGTGCAGGACAGGTTGTAGACCTCAGAATTTTAGATTCAGGCTTACAGAGAATGAAAATAGGAAATTAGACAAGGGAACATTGGAAAATTTGAATCTGGAGATGACAAAATATGGATGAAAGTTTCCACTGTAGATGGGCTATAGAAGGGACAAACAAGTCTAGGACATTTTCGAATTAGAGATGCTAGGGTTTGGAAGTTCACACTATTTTCACAATACCAGCTTTTGTGGTCCTTCTTGTATGTTCACACATATCCATTACTATTCAAGTGACCTCAACGGAAATGGGGGTTGGGGGGAGATGCAAAATTAGCAATAGGGGAATCAAAACACACCACTTAACAAACATTGATGAAAGCAGTTTTGTCAATGAGAAAGTGATTCTGTAATATGAATGTGGTATCATATTTCAATAGAAAACAATCTACAGGGTAAATGAGCCTCATATTTATGGAGTGTACAAAATGTTGTCATGAGGGCTATTTCCAAGATTCTGCATTGCTATAATTGGGCTATGCTTGCAGATATGGTTAGCTAACCATGTTCCCTCAGAGAATGGTTGGAGTATTTCATGTGGAATTAACTCTAATATTCAAAAGTTCAAGTACATCATTCATAGTGATTTAAGCCAGTTTGAAGGGGATCATTTTGCAATTGAGAATCAAGTTAAATGCCCATATAAGTGATCATTATTAGGATACAGCATTTCATGTGTTTATCTGCAGAACCTAGATTTAAATATGAGCCCACTTATAGAGTGGATGTGCTGATCTTTTGTGGTTTTGTGGCTTTTCAGGAACCTTTTTAAATGTATTAAAAATTCAAGAATTCTGTCTCCAAAGATTATGAATCTAAAGCAGAAAATTAATCAGAACGTATCACAAACAAGCATTTCATTTAAAAAAATTATATCTCCAGTATTTGCTTTAATACTACACAGTTAATATTACAATAAATAAAGCACACTTAATGTTTAGAGCTTTTAACTGTAATTAGCATTTGCTGAATGTGACCCTTATTTGAAATATTGTGAACAATTTTGGGCCCTGTACCTGAGGAAGGGTTTGCTGGCCTTGGGGAAAATCCAGAGGCAGTTCACGAGAATGGTCCAAAAATGAAAGGCTTGAAGACTAGATGGAGTTTAGAAGGCTGAGGGGGACCTCATTGAAACTTACAGAATAATGACAGGCCTGGATAGAGTCGACGTGGGGAAGATGTTTCCATTAATAGGAAAGATTAGGCATGAGGGCACAGCCTCAGAGTAAAAGGACAATCCTTTAGAACCAAGATGAGGGGGGATTTCTTCAGCCAGAAAGTGGTGAATCTGTGGAATTAATTGCCACAGAAGGCTATGGAGGCCAGGTCATTGAGTGTATTTAAGGCAGAGCTAGATAGGTTCTCGATTGGTAAGGGAATCAAAAATTACAAGGAAAAGGCGGGAGCATGGAGTTGAGAAACTTATCAGCCAGGATCAAATGATGCAGCAGGCTTGATGGGCCGAATGACCTATTCCTGCTCCTATGTCTTACAGTTTTTAACGTCCCTGGAAACACCAGCAATATAAGAGTTAACTTAATTTTCATAATGTGTGGCTGTAGTTCAATGGTTCTTACAAACCATCTCCCCTAATTTTCATATTATTCTTTTCTATCTGCCAAAGATCATCAAAGGGTAAGATAGTAATCCTATCTTTCGTAAGTATGATATACTAGTGAAACTAAATCAATAATTCTGCCAACAAAACTACACTATGAGCTTGTATAGAAATTTAGAAATATAGAAATACCAAGAAGCATTTTTTGTATTTGCAAGTTTTGGACAGGATGTTTAACATAAATATACATCCAGCAGGTGAAAATGAATAACTGCAGATAGTTGAACTTTGAAGAAATGGTGCACATGTTCACAAGTTTTTAATGGCTACATTACTGAGTCAATAAATACATAAGTGAACAACAATTTGCCTTTATATAAAGCCTTTGATGCAAGAAATAGTCCAAGATGTTTTACAGATAGGCATCAAGATGATGAAAAACAGGGCAGGAAGGGAGAGGTTGCAAGGGATGTCCAATGATTTGATTGAAAAGAGAGATTTGCTGAAGATTTTAAAAGGAACAAAGGAAGATTTTAAAATTAGATTAAAAATGGGAATTTTTCAGGGAATTCTGGAGAAGATGTAATGATGCACATTCACAGGCTTCATTAGAAGCACAAAAGGAATTTATTAAAAGGAAAATTACAGAATCCAGAAGCCCCGTGGCTCCCTAGAACAGCCAACCCTGTCCTGGTCTTTACATGTCTTCTGCCTAAAAGAGGACCCCAGCCCATGGGATGATTACCCATTCTCCAAACTGGGTGACCCTGTTCTGCTGTATTGCCCTTAAAGGGACAATCATCACAAATCACCACAGTGGGACCCAAGCAGTGAAAGTCCAAATTGGAAGGGACTGCACAGAAATTCAGTGTCAAAGGAATGGAGTGCCAAAGAGAATGTAGTATTCGATTAGCTCATACTGACAAGCCATTAAATTTTGGTTTTGTGTTATAGTGAAAACTCATGACAGCCATTTTGTAACTCACCTAATTTCCCATTGTGAAGCCCATGAAGAGATTTAAAGGCTTGGGCAAAAAGATTAAATTAAGATGGGTGCAAGAATAGGGTTGATCTGCAATTATCTTCGGAAATTATTGAAGAGTTGGAGTGTAATACAATTGAAGATTAGGAGGGCAATAAGGACAATATAGTACTATTTCAGTTCAGAGATGACAGAGGCATGTTCAAGAAATTTAATGGAAAAGAACCTTGGAGGTAGAGAATATTGCAGAAATGGATGTAGGGTGTTCTTTGTAAAGATGGAGAGCATGTGGAGTCTGAAAGCCCACTGTGGATTAAATAGGACACCAAAGTTATGAAGCATTCAGTTCAATCTGAGACAGTGGCTAAGTGGGGAATGAAATCAGTGGCAAATTACTCAAAGTAGGAGATGAAAGTTGAGAGTCTAGAAATTGAATTGCACCTGAATAAAAGTGTGGCCCTGATGCTGTGAATGTTGCATAGCGTCATGGGGGCAACAACTAGCCCGTGATCAGTTGGTCCTCTGGCCTCATTTATTTGTTACCAACTAACAACCAACTTAAGTCACAGCCCAAGAGTCAGCTCACAAGTCACAGAGAAGCCATGAATTTGGCTAAGTCAAGTTACAGGTTAGAGTTCCAAGCTGTCCAAGGACAGGAGGCAAACAATTGCAGGCAACAGCATTCCCACTCTTCCCAAATTTATAATTAAATGAGTAGGAATGGCAAAACCTACCTTTCAGTGTCAGCCTATATCTTAAAGGATTATTGTTTCGACCGCAAAGAGGGTAAACAAGCAACATAGCATGCAAGGTACATACTGTGGCCAATCACTATCTAACTTTGCAAAACAGGCTTTAGGCCCTGCATGCATGTTAAAACAGTCAAAGTTTTCTACTAGGATGGCTAGAAGTGCCCACATCAGTACGGTGGGTGCACACTTCTGGCCTGGACTACCATCAAATTGAACAGAAAGCAGTTATTCAGAAATTGGAGTTTTGAAACATTCCACTCTACAATTCAGAGTATAATTATGTTGAGTCTGTTGACTTGACTTCTAGGCTTCATTGGCAGACTGGGCAATTATCCTGTATTAATATTCTGCTGCGAAATAAGGATATTTTGATGTAATTATGAATTACATTTAATATCACGTAATATTACCTCTCTATGGAATGTTACAGTAGGCTTTATTTCTCCTTTTTGCACTTAATAACCTAATGAAGATATTGTTTAAAGAAAACCTACCCAAATCTTTCTACAACGCACCCAGTCCCTTCCAACAATACCCTTCAGTCTTCTGTCTCTATT
The DNA here is from genome assembly GCA_024679065.1 of Sphyrna mokarran. Classification (NCBI taxonomy): domain Eukaryota; kingdom Metazoa; phylum Chordata; class Chondrichthyes; order Carcharhiniformes; family Carcharhinidae; genus Sphyrna; species Sphyrna mokarran. The sequence goes on along the minus strand of JAGIQG010000001.1, from coordinate 99,554,791 downwards.
GCATGTAGTTAAAATAATATTATCAAGGTTATTTAACTTATGTATACATATTCATGTTACCAAGCATATGGTGAGATTTGTATTTCTAATGCAAGCTATGAATCTATCACAAATTGAACCACTTATCCTCCTCCATCGGACACCATTCATCAAATCGTTCAATGAATATTTGAATAAACAGTAAGTAATTACAGGTTGCACAGTTACATAATTATTCAGTTGCTGCGATGGGCAAGATCCTTGAAATCTCTCAAGGTCAACATCCAACAAATATGAGGTACTTAAAGCCAACTTGCCAACCTGCAGGAACAATTTCCTGGTGGTAATTTGTTAAACAACCAATTACAATGCTCTGTAGTTTGCCAATAATGAAAAAAAATAATCAATCTTTTTAGTTTGTTTTCCAAATAAGTAAAATTTGAGACAGCCGTTCCAGTGAACTCCTATTCTCTCATCAAACGTTAAAAAAAAAATCAATGGGTTTTTACCACAGGAATAAATGTACATTGTCATAGTGTAACAGCTGTTTCCAATTACATATAAACATGTGTCTAATACCACATAAATGAGACATAGCAGCTTTGAGAAATTGTGGAAATTTCTGACTTAACTGGAAAAATTTCAACAACTGAGCAATTTCCTCAGAGAAATAAGAGCTAGCTACTTTCTGCATGGTTTCTTCCACCTGATCAAACAGGAAGAACTGGAGCTCAGAGACGTGCTCAGCTGTGGAGTTAAAAGAGAGAGAAATCATCAGATCTGCCCAGTAATGTTCGATGTAAATTGGGTCATTTGTGTGTCACTGTGGAAAAATATCAAAGGATGGCAATCAGTCCAAGAATTAGAAGAAATGTTGGAAACAGCAAAAGAGGCTTATCAATGCTTGAATAAAATCATAGTCCGATTCACTTTGATTCTCTTCATAAAAAAAGTCATAAAATAAATTGAGTCCAGTGAGCAATGTAGTTGGAAAACAATGAATACTTGGCACGTAACCAGCCTGTCATTCATCTTTACCTACCTTAATAAACATGGGTTTAGTCTGTTCTTTCCTCCATTAGTTGCCTTAAATGCAATGCAGAAGCGACTTTGATCTTATTTCAGTGTTCCTCCAACATGGAGAGATCTGGGCTTAAACACAAAGCAGACGAGCTGGATGGAAACTCCCTCCTGCCAGTTTTAGTAATTTTTGTATGAAATGAGTTTGGGAAATTGCTTCTCTGTTCCCATTTGGCATTGACCCACAATGAAAACATGGCCCATGATTTTGGTACAAACTAACAATGAAATGTAATAACGTTCAAAAGGTGGCTGAAATGACTGGGGTGCACCATGTTGACTTGGATGTTTATAAAAGGAAGGTCTTCCATTCTTCAACACTAATGCCCATCACTGTGAGGTGAGAAACAAACACAGTGGATCTACTCTCTGCAATGCAAACAGTCCTGATTCATTAGTGCAACGGAGAATAGAATTGATATTCCAAAGCTGTGCTAGAGTGCAACACAAAAACAGTCACAAACCTGAGCCAACAGGCCCATGTGCCTGATGTGCAAGGTCACTCAGTTCAGGATGAAGAATTTTGGATTTTATCAGGGGCTATGATTTCAGAAACGAAAGCTTCATTACAGCCATAACAATTAAGCAAATAAAATCTGTTGTTCAAAAAGGGCACAATGGAGCAAATAGCCTCAATTTGTATGATTTGATTCCTCTGTCTTGAGGGATTGGTTACAATTGTTGCATTCCAGTGAGCATTACCTATAAAAACCCAAGACACATTGATCAAATTTGTACTTCACATCCAGGGCCTGAAGCACTGAAATTCCCTCCTTGGCCTCCCTGCCTCTCTACCTCACTTTGAGGTACACTTTGAAAACTATGGGTAGAGTTTAATCTAATTGACATGTTTTCTGCTTTGTGAGAAATGCAACTGCTGGCTATAGGAGAGGCCTCATATCATTCTTCCAGTGGTGGGAAAATTCCCGCAATGAAGTTGGAGTCAGGAATGGGCTCATAGGACAAATGGTCAGGCTTTCCCCAGGATTCAGGACCTCAGGGTCAGTAATCCAGCCCCCACCAAGAGCTGCTGCTCAATCAGAGGTTGGCAACTCTCCTTTAATGGCAGTGTCACTGGCTGCTCTCGGTACTGCATTCGTGGAGAGATTTCATTTTGCCAAGGGATGCAGGCCAAAACTGAATGAAAGCATGATGGGGTCTTGAGCTAAGAGTTGGAAGCACAAGCAGGGAGTGGCTTTCAGCAGCCACATCCTTAGGCTCAGACAGAATTTCCTGCTGTAATGGGCTGCATTAATTCCAGCTCTACGTCTTTAACCAAGCTTTTCATTTAATATCTCATTAAGTGACTTGGTGTTTTGATCCTGTGTAGCACCTTGAGATATTTTATTATGTTAAAGTCCTTTACACAATTTTCACCATACTCTCCAAGGATTATGTAGTTGAAGGCAGAAAAGAGAAGATTAGAAGGATAGGAGGATTGATCCTTGAGAGATTGGGGGATGGGTAAGGGTTCCCAGAGCTAATTTTGTTTTATTTCTTTGTGGGAAATGGGCTGGCCAGTATTTATTGCCAATCCCTAGTTGCCCTTGGAAAGCAGTCAACTACATTGCTGTGGTTCTGGAGTCACATGTCAGCCAGACCAGGTAAGGACGGTAGATTTCCTTTCCTAAAGGACATTAGTGAACCAGATGGGTTTTTCCGACAATCGACAATGGTTTCATGGTCATCACAAGATTCTTAATTCCAGATATTTCTTATTGAATTCAAATTCTACCAGCTGCTATGGTGGGATTCAAACTCGGTTCCTTATTCGTTGAGTTTCTGGATTAATAGGCCAGTGACAATATCACTAGGCCATTGCCTATCTTGCTAATGGTTGGAAGTGAAGCCATTTCTGAAGGGACTTTGTAACTAGAGAATAAACAGTATGGAACAGGGTGAAAGTTTTGGTGCAGGGAGACTTGTAAAGTGGGACATGAATGAATTGCCGAATAGATTAGCAGAAGAGAAAATTGGTAGCAAAAAGAGAGTCAAAGTATTTCATGGAATTGAAATGTTGGAAGCTGCATTTAAAATTCTCATATGAATTGTAAACAGTAAAGGGACTTTTTCAAGTCACAAGACTCAGATGGTAGCAATAATAGATTGTTACTAGATCATCTTGGATTCCTGTTCCTTGCTGACCTCCTTCCCACCTCAGTACCCTTAATCAAATACAATATTTTCTTACATGTTCCTGTCACGTTTCTGGTCATTGGTCATTGCTTCCTATTGAGTTGAACTATAGCTTGAACTGAGTCATTTATATATGACAGGGTTTGCTGAGATTTCTGTTGCTGTTCAGACATTTGTCATCTTGTGTGGAGAAGTAATGGTATTTTCCATTTTTACCTTTCAAACTGTTGGTTCGGGTGAGAAAAGTGGTGTGTCGATTGCCAGCTGCAATGCCGCTTTTCCCACTATATTTTTAAACACTTTGGAAAGAAATGCTGGAAGTGTAGCTCACACTGATGCAACAGGGCTGCAAAAAGCCAGCAGCTGGGAATCCTGAGTTTGGGGCCCCCTTTTTAAAGGGTGACCCAATCTCCAACATAAAAATGCAATACCTTGCCCCCCACAGATCCTCTCTCCCAATAGAGTCAGAGGGTAGCGTTAAAGTGCCAGCAGGAAGTGACAGGGCACTGACGGGCATGTCCCTCTCCTCCCAGGCACTATGCTCACGTGCCCCTCCCCAACTACCTCCCAGTGGGTTGTTTTCAACTGCTTCACTTCTGTGAAAAACAGTTGTCAACCTTGTCAACATAATGTCACATCAGTGAGAGGGAAGTTCCAAAGGTGGGGGCATGATATGGTGGGGAAATCCACGATTATATTAAAATGTATTAAAATTTATGGAAGGGAGAGAACCTCATTACATCTGTGTGGTGTGGGAAAATTCAGAAAACCAGATTTTGCCAGCGAGATTCTCCTTCCCTGTCTCGTGATACTTTGTGCCCATGTTGGCATTTGTGTTCGTGGCAAATGTGGGTGCAATATCACGGGCCAATAGATATTGAGCATGAACATGTTAATACACCAAAATCAAACTCCTCTATCCATTATTTCAGTGAAGATGATTGGCTACCAACAGCTTCACCTAAAGTCTCATGAATGATGTGTCACTTTTCAAAAATGTCAACCAAAGGAGCATATGTATCATATGCAGCCCAGCGAGGTGCCAGATCAGATTTCTGGAACCAAAAAAATCTACTGAGTGGATTGCATTTGAAATCTACCAACCAGCAAATACAGACCAGAAATCCGGCAGCCGATTCAATGAATTGATCTGCAAATCCTATCTTTTTGTGCCTCATTTTTTGCCCTCAGTGAGGATGCCAGGTAGAAGTTTGTGAGACACGGAAGGTGATATCATTACTTCATGGACTCTGTACTGAAGGCACTCCTTAATTGAGCAGAAGAAATAAAACTCCTGCTGACCTTTTGTGGCAGGAAACCTATTAGAAATCTCACTACCAGCAGTGAATGGCAATGTTCTCACCCCAGGACTTCAGAATAGTTCTGCACAATATTCATTGGCTAGTTCAGGGCAGGTACCATACTGACTACTTACCTTTTCCCTTTCAGTACCTACACATCCTACATTTCTTCTATAACTAATCCTTCAAAATACTTTCTTAGTAATGAATTAGTAGAGAGAGCAGGGCCGTCATCAACCCCAGATTTCTGTCCTCCCTCTCAGCAACTGTTTGCACACACAAACCTGAAATCATTTCTTCCATTTTAATAAGATGATACTACCATATCTCTTCTTTCAGTTCTCCCAGCCCATTTCACACACACCTCTCACCTAAAACTGTTACATTTTGTCAGAGGAGAAAGTGGCATGCTATAGCACCAAAAATATCCTCAAACTAAAGACCTGACACCCTAGGAGCTGGAAAAGAAAATCGGAGGTTTCTGCTTTTGCTGTAGGGGGTGGCAGGGTTAGCAATCTATAGTTAAAGAAACGATGATCTAGTGGTATTCTTGCTAGACTATTAACTCAGAAACTCATTAAAGTTCTGAGTACCCAGGTTCAAATCCAGCCATGGCAACTGGTGGAATTTGAATTCAGTAAAAATATCTGGAATTAAGAATCTATTGATGACCATGAAACCATTGTTAACTGACATGAAAACCCGTCTAGTTCACTAATGTCCTTTAGGGAAGGAAATCTGCAGTCTTTATCTGGTCTGGCCTACATGTGATTCCAGACTCTCAACTGCCTCTGAAATGATCTAGCAAACCACTCAGGTGTTTAAGAAGGCAGCTCACCTTCTCAAGGGCAGCTTGGGATGAACAGCAAATGCTGGCCAACTAACAACATTCATGTCCCATGAATTAATATTAGTAAAAAGTTATGAATTGTGGTTGAACGCCAATACTATCACCATAGCATCCTTGTGAATCAGCACAGCATCATAAACTTTCGCACCATTCTCAGCTCCTTACACAGCTCAGACATTTTAGCTTATATGTTCCTTGCTTCCAGATTCACCATGGAAATTGAGAGAACAGGATTGATGATGAGAAAGATGAACAGATATAAATATTCTCTGGTAACTATAATATATAAGAACATAGCCAACTACTGCTCCTAGTTCTTATCTGGCCTCTCGTGCCTGCTCTACCATTCAATAAGATCATGACTGATCTTTTTGTGGACTCAGCTCCACTAACCCTTAATTCCTTCACCGTTCAAAAATTTATTTAAGCTGGCCATAAAAACATTCAATGAGATAACCTCAACTGCTTTATTGGGGCAGGGAGTTCCACAGATTTAACAACCCTTTGTGTTAAGAAGTTCGTCCTCAACTCAGTTCTAAATCTGATCTCCCTTATTTTGAGGCTATGCCCTCTACTTCTAGGATCACCTGCCAGTGGAAGCAACTTCCTTGTTTTTATCTTATTTATTCCCATCATAATCTTATATGTTTCCATAAGATCTCCTATCATTTTTTGGAATTCCAATGATATAGCCTCAATCTACTCAATCACTCCTCAGAAGCATTTTCAACTCCGAAATCAATAGTGAATCTCCTCTGCATCCCCTCCAGTGCCAGTATATCCTTTCTCAAGTAAGGAGACCAAAACTGTACACAATACTCCAGGTGTGGCCTCACCAGCTTCTTATACAGCTGCAACATAATCTCACTGTTTTTAAACTCCATCTCTCTAGCATTGAAAGACAAAATTCCATTTGCCTTCTTAATTACCTGCTGCACCTTCAAAGCAACTTCTTGAGATTCCTGAACAAGGACACCCAAGTTCTTCTGCACAGCAGCATGCTGCAATTTTTTACCATTTAAATAATAATCCATTTTGCTGTTATTCCTAGCAAAATGGATGACCTCACATTTACCAACATTGTACTCCATCTGCCAGACCTTCACTTATTCAGTTAGACTATCTATACCTCTTTACAGACTTTCAATATCCACTACACACTTTGTTCTGCCGCCCATCTTAGTGTCATCTGTGAATTTTAACACACTACAACTCCAACTCCAAATCATCTATGTGGTTCCAACACTGATCCCTGAGGCACACCACTAGCCACTGATCGCCAACCAGAAAAACACCCATTTACCCCCACTCTTTGCTTTCAGTTAGGTAACCAATCCTCTATCCAAGCTAATACTTTACCTGTAACACTGCCACTTACCTTTATCTTACATAGTAGTCTTTGGTGCTGAGCAATTTGACTCCAACTCTAGATCTCTACAGAGATTCCTCACACTGAGTCTGCCTGTTCTACGAAATTCACAGAATCATTTGCTTCTTTACTTCTGGGTCCAGTTCAGCTACTTTCAACCGGAGGTGGTCAATGTTGATGCGGCCCTAGTGAAGCAGGGAGAATGAGAGAGCTGAACAAGTGGAAAATAGGTGAAGACTAACCAATTGGCAGGCTTCTCGGCCTTTTGGCTAAGATCAGGTGTGGTATCGATATGCTGCACTTGGTTGAAGTCATTAGGTTATGTTTCAGCATCATTTGAAGCAATTTTTTAAAGCAGCATCTATGGCCTGTTGGCTAAGGTGCAAATAAGATCAAGCCTTGGAGGAGGAGCTACACTTACTCCAATCAGCTTGGATCGTGTAGATCAAACCCAAGACAAGAGGTGAGAGCCCTGCCTTGTCAGCTTGGATCAAGAATGTCTCACTTGCTGAGACTCTGAACATTGATTGGATATAAGCAAAACAAAATCTGTAAGTCGTGAAGCTTGCTTACAGTTTTGAACTTTTGGAATCCAGAATTCATGGTTATTTGCCTGGAAAGATAAATGTAAGAGCCTATATTTTAGGCTCTCTGATCAATCACTGTGGTGTTCTACAGCACTTCAGCTTGCAAATCTCATTCACAGCAACATCAGAGAAGTTTTGTCCTTAATAATGGAGCACATACTGACTTAATTAGTTTAATAAGATATTGTGCCAATTAAACAGGGAATAAGAACACTTCAAAAAATTACAAATTTCAATGATTTAGCAGCCACTTAGTTTATAAAGAGGTTATAATTTGAGATGAGATTAAATCTGTTATGTAATATAATTTACAGCACTATACATTTTTAGAATTTTAGGTGACAGTTTAATTAAGTTTTAATTGATAATTATTGAAGGAAACATTCAACCCACTGCAGCAAACCTTGTAGGGAGCAGTCCCAGGACTCTGAGGGAGTAGGGGAATTGTCCATCAGAAATTCAAACTTTTGGCTCAATTTTATTAAATGTTTGTGCTGGGAATTCCAATGGCCACATAGCCCACTTGGGGTGGGAGTGGGATTAGGGGGGTGGGGTTGAGGGCATGGTGGGAGAATGGAGGGGGGGTGGTTGGAGGGAGGGAGAGGTTGGGGTGAGGAGAATTGGAGAGTGGGGTTAGGGGGGTGGGAGTGAGAGGGGTGAGAAGGGTGTGGATGTGGGGAGGTAAGGGGGTGTGGGATGAGAGGGTGAGGGAAGTGTGGGGTGTGCGGGTGACAGGAGGGTGTGAGAGTGAGGAGGGTGGAGGCAAGGGGGTGTTGGGGGTGAGGGTGAGAGAAGGTGAGGTGGGGGTGAGGGTGAGGTGAGGGCAGTGGGGGTGAGGGAGGGAGGGAGGGAGGTGGGGTGGGAAGGTGATGGTTGGGGGGGTGGTTGCATGGGAGTATGAGAGGTGGGCAGGTGGGGGGGGTAGAATGGAGTGTGATTAGGGGGGTGGGTGAGGTGGGGATGGGGGTGATTTGGGGGGCTGGGTGGTGGGGGAGGTGGGGGGTTGGTTGGGGGTGTGGGTGGCAGAAATGGGTATGGTAGGGATGGGTAGAGGGGGTGGGCAGAGGTTGGAGATTACTTCCAGTTTCCCACTATTCAGAGACCAGAAGATCTGAGTCACTAATGATATTGTCACTAATGCACATTGGGCTGATGTCAGATCATGACTGTAAGTACTCCTATGATTTGGTTACTTGAACTGTATCTTATTGAAAGATAATTTCACATGAAGTTCGTTTGGATCAGAAACTCTTATTTTTGTGATACAAAGTCACAGAAGTAGCTCACTTTGCTAGCTTTCCTCCATGAAAGAAATGGAAGCAAAGTAATATGCCACAATTATGTTGACTGAAATTAAGCCTTTCCATGTGCAGTCCAACTCATTGTAAGCTTGTGCAAGGCTCATTTCTAATACTGAATTTGTATTCGGATCTCAACATCAGCTTACAATGAAACGTAAGATCGAGGTGTTTTTCATGAGTTCTAGAATTAACCACTAGGTGGAGTAGATTGCAGAGTGTTCTATTCAGTGCAGAAGGACACCACCTGAGAAGAAACTTACGTTTTCCCAAAGTTGGAGATCTAGTCTTGAATCCAATCCCAAGGACAGAGCTTAATGCATTTTTCTGCTGGAAACTATTGAAGATTACAATTTAATTACATTTGCAAAGTCTCAGCCCACTGACTGTGGTAATGTTACTGCATAATCTTGCCTAGCTTTAGCAGAATGTGTGTTAATTCACGTGTACCTGCACTGAGAATGGTAAGAATCTGCATTCAGTGATTCGATATGGAACATTGATGTACAGATGATGTTTGTGCTGCACTGTCAAAGGAATCCTATAGATCAACTAACTACAAACTTCTGCATGTCCAATCTACATGGGTTCAATGCAGTCTGCCTTCAGAAGTTAATTTGCAGCAATGCCAAAAGAGTTGGTGCAAAACAGTTTGGTTGAATTTAAATTCAGCAAAATCCATCAATTCAAATTTAAATTGTGATGATTGTTATTCTGTCTTCAATCGTAATGCAAATAAATCTTCACAAGTCCAAGTTTTGTTGAGGGAAAAGAATCATATGCGTATCTGTGGCTGAAGCATGTAATACCCGGCATGAGTTTTGCTTGATTGACAGAGCAGTATTAGAGCACCTTCAGATTTATAGTTTAGTCTCATGTTCATTTCTAATAAGACTATGGCAATAAAGAAAAAAATGCATGAAAGGGGAAATGCACCATACAACAAATTTGAAAAATAAAGAACATCTCTTTGTAGTTAAGGCAAATATAATATGCTCAGATCTAGGTAACCATAACAATGTGTAACCAAGACAATTCTATGAGAATGTGGGACCTGCAGAAGGTGCGTAGAAATTAGAAACAGATGTCTGTTTGAATGTGACAAGAGTGTTATTCAATGTGTTAATGTTATTCAATTTTGCACAGTGATGGACAATTCACACAAATACATTGGGTCAACATGTTCTGAAAACACTGCAACTGTACCATAGTTGGTGTGCATCTTCTCAAGGTTACACACAAAAAGCATGCCAGATACACCTCAAAGTGACTAGATTGAATTACATGAAAATGACCTCATGGATACCGACTATTTCTATAAAGCAACTAGGGTGACACAGTGGCACAGTGGTTAGCACTGCTGCCTCGCAGGACCAGGGACCCAGGTTCAATTCCTGTCTTGAGTCATTGTGCGGCATCTTCACATTCTCACCACATCTATGTTGACATCCTCGGATGCTCTGATTGAAAGATGTCCTGGTTAGATGCATTGACCATGCTAAATTTTGCCCGAACAGGTGCTGGAGTATGGCAACTAGGGGATTTTCACAGTACCTTCATTGCAGTGTTAATGTAAGCCTAATTGTGCCACTACTAAACCAAATTAAAAACTATTTGATCCATCTGCTCTATGCTGGTACTCATGCTCCATATGAGCCTCTTTTCAACATACAAATTGCAAATATTAGGCAAATAGAAATGCAAGAAGTAAATAATTTTAGTCATAACACTGAAAAATTAAAGCATAATAAAATAACATATCATTTGTAAGAAGAAATAAAAAGCAGAGTAACAAAGGGCCAGAATCTAAAGGAAACATGATTTGTATTCATGTTGTTTGTCATTATCTTTTTTGCAAGTACTGATTTTAGGGTTTTATGTAAACAGATACTTCTTGTTAGGTGCCAAGAATGTCTCCAACAAATGGTGAACTCGTACATCTGAATCATTCATGCTCCAGAGACAGAAGTAAATCATGTTCACAATTGTCTTTTCAGGTTTGGATTCAACAAGAGTGCAAGTTCCTAAACAGTGCCTGGAGCCAGATATAACATACACAAACAAAAGTTTCCAGTGCTGAGTATCAGTGGAAAAGGCAATTAATGATAATATATTGGGGAAATCCAGAACTACAGTAAAGAAAATCAAGCTGACTAATGAGATCCAGACCCGACAGTTAGTGCTCAGGAGAAACGGCCACCACTAGAGTGTCCCCATCCCACAAGCAATGAACTATACTTTTTGCCTCTTTTTATGTGGAACGTACACTCAATTCAATTGTGCCTGTGACAGTGTAAATATCCATCCTCCCACTTCTTCCCTTTCCATTCTTTCTTTGAATGAATACCCAAAGAAGACATAGCTGTTTATTCTGAAAATCTGCAATGCTTTAATGCAGATCCAAAAAAATGCCTGTGATTATCACCATAGAAATATGAGGCCCTTTATGTAAACAGTAGGGGTGCAATAATTTTAAAACATGTGTAATTCGTCATTGGTGCAGCTGTATTTAGCTAAAGTTCCCTCATCAAATAACCATTTAGCTAAATTATTATGTAAAAGCTTGCCATTTGCTCTATGTACTCTTCAAATTTTGTCATTTAGCCATGCATTAAAAATCTGCGGCATTGCAACCATTTGTCCATATTGTTAAATGGAGTGAGATTCCATGAAGAATCCATTTTCTCCACTCTAATGTCAATGAATCTCCAGATGATATTGGATTTTGGTTCTGTCTTTTTTTCTTTCCAGACATATGATGAACAATTGGGAACTCACACCATAGAAATTCATCCCCTAGGATTTTAATGTTTCTATGAAAAGACAAGAAGCTATGATATTCCAGTAATTCATTACTAATAACTACTGTCTGACAGACAGAAAAGAAAAGTAGGTGCTGGAGCAGGCTTGGAGACAGAGTGTTTAGGCTTAGGCTGACAAGTGGCAAATAAGATTTGCACCATACAAATAATGTATAGCCATGACTATCTCCAACAAGAGAGCATCTAATCATCGCCCCTTGACTTTCAATGGTATTACCATTGCTGAAACTATCAATATCAACATTCTGGGAATGACCATTGATAAGAACTGAACTGGACTAGCCATATAAGTACTGTGGCTATGAGAGCAGGTCAGAGGCTATGAATAATTTATTTCCTGACTTCTTAAAGCTGTCCACCATTGACATGGAATAATTCAGGAATGTGATGAATACTCTCCACTTGCCTGGATGAGTGCAGCTTCAACAACATTCAACAAGCTCAACACTATACAAGACAAATTTGCCAGCTTGATTGCCACTGCTTCCATAAACATTCATTCTCGCCACCTAACTGATATTAGTGTGTACTGTTTGAAAGTTACACTGCAACAATTCATTAGCAAACCTTAGGCAGCATCTTCCAAACTCACAGTCTAGGATAACAAGGGTGGTAGACACATGGCAACACCAGCATCTGGAAGTTCCTTTCACGTCACTCACCATCTTGACTTGGAAATATATTACCATTCCTTCACCGAGGGACAGTAAAAACCCTGGAACACCTTCCCTAACAGCATTATCAATGTACCTACACTACATGGACTGCAGTTGTTCAAGAAGGCAGTTCACCATCATCTTCAAGGGCAATTAGGGATGCCATTGAATGGGATTATGGCTGATTTTTCACCTCAACCATAGTTTGCTGTTAGTTGTGACATTGTACTAGCAACCCAGAGATTCTGGGGAAGAAATTCAGCTCAAGCAGTCTTTTTTGTACTGAATGCACCATACCTTTAACATGTTTCTAGACTAGGTTATATCGTTATATCAAACTATGACAGAAAAGCCAACTAGAAGTAAAACTAACAAGTCACCCAGATTGGGAATAACAAAGACACAACCTATCCAATCCAATGCACTAAAATCCAGGGCATGTGCAGAACTGGAAGAGCTGTCCCACAGATAAGTCAAACAAAGACCTAATATAGACAAATATAGACATGCTCATGAATCATGCCTTATGGCCAAAATATCATATCTCACTAGAAGGTTGGACCAACTAGGGATGGCAACACAGTGGATGCAACTCGGAGGGAGTCACTTTGGGTCTCCTAAACATTGACATGGGATGTTGTGAAGATTCAAGGCATTTCATCAAACTTAGGAAAAGAAAGTCTCCTGCCTAATACCCTCCTTCAGTTGGTGAATCAGCAGTTTGATATTGAACACCAGGATTTTTCACTCTCTTCGCAACATGTTTCGTGATGGCAGGAAGCGGCGCCACTCACAGATGCTGAGATCTTATAACCCTGCCATTATCAATGAGGTTTCCAGTTGAACACACCACTCACCACTGGGAAACCTGTGTCTGGGGTGTGGCCGTTAGATCTAGCCAATGTGAATGGCAGAAAGATTTTGGCAGAGAAAAAAAACCTTGTTTTGGTTGGAGATTTATCCGCCCATGACAGTATTAATAGGAGTGACCACCTCACAGCTATGGGCATGGATCTAGAAGTTCAGAATTGAATATTTGTGAAGCACTATGAGCCATCAGCAACAGCAGAATTGGATACCACTAGGATCTATATTGTCATGGCCTGGCATATCCCCCACTCTACCATTCCCCTCAAGCCAAGGTACCAATCCTGGTTCAATGAGAAGTGTAGAAGCGCAAACCAGGAGCAGCACCAAGTGTACACAACAATGAACAGTTAAAACAGTGGACTATGAACAGCAGCAGCAGCAGCATGTAATAGACAAGACTAAGTAATCCCTCAACCAATGGATCAGATCTAAGCTCTGCAGTCTGCAACGTTTAAGTGTGAATGATGATGGAAAATTAAGCAATTAACAGAATGAGAAAGCTCCATGAATAACCCCTGCCGGATTGAAGGCGTGGGGGTAGGTGTTTATTAAATCCCAGCACATCAATGAAAAAGACAAGGTGAAAGATTTGCAGCCATCTTCAGCCAGAGGTATTGAGTGGATAGTGAACCTTGTGCTGCTCCTGAGGTTCCCAGCACCACAGATGCCAATCAACCAATTTGATTCACTCCATGTGAAATCCAGAAACAGCTTGTGTTCTGAAATCTTTCTTCAGCAAAGAATTGTCTCTCTTACAGATGTTTGCTGCAGGTTATCCTGCAACAGATAAGAAAGTTCTTTGCCAGCCTCTTTTTTGAAGAAAAGGCAGAGAAGGTACTTTGAGCCAGATTTCTGTGAAGGAGACGTAAGTTGGAAAAGTTTCCAATCCCATGAACATTGCCTATTTTCTCAGGAGGTGGAGACAAGATGGAATCAGATTTACTGCCTTTGGAGACAGGTTCACAGTGGCAACAGAGGTAGGAGGACAGTGGAGCCAGCTGACTAGAAGGCCAATCTTCATTTATTAGGACATTAGCCCAGTTGTAATCAGAACTATCAGACTCTCATGTCCCTAATCCCTCCACCATCCCCTCAACACTTTTAATTTCCCTCACGTATCTTTTCATGGCCCCTACATATCTTTTTCTATAGGTATAGTTGTCAAGTGATCTTATAATGAATGTTATATGGCTGGGCTTGAAGAATAATTAATCCACTTAACTCAATATTGGTACCACCTATAGAGGACATTATAAGCTTTTTCTCATTGATATTTCTATTACTTTGTAATAAGTTAGTCTTTCTTTGATATGGTTATTCAACATGTTGTGTTTGTTTACACAAGATTAAGAAATGTGAAGTGGGCAAAAAGAATGACTATGATTGATTGACAGCTTAATGAGAAGGTAGGGGACAATTCAAAGGGATGTTGAAAGGTTGTTTTTATTGAGTTTGCTGATGGAGAACTAAGGTTCTCTAAGGTGCTTAAAGCTATTAATTGAAGGAGTCTGACTTCATCAAAATTGATGTGGAGATATCGACATTAGTCTGGGGTAAACACGGTAAGAAGTCTCACAACACCAGGCTAAAGTCCAACAAGTTTATTTGATAGTAAACCCAGTAGCTTTTGGGGTTTGCCCCTTCGTCAGATGAGTCCTTGTTGGACTTTAACCTGGTGTTATGAGACTTCGTACTTGATCAAAATAGTCAGGTCTTGAAATACCAATGCCTGAATGGAACATGGTTACGAATGCCACGTGCAGATTTTCTACCCACATGCTTGTTCCATGCCAGATAAAATTTCTGGAAATGAAAATGGGAGTGGGAATCTGTAATTAGGCCCTGTGCACTCTTTATTAAAGCCTTGAAACTCATCAGAACTCCATGTAAATCTGTCCCCTCATTTCAGATGTGTCCAGGAATATAAGTCTGAGGGTATTGATGGATGCCAGCAAAGTATTGCGGTGTGATTGTTTTTGGGTTTATGGTTCCCTCATAAATTTGTTTGCTTCGTCCAAATTGTTTAATGGTCTGGAAAACTCAGAATGAAAAACCCATGCTCCCCATTAGATCTATTGAATGGGTAACACTTATGGCTAATGAAAGAATTCCGACAAACAGAAACAAAGATCGCTTAATTGATAGGCTATCCAGAAAAAAGCTATGGAATAGGCCAATTAGCAGAAAAATATCATAAAGTTACAAGAAAGCATTTTTAAAAGTAACAAATAATAACCTCTTGCTAAGAAATCAGCTCCCAGGATTCTTGAAGTATCTTCTTGACATGAATGATGTGTGTGGCATGTACAGCCTCATCTTGAGTTGTGAAATTCATTGTTGGACCCAGTTAGACTCAATTTTGGGCACACAAACATGGTAAAGTCAGAGGTAAGGCTGTTAATGCTTCCGCACAGATGGCCACTAAATGCATTTAAATTGAATTAATGAACTGCCTGCCCACCTTTATCAGTATTTATTTACCCCTTTACTATCGCATTTGCGTATACAGATTTGGGGCGAAACAGACATGCTTGGTAAAGGTCTGTTTTGGGCGCTCCAGCTAAAGAAGTAACTTCAGAGCTTCCAAATCCTCTCTGACTCAGATCGGTAACGGGGGAAGGGAGACGGGCCAGATCATTCTCTTGTTGGGGGCGGTGGTGGAGAAGGGAGGCCCAATCATTGTCTGGTGGGATGGTGGGGAGGTCCAAACTTTCACTTGGGGGTGTGGGGGAGGAGGATGGAGGCCAGGTGTAATTTCCGGTGAGGGGTTGGGGGGGGAGGGGTCAAGAGGATCGCTGCCACTCTGTGGGCAATTAGTGTGGGGGGGGGGGGACGGTGAGAGGGCAGAGTGTCGCGATCGGTCTGTGTAGCGGGGGAGGGGGTGGGTGGATAAGAGGGAAAGTTATGTTGTAAGGATGGGGCGATGTTTGTGGAAACATTGCTCCTGGGCCACTTCATCTGCTTTTTGCGACCTGGGAATGATGTGATGGCGGCGTTACTTTCAATTTTTTTTTATTGCATATGCGCCATTCAGAGTTCCAATCATTTCGGGCATGCTAAGCCATGCCACAGCGCAATTCAGATCTGCGATTTTTTTTCAGGCTGTGTGCTTATGGAGACACCTAGGAACAGATTTCCAAGTCGGATCTGAATTGTGCCCAGATTCATCACTTAAAATGAAAATGATAAAATGGGCCCAATATTCCAGTTTTGGCAGTGTGGATTGTTCATGTGTGGAGCATTGCCTTACTCTGAAATCATCCAGAACTACATGACTGCATTTTTAACTCTAATTAATGCCATCAGTGCAGCCCCCTGTGACGTTTGCTATGAAGGGTCTGACTACCACAAGCCAGACATTGGATCTGTCTATGGTAAGGTGAGTTCTGGGAGCAAAGCCAACAATATTGGCTTGGGGCCAGTTATCTGAATGCTTGATCTTGTAATGAGACTTGTACAGACCAACACTGCACTCTCTGGAATGTTGGCCAGTTTCTTTGCTGCAATTTTCCAGCAAGACTTAGGACTGTCAGCACAGCTTCACAAAATCAGGGCTACATATCCAGCTATCCTTACAGAATTAACATTTTAACTGTTCTTTTATTGGTATAATCAAAATACAGTGGGGAAAAGAATAACTGGAGCACGATTTTACTCAAAGTTCTACTGGACACTCACTTTAGGCCAATATTTACAAAGAACTGGGAAGGGTTAGTAGAACATTGAAGATGACCAAAGGAATTGACAAAGCCACAGTATGGGAGACTCTGCCAAATTTAATAACAAGATCTTGCTCTTATTCGCTTCCTCCCAACAACCGGCCTTTCCAAACCAGTGAGGCAATACTAGAAGTAAGCTACAGTTAAATGGACACTTGTGGACTGTCCCTGGCAATTCTGAGGTTAGAATTGAGGATAACAACTAGCAGAATCACTCAGAAAAAAAAGTCAGGACATAAATGTACCTGTACATTGTTAGGTCAAACACATCAGAAATAATTGGATCTCCAATGTTTTTGCCTCCTCAGCACATAAGGGACCAGGCACAAAAGACGTGCCCCTGAAGATTGGATAAGTTTTGCTTTATGATTTGTCCATTTACAGAGGCACAGAATAGACCTGCATAAATTCTTTAGGGAAGAGTTGACCTGCATACACTGGTCATGTAGCATAGTTTCTGGTAACATTAAGTAGGCAGGCATCAGAGGTGCAGCAATAGTGGTACAAATGCCGCAGTCCCTGCAAATGACCTGCTGTCTCCCTGACCTCTCAGGTTGTGATGCAGGACACTGCTGGACGTATTCCTGGAGTGACTACCATGATCATAGTCCATGGATTTTCAAGCTGAACACATTTTTAGAAGTAATTTTTGCTCAAGGCTTATATTCAGGTATCATCCAAGTTGACTCTACAAGAAGGTTTTCTGAACTGATCATTTGTTGTGTTTCTACCTCACATGTCATAGAGAGAGTTTTACAGCACAGAAAAGGCCTTTTGGCCCATCAAGTCTGCAACAACAATAACTACCAGTAAAGGTGCACTAAATCCATTTTCCAGCACTTAATAGAACACTACAGCACAAACAGGCCCTTCGGCCCACAAGTTGTGCGGAACACGTCAAAAACCTACCCAGCCATAGACCTATCTACAACCCCCAATCCCATTGGATCCCATATACTCATCCAGAAGTCTTTTAAAAGACCCCAGCGAGTTCGCCTCGACCACCACCGACGGCAGCCGATTCCATTCACTCACCACCCTCTGAGTGAAAAACTTTCCCCTAGCATCCCCTCTGTACTTGCTTCCCTGCACCTTAAATCTGTGCCCTCTCGTCGCGACCATTTCAGCCCTGGGAAATAGTCTCTGAGAGTCCACCCTATCTATTCCTCTCAACATCTTGTAAACCTCTATCAGGTCGCCTCTCAACCTTCGTCTCTCCAGGGAGAACAGTCCCAGCTCCCTCAACCTGTCTTCATAAGGCATGCCTCCCAATCCAGGCAACATCCTTGTAAATCTCCTCTGCACCCTTTCAATAGCTTCCACGTCCTTCCTATAGTGAGGCGACCAGAACTGCGCACAGTACTCCAAGTGTGGTCTGACAAGGGTCCTATAAAGCTGCAGCATTACCTCCTGACTCCTGAACTCAATCCCTCGATGAATGAAGGCCAGTACACCGTAAGCTTTCTTAATCACATCCTCCATCTGGGAGGCCGATTTGAGAGTCTTATGGACCCGGACCCCAAGATCCCTCTGCTCTTCCACACAGCTAAGACTCCTACCTTTGATAGTGTACTCATTCATCCCGTTGGATCTGCCAAAATGAACCACAACACATTT
This sequence comes from Sphyrna mokarran, assembly GCA_024679065.1. Classification (NCBI taxonomy): domain Eukaryota; kingdom Metazoa; phylum Chordata; class Chondrichthyes; order Carcharhiniformes; family Carcharhinidae; genus Sphyrna; species Sphyrna mokarran. The sequence continues at coordinate 99,536,507 of JAGIQG010000001.1, read as the reverse complement.
ATCCGCGTTGAAGTCCATCTGCCACTTCTCCGCCCAGTCTTGCATCCTGTCGATGTCATGCTGCAATTTCTGACATCCCTCCAGACCATCCACAACACCACCGACCTTCGTGTCATCGGCGAACTTACTCACCCATCCCTCCACTTCCTCATCCAGGTCATTTATGAAAATGACAAACAGCAAGGGTCCTAGAACAGATCCCTGGGGCACTCCACTGGTGACCGACCTCCATGCAGAAAAAGAGCCATCCACAACCACCCTCTGCCTTCTGCAGGCAAGCCAGTTCTGGATCCACAAGGCCAAAGCCCCTTGGATCCCATGGCCTCTCACCTTCTCAAGAAGTCTTGCATGTGGGACCTTGTCAAATGCCTTGCTGAAGTCCACGTACACCACGTCCACTGCTCTTCCTTCGTCAATGTGTTCAGTCACATTTTCGAAGAACTCAATTAAGCTCGTAAGGCACGACCTGCCTTTTACAAAACCATGCTGACTATTTCTAATCAACCTAAACTTCTCCAAATGCTCGTAAATCTTGTCCCTCAGAAGCCTCTCCATCAGCTTACCAACCACTGAGGTCAGACTCACCGGTCGGTAATTTCCAGGACTATCCCTGTTCCCTTTCTTGAAAATAGGGACCACATCCGCAATCCTCCAATCCTCCGGAACCTCTCCCGTCTCCATCGACGACGCAAAGATCATCGCCAGGGGCTCTGCAATGACATCCCTCACCTCCCACAATAACCTGGGGTACATCCCATCTGGTCCCGGAGACTTGTCTATCTTGATAGCATTTAAAAGTTCTAACACATCCGCTTCCTTAATATCTACATACTCAATCTTTTCAGTCTGCCGCAAACTTGTAGTGCATCCTCCCAGATCACTTTCCACCGTGAATACTGAGGCAAAGTACTCATTAAGCACCTCTGCCATTTCTTCCGGTTCCATACAGACTTTTCCCCCTTCACCTTTTATAGGTCCTATCCCTTCTCTTCTCATCCTTTTACTTTTCACATATTTGTAGAAGGCCTTGGAATTCTCCTTAATCTTACCAGCCAAGGCCTTCTTATGACCCCTTCTGGCTCTCCTAATTTCCTTTTTAAGCTCTCTTCTATAAGCCTTATACTTCTCTAGATCCCCAACATCTCCTAGCTCTTTGAACCTTTTATACACCACTTTTATACACTTGTCCCATATGTTATGTTATATTATGACGTTTTCAATGCTTATCCAAATACCTTATAAACGTAAATTTCTGGCCTCCACCACCTTCCCAGGCAGTGCATTCTAGATTCCCACCTGCTCTGAGTAGATAGCTTTTTTTCTCAAATCCTCATGCCGCAATATCCCCCTGATAAAATTCTTCTTCATTTTAGTTTTCCATGTGAATTGGAGTAGAATAGAGAAGTAAAAGAGTACTGATATAAACTGGTGGATGAAGCACTGGAGACGGAGGAGGAGGAGAAGGAGAATTGGGATGAGGCGGGGGAAGGGAAAAGGGAACTTGCATATCACTATGACAACTGTATAGCAATTTAACAATCAATTCTATCAACAGAGGATACCAATACGCTTATTCAGTTGCCACTATATTTCTGCTAAGAGTTTAGGAATATTGGACATTCTTACTTGTTTATGTCTAGGTGTAATAAAAGTAAAATCTCAAATGGCGTATTTCCCATCATTTGTTCAATGGCAATATTCAATGCCTGAGACATCTGTACAGGGCCAGGGACATATTTTGTGGCAAGAAAGGTCACAAGAGATTTGTTCATATGCATACATGTAAGCCTGAAGTGTGACACAGGAAATGTTCATATGCTAATATTATAACCAGTAATTTCCGGTTTCCCGCAGTGATGATTGTGAACAAGATTCAAAGTAAATTGCTTAATCCATGCCATCTGGAAAAGAATCTCGGCTGATAAGCAAATAAGAGATACAATAAGGTCACACTCCTTCATGGGTCGAAGTGTAGTATTTATAAAACCAATTCCTTAGAATAATTTAAAAGAAAATCAAGAAACAAATTGAAGAAATGAAGCTTCATTTCACATTTAAGTATAAGTGTTCTGTTAGTTGGTGAAAAGTATATATATTCAATTTCATCAATTCTTATACACAAGTGAAATAATGAAATGGACAGTAAAACATTGAATAGTTTACTTTAAGTTTATAATTATAGTCATGTAAGTGTCATTGCATTGCTCTCTGCTTATTTACATCAGATGTGGAGATGCCGGTGTTAAACTGGGATAAACACAGTAAGAAGTCTCACAAAACCAAGTTAATGTCCAACAAGTTTATTTGGTAACAAACGCTTTTGGAGTCTGCTAATATTCAGAGCATTACTCCAAAAGCTAGTGGCTTTTGCTACCAAATAAACCTGTTGGAATTTAACCTGGTGTTGTGAGACTTCTTGCTGTATTTACATCGGAATCATTATTAACCGTCAAAAGTAATTAGAGTAAAATTAATTACTGATACTTTTCTGTAAGAACTGTTTTTAATAATGAAATTTCACTGTAATGTGGTACACACATACTCAGTTTAACATGCAGTGGATTTCAATGACAACAGGTTAAGATTAGTCAGCCCACTTACTGTGTCCATTCAAAGTGTTTTCATGGAAACTCAAGCCACAGATTAAAATATAAATAGATTCACTCAATCCTGTGAACCATGCACGCACTTATCTTCTCCTAGCCCTCCTGCCCATCTCCATTCCCACCTCTCCACTGACAAATGCACCGTGGAATTTAAAATAAAACTAGACTCAACATAGTGATTTTAGTCAAATGTTTTAAATCTAGAAGAGCCTCCAAGTTGGGGCTTGAAGTTACAGCACCAGTTTAGCCTATGGTTATCAAGGTGGTATATAGGATTAAAGAAATTGAAACATGGGCTAGAAATGGTCACCAGAGGATTGTTAAGGGGCTGACTGACAATTCAATTGCCTACTAGCATTCCTTAAAGTGAATGCATGTCATTTTGGAGGGTAATGCCTCATTTGAGGATCTTTTAAATCAGAGACCAGTTGAACAAGAGTAAGCTGGAGCTGCAGAGGGTTTCAGGTATTGCTTAAAACCATTCCCAGCTGTCATTCCCTGCTGATTGTGATTGGTGCACTGTTCTTGAAGAGGGTCTTCAGACAGATGTTAGAAGGTTTTCTTGAACCTTTTGTCAAGCCTATACTAAGGGTGGAATTTTACCAGCTGGTCCTGCCATCCATGGGTGGAGCGAGCCCATAAAATTGTGTGAGGGCCGAGAAATCAGGATCACACCCGAATTTGTGGGTCTCGCGATTTTATGAGAGCTGGATTTCCAGTGAGGTCAGCCCAGAAATGGGCGAGAAGCTGAATCATTTACTTAAATGTATTGAAATGCTTATTTGCACATGTTAGCTTAATTGTCTGGGCTCGCTTGCCTTTATGGCCTCACTGAGAAATGATCCCTCTGGCAAGGGAAACATCTGCTCCCCATGAATGGGGAAAAATCATGTTGGCCTTACTAGTAGAACAAGAGGTCATTGAGACCAAGGGCAATGAGTGGGGGATCCCATTGGATGGTGCTAGCCTGGCACTGCCTGCCTGGCACCTTGGCACTGCCAGACCAGTACCTGAGCAGTGCTTAACAGGCATTATAGCACTGCTGTTCTATCAATATTCTTCTCAAATATTCATTCAGGAGTTCACAGAAAAAGCATAAGTTTACTCTACCATTGGATTGTAATAACATCCTCACACAGAAGTCTCAAGGGTTAAATTTAGGCTCCATTTAGACAGCTATGATGGGTAGAGATAACGACCTGAAAGTTGAACATTTAGTTAATATTCAGTGAGGTACTTGGTATGGGGGAATGATCTGTTCTTTCTGCGGGAGGATGATTATGAGGTTGGGGCTGCTCTCCTTGCCAGCTGGGGTCATGGGCCATCATTTTCCCTTGGAAGGGAGGTGGTCCTGTCAGTGCCGCAGAGATTGGGGCACCCTTTTTAAAAGGTATCCTATTGGCATAGGACCAACCATCATATTTTTAACTCTTTTATTTAGAGTTAAACTCTTGCTACTTTAGAAACATTTCTTCCTTTCTGCCTTTTATGTTATTACACTGTTGCCAATTTTATGATAATTTACAACGATAACTGTGATAACTGTTCCATGGGCTTTGGATTTCTCTCTAATTTTCCAGCAAATTTGTATCTTTCCCATTAGTTGGAGGCCTATGGAATATATCAAATCGTGTAATGACTCCTTTATTGTTTGTTAATTCCAATATAGAAACCCACTGTTAAAGCCATTCAAGTAGAAGCAAAAGAATGCTAAGGAAAGATCTTCAAATTGCAGCTGGGTCACCATCATGAGAAAGGCAAAGGCCATGATTCTCCCAATCGGTCTCAATCCCCCAGCCAGCAGGACAATGGAAGTTTTCCTGTTGGCATCAGCCATGTCCCTAGGTGGGAGGCACTCATCTATGCATCATGGGAAACACACTGGCCAGATCTGCTGTTCAGTGAACGGGATACCTTTTAAAAAGGGTGCCCCATTCTCTGCAGTCACTGAGATGACCCCGCCTCTCTTCCACAGTGAAAATTATAACACCCCAACTCCGGCTGGCAAGGGAAGCAACCTCAATCTCTCAACCATCTTCTCATGGAAAGAACGTGTCACTTCCCCGCTCCAAGTATCCCCATTGGATATTAACTGAATGTTCAGGTCATCTCTATCCATCATGGCTGTCAGAAATGGACCCTAAGCTTAACCTTTGAGATTTACGTGTGGGGATGTTATTACAATATCAAGGGCTCACAATAAAGAAGCTAATACAAAACTTATCTCAGACAGAAATGTTTTATTTTAGTGCACTGGCTTTTATGTTACATATATCCGTCACAATATTGGATCTGCATTTTCCATATTTGAAAGTTTATTTAAGTTTATTCGTCTGAATGAAAATAACATAGAGGCTGTAATAGAAGAGAAAACAGGCATTTAGTAAAGTGTAATGGATTAAACAAGCAAGTTCCCTAACACTATTACCAAGTAACAGAGCTAATCATCGTTGGCATAGGTTTACACTTCTGCTGACAGCTATAACCTCAGTTAAATGGGTAATTCAAGATGGGATGAAATAATAACAGCAATGAACTGTATGTGAACTATATATCTAGGCTACACCACCCCACCCGTTTGACTAAAGAGCACTACATGAGTAGGAAATGGAAGAAAAGCCATAAAACTAAATTTAGAAACAAATAAAAGAGATTAATTGACATGAGAATATTGTAGATTCAATAAATCTAGAAATGCTGGAAATGCTGTTTTGATGAAAGATCATCAACATGAAATGTTAACTCTCTAGTCTCTCTTTAGATGCTGTCTGATCTACTGAGTATTTCCAGAATTTTCTGTTTTTATAAAAGAAAGATTGATGTCTAACTGATATATTTTAAAGCAATTTTCTTTAGGGATGAGGCCTATCACAATCTATGAACATTCTGGTGGGTTATAGCTGAACTCCTTAACATATGTAATTAAAATGTAATTTTCTAGCCCCATAAGCGTAGAAAAACAAAATTTATAGAGTTGAGCTAACAACTCAATATACAACAGAATATATACAACAGAAGTATATACAATCATACATTATTATTACAAACTGGTTAAGTACTGCCATTGTAACATATTTGCTTTTACAAAAATGCCAGTCAAGTTGTTGAACAATTAATGTACACTTTGTTGCAATTTTAAAGTTTGAGACATATTTTGTGAATGAAAAGTTTTTTTGCTGCTAAGTCTCAACTTGGTGCGGAAAGGTCACAGCAAGCCAGAAAGATGCAGGTTAGCACTGTTGAAAACCTCAATTTTCATTCCGCACTTTAATCTGGAGAGACCTGGTGTCTTTTCCATTGGAGCAGAACAAATTGCTCTCCATTTTTTTGGACTGAAGCTTAAAGCATGTGTCTGTAAGTGGAGCTATTTATTTATTTTATTGGAACTTTAACCACAGTCTCTCCTCACCCAGCCATTCTCACTGCATGCTGTAGCCAATCTTTCACACTCAATTTAGACACGGTTGGCGAGGAATCATTATGATAGCAATTTAAAAATTACTTCTGCACAAATATGTGGTTTTGCAGCATGTTAAAAGTCTAAATAAAACACTTTCCATCATCACAAGCTGTAGGCCATGCCAATGCATGAATACTAAGTCAGAGGAAGAAAACAATACTGGAAATAAATTGCCAGTTTTACAAAATATTAAGTGGACAAGATTCTTATGACATAAAAGGCAGTATATTTATAGAGGACAATGCAATGATGCGACCAGTAATATGAAGAATTAATAACTTTATTTGCAGCTATTAACTTGTTAACATATATCTGCATTTAAAAAGTTCAGAAGATATAAAGTTTGTGCCACATCTCTCCTGGATAAGGTGCAGCAAATTTGATGAGAAAGTGTACCATTGACTTGATTTGCACTGGGAATCATGGCAATGTGAATGCTGGACAATAAATGTAATCTACTTCAATCCATCAAACTCATGATTATATTTTATTATTGCCTTTCTTTTCAAAAACTGCATTCATATCACTTCTTTCATAAACCCAGGATGTCCCAAGCTGCTTTGTGGTTGATTGAATGCTTTTGTGACAAAACTTTCCCAACACGGACTATACAAAGGTCCATTGACCTCAAGTGGGATTTTCCAGTCTTGGGGCAAGCACAGCTGGAAAATCCTGCCCCTAAAGTGTTATCTCCATTACAATGTAGGCAATGCAGCAACCATTTTGTGCACAGGAAGATCCCACAAACAGCAGTTGATATTGGCCAGATGAACTGTTCATTATTGATTTTGACTCTGAAATTGGTCATGCCCTCAAGAGTTAATTCCTCAGTTCTTCTTCTAAATAATGCCACTTCTTACATCCACCTGACAAGGCTAAGGGAACCGTTGTTTAATTCTCATCTGAGAAACAAGTGTAACCAACATTGAAACATATTATAGCAGAAATAATGGTGAGACTAACAACATCTGCTTTTATTTACACTGAAATTGTATACCAAACTCTGGTGACCACACATCCACAGTTAAATGCAGATATCTAACAACTGATGTCAAACTGAGTTGCTCATCCAAATCTCATGTGATAAAACTGTCTCCTCTGAATTATCACTCAAATATGATGAATCACACAAAGTTGTTTTAACAGCTGAAGTATGAATTATTGCCAAACAACCTCACTGCCACTGAAAATTCACTTTTAAAACTGCAGACTCATTCCTACAGATTTTAATTATTGTTGGAGATTTAAAGGAATAAAAAGATTGTTTCATTTTTTCTTTCTGTCTCATTTATCTCCACCTGTCTCTCTCTTCCTCTTTACAAATAATCCCTCTCTTTATTTTGCTTTTTGAACCTGAATTAATATTGAATTCATTATTCTAACTCAGACAGATTCTGCATCATGCATTAATAGTCCTTCATTCTGAATGTTTAAGGAGATACACAATTGCTTGTTGTGTTAAAACAGGTCCCACGTGCCCTTAGAGGACACTATGCTTTTTGGCTAGTTGACTAACAGGAACTACCAGTACAAAATCCCAGAGGAAGTCCGGGCAAGTACCAGCATAATGAATATCTAGTGCTGTTTGTTCAACACTAACCGTGAAATCTGGCTCATTGTATTATGTTGCATATTTATAAGCACATAATATAAATTACATTCATCTAACATGCAGATGTGTCCCACATTTTATATTGTGCACTCACAGTCATTTATGTGACAGTTACCTAAGATGGAGTGCAGGGAAATCTTTAAAAATCAAGTTTTCATGGGCCTTAGCCTCAGTTAAATATAAGAATCACTTTTTTCTTTTAGAAACAGGTAATAAGCCTTTAATTGTTTTGGAACATTACACCTATGTGACATCTTCTTACCATCATTCCCAATTTCCTATCCAATAGATCAGCTGAGATAGCTCTCATCTCTAAGTCTTGGATCAAATTAAGATATGGATACATAAAATCAAGGCTGACAATTCAGTGCAGTGCTGAGGGAATGCTGTATTTTTGAAGGTCCTGTCTTTTGGATGAGATGCTAAACTGCATTTTCCATCAGATGGATGTAAAAGATCCCATGGCATTATTTCAAAGAAGAGCAGGTGAGTTACCCCTAGTATCCTTTCGAGCCAACATTGATCCCTCAATCAATATCATACAGATAGATTATCTGGTTATTATCACATTGCTATTTGTGTGATCTTGCTGTGTACAAGTTCATTTCCTATATCACAATACTTTCTACACTTCAAAAATATTTCATTGGCTATAATGTGGTGTGAGACATCAGGTGGTCATAAAAAAATCTCTGAATAAATACTGGAACTTTTTGTATTTTTTCTATATACAATCATCCCTCTAGCCAGAGCTCGGATCAGACAGCGTGCACTGGAAGTATGTTGTACCGGAAAAGTCCTGAATCCATTTGTATTTCCGAGTTCAAGAACTGGATATGCCCCATTGTCAGAGCTGTCTTGGAATGGACACTGAGAAATAGGCTGGAATTTTACTGCCCTGCCCACCAAGGTAATCAGAGTGGGCAAAGGGCAGACCATGGAAAGGTCCATTGACTTCAGGGGGGCATTTTACAGTTTTGGGATGAATGAGGCTGTAAAATTGAGCCCATGATGCCCACCATCTTGAGACGTGCTTGTGCCTGTGCAGCTCCAGTAATCCTCATTTCTGGGTCACCCAAGGCTGCTAAGCAAAAGTTCCAAGGCACTGTTTCAGTGGCAATGCACATTTGGCCAGTCTCTGACATTTAGGCTCTTGATTCCTTGTGGTGCTCTTCAGTCCCCTGAAATCTCAGCTTTCCCTTCCAAAACCTGGTTATCCTTCTCCAATTTTTCAAGATGCCAAGAATCCCCACAGTCCTGTCAATTCCTGTTGCATCTTTTATTGTGGAAAATAACTGTTATTATAAAGTTGTATCTACACATAATGCTCAGAATGTGTTAAATTCAGAGGAGAACACAGAAAAGTAAACGTTACTACTCAGAATTTGTTTTAACAGTCTTTGTGGAATTTAATATTTTTCTATAATAATAGAAAGATGACTCAACTCATTTTACAAAACTCCTGATCAATCATCAGTTTGTCATTCTCTCATGAGGCATTACTATCCCCTGGTTAATTCCAATTATTTCCATATTGCAGAACATCACCACCACTCTGCTCTGTGACACTGTCTTAGTGAAAGTGGTGCATGAAGAGTGGAACACCACATGAGCCCACGCAAGGGGAAAGGCTATTCAGCCCTGCAGGATGAATTGACTAGGTACAAACTATGCTATCGTAGGCTCAGCTATGGGGCATCAGACAAATTTAGCAGAGTTGGTGGTGGAGTCAAACCGAAGAAGGGAAAAGCTTGCTGTGATTGACATGAACTGAACAACCATCTGCAGGTATCAAAGCATTTGCAATCAGTCTGAATCAACAATGCCCAACTGGGTGGCATGGTAGCAAGTGGTTAGCCTGCTGCCTCACAGCTCTTGGGATCTGGGTTCGATTCTCAACTTAGGTCACTGTCTGTGTGCAGTTTGCACATTATCCCCGTGTCTGTATGGGTTTCCTTTGTGTGCTCTGGTTTCCTTTCACACTCCAAAGATGTGTGGGATAGATTGATTGGCCATGGTAAATTGTTCCCTAGCATCTCAGAATGCACAGGTTAGAGGGATTAGTAGGGTACATATGTGGGATTACGGGGATAGTGTCTGGGTGGGATTGTTGTTGGTGCAGACTTAATGGGCCAAATGGTCCCCTTTTGCACTGTAGGGATTCTATTATTCTATGAACCAAATAATTGAAATGACAGAAAAGTAAATACACTGAGCTCTAGGCTTCCAAAATGGAAATAAGCTTCTCCAAGAAAATGCTATTGAGGGGGTTACAACGCAACAGACAACTGAGTAAAAAGCAACACTTCATTGTTGATTGTACTTTCTTTGTGCAAAATGGCACTTTTACAATTTACCTTGAGGGCATTAGTAGTCAATGACATAGGGTTGGATTGGGGTTAGATATAAATTAGACTATGCGGGAGTACATTCACATCCCTGAAGCATTATCATGAACCAGGGGGATTTTTACAATCTGGCTGCTTTCCTGGTCATTTTCCTCCTGACATCGTACAAATTACCATTACTAGCTATAGTGAATGCAATTTCACCAATTGACATGGTGGGTTTTGAAATCACTACCATCTGGATTCATAGCTCCATATCACTACTCTATCCAATACAATAGCCCATAACTTCCTCCTAGTGATGGAAAGCCATGGGCCGCCAGAAATAGGAGAATTCTTTGCCAATTTACCTGCATGGAAAAGGGCCCAATTGAACTCCCAATGGGAGCAGCAGCCTTCAGCAAAACAGTCTCCACATGCCCCAGTAAGGCAAAGGAAGACTAGCTGTGAGCCCTTATGATGGGACCTGATTGGGAATGCCCACTGAGGGCACATTTCCAAGCAGCAGTTTTAAAGTGACGGCAGCAAGAGCAAAAGGATTCCTTTCTATTTTTAAGATACATTGAAGCTTTTCAAAATTTTTTCAGTTATTTGTTTTAAACAATTAATGCTATTGCTACTGGCTCATTTAAAGTGTAATTTTTAATTTTACGTTTTATGATTGAAGATGATTATTATTCAATATTTATAAGTGAACGTGGGTTTTATTATTTGTTTTAAATTTGTGGTACTACTACATGAATCTGCAATATTATTATATAACTCTATGGGCCTGATTTTACCATCAAGTTTGCCCATTTACAGGCGCAAAAACTTGGTAAAATCGGGCATGAGGCGAGTAGCGCGATCTGTGCTTGCCTCAGCACCAGTTCCCCCTTTACTAAGGCCTGAAAATACCCACAATCAGGACTGCACCTGAAATGGGTGCAATGGCCATTTAAACGTATTTGCATGTGTTTAAATTTATTTAATGCCCAACCTTACCAGCACTTCCCCCTTTACCACTATGTTCATTCATCCAGAATTTGCATGAAACAGACATGCTCTACAAAACTAGTAAGGAGGCAAATGCCGAGCGTCCAATGGCTCTCTGCTTGAGAGTGGGGAGGGGGGGTGGGGCAGGAGAGGAAGGGTCCACTGCCACTCAGTCTGTGATCAGTGAGGGAGCAGAGGGGTTCTGCTGCCACTTTGTCTATGATTGGTGATGGAGAAGGGGGTGTCCGTTGCCACTCTGCCTGAGATTTGTGAGGGAGAAAGGGGGGTCCGCTGCCATTCTGCCTGAAATCAGTGAGGGGGAAGGACGGGTATGCTTCCACTCTACCTGAGATCAATGGGGTGGATAGGGATGTCCACTGTCACTCTGCCTAAGATCAGAGAGGAGAAGGGGGTCTCCACTCGCATTCTGCCTGGGACTGGTGGGGGGACAAGGGGGAAGGAGGAGGGGCTCACGATCTGTCTGGGTGGTGGATGGGGTGGGGGGAATAAGGGGGTCAGTAGTGTTGTAGGCCTGGGGCAATATCTATGGGGCCGGGGAAGGAATTATCCAGCCCAGAAGAGATATGGCAGGGGAGTTGCATTCTATCATTTCTTTTCTGTGCACGTGCAGTTGGAGGCACCGATCAAAGCTGCAGTGTTTTGGGGGCATTAAACCCTACCCACAGGCTTCTGCAATGCAACTCAGAATTGCTGATATTTCTTTCAGGCAATGTGCGCATGGGGGTGTCTGAGAACGGGTCTAAAAGTTGGATCTGAAACACTCAGCACTTTTAGAATCAAAATGGTAAAATAGGGCGATATGGTGTGCTTAAACGTATCGGTATGTTCTCATTTAGAATAAGACTTAAAATTCCAATTTCTGACTGTGAAAGTTAAGAAAAGGAATAATGGTTCTTGCAACCATTATAATGCAATCTTGATAACACACAATGATGCCTCTTGTATGTCTTTTTGCTAACTTTCTGAGGTGCATTAAAATGCTGTTACCTTGGAGATGATTCTGACCTTGTCAAAAGTGTTATAATGGAAAAGAGTCCCCTAAGGCACAAGCTTTCAGCTGTCTCTAGAAGTTCTTAAACATGATAGCAACATTTTTAAAAGACATTTATATGTTGTTTTGTTTTATATTGTTTATTGGTGCAGTTATGTCTTCATTTAAACATTTTCCTGTTCAAATATGTTGTTTACTTCAATTATATTAGTTATAGTTATCTTGTATTTAAATGCTGTGTTTTGATGTTGCAATAAAACATTTGTAGTAGTCCATAAAGTTCAATGAAAACCACTTATTAACAAAAATTGTTATAAATATAATTTTTTTTTTATCATATTGACATTTAACTTAATGTTTAACTTAAGCAACTGGAGTATGACATTTGGAATAAGACCTACCTCAACTTTTTGACAACATAATATATTTTTTAACTTTACCACAATCATTCTGTTGTCTTATTTTTGTAAATAGGAAGGGAGGGAAGGGAATGAGGGATGAAGAGAGGGAATGAGGGAGGGAGAGAAGGAAATGAAGGATGGAGGGATGAAGGAGGGGAGGAGAGAAGGAGGGAAGGAAAGGCATATTGTTAATTTTAAAACCTCAACAAAAAGCAGCAGTTACCAGGCGATCTTGAGATCATATTTTCAATGTGCACTGAATTCTGCAATACCTGTCAGAAATATAGTTCACATCAGCTTACAGGAGGCTTGCATATGTCATCTAAAACATTAAACTTTCCGAAAGCATTTGAAATAGCCAATTGCATATTTTTCACAGTACATACATCAAACTCGCTACTTAAGAGGCTTCTAAGAATCAACATTGCGTCACGGAGTCTCTTAAAACTGGAATGTACAACATTGCTTAAAATACGTGGCAAAATCCAAATGGACTTTAGCTGAAACATATTAGATACTTCAAACTCACTTTGTTGCATATGAAAGTATATTTATGGAATTAACAGCATAATGACAAACCAAAATTTAGAAAAACGTTTTTCTTTCAATTTCTGTACACTTTTAAACACATTTACTTTAGCCCACCTAAAGAAACTCTCTGATATGTCTGCTGCTACTGCTGACCGTAATAAGAACAGAAACAAAAATGTCTGAACAAGCAGATGTAAATACTGATCCATCGTCGAAGCAAGCAGGCAAAGTTAGCATTGTCCCATTATTTTTCGGTGCTTCCCCACAGAACTTTAAAAGAAAACAATTGGAACTTTAAATGTGACACATTTGTCCGTGCATTGGGACTTTCGCACAGACCTCAGACATAATGGCAGCTTACAATCTCCATACACCTCGAAATTTCATGAAAGGGATGGGCAAGTGACCTAAAACCTTGTCCTCTGATCAAATAGAAAATACACAAGGGTTGAAAAGAGGAATCACGTACACATGCATTACCAAGACCAAGATTCACCTTGTGTACTTTTATGAATGTACCTCATGGCCCAGTTTTTTGGCTCTGGGACAGAGCCATCAGACTGCGGAGAATTCCTGGCTCTGTGAACTCAACATGTACTGCGGCAATTCTGAATTTTATTCGGGGGGAAGAGAGGTGCTGGAAGTCAGGCTCGCTGTCCCTGGGAAGATCATGGAGTCTGCCAGGAGCAGAGGTGGACTGCACAGAAGGGCTATCTCTGTGCTCTGGCACTTGCTTGAACCCAAGAAAATTATTGAAACTAATACTAACCCTCAAGCCTCTCCACTTTTGAGGCCCTCATACATTCCCTAAGCATTATCAACGCTGACCTTAGCCTCCTCATGCCCGCTACCCACCCATATCCCTAGGAGGGGAATTTCAGGTTTCATGGTTGGAAAATTCTTCTCGGGTTTCATAGTCCTGGTCAACCAAAATCCCACCTCAGTAGAAGCTGTTGATGTTCAAATGGCCAGCTGCCACCATAAATCGTGCATTTGCCAACCCCAACCTGATCATTCCATTAAAACAGGAAATTCCATGTTCGGGACGGAATTTAGGATTTCCAGGCTCATTCACCATTTTCATCATGGACAGCCTCTCCGTCATGGTAAAAATCTGGGTCCATGCCTCCAGCTTTTTTGAAAGTACGTCTGGTGTTTCTCACTCAACACATGTATTGGGCCACAGGGGAAAAGAATTGCCATAGTAATGGTTACCTGGTAGAACACAAGTACAGCACTAAAATTATGCAACTGTATTCCGACATATTTTCCCTTTTTGATGCTATTTAAATTGAATTCTGATTCTTGGTAGATCAACACTATCAAATGAAATAAATAAAATTGTTCTTTCTCACAGCAACACAGGATTTGACCAATCAATCTTTTGAGTCTGTTCTAACCTTCAGCAATATCCTTGGTGGAGCTGCATCTTAAATAGTGTGTGCAGTTACAGTCTTCTTATTGAAAGAAGGATGTAAATGTGTTTGCGACAGTTAAGATACCTGAAATGATGTACCTGGAATGAGCAACTTGACTTACGAGGATATGTTGGACAGGCTGGGCAAGTTTCCACTGGCGTTTAGAATAGTGAGAGATGACTTGACTGAAGTATATAAGATCCTGAACAGTATTGAAATGGTGAATATTAAAAAGATGCTTCCTTTAGTGTGTGCACCCAGAACTAGGAAACACTATTTTAAAATTAGGGGTCAGTCTTTTGAGACAGAAATGTGAAGAACATTTTTCTTTGGAGTTCTGTGCCTCAGAAGGCAGTGGAAGCAGGATCACTGAACATTTTTAAGACTGAGATTGATAGATACTCGTTAGGAAAGGAAATTACAGATTATTGGGAGTAGATGTGCACATCAAAACTAACAGACAAGCTAATTTCTTATTGAACGGCAGAGCAGGCATGAGGGGCCTAATGGCCTATGTTTGCTTCTATTTCATATGTTTGCATCAAAACTGACATCTTTCTTAACTCCATTCATCCCTTTGATTTTCCATAACTTTTAATAACTGTGTCTTCCCGAAATCTATTGATCTAAAAATGAAAGGACATTTTGGCTTCACCTTCTCTGAGCTTCAGGGCACAAGTGAAAAGAGTTTATTTACTAGTGCCACAAGTAGGCTTACATTAACACTGTAATGAAGTTTCTGTGAAAATCCCCAAGTCACCACACTCGGGTGCCTGTTCGGGTACGCTGAGAGAGAATTTAGCGTGGCCAATGCACCTAACCATCATATTTTTTGGACTGAGAGGAAACTAGAGAACTCAAAGGAAACTCAAGCAGACACGCAGAATGTGCAGATTTTGCACAGATAGTGACCCAAGTTAGAAATCAAACCCAGATCCCTGGCACTGTGAAGGAACAGTGATAACCAGTGTGCCACCGTGCTGCCACTGAGAGATTTTGTCGACCACTTCCATCCAAGTTTCTCTTTGTGGGGTGGCTCTTCAATCCAAAGGGGACATGTCACTATACTATAAAGTCCCCCATGCAAAGCTTCTGGAGAAGGTGAGAGGGCATGGGATCCAAGGGGCTTTGGCCTCATGGATCCAGAACTGGCTTGCCGGCAGAAGGCAGAGAGTGGTTGTGGATGGGTCTTGTTCTGCATGGAGGTCGGTAACCAGTGGAGTGCCCAGGGATCTGTTCTGGGACCCCTGCTGTTTGTCATTTTCATAAATGACCTGTATGAGGAAGTGGAGGAATGGGTTAGTAAGTTCGCCGACGACACAAAGGTCGGTGGTGTTGTGGATGGTCTGGAGGGATGCCAAAAGTTGCAGCGGGACATAGACAGATTGCAAGACTGGGCGGAGAAGTGTCAGATGGACTTCAATGCAGATAAATGTGTAGTGGTCCATTTTGGCAGAAATAATGGGATGAAGGAGTACAATATAAGGGGTAGGAGCCTTAGCTGTGTTGTAGAGCAGAAGGATCTCGGAGTCCGGGTCCATAGGACTCTTAAATCAGCCTCGCAGGTGGAGGAAGTGGTCAAGAAGGCGTACGGTGTACTGGCCTTCATTAATCGAGGAATAGAGTTTGGGAGTCAGGAGGTAATGATGCAGCTCTATAAGACTCTTGTCAGACCCCACTTGGAGTATTGTGCGCAGTTCTGGTCACTATAGGAAGGATGTAGAGGCAATTGAGAGATTGCAGAGGAGATTTACAAGGATGCTGCCTGGACTGGGAGGCAGGCCTTATGAAGATAGGTTGAGGGAGCTAGGACTTCTCACTGGAGAGACGTAGGTTGAGAGGCAACCTGATAGAGGTTTATAAAATGTTGAGAGGAATAGATAGGGTGGACTCTCAGAGACTATTTCCCCGAGCTGAAATGGTCACTACAAGAGGACACAGATTTAAGGTGCAGGGAAGAAAATACAAAGGAGATGTCAGGGGTAGGTTTTTCACTCAGAGGGTGGTGAGTGAACGGAACCGACTGCCGTTGGAGGTTGTTGAGGCAAACTCACTGGGGTCTTTTAAGAGACTTCTGGATGAGTATATGGAAAAGAATAGGATAGGGGGTTATAGATAGGTCTGTGGACTGGTAGATGTGATCGGCGCAACTCGTGGGCCGAAGGGCCTGTTTGTGCTGTATTGTTCTATGTTCTATAGTAACTACAGTCCTACAGGAAATACTGACATCAAAAAGGGCACTTTGTTTGTCGAACACTACAAGAGTACATTAAGCTGTTTCCCAGAGTACAATAACTTTATGGAGATAAACTGCCACCTCAGGGTTTACCAGCCCTGATGTGGCAGAGTTTTATCAGCCCTCAAATATTAATAAACATGTTATCAAATATGAAGTTGTTGTTTAATCAGGGTTATGTCTTAAACATAGGGCTCAATTTTATGTACCCTCAATGGGCTTGTTCACTAGAGAGAGGGAAGGGGAGATGGATATGAAATGGGTGCTCATCCCACTGCCACCCTCCACCGCAGAGGTCAGGATGACATCTGATAGTAGCTGTGATTGAAGTGCCAAAAGGATGGGAGTAAGCATTCTTGTTCCTTGTGGGCCAAAAGGCATGCTGTAAAGTAACTTACTTTCTCCTCGAGGGCATCCTCATCACACAATGGCTGCTTGATTTCCCAGAGTCCAGGAATCATAGCTTCCAGTTTCATTAACATGGTTAAAATACCAATCTGCCTTCTAGGAACAGGTTGATTGCTCACTTAGGACTTGCCTGAGTAAAACATGGAAGTCAACACATGGGAGCTAGCTTTTCAACATGTTTCCATTTCTTCCCTATTTTCATTCTCCCTTGGTACCCAATCTCATCCACTGCACCATGTTAAAATTGCTTTGACTGCAGCCAAACATCTTCCTCTTTCCAGTTTTTTTGGATATAAAAGCTAACTTTCCATTAGCATTCCAATTGTTAGAGTCAGGAATTGATAGTTTACAGTTTCTCCTCTTTCTTAAATAATGGAGTTATATTTGCAATTTTTCAATCCGAAGGAACAATGTCTAAATCAGTGGAGTTTTAGAACATAGAACATAGAACATTACAGCACAGAACAGGCCCTTCGGCCTTCGATGTTGCGCCGACCAATATAAAAAGCAATGCCCCTCCAAACTAAACCATTCCCTTCTCTTCCATATACTTATCAACTAACCTCTTAAACGCCACCAAACTTGGCGCATCTACAACTGCTGCAGGCAGGGCATTCCACTCCCGAACCACCCTTTGGGTAAAGAACCTACCTCTGATATCCGTCCTATAACTATCACCCCTTAATTTAAAGCTGTGTCCCCTCGTGCTAGCTTTCTCCATCCTAGGGAAAAAGGCTATCACTGTCCACCCTATCTAAACCTCTAATCATCTTATATGTTTCGATTAGGTCCCCTCTTAGCCGCCTCCTTTCTAACGAAAACAACCTCAAATCCCTCAGCCTCTCTTCATAAGACCTGCCCTCCATACCAGGCAACATCCTGGTAAACCTCCTCTGTACCCTCTCCAATGCCTCCACATCTTTCTTATAATGTGGGGACCAGAACTGCACACAATACTCCAAGTGCGGCCGCACTAGAGTTTTGTACAGTTGCAACATGACGTTGCGGCTCCGAAATTCAATCCCCCTACCAATAAAAGCTAAGACTCCGTATGCCTTCTTAACAACCTTATCGACTTGATTGCCAACTTTCAGGGATCTATGCACACATACACCAAGATCCCTCTGTTCATCAACACTATTAAGAGTCCTACCATTAGCCCTATACTCTACACATTTGTTATTCCTGCCAAAGTGAATTACCTCACACTTTTCCACATTAAACTCCATTTGCCACCTCTCGGCCCAGCTCTGCAACTTGTCCAAGTCACTCTGTAAACTAAAACACCCCTCTTCACTATCTACCACTCCACCGACTTTAGTGTCATCTGCAAATTTACTTATCCATCCCTCAATACCCTCATCCAGATCATTTATAAAAATTATAAACAGCAGGGGCCCCAAAACAGACCCCTGAGGCACACCACTCGTCACCGAACTCCACGATGAATATCTCCCATCAACCACCACCCTCTGTCTTCTATCTGCTAGCCAATTCCTAATCCAATTCGCTAAATCACTCTCTATCCCATACATCTGCATGGGTGATTATGGCCAAGATGTCTGGAATTTCTTCACATGTTTCTACTAAAACCCAGGGTTGAAATAGTCAGATCCTAGGGAATGTGAGTTCTGACAAAATAATTATGCAACAAACGTAGCTGCCTCTCAAACTCAAACAGAGCCTGTTAATATCATGAATATCTCTATTTCAATACTGTGTTCCTTTATAGACACGTAAAACCTGTCCTATGAAGAGCTTGACATGGCTACCAGCAGAATCCCCAGGACAATATAGTTTTATCCACTAGGGTATATTAATGAGATATGGCCTTCTTGCAGCGGAGACTACCATGGTAAGAAGTCTCACAACTTATTTGGTAGCAAAAGCCACTTGCTTTCGGAGCACTGTCCCTTCATCAGGTGAGTGGGAGTTCTGTTCACAAACAGAGCATATAAAGACACAAACTCAATTTACAAAATAATGATTGGAATGCGTCTTTACAGCTAATCAAGTCTTAAAGACACAGACAACGTCAGTGGAAAGAGCGTTAAGCACAAGTTAAAGAGATATGTATTGTTTCCAGCCAGGACAGTTAGTGAGATTTTGCAAGCCCGGGCAAGTTGTAGAGGTTACAGATAGTGTGACATGAACCCAAGATCCTGGTTTAGGCTGTCCCCATGTGGATGCGGAACTTGGCTATCAGTCTCTGCTCAGCGACTCTGCACTGTTGTGCATCGTGAAGGCTTCCTTGGAGAATGCTTACATGAAGATCAGAGGCCGAATGCCCATGACCACCAAAGTATTCCCCAACAGGAAGAGAGCAGTCTTGTCTGGAATGAGCAGTGTTCATTCATTCATTCTCGTAGTCTGCATGGTCTCCCCAATGTAACATGCTTCAGGACATCCTTTCCTGCAAGGTAGCAGGTAGACAACATTGGCCGAGTTGCAAGAGTACGTACCGTGTATCTGGTGGATGGTGTTCTACATAGAACATAGAACATAGAACACTACTGCACAAACAGGCCCTTCGGCACACAAGTTGTACCGATTATATCCCTACCTACCAGGCCTAACTATAACCCTCAATCCCATTAAATCCTATGTACTCATCCAGAAGTCTCTTAAAAAACCCCAACAAGTTCACCTCCACCACCACCAACGGCAGCCGATTCCACTCACTCACCATCCTCTGAGTGAAAAATTTACCCCTGACATCTCCTCTGTACCTACTCCCCAGCACCTTAAATCTGTGTCCTCTCGCAGCGACTGTTTCAGCCCTGGGAAATAGCCTCCGAGAATCCACTCTATCTATACCTCTCAACATCTTATACACCTCTATTAGGTCGCTTCTCATCTTTCGTCTCTCCAGGGAGGAAAGACCTAGCTTCCTCAACCTTTTCTCAAAAGGCATGCCTCCCAATCCAGACAACATCCTTGTAAATCCATATTTCAGGCAACAAATTTTAGACTGAAGTGCTCAATGATTATTCTGGAAAGACAAGATGAACCTTTTTACAAGACACTGTTACAAGCTTGCATTTCAGTGTCACACTGTCAGCCCTAAATCAGCTGAAAACACAAAGGTCCAAGGTTGGATCTTTCTGAATTTATGGCACTTACTTGCAAAGACCATCTGGAGGTAATGGGACAGTGCTGCTGTTAATTATGAAGTCATTTGGATTGTCTGTACTGAACCATATACCTGAAAGTTTAAATCAAAGCTGCATAGGGAAAGGCTTAGAAGAAAGAAAATCATCCTTGCTCCCACAGCATTCTGTTCCAGACTGAAGATAAAGCAGTTTATTGCGATTACTTGTGATGTGTGGGATTTTAAATTACAAAATGCTCTCTTGCAGAGTAGTGGTAAGATAAAGATGACAGCTTGACGTTAATCTATTGACTCGTCTGGGTGGTCAGTCAAGAAATACTAAGCCCCAGCCTATTCAAATAAACTCTGATGTACTGAATTAAAACATCAAGAACCGCAGAACAAAGTGTTATATCAGGATTCCTATCTCGTTCTGCACAGAATGCCATGTCAGATGTTTACCTTCAGCTTCACTGCAAATGCAAGCAAAATATTTCAAAACCATTTGCTATCTTTATTGAAGTTGAGATGCAATCATTTTCAGACTTAATACTGAATTACTTTTCAGCATGCAACATAATAATAGAATTTCCATTACAGAGTATGATAAAAATGAATACTTTGCCCAAGTCACGATGATGGCCATAATTACAATTTATAAATATTAAGGAATAATGATGGGCAGATATGAGAAACTGTTGTGCCCAGTAAATAGATGTGAAACAGGAGAAATGAGGCCCCATTTTCCTGGACCATCATTGCGTGTTGCCAGGATGCCTAAAAGACATCTGACCTTCACCCTACTTGTAACTGCAACACTATATTCTATTCTGCCCCCTTTCCTTTTCCCCTACACACATTATGAACAGTATGTTTCGCCTATATAGCACGCAAGAAACAACACTTTTCACTGTATCCCAATACATATGACATTAATAAATCAAATCAAATTAAAATGTCCTTCTTATTCAATGATACCCAAATGAACAGAAATGGTTTGTTATCCCCCTGATAGAATCAGGTAATTGTGGAAAGGTTGAGGTGGGGAGATCATTGCATTATGTCACATTTACCAGCAATGAGGGTAACTAGAAGCAATCCTTATCAACCACAGATTGATTTCAGATTCTTCTTCCTCAAAACTTAAGGAGAGCATCCAAATTCCTCGTATAAGAAGGGAATGCCTTTTTAAAATCCATGATTAATACCATCCTAATAAAATTAGAAACTGAATAATTCTGTTCCATTGTCTCATACTTTTGTTGCTAGAGCTTTAATTATGAAAGTAAATGAAGGGCTCCTCATCTGCACCTTTGGTTCTCCGATTGGGTGCATGGGGAGCACTCGTTGGGAACTGTTGGAACATAGCGCTGTTGTTTCTTCCACTGTAGTAAATGAATGGCCATTCAGTTGGTGCAAGCCCTTGGTCTTCTGTTGTGTGCTTCACACATCTACAGTAAAACTGTACAATGAATCAGAACATTGCTCTGTCTTCTTTTTCATCACTGGCAATATTTAATATTGCAGATCTTAACATGTTTTAAAATCTTACTCAAAAATGTAAAAGTTTGAAAATATAGGCTTATAATCGGCAGTGGAAAATAGCCATGTTGAATACCATTACTGTTTACCGCAATATATCTCTATCTCCCCTTGTAGCCTCTGAAAAAATCTAATTCCTTATCACTGAATATTCTTTAAACCCACATTAATACAATTGTCAGGTGACAGTTCATCAACCACAAACTTTCTTCTCTCCACAGATGCGGACTGACCTGCTAAGTGTTTCTAGCATTTTCTGTTCTTTTTCTATATTACTCTTGTTTGAATCATACATAGTTGTTAATGTTTTAATGTACATTATTTATCATCATAAACTGATAAAATGAGCAATTATAAGTTTGTGAAGTTGCTCTCTCTGCACTTTGCATGAAGAAGTTAATCCATTTGAAATACAAAGGATAATGCTCCCATTAAAATGGTAAGGCAGATATTTGACATAACAATATTTGTATGATAGCAACACCAACATTAATTCTATTTCAATGTACATTAATTATTAAGGGTAATTCTTTTGGCGGATCTCAGTAGGGAGTAGAATCACAGGAAACTCATCTCAAGAAATGACAAAAAACCAAGTAAACTGACAAGATATTAGGCCTGTGTATCCAAAAATTTACAGCTATGCATATTCTGAAGTTGTCATTCACTCTTACATGAGCTGAATAACAGAATCACAGCTGTTAAGGGATTTTTACCCTAACAAATTTACAAACAAATTTACACTTATACAGAACCTTTCTCATATGAAATGTTCTGGTGCAAGGGGGTATTACAGGATACTAAGCAGGAATTCTGAGATGGAAGTAAGAATTTATCACTATACTAAACCTGAGAATGTTGGCAAAAAGATAATCATTAATTTATGATGCAAACTAACAATATTTATTGGACAACAGAGATTGATACTGAACATTTCATTAGTCAAGACATGATATGATACACAAGTTCAATATGCACCAGTCTGTCTTTCCAATGGAGCCATAGATTTCTGGGGTTTTCTATTCTTTGTTTCTTGAATCTGGACTCTTGATTCATGACATTGCTCACCAGATTAATTCTAACATACGTGGTTAGCTCTTTATAGCTTTAAGTCTCCAACTCCAGTAGACCTTTTCCGATCTCAACTTCCCTGTTGACCTTAACTGCTGAAGCTTCCAGTCCACATTAAATGCTGAAGCTATACACTTCACAGCTGCCTGCTGTTGAGTTCTCATTTATTCTTTTTCTCTCTCAAGGCTATTACTTACTTTCAAGACAATCCTGTCTGATCTCAATACTGGATTCTTATAGCAATCCTCAACCTGTGACAAATTTTGAGTTACTACTTGGTTCTTAAGGCTACCCGTCAAAATGTAACAGATCTGACGACCTCCGATTTCCTATACAAATGTTAACTTTCAAGAAAATGCCCACTGCTAAATCTGTTTCCTGGCAAATGCTCCCCAGTAAGTATCCTGTAACCAACAATAACTCTTGGCAAGTGTATAATCCTTAGTAATGACCCCCCATGTTTGCAGGTAGCTTTGCAACATTTGATCAAAGTATGTGCACCTGTATCAACATAACTAACCACATCTCATCCAAAATTTTCAACTCTTGATTAATGGGAAAAGTGCTCCCAGCTTCCCCACAAGAAGAATTTGTATCCCAAACAGAACCTACTCTGGAGTTGAATGGTAGCCATGAGATTACAAACTTCTGCATTGTAGTTATACATAAATAAACATTGCAGTTGTTATTTAAAAAGAGGACCAGGAGCAGCTAGCCCAAGGATCATTCTTCCAGCCAATCAGTTAAAAGCCTTAACTTCCCCTTCTAACAGCTGAACTATCTTTTGCACGTAAGCAGAAGGCCTGGAACATCATCTTCAGACCAGCTTCCCGATCATTAAACTTTCTTAAAGCTGCATTGCAGCACACGACACTTGAAGAGGTACCAATATTATGAGTCAAGGCAAGATTTTTAACACAGAGGGAGGTGGGTGCCTGGAGCCCGCTGCCAGGGGAGGTACTGGAACCAGATACGATAGTGATTTTTAAGTGGTGTTTTGCCAACTACATAAATAGGATGGGAATGGAGGGATATGGTCCCCAGGAGGGAATGAGGTTTTAGTTCAGTCCGGAAGTATGGGTGGTGCAGGCTTGGAGGGCCAAAGGGTCTGTTCCTGTGCTGTAATTTTCTTTGTTCTGTGTTCTTTGAACAACATATCCCAAAACTTTTTTTTAAATCCCAATGACCCACACAAGTTAAAACTTCTCAGCACTTAGTTTATGTCTAGTCCAATTTGATAACTTAAGCTTTGTTAATTACACCAATATTTCAGTGAGGTAACATCTAACAAGGAAGGCAATTAAGGATTCAGGCAAAGCTTTCAAGGTTTTTGAGGGCTGAAGCAATACAACAAGCTGAAGAAATATAGGGAGAGCATTTCAGAATGAAGTCTGTGATACTGAAATAGAATAGAGACAAAGACAGACTGAGAGAATATTTCCTTGCTATTAGGAACTTTAAATGTTTTTAAAATCCAAAGCTAATCCTAATACCCTGCTCTCTCCCTATAACTCTTAATATTGCTTTGTGTCAAATATTTATACAGCCATCATAAAGTTACGTAGGGAATAAAATCTAGACTTTTATAGATTGCGTTAACACATTTGATACAAAAATGGATCACTTCAAATAAATTTGAAAGTGTTTGTAACATCCAGACTTTTCTTAAAGAACAATCTTTATTAATTAGTTAAGATAGTATTCCATTTCTTCATTTTTAAAGAGATTATTTTTATGTAATAACTTCCTATGACTTAGATACTTTTCTGCCTTACCTAGGCTGCACAGATATCAGTGAAGGAAAGATTTAAAAGCTATGGAATAAATATGGGGTGATATTTTACAACCCTATCACTGTGCGTGTGTGGCAATAAGTCCTGCAAGTCATTCAAAAGTCCACTGACTTCAGTGGGACTGGAAGATTCAGTTGGCAGGGCTGGCAGTAAATTTCCTCCATGGAATCTTGAATGTAGGAAAGAAAATCATTGACATCAAACAAATCCTGAAAGAAAGATCTATGGTGCAAATCTCATTAAGTGCCTTTTATTCTGCCTGATAAATGTTATTTATTTTTGGACCTTTGACGCTATCGATCAAGTAGTGTTAGTCATTTAAGGAATTTAAATTTGTAAATTGGCTCCAACCAAACAGAGTGAATGCAAAATGTCAAAATGTTGAGTAAGGACTGAAAGATTCTTACTTAGAGTTTAATAAATAGGCCAGTATCTCTGCCAGATTAATTTTGTTCCCCTTTTCACCTTCAGTTGGTACTCATTCAAAATAAAATTTGTGTTCACAAGGAAATATGGAGCTGGCTCCTTCAAACTATGTCAAGTGAAGATTTTTGAATTCCCAGTGCAATGAAATGATAAAAATGGGACTAAATCTTACCAAAAAATGACAGGGTATTCTTTCCAATGAGAAATTCAACATGTTACTCTCCAGATCTTGCAACATTGCCAATCAAAATCAAGGAAGTGTGTTTCACGCTATCGTACAGGGATGGGGCTGCAACTGGAGGTGAGCTGAAGTGGCTTGTGAGCCATTTTATTACTAAGATGACACTGTCAGTGCTAAAGCAATTGCACTATAGAGCCATTTTTATGGCCTACTCCTCCAATTGGGCAACTGAATTATGATCAAAACAAGTTAGTGTAAATGCTGGAATTTGAAATGAAAACAGAAAACGCTACAAAGTCCCAACAGATCTGACAGCATCTGTGCAGAAAGGATACAGCTAACCATTAAGAGATTATAAGAGATCAAATTGGATCTATTAATGGGCCACTGTCAGCAGCCTTCTTAGCCATATTACAATCATTTAGATTCAAAGAACAAAGGAAATTACAGTACAGGAACAGGCCCTTCAAGCCTGCACCAACCATGCTGCCCGACTGAGCTAAAACCCCTGGCCTTCAGGGGGATATATTCTACTATTCCCATTCTATTCATGTATTTGTCAAGAGGCGCCTTAAAACCCACTGTTGTATCCACTTCCACTACCTCCTCCGGCAATGAGTTCCAGGCATCTACAACCCTCCCTCTAAAAACTTGCTTCATACATCTTCTTTAAACCTTGCCCCTTGCAACTTAAACCTATGCCCCCTAGTAATTGACTCTTCACTCTACGAGGAAGCTCCTGACTATCCACTTTGTCCATGTCTCTCATAATCCTGTAGACTTTGATCAGATCACCCCTCAACTGCTGTTGTTCCAGTGACAACAAACCAAGTTTCTTCTCTTAGCTAATGCCCTCCATACCAGACAACATCCTGGTAAATCTTTTCTGTATCTTCTCCAAAACTTCCATATCCTTCTGATAGTGTGGCGACTAGAATTAAACACTATATTCCAAGTGCGGCCTAATTAAGGTTCCAGAAGCTGCAACATGACTTGTCAATTTTTAAACACAATGCCCAGCCAATGAAGGCAAGCATGGTGTATGTTTTCTTGATGACCTTCTCCACCTATGTTATCACTTTCAGTGACTTGTGTACCTGTACACCCAGATGCCCCTGCCTATCAATATTCTTAGGGTTCTGTCATTTTCTGTACATTTCCTATCTGTATTAGACCTTCCAAAGTATGTTATCTCACATTTGTCCAGATTAAACTCTATCTGTCATATCTCTGCCGAAGTCTCCAACCAATCTATGTCCTGCTGTATCCACAGAAAGCACTCATTGTTATCCACAAATCCATCAACTTTTGTGTCATTCGCAAACTTACTAATCAAACCAGTTACATTTTCCTCTAAATCATTTATATATATTACAAACAGAAAAGTTCCAGCACTGATCCCTGAGTGACACCACTTGTCACAGCCCTCCATTCAGAAATGCACACTTCCATTGCTACCCTCTTATCTCCTATGATTGAATCAGTTCTGTATCCACCTTGCCAGCTCACCTCTGATCCCATGCAACTGCAACTTCTGCACCAGTCTGCCATGAGGGACCTTGTCAAAGGCCTTACTGAAGACCATGTAGACAACATCCACTGCCCCATCTTTGTCACTTCCTCGAAAAACTCAAACAAGTTCGGGAGACATGATCTGCCCTTCACAGAACCATGTTACCTCTCACTAATACGTCCTCTTATTTCTAAGTGGGAATCCCTTTGTCTTTTTGTCTATGACAACTTTATTAATCCCTTACATCTTCTGTGGTTCTTTATCCAGCTCCTACAGCTTCCCCATGTCATCACTACAACAGTATAAATCTCATCCTATTTTCTATTGTCTTCAGCTCTGACAAAGGGTCATCCAGACTCTGAATGGTGTTCTCGATGCATTCAGACCTTCTGAGATTTTCCAGCATTTTCTGTTTTTGTATTTGAGTTGCGATGTCAAAATAGTTTCCAAAAAAAAGGAAATAT
Organism: Sphyrna mokarran; assembly: GCA_024679065.1. Classification (NCBI taxonomy): domain Eukaryota; kingdom Metazoa; phylum Chordata; class Chondrichthyes; order Carcharhiniformes; family Carcharhinidae; genus Sphyrna; species Sphyrna mokarran. Next base: position 99,509,419 of record JAGIQG010000001.1, on the reverse strand, counting down.
AAATTGTGCTGGGGAAAAATTAGTAAACCAGAAAATATTATAACGTTAAGAACCAAATGAAATTCATAGGACTCTTTCGCAACTCATCCCGAAAAGAATGATCAAATATATGTGCCCCCAAATGTGTTTAGAAATCAGGAGGATTTTTTTCTCGATATATTAAACATTTATACAATAATACCAGCAGGAGGTAATTTCTGCTGTTACATATTTCATCAGACCATAAGAACAAATAGTATAAATTAAAGAAATAACAGTGTTACATGGTGCCAAAATCATTCCTGGGATATTTTTATCTTCCAATTATTCAATTCTTTCTGGAGGGTGCTTGAAAAATTAATGAATAGGATTTTTAATTTGGAAAATCAGTTGAGTTTCAAAGGAATGGATCCTAAGTTTTGAGACAAAAATTGCTTGTAAGGATTTTTTTTGCATCTGCAATGTGTTTTTTATTTGTTCATGGGATATGAGTGTCACTGCAAGGTCAGCATTTATTGCCCTTGAGAAGGTGGTGGTGAGCACAGCTCATCAGAAACAGGCTGTTTGGTTCAGCTGTTCCACACAGCCTTTATGCTCCACGCGATCTTCCTCCCACCTTCCTTTGTGAAAGCCATCTACATGTACTATTATTTCCTCCCTTGTGTGTTTATCTAGCTTCCAACAGACTACATATAGGCTGTTCATCTTAACTACTCTTGTGGTAGAGAGTTCCACATTTTAACCACCATCTGGGTGGAAGAGGTTTCTCCTGAATTCCCTATTGCATTTCTTAGTGACTTTCATGTGTTTATGGCCCCTAGTTCTGGCCTCCCCCCAGCAACTGGAAATATCTTCTCAACATATACCCTATCAATCTCATTTGTAACCTTGAAATTGTCTATCATGTCACACCTTAATCTTCTGTTTCACATGGAAAAAAACTTTAGCGTGTGCAATCTTTCCTGATAGTTTCAGTTTTAGTGTAATCCTGATCTGTTGCTGGAGAGAAAAATCTCCATTGGCTAAAGTTTAAAGTTTTAAGGTTTAAAGTTTATTTTTTAGTGCCACAAGTAGGCTTACATTAACACTGCAATGAAGTTACTGTGAAAATCCCCTAGTCGTCACACTCCGGCGTCTGTTTGGGTACACTGAGGTAACATTTAGCATGACCAATTCACTTAACCAGCATGTCTTTAGGGCTGTGGGAGGAAATGAGAGCACCCAGAGGGAAAAAAGTTATTTATTTATTAGTCACAAGCAAGGTTTACATTAACAATTAGATTATTGTGAAATTCCCCTAGTCATGACATTCCAGTGCTTGTTTAGGTATGCTGAGGGAAAATTTAGCATGGCTAATCCACCTAGCCAGCACATCTTTCAGACTGTGGGAGGGAACTAGAGCACCTGCATGAAACCCATGCAGACATCGGGAGAATATGCAAACTCCACACTGGCAGTGACCCAAGCCGGGAGTCGAATCCAGGTCCCTGGTGCTGTTAGGCAGAAATGCTCATTGCTGCTAGAGCCATGCCTAACACAAAGGAAGATGTCATTTTTGAAAATCAACCATCTCAGTCTCAGGACTTCTTAGTAGGAGTTTCTGAAGGAAGAGTCCTCGACCCAACCATCTTTAGCTGCTTTATCAATGACCTTCCCCACCCTCCATCATAAGGTCAGAAGTGGGGATCTTTGTGGATTAATGCACTATTCAGTTCCATTTTCAATCCACACATACTGAAGCAGTCATGTCTACATGTTGCAAAGACCTGGACAATATTCAGGATTGGGTTAATAAGTGGCAAGTAACATTCACGCCACGCAAGTGCCAGACAATGACAGTCACCAACCAAGTCAGTAAATCTAACCAAGTCAGCTTGACATTCAATGGAATTACCATCACTGAATCCTCCACCATCAACATCTTGGGGTTACCATAGACCAGAAACTTAACTGGATTAGCTTTTAAATACTGTGGCTACAAAAGCAAGTCAGAGGCTGGAACCTTATGGTGGGTAACTCACTTCCTGACTTACCAAAGCCTGTCCACCATCTACACACCACAAATCAGAAGTTTGGTGGCTGCTTTCCACTTACTTGGAGGCTTACAGCTCCAACAATAAACTTAACACCACCCAAGACAAAGCAGAACTTTGGATTGGTGCCCCGTCCATTACATTCTTTTTCCTACCACATTGCTGCATACTGATTGTAGCATACACCATCCAGCAGATGCACTGCAAAATGAAGTAACAACCTGGTGAAGCTACAAGACAGGATTACTTGCATGCCAAGCAGCATAAACAGCAAGTGATAGAGCTAAGTGATTACGCAACCAATAGATCAAATCTAAGCTCTGCAGTCCTGCCACATTCAGCTGTGAATAGTGGTGGACAACTAAACAACTCACTAGGGAAGAAGCTCCACAAATACTTCAATCCTCAAAGATGGAGGAGCCAAGCAGATCTATGTAAACTATAAGACTGAAGCATTCACAACAATCTTCAACCAGAAGTGCCGAGTGCATGATTCATCTCAGCCCCCAGAGATCCTCAGCTTCACAAATGTCAGTGTTCAGCCAATTCAAAACTGACTCTACGTGATGTCAAGAAACAGCTGAAGGCATTGGATACTGCAAAGGCGACAGACTCTGATAACATTCTAGCATTAGTACTGATGACTTGTGCTCCAGAATTTGCCATGCAGCTAAGCCAAGCTGTTTCAGTACAACTACAACACTGGCATCGACCTAGCAATGTGGAAAATTGTCCGGGAATGTTCTGTGGACAACAAATGGAACAAATCCAACCTGACAAACTGCTGCTCCATAGAATCCCATGGAATCCCTCCTTGGGCAGGAGAAGGTCATTTAGCCCACCGAGTCTGCACTGACTCTTCAAAGAGCATCTTATTCAGGCCCACCAAGGAGCCCTAGCAAAAGCAGAGACAATAAGAATCAGGGAGTGTGAAGTGAGGGAGTGAGGGAAGGGTGCAACTCAATGGTTGCAGTCATACCACGCAAAAAGGAAAATGGTCGTTGTTGAAGTCAACCATCAGAACACCAAGACATCACTGCAAGTGTTCTTCAAGGCATCTATTGATTTTGTCTACACTTGCCGCTGCCTCGGAAAAGCAGCCAGCATAGATAGGGTAGGTTGTGCCTTACTAACCTTATTGAATTTTTGGAAAAGTGACCAAAGAGGTGGATGGGGGTAAGGCGGTTGATGTGGTATATATGGACTTTAGTAAGGCGTTCGATAAGGTGTCCCATGGAAGGCTTCTGCAGAAAATGCAGATGTATGGGATAGAGGGTGATTTAGCTAATTGGAGTAGGAATTGGCTAGCAGATAGAAGACAGAGGGTGGTGGTTGATGGGAGATATTCATCGTGGAGTTCGGTGACAAGTGGTGTACCTCAGGGGTCTGTTTTGGGGCCCCTGCTGTTGGTAATTTTTATAAATGAGCTGGATGAGGGTATTGAAGGATGGATTAGTAAATTTGCAGATGACACTAAAGTCGGTGGAGTGGTAGATAGTGAAGAGGGATGTTATAGTTTGCAGAGGGACTTGGACAAGTTGCAGAGCTGGGCCGAGAGATGGCAAATGGAGTTTAATGTGGAAAAGTGTGAGGTAATTCACTTTGGCAGGAATAACAAATGTGTAGAGTATACGGCTAATGGTAGGACTCTTAATAGTGTTGAAGAACAGAGGGATCTTGGTATATATGTGCATAGATCCCTGAAAATTGGCAATCAAGTCGATAAGATTGTTAAGGAGGCATACAGAGTCTTAGCTTTTATTGGTAGGTGGATTGAATTTTGGAACCGCAACGTCATGTTGCAACTGTACAAAACTCTAGTGCGGCCGCACTTGGAGTATTGTGTATAGTTCTGGTCCCCGCATTATAAGAAAGATGTGGAGGCATTGGAGAGGGTACAGAGGAGGTTTACCAGGATGTTACCTGGTATGACGAGAGGCTGAGGGATTTGAGATTGTTTTCGTTGGAAAGAAGGCAGCTAAGTGGAGACCTTATTGAAACATATAAGATGATTAGAAGTTTAGATAGGGTGGACAGTGATAGCCTTTTTCTAGGATGGAGAAAGCTAGCACGAAGGGACATAGCTTTAAATTAAGGGGTGGTAGTTATAGGACGGATGTCAGAGGTAGGTTCTTTACCCAGAGGGTGGTAAGGGTATGGAATGCCCTGCCTGCTGCAGTTGTAGATGCGCCAAGTTTGGTGGCGTTTAAGAGGTTAATAGATAAGTTTATGGATGAAAAGGGAATGGTTTAGGTTAGAGGTCATTGCTTTTTGTTAATTGGTTGGCGCAACATCGAAGGCCGAAGGGCCTGTTCTGCGCTATGTTCTATAATCAAGGACCCCATGCATACTCTCTTCCATCTTCTAACATCGGGAAAAAGGCACAAAAGTCTGAGGTCATGTACTAATCGACTCAAGAACAGCTTCTTCCTTGCTGCCAACAGACTTTTGAATGGATCTACCATAATATCTTGGCTTAGCTGATTCTGTCCCACCCCCTCACTTCCTGCTCCTTGCTCCATAATATCTTGGCTTGGCTGACAAGTGGCAAGTGACATTCATGCTACCCAAGTGCCAGGCAAAGAGCATCTTCTACAAGAAAGAATGTAACCATTATCTCCTGACATTCAACTGCATATTATCACTGAATTCCCCACTATCAATATCGAGAGGGGTTACCATTGACTAGAAACTGAGCAGCACTAGCCATATAAATACTATGATTACCAGAACAGGTCAAAGGCTAGGAATCTTGTAGCGAGTAACTAACCTCCTTATTCCCTGAAGTTTGTTACATCATCTACAAAGCACAAGTCAGGAATGTAATGGAATATTCTCCTCTTGCCTGCCTGAGTGCAGCTCCAACAACACCCAAGAAACTCAACACCATCTAGGACAAAGTAACCCATTTGATTGGCACCCTTTTCACAACCATTCAATCCCTCCACCACCATTGAACAGTGGCAGCCATGTGTATCACCTACAAGATGCATTGCAGAAACTCACCAAGATTCTGAGGGCTGTAGATTCCAAACCCATGACCGTGACTATCTAGGAGGACATGGGCAGCAGATACTTGGTAATACCACCACTTGCAAGTTCTTCTTCAAGTCAGCCTCCATCCTTTGGAAAGGCAAAGGAAAGGCAAATACATTGCCTTTCCTTCACTGTTGCTGGGTCATTATTTCAAATTCTTCAAAGCACTTTGGAAAGGCAAAGAAAAGGCAAATACATTGCCTTTCCTTCACTGTTGCTGGGTCATTATTTCAAATTCTTCAAAGCACTTTGGGTGTATTTACAAATGCATTGCAGCTGCAATATAATGCGGATAAATGTGTTGTATCAAAAACAGGAAGGCAGATTATTTTCTGAATGGTGATAGATTGAGAGAGAAATGTGCAATGACACCTGGTATCCTTCAATGCCAATTGCTCAGACTAAACATGCAGATGATTCCTGGGATGGTGGGGCTGACATATAACAGGAAATTTAATCATTTAAGATTATGTCTGCTGGAGCCTGGAAGAATAAGGGATGGGGGATCTCAGATAAACCTGTAAAATTCAAACAAGACTAGACAGGGTAGATGCAGGAAGGATGCTCTCAATTGTAGTGAAGTCCAGAACTATGGGTAAGGATATGGGATAAACCATTGAAGACTGAGATGAGGAGAAATTCTTTCATACAGAGAGTGGTGATCATATAGAATTTAATACTATAGGAAGTAGTGGAGGCCAAAATATTGTTAAGGAAATCTTAGCCTCTCATCCTGCAGGTTGGCAGATGATAAGAGTTAGTAAGATTGCAAGAGAGGTGAAAAATTGAGTTAGTGCCTGATGTTTTGTCTATCATGCTCTTACAATATACGGTGTGATCTACCTTGCACATGGCAAAGGGGGAAAGCTGATTATAATATTTAAATCCATTTAAATGTGTATTTAAATATTATTAGTGAGCACAGGACACAATTGTCTGGGGCTCACTTGCCTTCACAGCCTCACCAGTTAGGCTCCTTACCAGGAAGGGTCATGCATGGTCGCCATTAATGGGGAGATCACTGAGGCCTTCAGGAAACTGGGAGTTGGGGACTGTGCCCCTGTCCCACCAGACACCTTGGTAATGCCAGCCTAGCACACTGGCAATGCCTATTGAGCACCAGACAGTGCCAAGGGAGCAGGGCCTGAGGGGAAAGGCCAACAGAAAGGAGGGATTTACAGAGAGGGGGTGGGGACCAAGGCAAGACAGGTGGGGGATGCAGGAAAGCTGTACACTCTGCAATTGGCAGGCCCTATCACAGATCCTACCCTCGACTACTCCCTTTGGTTCCTCCCCAGGCACCAATACGCTCCTCACATCTCCACTATACTCACATTCCATGCACGCCAAACTTGATTACTATTTGAAATGATAGGGTTCCCATGCACACTCTCCCCATCTGTCTCATTGCAGAACAAGCTCGAGCACAGCCATTGTGTGTGGACACAGCCAGCTGGAGTCATGTCCGAGCTGAGATGCCTCATGCCCTATGAGGAAATATGTCTTGAACCAGCCTGCGAAGAGCAGGACTGCACCTATGCAGAGGGCTAGGTGGAGCAGCAGACAAAAGTGAAACCCCACAATATATCCAGCAATGATGGAAACCTCGCATTAGTTCACTTTCCTTCATCAGTTAGTCCCCATGATACACTATAAGACCATAAGATACTGGAGCAGAATTAAGCCATTTGGCTTCTCAAGTCTGCTCTGCCATTCATTCATGGCTGATATCCCTATTCTGTTACCTTTTCCCTGTAACCCTTATGATATTACAACATTCCAAAAGTCTGCACATCCTACCATCTTCCCTTCACACAATCCGTTTCCCTTTCTTTCTTCTCACCCTTTCTTCAATTTTGCACCTTTACCATTAATGTCCTGTGTAACAGTCATCTTTCCAAAACCAATTATTTTCCTTCATTTATCATGTGTCTGTCTGTTGTTTCACATCCTTCTCAAAGGCACATCTATTTTCACACCATCACTGTTTGAAAATATTGAGTCTTTAGTCCAACAGACAAAGACTTTTAGCTCATCAGGCTGGACTAGGTTTAAACCCAGAGATGAAAGTTGAGCAGCTGGGAAACACATTAGGCGTGATCTTACCCACCATACACACTGCACTCTTGCTGCAGCAAAGTTAGAGAATTTGACTGCTGGCCAAATTTCCATTCACTGCAGTGGGATGGAAAAATCCACTGGCATGAACAGTGATAAGAATCCAGCCATCATATTAGCCAATGTTACTCATTGGAATTGAAGGCAACTTCCTAATCTCCAGGACAAGATTAATTTTGACAAGAAACTTAATGCTAAACAAAAATTAAGGCCAGAATCCTAATGCCATCTCACTTCCATTGCAAGCTAATCAGTTCACCATCCTTGCACTCCTTGGACACCACACATCTGAGGAGCTCCAGACATTGGTGGAATTGATACCTGCTACAAATTTCTAGGCTTCTAATTACCAAATGTGAGGTTCATCAGAAATTTCAATCCCTATAACTCAGAGTTTTGTCAACCTGAGATAACATTTAACATGTATGTTGCTTTCAATCCATCAGTCAACTGTTTACCCTCACCCAAGACTTACCCTAAACTTGTGCACTCCTGAGCATGTATGGAGTTTGAAAATACAGGAAATGTTTGACTGAAAAGAGACTAATGTTCATCTAGTTCACCTTCAATCATCCTGATATGAGATAATGTAATAATAATGGAGTTATTGATCTACGCTAACATCAATCTGCACTTGTGACAAACCCAAACATGAAGGGAAGAAAAGCCCAGTGTTGCAGACTTTAATAACCATAGTTAACTTTACAAAAGCCTTAGGTTTTGGTGCCAATGTTCTAGTAATTTCCAGAGTCTGCTACAGCAGTCATCGTGACCACTAGCAAGTCTATAATATCTTTCATGTAGAAAAATGTGTCAAGGTGCTTTACACAATAATAAGCAGGCAAAATGCCTTGGTCACCAAGTTCTAGATTGCCCTTGCTAATAGCAGTTTCCCTCACTTGTCTGTCAATTAGCTTGTGATGACATTAAAAGCACAATATAATATTAATGCTATCATCAATCCTTGACTATGGCTTTCAACACTTTGTTACAACTTTCACTATCATTGCTGAGGAATACATTTGATAATGTATTATAATTGAGAAAAAATGCATTCGTTCAGGTGACATGTGACAGCATGGGAACGATTTAAAGATGAATTTAATCATAAAACTGATTATGATTATCAAATGATAGCAAACTGAAGGATTGCTGTCAGGTCACCAATGGTAACTGGGTGCATCTTATTAGGTAGGAATGGAGAATAGATTTTGTTTAGGTGAGTGAACATTCAGTAAATAACATAGTTATATGAAGTAAAGCGTTGGAATGTTAACAGATCAAGATGGTAATTATCCTTAGATTTCCCAAAATCTAGAAAATGATGGGCTGACTACAATACAATGGCTGGGATTCTCCCAAAAAGAGTCCCTAATGTGTGGAAAAATGGGAGTAAATCCCATCAGTGTTTTCAGTGTGATTTCCAGAATGAATCTCCGACACTCTGCGCATCACAGAGTACCTTAGCGTAATGCAATCTGAACATCTGCGGAGCCTATTCGCACCTGAGGGGCTGGCAGCATAGTGTTGAGGAGGCGACTGTGCATGTGCCATTCTGTCGGAATAGGGATTGGTGCATGCACAGTGGCCCGCATTGCAACCTCCTGATTGATGGCCTCCAATCGCTGGCCTCCTGACGCCTCCTCACCCCTTCCAATTGCTGGTCTCCTGGAAAACTGACCCCCTCCCATGGCAAGCCCCAATTTCCTTATACCCCTCCCCTCAAACAGTCCCAACTCGTTTCCTCCTCCCTGTTCTTCCTACCACCCCACTCTCCCTGTCTTCTGGCCTGCTCCGAACCTCTGCCTCCTGACCTGATAGCCAGTCCCCAGTTGCCCTCTTCCCTTCCTCTCACTGTAATCCCGATTGCAGAGTGGCAGTGAGTCCGCCCACCAGTCATCCCCAGCAGGCACCACCACATTAGGCCCTGCCCTCTCTGGCCCTGTCCCCTTAGTACTGCCTGATGTCCAGTGGGTCAGGGCCTGGTGCAATTTGTCCCTTGGATATTGTCAATTTGGTCCCCTGGGCACTTCAAGATGCATCCCCCTCTCTTACCTCTGACCTCATGGGGAGACCTCAATGGAATTTCTTCCCTTCAGCAGTGTTGGGCTGCCTATTCTTAGTTAGTGTAGAAAAGGAATAAATCTTGCTGGCGTAAATCACTCTCAGTGGGGGTTGGGAGAGTAGGAAGACATTAGCTGGCCTGGAGAATTTAGTCTTGGGTCTGCTAATCATAAGCAAATCGCGATTTCCATATTGAAATCAGCTCTGCGACAATTTTCAGCATGGAGCTGATAACGCTGGAAATCTTAGTGCCAAAGACACGGGGGGGCCATGATACCCAGCCTGAGTTCCGCAAAACAGCCCCCCACTAATGTCTGTTGGTTCGCTGCACTCCTCAAGCTGCGTAGCCTGCTGGGAGAATCGCCCCAATATATACCACACAATGCAAATCTGCAAAGAACTTTCCGGAAGAATACTCAGGTTTAATTTTAATCAAGACTCAGCTTACTGATTGTGCTCCCAGAAAGAATTTTTTGAAACTTTTATGGTTTGGATATTTTTACTTCTCTTTCATCTCATATGTGGTCCAGTAACTGCGGGTATAAAAATATCCGATTAGTTTAATTCGTGCGTGGCTGGTCTTCTGCCTGGTTTCAAACACTGTACAAAGCAGTATCAGTAACCCTCCATCTCGTTAACAGCCGGTTACAAATTAGAATGGGGATCTGATGTTACTAACAAACTGGAAAGGTATCTGAATTTATTTTGTTACTAATCCTCCCAGCTATCATGTCGCTCTAATCCTACAATTCCCAAACAAGCCGCACGATTTCTGGGGCTGGCACAGAACTCATAAATTTAAAGAAGTGCAGTGTCACAAGGGTGAAGTATCATATTTGATTTTTTACGATGTTTATAAACAGGAAAGAGGGAAATGAAATTTTAATATAATCTCGGATAAACAATGCCAAGTCTGCAGAGTAGAAGGTTGTGCCCCAGCATGTCCATATTCCACAGAAGCCATTGAGGTCGCATGTTATGATCTGGTTAAGGACCAGTAACATTTTATTTTAAGTAGGCAAAGTTTGAAATTCCGGTTACCCCACTAGGAGTATCACGCCACAAGATTCCATGATTTAAAACAAAATAAACATTACTGTACAAAGTCAGAAATGTCGCACAAATTACAACAGGGATAATTTTCGTACCAATCCCAGAGAACTGCATGTGGGCCTAAAAATGGGTCTCATGCCCCACTTCAAACTGTTTCCAACCTTCTTGGTCTTTTTCTACTGATACAATCCGGATCTCATCCAGAAAGGCTGCATTAATATATTTAAATTAGTATTGAAATATGCTTAGCCCATTTGATATCAGATTCTCCCAGCTCTTAGGATTTTCCAACTCCTCAGGCATGATGCAAGCCTGGCAAGAATAACTACTTTTTCTACCAGCAGAGATCAGGTATGTTAGTCACACGGTTGGGGGGAGTGGGTGCTCGAAGACAATTGAAGCCCCTGGGCAGTCGGTGAAATAGCTGAACAGTGCCCATCTGACAGTGCCCAGCTATATCTGTGGTCAGGAAATCAAAGTTAAACTGGAATATATAAACCCTTATGGATAACAACCAAAACACTTGACAGGCAATGGTAGTGAACCAACGTCCCAATCCTTGATACAGATGATAAGTCCAAAGGAGGCATATACTCCACTTTGGACAGCATATTCAACATTCCTTTAGTGTCAGAGTTAGAAAGGACTCTTAATTCTGGAAAGTAACAATCAGAAAGGAAGGAGTTGGGAACTGCAACTCCAATGGGATTCCCCTGCTCACTAAAATAGAGACAGGATTTCTCAGCAACCCACCTAGATGTCAGTGACGACTGGGAGTCACAAAATCACAGTAATTTTTAAATCACCAGGAGGGATTTTAATTCTTTACTTTCACAAGCCTTAGATTTCTCTCAAAAGCCATTCTAACTAAGCCTGCCACAACAAATGTTCACTATTCTCAATCTATTCTCCTGAGATTGTATTTCATATGATTCATTAAGCAATATGGCTGCCTCCAATTACCAGCAAATTCCAATTCTTTCACAAATCACTAGCTTCATTGAGCTGGCATTGCCCCTGGGTTTCTCTGAACAACATTCTCCAGCTACGTTGTGCTATAGATAGCTCCAATGGCTTCCTCTGAGCCCTAACGCATTCCGGCATGGAACCAGCAATCCTCCATCATCTCTCCACAGCAACATCTTTTCTGTATACAGCTTCTTCCCGTGCTATAACATTGGCAAGGCTATAGCAAGCTTTAGCATTAGCTGTGCTACATTCTCCTTCAGTGTACCCAAACAGGCACTGGAGTGTGATAATTTTTCTGCATACAGCCTCTTCCCCTCTTCAGAACATTCACTCTCCCAGCAGACGTACAAATAAACTGAAACCAGGGAACCTTCTCCACCCATTCCCATGATGCTGTAGCCTGTTCTGGTCCTCAAACTGATCTCAAAGCCAAGTATCCTTCTTTTAAGATTTCTCCAGCTAAGCAAGTCCTCCTACTGTTGTATGATTCAATCTATCCAATTCTAGCTCTTATTAAACAAACAGGATAACCTTCTGAACTGCCATTTTTTTTTAAGAGCTCTGGTAACCTCTAAAGCACAGCATTTTACTTACCTTGCTGTAACCTGGTTGTTAATGACTTAAGTCAACAGAATCCTAACCTTTTAAGTGCACTGGTCTTCAAGCTGCTTTGGTTGCATTTTTCCTATTTTCTAAAGTTAAAGCTTAATCTTCCAGAACTGAACATTACCCTTACAATATTAACATGATGCATAAACTAGATATTTGACACAAGTGTGACAGAAGAGTATTTGGAACAGACAGCTTTAAATGGTTCAGCAACTGTGGTTTGGTGAGCCATTTACACATTTTCAATATTTAAGAGATTGGTTTATAAATCTGTGCTTCCTCCAGTAAGGCTCTAACACCCACCAGAGTTTCCACAATTTTCCAATCAGAAAATCACCGCAATAGTGCATAATGTAAAATTACAGGCACAAGATTTCAATAACATACAGGTAGATATGTTAAAAAGTTTAATAAAAGTCAACAAGTATCTCTTTAGAAGCCACTCATTTTTTAAAGTTGTATTTGACCTTCTAGTCAAATAGAGGGCAGCACAGTAGCACAGCGGTTATGTCTCAAGAGCAGGGACCTGGGTTCTATTCCTGGCTTGGGTCACTGTCCATGTGGAATCTGCACATTCTCCCCATGTCTGCATGGGTTTCTTCCAAGTGCTCCAGTTTTGTCCTACAGTCCAAAAGATGTGCTGGTTAGGTGTATTGGTGGTGCTATATTATCCCTCAGTTTACCCGAACGGGTAACAGAGTGTGGCTAGGGGATTTTTCACAGTAACTTTATTGTAGTATTAATATAAGCCTAATTGTGACATTAATAAATAAACTTAATCTTAAATATTTAACTTATCTATTATAATGTTTTAATCCTCAGAATAGCATTAATACCCATTATCCATTAATATTCATTAATACTCATCTCACCTGATGAAGGAGCAGCACTCTGAAAGCTCATGATAATAAATAAACCTATTGGACTTCAACCTGGTGTGTGAGACTTCTTACTGAACCCAAGTAAGCCATCAAATTCATGAAAATCTAGTATATGATTGGTATTTTTAGAAATTTACATTTCTGCGGATGAAAAATTGAGATTTCATATTTCCCAAATGCATTTCTTTTAATATGAACATCAAAGTCAGGTTACATAATGTTTGCAAATGGTTGCTTTTCAAATTTGTTGACATCAGAGGTTATACTTTATTAAATACATAAATTCTGAACCTGGCCCACACTGAAATGAAGTCTGTGATTTCCCCAATTTCTGTCTGGCTTGAGGCCCAGGTTGGATTGAGATCTTATACACTAAACAGATTCAGCGGCAAGTTAACTGATGACCAGCTGACTGACATGAAAATACGGTTGACTACTCCATGACAGTTCAAAGAATTAAATATGATTGATGCACTGAATTGGAATAGAAAACAATTGATGTTATCAGCATTGAATTCAATGGCGAGCAAAGTATGAATGGCTCACCAAGCCACAGTTGCTGAAACAGTCAAAAGTTGTTTATTCCAAATACTCTTCTATCACACTTATGACAAATATCTAGTTTATGCATCATGTTAATATCATAAGGGTATGTTCAGTTCTGGAAGATTAAACTTTAACTTTAGAAAAAAGGAGAAATGCAAACAAAGCAGCTTGAAGACTATGCACTTAAAAGGTTAGGATTTTGTTGACTTAAGTAATTAACAACCAGGTAACAACAAGATAAGTAAACTGACTATAATGGCTCATCCCAACTGGAAAAGAACATTGTTTATTACAGAACTCAAAGTAAAATCACCACTGTGGTGTATACACACTAATTCCTGCTTGGAACTAGAATTCAGCAGGCCCAGTCCTGGGTTTGCCTCATAAAAGGGTCAGATAATGAGGTCCAGCTAGGCAGACCATTGCCTATTAACAGGAAAACTCATATTCAATGTGCCTCACAGGGAGACTAATCAGTGGTTCCTTCTGGACCTCATGGGAGTCATTACACTTCATCTCCCAACCTCACTGACCACTGTTCAGCCCTAGTGCTGCTGGATCTACAGAATATTGTCAGCCAAGCAAACTGGCAAGCACCTCTTTAGAGTGGGACATTCTGTCCCTGAGACACACAAGTGCCGTTCTTTATTAACATGTATTATTGATGCAGGGCATCTGGAATTAGGAAAGGCACAGTGTCAACTGGCCATTCAGTGCACTCCAAACCCCCCAAAAAATTGACCCCCATGGTTCCATGGGATCAGGAGATCCTAAAAGAATCCATTCAGTGGGGATTGGTCTAACAGATTCATTTATAAAGACAGAGTCATAGAGATTTACACCATGGAAGCAAACTTCTTGGCCCAACTTGTCCATGCCATCAATTGTCCATGTTTGGCCCATTCCCTCTATACCCATCTTACACATGTAACTGTCTAAATGCTTTTTTAAAAGGCAAATTTGTACCACCTCTACTACTACCTCTGGCAGCTTGTTTCATCCTCTGTGTGAAAAAATTGTCCCTGTGGACCCTTTTGTTTTTCTTCTCTCTTGCCTTAAATCTATGCCTTCTAATTTTAGACTCCCCTACCTTTGGGAAAAGATGTTGATCACATACCTTATCTATGTCCCTCCTTATTTTATAGACATTTATAAGACTTCTGTAAGTCTCCTGTTCTCCAGGGAAAATATCCCAGACTACCCAGCCTCTCATTATTACTCAAACCATCAAGTCCTGGTAATATTTCAAGTTTAATAATATCATTTGTGTAATAGGGCAAACAGAACCGTATACAGTACTCCAAGTGTGGCCTTACCCATGTCTTGTACAGCTTCAACAAGATGTCCCAATTCCTGTGTTCAATGTTCTGACTAATGAAACCAAGTGTGCCGAATGCCTTCTTCACCACCTTGTCCATCTGTGACTCCACTTGTAAGGAGCTACAAATCTGTATCCCTCATCTTCCTTGTTCTGTAATTCTCCCTAACGCCTTATCATCAACTAAGTAAGTCCTGTTCTGAGTCGATCTACCAAAATGTTTCATCTCATATTTATCTAAATTAAATTCCATCCTCATTTGTCAGCCTACTGACCTAATTGATCAAGATCCTGTTGCAATCCTAGAAACCTTCTTCACTTTCCACCATGCCACCAAGCTTGGTATCTAGCTTGAAGCATCTGATGGCATTGTCACAAGAATTCTCATGACTTCATGTGGATGGTCAAAGTAAGTGAATGCACCTTCACATGGCCTATCATGCCACCAACTAGGGAGGCAGTGGCATTGTGGTATTATCACTGAACTAGTAATCCAAAGACCCCAGGGTAATGCTCTGAGGACCCAGGCTTAAATCCCACTCCAACAGATGGTGAAATCTGAACTCAATAAGAAAAGAAATCCACAGCCACAGCAATGTGGTTGATGCTTAAATACCCTCACAGATGGGCAATAAATGCTGGCCCAGCCAGCGATGCCCACATCCCATGAATCAGCAAAGAAACCTCTCACACCACCCAATTCACTGCATCCCTGTCAGTCACCCAGAAGCCTTCCCAATCACTCCACATCTAATTTCCAAAAGCTTCACCTCAGTCTCATATAACTGCCAATGTTGCTAATCTCACATTCGCCACTCACTGCCTCCACCTAACTGCGACTAATCATTTTGGCATGAATTGCAGTTCAGATGCATGCCAGATCACATGTTAATTCTACAGGAATCAGATAAGGACATCAATGTGTCGACATATAGTGCAGTACAGATGTGTCCGCACATCGAGGCTGGAATTGTTACAGGCCTCCCACTGGGATGGGATGGAAGGTTGGTTGAGAAATTGGATGACTTGGGAGTGGCATCATGCCTCCTATTAACACATTCCTGCACTGCTAGCAGCTCAGTTGTTGTGAACTAATTGAGGCTACCAGGTGAAACTAGATGGGCAGTTTGTTATTTGTTGGCACCCTGGATCCATCAGAGACCCCTCCCATGGGAACTCTCCACCTCAGTTTTCCCTTCTTTCCTGTCTTGATTATCCTGGCCCCCTCATCCTTTTTCACTGAGGCCTGCCAGCCTGGCTCTGGTAAGGCATCATGTCCGGCTCCATCATTGCACGCCGCCTTCGGTGATGGCCTTTATCCCCACAGTGGCTGCCATTCCCACCAGTGCCATTTGGACAAGCAATCTTGCAGCCATTTGATTGGCAGAAATTCTCCGAGGTGGGACTTCCTCTCTCTCTCTGTCCCATCCTTTAAAGTGTAGCATTCAGCCCCAAGGTGCTTCGTGCACTGAAACTTGCTGACAGTCTCCTGTCGTTGCCAAGAAACATGCAGGAGTATAGCTCCATGTTGGCAGTCAGCATCACGCAGAGCTTCTTCCCTCTACAGCCTTTGCTCCATCTGCCTACACTGCTGCAGAAGCAGAGGCACTGATATTGCCACCTGCACAGCCGTTACAGCTTTTGTGCAGACAGGTCGCCAAATCCTCTGCCCTTCCGATGAGGGTACAGCAATACTCAAACACTTCTAAAAACCCTACCACATACTTCCTGACACTTTGCAATTACAAAAGTTTCTCAAATTCAACTAACCTGCACAATGGTGCCTGACCCCTTTAAAAGACATTGGTACTGGGTTCATCATCCAGTTCAGCCCCTTGATCTCTGTAGATTGACACTTAAACCTCTCCTTTGGGTTGATGTTGCCCGTATTAGGAAGTCCAGCTGGTAGGGTTGTATGACTTCAGGGCACTTTTCACACAGTTGCTCCCAACGCTTGTAGTGGACACCTCAAACAGCATCTTTCTCAAGAAAGCACAACATGTTGGTCATACTGGATGTGACTGGTGGCACAGCATACCCCAGTAAAAGGGCACTGAGCTTCTGTAGTGTTGTTTCCAATACTGGCACCAAAACCAAATTCTTGCCCACGGATTGAGAGCTTACTTGCTGATGCTGAGTGAGATTTGAACAGCGGCCATTGCATGTAAGTTTCTGGCTTCATGTCTGAAATAACAGCAAGGAATGACTGGCTTTATTTACATATCTTTTTAAATAGCTTTTTGACATTTTCATGTAAAGTAGTGATTATGCTATAGGGCTTGTAGTTCAGAGGCATCGATTAATAATTGAAAGAATGTGAGCTGAAACCCTACTGAGTGGAAGGGGAAGAGACCATGAAGCAGGAGGGGAAGCAGTAATAGGGCAGGAGGGGAAGAAGTAACAGGGCAGGAGGGGAAGCAGTAACAGGGCAGGAGGGAAAGCAGTAACAGGGCAGGAGGGAAAGCAGTAACAGGGCAGGAGGGGAAGCAGTAACAGGGCAGGAGGGGAAGCAGTAACACGGACAGGAAGGGAAGCAGTAACAGGGCAGGAGGGGAAGCAGTAACACGGACAGGAAGGGAAGCAGTAACAGGGCAGGAGGGGAAGCAGACATGAGGCGAGAGGGGAAGCATCCATGGAGCAAGAGGTGAAGAGGCCGTGGAGGCAGGGAGAAAGTGAGTGTATGTGTGTATACATATGTGAATAAAAGAATAGGATGTGTATATGTGTGAGAGAGAGGAAGGGAAGTGAGTATTTGCATGTCTGAGTGGGTGAGGAGGAGAGGAGTTAGTGTGTGCATGTGTGTGTGAGACTGATGAGTGTGTGTCTGAGTGTATGTGTGTGAGAGAGTGGGTGTGTCTGAGTGTATGTGTGTGAGAGAGTGGGTGTGTCTGAGTGTATGTGTGTGAGAGAGTGGGTGTGTCTGAGTGTATGTGTGTGAGAGAGTGGGTGTGTCTGAGTGTATGTGTGTGAGAGAGTGGGTGTGTCTGAGTGTATGTGTGTGAGAGAGTGGGTGTGTCTGAGTGTATGTGTGTGAGAGAGTGGGTGTGTCTGAGTGTATGTGTGTGAGAGAGTGGGTGTGTCTGATGTAAGAATCCAGCTCTCCAGCAGCACCCTTATATTAAACAAATCTGTGAACGATAGAAGCAGCATCAGCCTTCCCACTAAAAATGACAAAAAGGTCAGACTTGAGTACTTCGTTGAATAAGAAAACATTTTAATTACAATAACAGTATATATATAAGGCTTTTATAAATTTGCTTTTGCATGTTTGTACATCTTGCTCAAAAACTATCATTTTTTGTGGTTTGACATTTCGACAACAATATGAATGTTTCTCAGGGATTTTATCAGTATTCTTGGGAATCAAAATGATTCAGTGGCTGGAAAAGTTTGGGAAATTCTGGTCTAACTAATTTGCTTTTGACAGATACCACAGAATCACAGAGTCTACAGGTCAGAGGAGGCCATTTGGCCCATCAATCTTACACCAACGTTTCCTTTCAGGTCCTATCCCTGTAACAACACTTGTTTACCCACCTATTACCCTGACACTAAGGGGGAATTTAGCACGGCCAATCATCCTAATCTGCACATCTTTAGACGTTGAGAGAAAACCAAAGCAGCCGGAGGAATCCCACACAGATACTGACCTAAGGTCAAAATCAAATCCAGGTCCCTGGCGCTGTGAGTAGTGTTAACGACTCTGCCACCTTGAATCTGTATCCACCACTTTAACAGGCCAAGCATTCCAAATTCTAACTAGTGATTGTATTAAACATTTTTCCTCATAATACCTCTGGTTCTTTGCAAATCACCTTAAATCAGAGTCCTCTGGTTATCAATCCTTTAGCCATTGAGTCATAGAAGTTTACAACATGGAAATAGGCCTTTTGGCCTAACTTGGCCATGCTGCCCGTCTTTTAAAACCCCTGAGCTAATCCCAATTGCCCACATTTGGCCTATATCCCTCTATACCCGTCAAACTCATGTAACTGTCTAAATGCTTTTTAAAAGATAAAATTGTACCCACCTCTACTACTACCTCTGGCAGTTCCAGACACTCACCACCCTCTGTATGGAAAAACTGTCCCTCTACACACTATTGTATCTCTCCCCTCTCACCTTAAACCTATGTCCTCCTGTTTTAGACTCCACTACCTTTTGGAAAAGGTATTGACTATCTACCTTGTCTATGTCCCTCATTATTTTATAGATCTCTATAAGGTCACCCCTCAGCCTCCTACACTCCAGAGAAAAAAGTCCCAATCTATTCAGCCTCTCCTTATAACTCAATTCATCAAGCCTTGGTAGCATCCTATTAAATGTTTTCTGCACTCTTTCAATTTAATAATATCCTTTCTTTAACAGGGTGACCAGAATTGTACACAATTGTGGCCTTACCAATGTCTTTTACAACTTCAACAAGACGTCCCAACTCCTGCAATCAATGTTCTGATTGATGAAACCAAGCATGCTGAATGCTGCCTTCACCAGTCTGTCCACTTTTGATTCCACTTTCAAGGAGCTATGAACGTATACCCCTAGAAAAGATTCCTCTTTGTTCAGTCTATTTTAAGCATTCAGGATTTTAAACATTTCTATCAAATCTCCATTTAGCCTTCTGTACTCCAATGATTCTTCAGTCTATCCATGTAACTGCATTTTTTTTTATTCATGCATGGGACATGGGCGTTGCTGGCTGGCAGCATTTATTGCTGACCCCTAGTTGTCCAGTTGAGAGTCAAACACATTACTGTGGCTCTGGATTCACATGTAGGCCAGGCCAGGTAAGGATGGCAGATTTCTTTCGCTAAAGGACATTAGTGAACCAGATGGGTTTTTCTGACAATTGACTATGATTTCATGGTCATCAGCAGGCTCTCATTTCCAAATGTTTAAAACTTGAATTCAAAATCCACAGTCTGCCATGGCAGGATTCAAACCCGGATCCCCAGAACATTAGCTGAATTTCTGGATTAATAGCCTAGCGATGATACCAATAGAACATCGCCTCCCCAGTTCAGCCATGGAACTATTCTGGTAATCCTCTTCAGTACCCTCCCCAAAGGCTTCACATTCTGCCTAAAGAATGTGCCTTGAATTGAGCACAATACTCCAGCTGAGACCAAGATAGAATTGATCCATGCTTAGCATAATTGACATTTGGATGAGCATTAAAGTCAGCCTTGTCAGCAACATCTATATTCTGAAAAATGCATAAAACACTTCCAAGTATGATAGATGATATGTGATATTTGAAAAGTGATATTATATAAGACCCAGAAAGGGAAGATTTTCACTTACATTTGCTCATCCGTTCTCTCAACAGCTGCCGCTCTGGCAGGATAACCATGTTTGGATGGATTTCTTGCTCATGTCTGGGTTAAAATGTAATGAGGTTTCAACTGAGGTAATAAAACAATTTACATAAAATTATAGGCTCCTGCCTGCTTCTGATGAGCATCCCATCACCTAATCCAAAAGCATAGATGCTGGAAATCTGAAATGAAAAACTTAAAAAGCTGGATATATTCAGTGAGTTAGGCAGCCCCGTGGTCATCTTTCAACAAAACCAGCACTATTCTAGTCAACAAAGCAAAACTGTGTTAGTGTTACCATCTCAGAGATATTGGGCTGGATTTTAAACTGCCCAGATGCCAAGAGAAGGGAAGAGTCATTGCGTCTACTCAGGAGAAATGTGTAATACCAGAGAAGTCCCTTGGTGGAGTGGGGAGGTCAAGTTGGCTTGACCCCAGCATCTGGGAGGGGTGGAGGGGGCATGTAGTTCCAGGGGGTGGTGACAAGTACAGGTTATTGGGCCACTGAGAGGCATATGCGTTTTATTGGGGCAGTGGGAGTCCAGAGGTTTTTTGGGCAGTGGGGGAGGGGGGGCATGGGCAGAGTCAAGGGAATTAGATGGAACAATGTGGCAGGAAGCTGTGAAGATCTCCAGAGAGGTGGGAAGTAGGGAGGGTGAGTGGAGAAGTTGGTGATGGTTGTGGAGGTTGGAAGCCTTATAGTGGGAAAAGGTCCAGGAGAGCGTGCAGGACATCTTGGGGCCTTAGACTGGCAGTTTTAGGGCTGGTATGGGGGAGGCTATGAGGGGTTCAGGCCATATGCCCCATTGCAGGAAGTCAAAGGTACCCTGGATCTGGAAAGTAATTTGTCTGCTGGATTTGACAGTCCTTGCCTGGGTTGAGCTCCAGAAAACTGACAGTCTGTATTAAATTTAAAATGATCCAAAAGATGTTTGAGACTTGCTGGCTCTTCAAACCTAATGTTGCTAAGATGCCTCCTGGAAGTGGGTTGGTCACCCAACCCCCTCACCTCATCCCCTTACCACTGAAAGTGGGCATGATGGAAGAGGTTGATGCAGAATTTTTAGACTGTAACCTCCCATTTGATGTAAGTATCTTTACCAGTCCCTTTACCAGTCCAGTATAAGCAACTGATCAGTGTAGGTTTAACTTTTCACAGGAGTGAATCAAAGATCCAGAAATATGAGAATGCTTGCGATTGTTTCAGGACAACAACTCTCCAACCTGTGCTGTGCCTTTTACTTGCACATAATACAGCAGGGATTGCAGCATTCTTTCAGGTGAAGCACTAACTTGAAAACACTCTTGGGGAGAATGGCATTCATCCAATCCGTGGCAGTCTGTTTAATTACTGCATCTCAGATGTTAACAATGTGCAGAAGTCCCACAACATTTTCATTATAAATTCGAGAGGGTATTCAGACCCATTTCAAATACTTCTTCCAATAACTTTGGTGATTTTCTAGTCAAGATTTTTAGCCTGCTGATTTGTGATTAAGAATGGACTACTCAATTTCATTGAAGCACCAAAAATTTAATGGTTTCCACAGTATTTTTAATTGCTGATAATACACTATTATAATAGACTATATTTATTGTAACATGCTGAGTATCCATTACAGTTTTCAGTTTGTGTTAATCATATAGAAACAAGCACCTTAATGCTCTGCATTCTCTGCAGAGGCTAAATGTGTTTATTTCTATTTGTATTGTATATCCTCACATATCTCAACATTGTTTCAATCTTTAAGGCTGTTCTGCTGGTTAGAGAAGCCATTACCCGTTTTCCCAAAACAATTGTAGTTACATTGATTGCAGTTATCTGTGTAAGGCTTAAGCAGGGACTTCAAAGCATGATAAATTTCTTAGTGATGTGATAATTGCTTTCAAATGGATCAAAACAAATTAATTATTGCAATACTGTGGTATAGAATGGACTCAATGATTTATATCTTCTAGAAGTAATGGAAAGACCATGGAGCAAAGAAAATCAGGCATGAGTGTAAATAAGCATTGATGCCAGTTTTATCCTATGGAATGAATCTTAAGTTTATGCAATTGTGTAAAACTTGCAACAGCAAGTTAACTGCCCACTTTATATCAATGGAAATAAAAATTAGAGATGTATTCCAAACTGTGGAATTGCTAACATCCATTTTATACTAATTTACAAACTCAAAATCTACCAACCCTATGTTTGTGTAATGATCCAATAATTCAAATGCTGGGTTGTCTCTTGCCTAAAGATTATAGGAATGATTCTGTGGTGCAAAGCTCTCCACTGTCTCCCTGAGTCCGAGCAAATTGGCTCTTGGTTTCTCATCACGCAGTTTGGTATGGCCATTTCATCTATTGCTCCTCAAACGCTTGAGCTACTCCTGTTTCGCTGCTCCACTTTTGGCAGCTGTGGGAGTGGGAAATAGGAGGCAGTGGCATAGTGGTATTGTCACATTGTAATCCAGAGATCCAAGGAAATGAATGTGGACCTGGGTTCGAATCCCACTGTGGTAGATGGTGAAGTTTCAATTCAATAAACACAATACTGGAATCAAAAGTGTAATGGTGACCATGAAACCGTTGTAGATAGTTGTAAAACCCCAGCTGGTTCACTAATATTCTTTAGGGAAGGAAATCTGCCATCCTTTCCATTTATTCACGCAGGGTGATGTAAATGTAGTTATTCACACAGGGTGATGTAAATGTAGTTATTCACGCAGGGTGATGTAAATGTAGTTATGGAGAACACTGAGGTACAGGGTAGCAAACTGGAAGGTATCGAAGTAGATAGGGAGGATGTGCTAGATATTCTCGAGGGTTTGAAGTTGGATAAGTCCCCTGGGCCGGACGGGATTTACCCTAGGATTCTCTGGGAGGCAAGAGAGGAGATTGCAGAGCCTCTGGCTCTGATCTTCAGGTCGTCGTTGGTTACGGGTGTGGTTCCGGAGGACTGGAGGATAGCGAATGTGGTCCCGTTGTTTAAGAAGGGGAAGAGAGACCTTCCAGGGAATTATAGGCCAGTGAGTCTTACTTCTGTGGTGGGCAAAATATTGGAGAGAATAATTAGGGATAGGGTTTATACTTATTTAGAGAGTAATGAATTGATTGGAAATAGTCAGCATGGTTTTGTGAAGGGTAGGTCGTGCCTTACTAACCTCATTGAGTTTTTTGAAAAAGTGACTAAGGAGGTGGATGGGGGTAAGGCGGTTGATGTGGTATATATGGACTTTAGTAAGGCGTTTGATAAGGTGGCCCATGGAAGACTTCTGCAGAAAATGCAGATGTATGGGATAGAGGGTGATTTAGCTAATTGGGTTAGGAATTGGCTAGCAGATAGAAGACAGAGGGTGGTGGTTGATGGGAGATATTCATCGTGGAGTTCGGTGACAAGTGGTGTACCTCAGGGGTCTGTTTTGGGGCCCCTGCTGTTTGTAATTTTTATAAATGATCTGGATGAGGGTATTGAAGGATGGATTAGTAAATTTGCAGATGACACTAAAGTCGGTGGAGTGGTAGATAGTGAAGAGGGGTGTTATAGTTTGCAGAGGGACTTGGACAAGTTGCAGAGCTGGGCCGAGAGGTGGCAAATGGAGTTTAATGTGGAAAAGTGTGAGGTAATGCACTATGGCAGAAATAATAAATGTGTAGAGTATAGGGCAAATGGTAGGATTCTTAGTAGTCTAGATGAACAGAGGGATCTTGGTGTGTATGTGCATAGATCCCTGAAAGTAGGCAGTCAGGTCGAGAAGGTTGTTAGGAAGGCATATGGAGTCTTGGCTTTTATTGGTAGAGGGATTGAATTTCGGAGCCGCAACGTCATGTTGCAACTGTACAAAACTCTAGTGCGGCCGCACTTGGAGTATTGTGTGCAGTTCTGGTCCCCGCATTATAAGAAAGATGTGGAGGCATTGGAGAGGGTACAGAGGAGGTTTACCAGGATGTTGCCTGGTATGGAGGGCAGGTCTTATGAAGAGAGGCTGAGGGATTTGAGGTTGTTTTCGTTAGAAAGGAGGCGGCTAAGAGGGGACCTTATTGAAACATATAAGATGATTAGAGGTTTAGATAGGGTGGACAGTGATAGCCTTTTTCCTAGGATGGAGAAAGCTAGCACGAGGGGACACAGCTTTAAATTAAGGGGTGATAGTTATAGGACGGATATCAGAGGCAGGTTCTTTACCCAAAGGGTGGTTCGGGAGTGGAATGCCCTGCCTGCAGCAGTTGTAGATGCGCCAAGTTTGGTGGCGTTTAAGAGGTTAGTTGATAAGTATATGGAAGAGAAGGGAATGGTTTAGTTTGGAGGGGCATTGCTTTTTATATTGGTCGGCGCAACATCGAAGGCCGAAGGGCCTGTTCTGTGCTGTAATGTTCTATGTTCTATGTTCTATGTTCTATCCTTAACTGGTCTGGCCTACTTGTGACTCCAGACCCACAGCAATGTGGTTGAATCTTAATTGTCTTCAGGAATGGACAATAAATACTGGCACAACTGTGACACCCACATCCCTATGCACAAATAAATTTTTAAAAACTACCTTTCAGCCACTGCATTCTTGCCTTCTGGAATTTCAGCTCCAGGAATACCCTCCACCTTGGTGTCTTCTATATAACATTCAAGATGGCGTGAGACCATGGGGACTACTTGTGAGCTGTCCACAACAGATCCTCTAATACCATCTTTTACTAAGAGTATGTTTTGTCCGTACATCTTGCAAGAAGCAACACTTTTCACTGTATCCCAATATATAGGATAGTAATAAATAAATTCAATCCAATAAAAGCATTTCCTTTGACTATGCCTATATCCTCCTACATCACCCCTCTACAGTTTTCCTTTCTCACTTCTACTTAGCGTGCACATGTTTTCCTCCTTAGTTATACAGTATTTTGCATCTTCCTGCAAGCAACAGGGAAACAGAAGTGCAAATTGTTGTAAAGGTTATGATCTGGTGCAGATTTGATTTAGATTTTACTGCAGCTTGGCTTGAGGAGCAGTTTATCTTATTTTAAATCTAGTTTTGTTAGACTGGTTGGTATCAACCGTAAATTCATTATGGGATCTGCTGTGACAGTAAATCACTGAAATGAAATGTGCAGAAAGCAGCAGTTCAAAATGAATGCTGCACAGCTGAGTATGCCAAGGTTGAAGGTTGTTTAAAGACGATGGATTCAGTTCCTCCCTTCATTTGGTTAAATCATTCTCTATATCCTTGAGCATAATGGACAATTTCATAACCAGATGGTCACTCACATGCAATCTGCTCGCAAACCTTTGACAAAGCTGCTCTTGAGTCAGATGCTAAGGGTGTGTGAGATTGGCACAGACTGACTCTCTCTTTACCCCCTGAGGAAAACCTTTTCTTCCATCTGGCATCTCCTTTAGAGGGCCAGCTGAGAACAGGAAATAACAGCATGGGGAACGCGAGGGGGAGTTCTTATGTGCTACCCACACTGTGGCACAGCCTAGCGGGGGATTACAGTGGATTTTAAACTTCACTGAAAAAAAAATTGCAGTAGCATTTTTTCCAATCATCCTGGGTGTATTAATCAATAGCACAGTATTTGTGAGTTATGTTCAGTTTATCCAGCAAAAAATTAGGTTTGTTTGCTTAAATCTTGCTGGTTGTAATAGCAGCAACAAAACAACTTACGTAAGTGTCTTTGCTTGGTAAAATATAAAAGGTTGAATTTAGCTCAAAAATTAATAGCATGTAAACGACAAACAGGGCTGTAGCATTTGGGCCAGTAAATTCCGGGATTGGGAGATAAATCGTGAGTTGCGAATCTCCAGAATTTGCAGGTTGATGCATTATTTGCATTTATGAAACAGTCTTTCACCTTTAGCCTTCCTTTATTTTTGAGAACATGCTGGATTTGCACATTAATTGCCCATTAAACTCACCACAGAAAGCTAGGCTGGTGATTAAGAGTATAAGTACCCTTTTAACAATGTGATAATTACTAATGCATTGCCAATGAACCTCTCTGGTCTGGAACAGGAACAATTAAAACTGTTCAATCTCATTCCCACATGCAGTAAATTGTTGGAGAATTTTTAAGAAAATATTTTCATTTCAATCTATTTTTACTCTTTTTTTGAAAATAAAGCTTTTATCCCTCTCTTTTCCAGAATCTGACTGATTTTAATTCACCCTTTATCTCCATCATTTCTAGCAGTTTCTGTCTCAATCCTTAAATCTCATTGGTAAAGGAAGTATGCTATTGGTGCTAGCGTTGGCCTGTTGCCCTATTATCAACTAACACATTACATTATGGTGCAAAAAGTGTTTGAGCTGAAGATACAAGGGCAAACTTCAAGAATGGCACAAGCGACCAGGTGTCCTTACTCCAGTAAGATGTGACCCAATGTATCAGTCTTAGTTCAGTCACACACTCATCTCAGAATATAAAGTGTGGATTCAAATTGTGCTCCATAAACATGAATACAAAATCTTATTTCATACTCTAGTCCAGAATTGAGGGAATGTTGCACCATAAGAGATGCTGCCTTTCAGATGGGACATTAAACCAAGGTCTGTTTCACAGAAAAGCACATAATTAAAACAGTGCTAGTTTTTCTTCCTACCACCCATCCAAAACAGAAAGATGTTTTTGATTTGCTTTACCCCTCCATTTTAGCATGTTCCAGTCTTCTAATAATAATGCCACAGCAAACTTGGGATCGGGTGAACTCAAAGAGTTAGTTTGTTTGTACACAAGCAAAATGCACAAAATTGGTTTCTTTGCATTCACATGGTAAAGCGAGGGATAGAGAAGAGAAAGATATTCAGTGCAGAGATGACAGAGATTAATATTCCTTCATGTAGATTCCCAGAACCCAAGTCCAATGAGGTATTCCTTCACCAAGATCAGTAATCTGAAAACTGATGCTGGATAATTAACTATTCTAATAGTGTTGACTTCACATGATGTAGTAGGCATGTAGACATGAATCAGTCCTGTGAGCAATGGTACAAAATTCCCAGTAGTAGTAATGTAGATGGGGCCAGGTGTCCAATCTGAGCCCGTCCTCCTTGGCTGTGGAGTTGCTTGTCAGGTGATCAGTGGCAGATTGAGAGTTTGTAGTTCAACAAGACAATATTACTGGTTGCACAAGCCAGAGGCCCATGTCACATCACTTGCACCTCGCCACACTCTTTTTGATAAACAACATGTATCCCTTATCTGGGTCCCCAAGATTGTTATATGTCTCAACTATTAAGAATTGAAAGCAAGGCAGATGGGCAGATTCCTGTTGACCAGCCTGATTTATCAAATGTAGATGGCTGTTGTAAAGCTCTCTTTGAATCTGGTCTTTGCAACCCACAGGAAATCACTAGTGGCTCTCCAGGAATAATGGTGTCAGTGTTTTCCCAATAGTGCCAGGTAGAGCCTATTGTTTGTGGTCACAGACAGAAATTTTGGGTCATTGTGCAATTTGAAATTTTTAGAGATAACTATGATAGAGATTTTTCATTAATATATGGGGTGAAGTCTTAATCCCCCACGCTTGACTTCTAGTTGAATATAAAAGATCCTGTGGCACTGTTATGAGAGGTTAGTTGGTGTAATTGATGCTGCTATCAGTGAGGCAGAGGATGGGATTTTTCCATCCCACCTGGGAATCGTAGCACGTGAGACAAGGACTATGCAAAGATCTGATCTTGGGTAGGATTTTCCAGCTTTGGAGTGAGCACAGTCGAAAAATCATGCCCTGATGATGAGGAGGGATAAGACATACTAGGCCCTCTATACTATTGCAAATCTGATAAATATGGACTAGCAATATTCAAATGATGCTTTAAACAAGTTACCAGCAAATAAATTTAACCCAGGACAAATAGTGAGATGCAACATTAAGGTCATACCATAGTTCCACCTAGAATTTAATCTTAAAGAGAAGGGAAGACTCTATCACGTTTGGAGACCACTAGGACTCACTTCTATAATGTGGAGATGTCTGCATTAGACTGGAGTAGGCATAGTAAAAAGTCTCACAACACCAGGTTAAAGTCCAACAGGTTTATTTGGCAGCACCTTCATTAGGTGAGTGGGAGTTGTATTCACAAACAGGGCATAAATAGACACAAACTCGATTTACAAGATAATGGTTGGAATGCAAGTCTTTACAGGTAATCAAGTTTTAAAGGTATAGACAATGTGAGTGGAGAAAGGACCAAGCACAGGTTAAAGAGGTGAGTTGTCTACCTGATGTGTTGCAGGAAAGGATGGTACATTGGGGAGACCATGCAGACACTATAACAATGGATGAATGAACACTATTCAACAATCACCAGACATGAGTGTTCCCTTCTAATCGGGAAACACTTCAACAGTCACGGGGCATTCAGCCTCTGATCTTCGGGTAAGCATTCTCCAAGGTGGCCTTCACAACACATGACAACACAGAGTCACTGAGCAGAAACTGATAGCCAAGTCACCCACACATGAGCACGGCTTCAACAGGGATCTTGGTTTCATGTCACACTATTTGTATTCCCCACGACTTGCCTGTGCTTGCAAAATCTCACTAACTGTCCTGTCTGGAGACAATACACATCATTTTAACCTGTGCTTGGCCCTCTCCACTCACATTGTCTGTATCTTTAATTTTTGATTACCTGTAAACATTTGCATTCCAACCATTATCTTGTAAATTGAGTTTGTGTCTATATACACCTTGTTTGTGAACTCAACTGCCACTCACCTGATGAAGGAGTGAGACTCTGCAAGCTTGTGCTGCCAAATAAACCTGTTTGTCTTTAACCTGGTATTGTGAGACTTCTTACTATCCTCACTTTGACAGCTCTTTAATTTTAATCGTAGAAGCAATGACCTACCTGTTGTGCAAAGTTGCTAAGACGCTATTGACTCAATATATTCATTGTTACAGTTGGAAAATCTAAGAAGCAATAAAGGGTGCCAGAAAGCCAGTAGGATAGGTCTCCAGCATATGTCCCATTTTATTCTGTTGAATTAATTAGAAAATGCAAGCCTCTACATCTTAAAGTGACCACGACCACATTTTGTTTCTTTTCTATTTGAATAAATTCTCACGAAGTAATATGTTATTTAATTTTCAAATGTGAAAATGCTGGAAAATCTCAGCAGGTCTGGTAGCATCTGTAAGGAGAGAAAAAAAAATGATGTTTTGACTCCAGATGACTGTTTTTCAAAGCTAAAAGGTGTGTTCTTTAATTTGTTGACTTCTTCTCTTCCAAACCAATTTTATTTTCAAACAATAAGGAATGGGGATTAAACCCAATTCCTGTCCCACCTTTGTGATGAACCTTTGTTTCACAATATGTATATTTCCAGAGCAGAACTAGCCCATGGCCATTGCTCCATTGCTGCATGCAGTCATACAAAACGGGTTGATTAGTGGATCAGCTGTTAGAACGACAGTACCATAGAAAATTACAGCTTAGAAACAGGCCCTTTCTTGTCTGTGTGAAACTATTTTTTGCCTAGTCTCCACTGACCTGCACTTCAACCATATCCCTCCACACCCTTCTCATTCATGAACCTGTCCAAGTTTTTCTTAGACATTAAAAGTGGCCCCACATTTACTACTTTATCCGGCAGCTCATTCCACACTCCCACCATTCTCTGTGTGAAGAAGTCCCCCCTAATATTCCCTTTAAACTTTTCCCTCTTCGCCTTTAACCCATGCCTTTGATTTTTTTTTTCTCCCCTAACCTCGGTGGAAAAAACCTGCTTGCATTCTCTCTATCTATACCCATCAAAATCTTGTACACCCCTATCAAATCTCTCCTCATTCTTCTATGCTCCAGGGAATAAAGTCCTAACCTATTCAAACTCGAATAGGATTCGAACCCAGGTCCCCAGAATTTTAGCTAAGTTTCTGGATTAATAGTCTACTGATAATACCACTAGGCCATCGTCATCCCAATTAGCACTTGCCATAACAAAACAAGGTTTGAATATTATATTACTTCTGAATCTCAGTCTTGTGAAGAGCCTCACATATAAAATTTTATCATGCGGTCTTCATGTTAAGATTTTACAGATTTCAACATTGCTTGACCTCTTTCCAACATGTGCCACAATTTAAAAGGAGACTCTATGGGAAAATGGTAACAGTTTAATTGATAAAATTCCACAAGATATGCAATTAATCTTGGGGGAAAAAAAGGGTTAATCCACACTCATCTAGGTGCATACCAAAGCTTTGAATATCTCCAGCAATTAAAGAAATTCAATGAGCCAGTAATTCTCTTTAATTTTGAACACAATATGCAATTGACAGCAGGGGCTGTAGTAAATGCCACCACCAGGAAAAAAACAGTAACAATTGCGGGGGAGGATTGGAGAAGATTTCTAGTGAAACAAAAAATTTGTTTCAGAAAGAATAATAATTAAGAAATAAGTATGTAGTTGGAGCGAAATACTTCTGACAAACCATGTGCATATTTTCACTCGTATTCCCTGGTTACTTGAACCATGACTTCCTTGACAGTTTTCTCCTATTAAATATTATTTTTTCTTGTTCACTATCGCAGGAAGCTAATTAACAAAGTCATTAAAGTGCTATATTAGCATAATTTCATCTAACCTACCAATAGATGATTAAAGTTACAGCATTTAGATGCTGAAATGTGGAATTGACACAGCCAAACAGCAGCTGTAACAGCAGAGATTTACTGCCAAAACAGTGCCTTAATGTCACCACCCAGGATGATTCTTCATCAGATTTTTTTTATAGTAGGTGGAGAAATAAAGTAAAACATTCCCAACCGAATGTGAATCTTCAGTAGACACAAGCACTCAGATATGAATTTTGTGTTACACATATGAAGCATTTCATTTTGTACTGTGTTTTCTGTCATGTTTATATGAAAGAAAACCAGAGTAAAAAAACAGCTCTGATACAATATTGCTTGCCCCAAGTGGAATATTATAAGCTGAAGTATGCCACCAAATAATCAAAGATGCAATTCAAAAGGCTAAATTAAAAATTATGCCATTAGATTTATCTATGAGGACTCACTATGGACTGAACCATAAAGAATCATTTCAGAGGGACCAGAAAGTCACTGGTGAACATCAAAAGTAATAAATAAGTTGAATGGAGAACCCTGACCTACACCAAAGGCTGAGCATTTCAAGTAAAATTAGTGGTACAACAACTGTACCTAATCCAAACAACAATTATAGAGGAATCGACTATTATGTATGAGTCAGCAATCAGCATTGATCCTTAGGGGTCAGCCAACCTTGGCTTTCAGCCAATGCCAAGAAAATATTAAAGCAAGACTTGACACCATTGCAGGAGGAAATGCTGAATTAGACCACCCCCTGAGAAAATAATAGCACCTTTGATCTGGAGTCCCTGTCCGTAATAAAAACATACCACATTCAACTGCCCATCACTTGCAAATGGCCAGAAGCCAAGTCAATAATTTAATCTTTTTTGTGTGCCAACAAGGCAATGTACAAACAAAAGATTTATGATTTGTGATTTTCCAAACATAGTGATCATAAGCAAAAACTGTTTCTTTAATGTATGTTTCTTTGGTTTCTGATCAATTTTTTATGAGCTTCCACTTTCATCCTGCCACTGTTCAAATGAATGACTTTTTTTCAGCAAACTGCAATTTGGTCAAACTCTGCTTGTTAATGATGTGATTAATCAGCCATTGATATCCCTTCAGTTATGCTTGAAGCTTCGCTCATTGCTTTCAGATGCACTGAACCATGGCAAGTGTGGGTCAGCACTGCATGAGATATTATTTTACTGGGACTAAATGGCGACTACATAAACGATCATTTAGTTATCACAGTGGATCGGTGTTTCCACCCCAGCTTGTTTATCAGAAGAATTTAGCTATTTATAAAAGAAAAGACACCTAAAAAACATACATTTAATTTTTGCCACTTGTCGCTGTTCTACCATTTGCACATTATCTCCCACCTCCTTTCACTCTTTGATTGTATGGTTACTGCATTCGCTGTGGAAAGTCCTAATACCTCTGATCTAATCACCATTGATCAAACAGGCGACATTTCATTCAGCAACTACTTTTGTTCCTTTTACTATTATACATTTATGAATAACGCTCATCTTCAATTAGGCAGACACTACCCAACTCAGGAAAGAGCGCACATCAGTCAGCTCCAACACTGCCTTACCATTGTGCTTCTTTTAAATGTTCACACTGTCATCTCAGCTGCCATTTATTGCTGTTCCATGTTCACCTCATCTGAATAAAGAGAGGGATAAAGTTCACCGAGGAGCGAAGGAATTTTTGCCTAAAAGAAAGGTAGGTGGGCTTTCAGCGGGGCAGCTTGCATTGGTGAGGATAAGTTTGAAAAATCTGTTTCTTGACCCAAACCCATTTTCCAGTCCCCCACTTCCAGCTTTAATTGAGTCGAGAATGTGAATGGGTGACCAATCTGACCTAAGCAGATTTGATAATGAGATTGTAAGCTTCATTCTCATTTTGCTTTTCAAATGTAACTGTTGTCAGTTGGGTTTTCCAAGCACAGCTCTGATGCTGCTCCCCTCCACTAGGCCTTTAGTCTAAGATTCTCACCTTCTGTTTTCATTTGATTGCACCAATAAATTGGTTAGCTATCCATTTAAATACATAGGGAAGATAATCAACATAAAGGTAACACTCAACAAGGAGCGTTTTTTTTGTTTTGTTTTATTTCTGTATTACTTTGAAGAGACTCACTTACATGAAACAGACTTTGTGACAATAAGTATGCAGCCATTGTATTGTTTACCTAAACCCTCATGTTAAAATGAGCCTAAACTTCCTATCTACAAGATCCCAGCACAACACAGCTCTCCTGGTGATGTTACAGTGTTGGAAATGGTTGACATAGGCTGTGTGGAAAAAAATAAAAAATAACGCACACATCATCCACAGAAAATCTGTTGGAGCAACTCACACAGGTGAATCTCAAAAAGCAAGCCACCCAACCAACAATAAGCTGAAACAAATCAACTCCTGATGAAATAGCAACAGAGGGGATAAGAAACAGTGCATTAAATTTATTTATTAGTGTCACAAGTAGACTTACATAAGCACTTTAATGAAAATCCCCTCATCACCACACTCCAGTGCCTATTTGGGTACACAGAGGGAGAACTTAGCATGGCCTATGCACCTGACCAGCACGTCTTTCGGACTGTGGGAGGAAACTTTAGCACCTGGAGGAAATCCACGCAGACACAGGGAGAATGTACAGACTCCACACAGATAGTGACCCGAACAAGGAATCAAACTCAGGTCCCCGGCGCTTGAGGCAGCAGTGCTAACCACTGTGCTACCATAATACAGTGGCTCAGAGCAATGCTCAAAGTGACAAAGGAAGCTTGATCAGCAGCCAGGTCCCCATTGCAGCCAGACGCTACCTGCAGAAAATGACAACTAGTGGCAATGTGAAGAATTTCCTTAAAACTTTTGAACAAACAGCAAAAAGGGAAAGGTGGCCACAGAGC
Source organism: Sphyrna mokarran (assembly GCA_024679065.1). Lineage (NCBI taxonomy): Eukaryota > Metazoa > Chordata > Chondrichthyes > Carcharhiniformes > Carcharhinidae > Sphyrna > Sphyrna mokarran. The sequence continues at coordinate 99,476,027 of JAGIQG010000001.1, read as the reverse complement.
ATGTGGAGTGGCATTCTGGCATTTTTCTCAGCAGTGATATGCAGAAAGCATCTCAGACCTGGAACTGGAAGATACTGGCGACTATGAAAAATTGGAAGCTGAAATCCTTGCACGTCTGGGAGTGATGGTGGTGGTAAAAACATAGCGTTCTCATACCTGGACTTTTCAAACAGAAGAAGCATCTCACCCACAAATGGATCAATTATCACACTTAGCCAGAAAATGGCTACAACCCGATATCCTTTCCTCTTCTAAAGTAGTGCAATGAGTAGTATTGGATCATTTCGTAAGACAATTGCCAATGATTTAAAGAGCGCTATCAGCCAAATAAATGCAGACAAAGTAGAAGACCTAGTCAACATTGCCAACATTATGTTACAGCCCCTGAAAATCTCCATGCCTGAAAGGACTGTTAGTGAAGACAAAGCTTACCAGGAACTTGGAAAGAGAAAGCCCTTCTGGTCCACGGTCACAAGGAAGGAGCCAAAGGATGTGGGGCTTCAACACAGAATCCATTGGAACCAAAAAGTGGATTAATAGACAGACAGCTAAGCCTGTTATATATGTTGTGAACCAGGTCACATTTCATGGTACTGTCCTACCAAAGATTAATCGATGCAAATGGAAACCATCCCTACTAAACAACATAGGCCAGAATTTTACCATTCTGCCTGCCATGGGAATCAGAGCAGGTGATGGGTGGAGCATGTGGAAGATCTGTTGACCGCGGGTGGAATTTTATAGTGTTGGAAGGAGTGAGACTGTAAAATCACATCTGTAATGTCATCATATCCTTCATGGTTACTCTATAACCACTCCGCATTTCCAGAGAGCTCCATCGCAGTGATCTCATTCCTATTCACAAGCTTTGAATGGAAGCTTGTGGCCACTCATCAGAGACCCTGCAACATTAGGGAAAAAGTAAGCCAGGTCAATTACAAAGTGAAACAGTCTGGTAGATGAAAGCCTGAACAAATGAAAATCTACCGTCTTATTTATTTTTAAAGTGGGTGGACCATGATGTCCTCTGGGCTGAAATGGAACCTTGTGCACTTGAGTTAAGTCTGAGAGCTGCAGTGACAGTCAGAGATCTGACACCAAGACAGAGACAAGAACTCTTTGAATCCCTGGAAAGGAAACTTCTCTGAACTGCTCAGTAACACTCATCTCACCACCCACTATATTGTTACCCCTCTGGCCGTATTGAGTCCCAGGAACACAATATACTGCCACAAAGGAAGAGATGTTAAAATGTTACAGTGGAAAGTGATTGAATAATAGCATACCACCATCCCCCCTCCTAGCTATATAGTGCTCATCCAAAACCAGATGGAACCATCAGATTTTGTAATGACTTCAGAAGGTTAAATGAAATCTCACTGTTTGATCCGTACCCCTAATTGATCAATTAATTGAGAGATTGGGAATGGCACCATCATTAGCGTCTTTGGCCTGACAAAAGGTTACTGGCAAGTTCTCTTTAACAAAAACCTCACGAGAGAAGACTGCTTTTGACAGTTTGTGTCAATTTAGCTTTGTTTTGCATAGAGCCCCAACAATACTTCGATACCCAATGGACTTTGTCCCCACCAGTAGTATGTGATTGCCTATATAGATGATAGGGGTGTTATGAGAGCACAGTGGTTAGCACCACTGCATCGCAGCAGTAGGGACCAGGGTTTGATTCCAGCCTCAGATGACTGTCTGTGTGGAGTTTGCAGGTTCTCCCTACGTCTGTGTGGGTTTCCTCTGGGTGTTCCAGTTTCCTACTGCAGCCCAAAGATTTGCTGATTAGGTGACTGGTCATGCTAAATTGCCCTTTAGTGTTCCAAGATGTGTAGGTTTGAGGAATCAGCAGGGTAAATACATGAGGTTTTTGGGATAGGGTCTGGCTAAAGTATTCTGTCAGAGAGTTGAATCAGACTCGATGGGCCAAATGACCTCTTTTTGTACTGTAGGAATTTCATACTTCTGTGATCATTGTACGCAGCCACACTTGAGACAGCCACCTGACGCAACTGGAAGTTGTGGCAGAGGCATTTGTGAACTCAGCTGAAATGGTTGCTGCAATTTAAGACTGACCCTTGCCTGTCTACGAAGAAAAACAGAGTATTTTTGGGACTCATGTTATTACAGAGGTTCATTCAGAATTTTTCAAGGATAGCTGTAGAACCCTCTACCCCCACCATCCCACCCCACCCATTCACACGCACTGCCCCCACCACCCCCAAATGACCTGATTCTTACTGCCAAACAAACATATAGATTCCAGGAGCAGAAAATAATATCAGGTCTTAGAAGTTGGCATTGGCACTGTTCTCACAATAGTAGGTTAAAGTGCAACAGCTTTATTTGATAGCATTAGCCACAAGCTTTTAGGGTGCTGCTCCTTCATCAGGTGAGTAGAAGTTCTGTTCACAAACAGGGCATATAAAGACACAAACTTAATTTGCAAATTAATGGTTAGAATGTGAGTCTTTAAAGTAATCAAGTCTTAAAGGTACAGTCAATGTGAGTGGAAAGAGGGTTAAGCAAAGGTTAAAGAGATGTTGCCAGGACAGTTAGTGAGATTTTGCAAGCCAAGGCAAGTTGGAGGGTTACAGATAGTGTGGAAGAAACCCAAGATCCCAGTTGGGGCCGTCATCACGTGTGCGGAACTTGGCCATCAGTCTCTACTTAGCAACTATGTGCTGTTTGTGAACAGAACTCCCACTCACCTGATGAAGGGGAAGTGCTCCAAACGTTTGTGGCTTGTGCTGCCAAATAAACCTATTGGACTTTAATCTGGTGTTGTGAGACCTCTTACTGTGCTTACTCCAATTCAACGTTGGCATCTCCACATAATCTTGTCCCCAACTTCCCTGACTTCCCTAAAACAATGAGTGTCCAAACAGATGCATCCTACATGGGGCTGGAGTCCATCCTGTCCAAGGAAAGCAATGGAGAAGAACACCCTGTCTCTTCATGACATGTGTTTTGCCATTCTAGACCAGGAATGTTTAGCCACCAAATGTAGGGAATCAGGATATTGAACTCGGTGATCAACCATGATCAAAATGAATGGCAGAGCAATCTCAAAGGGCCAAATGGCCTACTCCTGCTTCTAGTTTCTAAGTTTTGGAATTTCTGAAGTACTACTTGCTTGGCCATAAATTTTTTCTCATCATTGATCATACCCACTGACATGAAGAAGACAAACAAAAGAAAAGTATGTTCATGTGAGCCGCTGGTTTTGAGCCTTCAGACTTTTAACCTTCAGGTACTATCATGCTGGTGCCACTTATGGGAACGCTTACGCTTTTTCCTGGGTCAACTTCTGTTTTTCTGCTCCCACTCAACCCAAAGGGATTAAGCGTGGAGGTGGGTAATATGTAACGCAGCATTGGGTAGAAGTGTGGAGGGGTGGTACCTCCCTGCACGTGTTTCATTTCTTCCCAGCCAAGACTACACCGTTGGTCATACGCACTACATTTCCCAGAAGGTATCATGCTGAAACAGGAACAGGTACAGATGAGCAGGGACAAGTATGTAAAAAAGAGGGCTTGAAGCGAGTCATCTGTCTGAGTGCCTTCAGAGGTAAATGGACGTGGGGGGCAGCTGGTGAACAACCTGACAGAGAATGTGTTTAATCACCTAGATTTGAACTTTGCTTGGTGTACAACCTTGATTAGTGTACAAACTGGAAAGAGCTGAGAACGTGACCCTGATAGGACCTTAACTTTTCAAACGCTCAGAGAGGTGGATTTTACTGTCCTGCCCACTATGAGAATCATAGTGAGTAAGGGGCAGACCATGCAATAGTCCATTGACCTCAAACGGTATTTTCTGATTTCACGGTGAGTATGGCCAAGAAATCCTGCCCAGAGACTCCAGCCAGAACTCCACCACCTTGCCTGCCATGGAATCAGTGTGGGCGAGGATCTGACAATGGAAATCTCAGTTGATCTCAGGCAGGAATTTCGAGTCTTGTTCAAGTGAGGCCGTAAAATCCTGCCCTCTCTTTCTGTACCAGTAAATACCTCAGCAATTTGGTTAAATAAATAACAAAAATAATTAAAGTAAAGCTAGCGCTTAACAAAGAGCTAGGTTATTCTTGTTTTATTTATTTCCTTATTATTTGGAAGAACCTCATTTATTTGAAAAAGACTTTTCAACACTGAACATAAAATGATTGTGCTGTTTATCTGAACTCCTGTGTTAAACTGGGTTAAAATACATGTATTTGATTTGATTTGATTTATTATTGTCACATGTATTAGCATACAGTGAAAAGTATTGCTATTTGCGTACTATACAGACAAAATATACCATTCTTGGAAAAGGAAATGAGAGAGTGCAGAATGTAGTGTTACACTCATAGCTGGGGTGTAGAGAATGATCAACTTAATGCAAGGTAAGACCATTCAAAAGTCTGACAGCAGAAGGGGAGAAGCTGTTCTTGAATCGGTTGGTATGTGACTTCAGAATTTTGTACCTTTTCCCCCGTGGAAGATGGCAGAACAGAGTGTCTGGGGTGTGTGGGGTCCTTAATTATTCTGGCTGCTTTGCTGAGGCAACAGGAAGTGTAGACAGAGTCAATGGGTGGGAGACTGGTTTGAGCGATGGATTGGGCTACATTCACAACCTTTTGTAATTCCTTGTGGTCTTTGGCAGGAATCACACCAAGCTGAGATGCCAGCACAACACAACTCCTTCGGCAGTGTACAGTGCAAAACAACATCAGAGAAGAAAAAAGGAATTCTTGTTATACTGGACCTTGCCATTTAAAAACAATTACAGCTGTCCTGAGCAGTTTCTAAATGGCTTCAGTTAGCTGGAGCAACAGAACTCCTGAGGTTTAATTATCTCCAACCAGAGGCAAGCAGAACCAGTTAAACAATTCTCACCACACTCATGTTCCAGAACTGAGGCTAATCATGAGCAATTCCACAGGAGATTGCTTGCATTTTTAAAAGAGAGGCTTGATTTTTATTAACACTAGGAAACTTCTTCAGAAGCAATAATACTAAAATAATAATACATATCATATCCAAAATATTATTCTATCCAGCTGTGTGAAATTGATTTTATTGGTGTTGGAGGACTATTTAAATTTGTACTTAAACGTTCTTCTAAAGTAATTTTATTCTCATACCTTCATTATAAGAACATATTGGAAGAAATAGCCATAACTGAAAAATGAAGGCACCCCTGAATCCTCACATGTCTAGAATTTATAAAATGGTTGAATCTCTTTTGAAAATACCTGCCTTGTAACTGTTATGACCTTGATAGAGACTGATAACATTTAAAAAGAATTTTCAATTCCAAGTTATTAACTGACAAGGGCACTCACAAAATGATTTAATGACTTAAAGGCAAATACATTTATTGACAGAAGAACAAGCACTATCAACATAAAACTATATCCTGTAAGTACTCATGTGAACTACAATTTTGAGCAGAACTCTCCCTGTTCCACTTGCAATTTCAATTTAGATTCATTTTTTACATTAGGTTCATGAGTGATCATTTAATTCTCCTGTCACAGCTCACAGAAATTCACTCCAATTCTTCTTTGTTTAGTACTATTTTCTGAGGTAAAGATTCGCCTGGGGATTTTCCACATAGAATCCAGCTAGGTGAAGTCTCCAGCCTACAACAACATCTCACAAATTTGGATTTCCCTAGCCTCAGTACATTCCTCACATGCATCCTTGCACAGTGACTCCAAGCCTGAATTACCCTGTGTTTCTGGGGGACTCTTTGCTCCTTATCCTGGCTTCAGGTAGCTATGTCAGGTAAACATAGGCAGGAAGAGGGAGGCAGTCATCAAAAGGGATTATAGAGAACTGGGTAGGAAGCTGAGGAAGAGAAAAGCAAAGGTAGTAATTTCAGGATTGCTGCCTGTGCCTCGGGAGAATGAGAACAGGAATCAAATGAGGTGGAGGATGAATGCATGGCTGAGGGACTGGAGCAGGGGGCAGGGATTCAGATTCATAGATCATTGAGACCCCTTTAGGGGCAGGTGTGACTTGTACAGTAAGGACGGGTGGCACTTGAACCCTAGGGGGACTAATATTTTGGCAGGTAGACTAGCTAGGGCTACTGGGGGATCTTAAACTAGAAAAGCTGGGGGGTGGGAATACCGATGGGACGGTGAATAAGGAGGTTAGTTCCCAGGTAGGGAAGGACTGTAGGAACCCTGAGAGGGAGGTTAGGCAGGTGGTGGAAAAGGGAAATATCCTCACTGAGGGGCTGAAGTGTGTCTATTTTAATGCCAGGAGTGTAGTAAATAAGGTAGATGAGCTTAGGGCGTGGATTGCTGCTTGGGAGTGTGATATGGTGGCCATTACAGAGACTTGGTTGTCTCAGGGACAGGACTGGGTACTTCAGGTGCCGGGATTCAGGTGCTTCAGGAGGGACAGGGTTGGGGGCAAAAGAGGAGGTGGTATGGCACTGTTGATCAGGAACAGTGTCATGGCTGTAGAGAAGGTGGAAGACGGGGAGGGATTGTCTACGGAGTCTCTATGGGTGGAAGTTAGGAACAGCAAAGGCTCGATAACTTTGCTGGGTGTATTCTATAGGCCGCCCAATAGCGACAGGGAACTTGAGGTGCAGATAGGGAAACAGATCCTAGACAGATGTAGAAATAACAGGGTTGTCGTGATGGGAGATTTCAATTTCCCAAACATCGACTGGAATATCCCAAGGGTAAGGGGTTTGGATGGTGTGGAGTTTGTTAGGTGTGTTCAGGAAGGTTTCCTGACACAGTACGTGGAAAAGCCTACGAGAGGAGAGGCTGTACTTGACCTGGTGCTTGCTAATGAGCCAGGGCAGGTGTCGGATCTCACGGTAGGTGAGCATCTTGGGAATGGAGATCATAATTCTATCTCTTTCACGATAGCGATGGAAAGAGATAGGATCAGGCAGGCTAGGAAGGTGTATGTCTGGAGTAAGGGGAAATATGAAAACATTAGGCAGGTAATTGGACGCATAAACTGGAAGGAGGTGTTCTTGGGGAAGAGTACAGAAGGAAAGTGGTGGTTTTTCAAGGAATGTTTGTCTGAGGCACTGCAAGACAACGTTCCAAGGAGTCAAGGAGGTTCTGGTAGGACGCGAGAACCGTGGTGCACGAAGGTAGTGGTGAACCTAGTTAGGAAGGAAAAAAAAGGTATATAAAAGGTTCAGAGAGCTAGGGGATGTTAGGGATCTAGAGGAGTATAAGGTGTGTAGAAGGGAACTTAAAAAGGAAATTAGGAGAGCCAGAAGGGGTCATGAGAAGGCCTTGGCAGGTAAGATTAAGGAGAATCCCAAGGCCTTCTACAAATAGGTGAAAAGTAAAAGGATGAGAAGAGAAGGGATAGGACCTATAAAAGGTGAAGGGGGAAAAGTCTGTGTGAATCCGGAAGAAATGGCAGAGGTGCTTAACGAGTACTTTGCCTCGGTATTCACGGTGGAAAGTGAACTGGGAGATTGCACTGCAGGTTTGAGGCAAATGGAAAAGATTGAGTATGTGGATGTTAGGAAAGAGGATGTGTTAGACCTGTTAAATTCTATCAAGATAGACAAGTCGCCGGGACCGGATGGGATGTACCCCAGGTTATTGTGGGAGGTGAGGGAAGTGGTTGCAGAGCCCCTGGCAATGATCTTTGCGTCGTCCATGGAAACGGGAGAGGTTCCAGAGGATTGGAGGATTGCGGATGTGGTTCCTATCTTTAAGAAAGGGAACAGGGATAGTCCAGGAAATTACCGACCGGTGAGTTTGACTTCAGTGGTTGGTAAGCTGATGGAGAGGCTTCTGAGGGATAAGATATATGAACATTTGGAGAAGTTTGGACTGATTAGAAATAGTCAGCATGGTTTTGTCAAGGGCAGGTCATGCCTTACAAGTCTAGTTGAGTTCTTTGAAAATGTGACTGAACACATTGACGAAAGAAGGGCAGTGGACGTAGTGTACCTGGACTTTAGTAAGGCGTTTGATAAGGTCCCACATGCAAGGCTTCTGGAGAAGGTGAGAGGACATGGGATCCAAGAGGCTTTGGCCTCGTGGATCCAGAACTGGCTTGCCGGCAGAAGGCAGAGAGTGGTTGTGTATGGGTCTTGTTCTGCATGGAGGTCGGTAACCAGTGGAGTGCCCCATGGATCTGTTTTGGGACCCCTGCTGTTTGTCATTTTCATAAATGACCTGGATGAGGAAGTGGAGGGATGGGTTAGCAAGTTTGCCGACGATACAAAGATCGGTAGTGTTGTGGATGGTCTGGAGGGATGCCAAAAGTTGCAGCGGGACATAGACAGGATGCAAGACTGGGTGGAGAAGTGTCAGATGGACTTCAATGCAGATAAATGTGTAGTGGTCCATTTTGGCAGGAATAACGGGATGAAGGAGTACAATATAAGGGGTAGGAGTCTTAGCCGTGTTGTAGAGCAGAAGGATCTCGGGGTCCAAGTCCATAGGATTCTTAAATCGGCCTCGCAGGTGGAGGAAGTGGTCAAGAAGGCGTACGGTGTACTGGCCTTCATTAATCGAGGAATAGAGTTTAGGAGTCAGGAGGTAATGATGCAGTTCTATAAGACTCTTGTCAGACCCCAGTTGGAGTATTGTGCGCAGTTCTGGTCGCCTCATTATAGGAAGGATGTAGAGGCTATTGAGAGGGTTCAGAGGAGATTTACAAGGATGCTGCCTGGATTGGGAGGCAGGCCTTATGAAGATAGGTTGAGGGAGCTGGGACTCTTCTCACTGGAGAGACGTAGGTTGAGAGGCGACCTGATAGAGGTTTATAAAATGTTGAGAGGAATAGATAGGGTGGACTCTCAGAGACTATTTCCCCGAGCTGAAATGGTCACTACGAGAGGACACAGATTTAAGGTGCAGGGAAGCAAATACAAAGGAGATGTCAGGGGTAGGTTTTTCACTCAGAGGGTGGTGAGTGAATGGAACCGACTGCCGTCAGAGGTTGTTGAGGCAAACTCACTGGGGTCTTTTAAGAGACTTCTGGATGAGTATATGGAAACGAATAGGATAGAGGGTTATAGATAGGTCTGTGGATTGGTAGATGTGATCGGCGCAACTCATGGGGGCCTGTTTGTGCTGTATTGTTCTATGTTCTATGTTCTATGTTCTTTCTCTCTCTCTCTCTTGCTCTCTCTGTCTGCCTGTTTGAAGCAACTTTGGAAAAAGACTGCCTCCCAGATTGTTAAATACAAAAGAGATGTATCAAATTAAATAATCTTTCCAACTCACAACCCACCTTCTTGGCAACGTAATCCATCTGGCCTGTTTACAGATGGAAATGGAAATTAATTATCTGTAAATTCAAACCTTTCCTCATTTACCAGTTGCCTTTGAATCTTCTCCAATCTGGGGAAATTACATGAATATTTTGAACCCTCTCCCAAGCCCTCTCCTTGAGAGATAGTTACGGAAGCTCCCATTCTTTAGATTTTAACACTTTATATCATGACTTAATTATTATAATATCCCTTCCTTCCTTTTCATCTGCAATTGCTCCAGGGTTGACTGCCAGCCCTTCAAACCAATCATCTTTTCATTTATCTTACATTTAAAAATTACAATCTTCAAACTAAAAATAATCTTAGAGTATATGCATTTGTAACAGTAGCACATAAAAGTTTAAAGTTTACTTACTGGTGTCACAAGTAGGCTTACATTAATGCTGCAATTAAGTTACTGTGAAAATCCCCTACTCGCCATACTCCGTCACCTGTTCAGGTACACTGAGTGAGGATTTAGCACGGCCAATGCACCTAATCAGCACTTCTTTCAGACTGTGGGAGGAAACTAGAGCACCCAGAGGAAACCCATTCAGACATGGGAACAATGTGCAAACTCTGCACAGACATTGACCCAAGCTGAGAATCGAACCCAGGTTGGGTATGTTTGTATTATTTCAAGCCTACACTGATTTCATCAATATGCTACCTCTAATGCTGCTGTGACTTCTTGCTATTGAACCACAAGGGTTGATTCCCTGGTGTTGTTTTTGACAGCAATTCATCACCAGCAGCATTTATAGCTCATGGGATAAGATTGGGAAGTCTCACAGTGAACTCTCCATTCTGTGGGGTAGATCACTTTTCAACACTTTTAAGCCAGCAAAATGAAAGCACCCCGGTTATATTGGCCCCTGTGAAATGCTGTATATTTGAAAGAAATGTTCCCACATTGGATTCCCTGTGCAAACTCACAAAAAGCTATGTAACTCCATGCACAGCTGGTGTTCCCTTTAAGATACATGCATACACAACTGCACAATAACTTAAAGGGCCTCACAATGCAAAAAACTAGCTACAAAAATCCAAAGGATAGACACTTTGTGGAGAGGTGTATGAGGACATGTATTTTCATCATGTGAAAATAAAGGTTTTGGGAGTAAATGGTCACCACTAATACTCCTCTAACAATAGCTGCTTAGCAATGCATGCAAGAGGCTACGTAATACAGATTTTAAATAGAAGAGAATTTGAGATGAGCAGTGCTTCTTTCCTAGTGAGTTGCAATTCTGTACATAATTAAGTATTCAGATAAAGGTTACTTTGAAAAGGGATCAATGCATCCAGTCAGATCTCTTGCCAAGAGTAAAACACACAGCATCTTCCAAGATGAGCCAACAACAACAGAATAGGATTAATTGGCTGTCTACCTAATGCATACTGGAAGAGTTCATATGAAGAGGGCATGGGTATATGGAGGGCAGATGGACTGAGAGCTAGAGGGTCTAACAAGCAGATTGAGAACTCAGCCAATGTACCAGAGACCAGGGATGGGCCTTAGCTCTAATTTGTCCACCTCAGCATTTCTTCCCTTTTATTGCTGCTTCAGGACTGCTTCAGGAGATGATGGGCCTGATTTTATTCAACACCATCCCCTTGGGATGAAGATACAGGAGATAGGGAAAGGAAATTTCCTGACTCCCATCTCAAAGATGAAAATGTGACCATAGATTTCCAAATCCTAAAGGAAAACAATTCAGATGATTCTAAATTTTTACTTCAGATTTATTTAATTAACTGCTTTTAAATACCTTGAAGCTGTGGTGAGATAGAACTCATCTTTAAATCAGCAGCCCAGGTCGATATATTACTGATACAATACCCACTACTTTATGAAGCTTAGCTATATGTTCCCAGTTTAAATACTTACATCACATCCACTTCCATGAAAGGATTCCAGAAAAATCTGAAGAAAGCCAAAATGTATGACATTGACGAGCTCAAAGATGAATAGAACAAAGAACAACACAGCATGGAAAACAGGCCCTTTGGTCCAACAAGCCCACACCGCCATTTTAACGTTCCCACTTCCAATCATGACCCTTGTCTATGTTTACGGAAATCTGCATTGAAACCAAATTGGGGAGACAACTTAGGGACAACTTATTTCACCAATCAGCCTAAGAGCACATCTTTGGGGTGTGGGAGGAAACCGGAGCACTCGGAGAAAACTCACGCAAGCACAGGGAGAATGCGCAAACTCCCACAGACACAGGCCCAAATCCCTGTATCTGCACAGCACAGCGATAAGTCACTGAGCTGTCGTGTTGCCCATCAACTAGTCCAGTTTAAGTGTCACTAGTGACATGAAGCAATAGGCTACTCTCGAAAAATCCAAGAGCAGTCCTCTCATGACCCATCGCGCGTATGCCCCTTGTTGGACAACAAGGCGGATCGAAGTACCTGTAGGATAAAAGAGAAATACATCAACAGCATGCACAGCTTATGCAATTCCAAGAACTTCCCAAGGCTCATGATCCCTATTATCCCAGTCTCCTATATCCCTCCATCCCTATTTTGCTCATGTGCCTATCTAAGTATCTCTTAAATAACTCCAGCATGCCTGCTTCCACCACCTTACTTGGCAGTGCATTCCATACCCCCACAACCCTCTGTGCGTAAAACCTCCATCTAACATCCAGATTATACCTTGCCCTCCTCACCCTAAGCCCGTGACCCCTCGTGATATTTGATTCCAACCAGGAAAAAGCTTACCACTGTTTACTCTATCTATACCCTTCATAATCTTGTATACCTCTATTAGATCTCTCAATCTCCATCTTTCTAAGGAAAACAGCCCCAATTTATCTAACCTTTCCTCGTAACCCAGTCCTTCCATACCAGGCAGCATCCTGGTAAACCTTCTCTGCACTCTCTCCAGGGTCTTCACATCTTTCCTGTAGTAAGGTGATCAGAACTAGATGCAGTATTCCAAATGAGGTCTAACCAACATGTTATACAACTGCAACATTAAGCACTAGCTCTTGTACTCTATATCACTTCCTATGAAGGCTAGCATACCATAAGCTTTCTTCACAACCTTCTCCTCTGTTCTGCCACCTTCAAAGACTCGTGCACCTGCACCCCGAGGTCCCTCTGCATTTCTATACTCTTAATAGATCTACCCTTTATCATATATCTCCCTCTACATTATTTCTCCCGAAATGCATCACCTCGCATTTATCAGGATTGAATTCCATCTGCCATCTATCTGCCCAATCTACCAGTCTATCTATGTCCTGCTGTATCGCCCGACACTGCTCCTCACTATCCGCAAATCCAGCCATCTTTGTATCATCTGCAAACTTGCTGATCACTCCACTTACTCTCTCTTCCAAGTCATTTATATATATTACAAATAGAAGAGGTCCCAGTACTGAGCCCTGCGGCACACCACTAGTGACTGACCTCCAGCTAGAAAAACATCCTTCCACTATTACTCTCTGTCTCCTATTACTAAGCTAGTTATTTATCCATCTAGCTACCTGTCCTTGTTTCCCATTAACCTTGACCTTTTCAATTAAGCTCCCATGAGGGACTTTGTCAAACGCCTTATTGAAATCCATATAGACAACATCAATGGCTTGTCTTTCGTCAACTGTTTTTGTCACCGCCTCAAAAAATTCTACCAGATTAGTAAGGCACGACGTCCCCTTAACAAATCCATGCTGCATATCCCTAATCAGATCACAACGCTCTAAGTGCATATATATCCTATCTCTAAGAATCCTCTCCAATAGCTTCCCTACCACTGACGTCAAAATCACTTGTCTATAATTTCCAGGGTTATCCCTACTACCCTTTTTAAACAACGGTACAACATTTGCTATCCAATATGTAATTATGAAGCAATTATCCAGGTCAATAACCCTTACAGATCCTCAGTACAACTCCAGTTGTTGACATGCTTACCAGAGCACCCCAAACTTAGCAAGGTGTGTAGCAGCTGTACCAAGCAAATGCTCAGTTTTTCACCAATTCTGCAAGGCAGGTAACAGAAAAGGCCATTGGCAGCCGCAGTGCACTAGAGCAAAGGCTGATGCAGGTACAGAGGGCCATGCACTGATCCAAACAGAGCATACACAATAATTTCAAGCAATAAGAATGACCATCTGGTATCCTTCAGAAACAAATACATGAGTTGATTGACAACGCAGAAAATGACAATGATGTGCACAATTGGATAAAGTGTTGTGAACTGTCAATCTTGTTAAAAACATAAATGCTATCACATTGTCTGAAATGTTTGTCAACACGCACATTATCTGACTTAAGAATGTTGGTATCTATTTGTTATTGCCCAAGAATGATGCAGACGAAGTGCTAACATACCAATTCTGTGAATTCTGAAGGACATGCATCCTCAGAACTGGGAGACCATGGGAAGATCTTATGCTGTGAAACTTTCAGCATGTGACAGTTCAGTAATTCCATGTGCAGGATCCATAGTCATGGAGTGCAAACATAATCAATTCTCCCAGGTGTCATAGATGTTACATATCAAGGAAACTAAAGGCCCAGCAATTAAAAGTTTACTGGCATTTCAAAATCTCACACCTGGAACAATTCGTGAAATCAGGCAGCTATCACAAGGTAGATGAACCTCAGAAACTGCTATCACCTCAGTTTGTGATACAAATTGAAATATCCAGAATATTTCAACAAAATTAGCAGTTTCAAGGGAGCTGCAACATTAAACTTTCAAGAGAATACAAGTCCATCTATTGATCCATCACCTAAGTGCAGCATCCACATACAAGACAAACTGAAGGTTGAACTGCACAAAATGAAAGAAAGCAGAATCATGAGAAGAGTATAAGAACACACAGATTGGTGCATTTCAATCAAATGCAGGACAGTTCATTGAGAATTTGCCTCAATCCATGATGTCTAAATGCATCTTTGAAACTTTGTCCTGAGAAAATACCAACATTAGAAGTATTAAATCTGAGATTTGCAAATGCAAAATCCTTCACAAAACTTGATCCAAAGCATGAGAGGTGATCTTACTGAAATTTATAGGATGCTGCAAGGCCTGAATAGAGTGGATGTGGAGAGGATATTTCCACTAGTAGGAAAAGCTAGAACCAGAGGGCGCAATCTCAGGCTGAAGGGGCGATCCTTTAAAAGAAAGATGAAGAGGACTTTCTTCAGCCAGGGTGTGGTGAATCTGTGGAACTCTTTGCCGCAGAAGACTGTGAAGGCCAGGTCATTGAATGTCTTTGAGACAGCGATAGACAGTTTTTGATTAATAAAGGCATCCGGGTTATGAGGATAAGGCAGGAGAATAAGGATAAAAAAAATCAACCATGATTGAATAGCAGAGCAGATGTGATGGGCTGAATGGTCTAGTTCTGCTCCTATGTCTTCTAGTTTTTTGGTCTTAAACATATCTGCTGGTCAGTCATCTCACAGAGAAGCCCCAAGAGCTATTATATTTCATAATCTATTTAGTCAATACTCCTTTCAAGATATCTGTTGGACAGAATCTCTTTTGTACTCATGTGGACTGCAGAAATACACTGTGTGCATGGTGGGTAGGAGTGCTCTGTGTTCACAGTGGATGGGCATTCTTTGATTTTATTTTAGTGCTCTTAAATCAGGGTGTCCTTTAAAAAAGGTTCCAGATCTCTGGAAGGCAAATGATGCCAGCGCGACGAGCTTTGAAAGAGCCTGATCTACCAGCATATCAGTGTGGGACCTGTCCCCAGCATTTATTTTCTGAAAATGCAGGAAAATATGATGGAAAAGTCTTACACTGCTTGAGCCAGCACTTCCGAGTTAAAGGAAGATTCTGCCCAATGTTTCAATTCGAATATAACTCCAAACTCTTTCACTGTGAGATAAATGATTTAAATCAGCTGCTCCATCCCCTGCCCTCAAACTCCCACCCCCTGCTTTAAAATAGCTGCTCTGTCCCCACCCCTTGCTTCTTTATCTCTCCTCAAAAGTTAAAAATCCAATTATTAATTCCTCAGTTCTGTCCAAACCTATGCCACATCTCCATTATAATTATAACTACACTATTGTAGCCCTAGTTATGAATGCATCCATAAAAAAAATTCAATCCTGGATCCTGCTTTACAGTCATAAGAAATCATCCAAGGTCACTTGAGTCATGTTGCATACAATAACACAATTAACAGAGGGAATAACATGCAATCAGAAGGACTGCAAGGCAAACCAGCACACATACCTGCAGAGAAGACAGGAGAGACAAAACAGGAGAGAAGAAAGAAGTGTTGCTAGCTGAAAAATGCTAGCTGAAAGAAGTGTTGCTAGCAGTTAAAAGCAGTGTTATATTGTTTTTAATATTATACACTTGTCTGTTTATTACTTAACAAACAGAAATAATACTCTATAATGTAAGCCACTATCTGGTAAGGTACTTTCACTCCTACTAAAGATAAGGGGTGGGATTTTTCTGTGGCATGTTTCATGGTGACTGGAGGCAGCACGTACTCACTGGTGGTGGGATCTTATGGCGCTGCCATTGTCAATGGGATTTCCCATTGAATATTCCCCATGCCGCCAGGAAACCCATGTGGAAGTATGCCACGAGCGGGATCATAGAATCCCGAAGCGTGATGGGAGCAAGATTTCAGTGAGGGAAACCATGTAAAAGGGTGTAATGTATCCAGAAAACCAGAATCTCAAACCTCTCTTTTCAGTCCCTATGTTTACTACATTTTGATAGATATTAGCAGTCCAAACCATGGGAGCAGAGCTTTTTTATGGGAATGATCTGTGGTATGTAACAGATGAAAATGATCTAAGCATAGCTTTCACACAAAGACTGGCAATGATTTCCTGCCTATTGATTTTAATACATACACGTTCTTGATTTTCTAATACATGCTTCAGTATTGTCTGGTGATGCCTGATAATCTGCCTGCACTGAAAGAAAGATATTTTGAGATGAAACAAATGCAGAGTGCTGGTTCATTTAGCTAGATAATTGGAATTAATGAAATTGATATGCTAGGTCAGTGAAGCTAAATGAGTTAAATAGGCTTCTTCATCCAAACCTATCCTGCGATCTTGCATGATCTTTCTTCATCACTAAGTTAATCACAAATTTCCATTTCAATGTTTGTAGTTTTCCATTGACATTATTTTCCTGACAGGTTTAGTGCTAATTACCCTTGCTAAAAACAACCAAACAATATTGGAAAAAGGCACGCTAAATGCCATCCAAGCACTATTAAACAACATTCCATATTTTCAATACGGTATAATCACTGCTCCATTTGAAATACTAAATCAGCAAAAGCTGCCAAGCTATTTACATAATACAAGATTAATAATGATGGTTTCAGTAAAGTACAAATCAAAAACTTTGCTCTAAGAGGCCAAGGAGTGACTGGAACATTGAAACATCATACTCAGGGATTTAATTTTGCGATTTTACCAGAGTCAAATAATATTAGGCATTAGGTAAAGCAGATGGAACTATTGAACAGTGATGGATGGATATCCTGATGTAGTTATAAATAAAGCCTAATTGACTCCTTTAGTATATAAGATTGCATTAAATTCTAATTAAAGCAGGTTAATGAACTTTATTTTTGAAATATTTTTCGACAGTCATATGTATCAGCTCACGTCATGAAAACTTTAAAACGATGAGGTTTTGGGTTACCTTAAAACAAAATGTTTCACATACAAGCCCACTTTCATGTTGTGTGAGAATGCAGAAAATGTGCCAGCATTTGCAGAAAAATGTACATTCAATAAAACAGTGCAGCTATAGTAACTCACCAGGGTACTCTGATACAACATCATCTTAAAAGGCCTCAGAAGACAGACAAGTCATGCCAAATCAGTAATAACATTTGAGTCGAGACTTTAATTCCATATCACAATTGCCTAAATGGTTTCAAATGTCAGTTAATGAGCAAATAAATTGGCCTTCATCAAAACCAGATTCTGTAGGAATGCATTTGTACCTAGTTAAATAAGCAAAACTTGGGATATGGAGCATTCATATAGATATTGTGATGTTTCTGATGGAATTGTTTGTTCATTTGTTTTCCATCACTTTAAAAGTTGTAATGTATGTTTTGAATTCTCATGCAGATATGAATGTTGTTTGCTATGACTTCAGATATGAGGGTGGGGAAGGGGGTGATTTTCAGTCAACATCCATCATCAGGGTGACAAACTCGGAAAGAATTGCGTTTCCCAATGATCTTTGCCACTTACCAGTGGTGTCATGAGCTTCACAGTCACAAAGGGTGGCATCATCATTTTCATAGTTTTCAATGAATTTAAATATAATCATCCACCTAATCTCCTCTCCCCCAGCCACATGATTCCACCATCCCCCCTCCACCCCGCCCCTCCCCACCCAACCACTGAACATCTAAACCATAGATGAGGTTTACCACAAGGTGAGAGGGACATTCCTGGATAGTGCCCTGGAACTGCTCTCTGGTAGGTTGGTGCTGCTAAGTTGGCACTGCGTAAGTGGAGAGGCCCCACCGAAGATTGGTGGGGGGATGGTTAGGGATGTTTATTTAACGATAATTGGGACATCCATTAAAACCAGCACCTGATCTATGTGGAACCATCCTTGTTGGTTCTATTGGACCCCATCCTGCCAGAGTGGCAATGTGAACTCTGCCTACTGATTTATTTCACTTTGCGAGACTCACGATCTAGAGAGAAAATTCAGCAGTGCAGCTTGAGAATGACATGCCAGTTTTCAGTCTGAACCTTGAAAAAATAAGAAGGTTCTGCCCATGTTCTTCAGTATGGTTTCTGGCGGTGAAGATGGCTCATCATTGGCTGTCAGTGGGATTTTCCTGTCCCGCCAATGTCTACAGCATATTGTGTGGCTCACTTCTCCTGAGGAGTGTGAGTTATTTTCACCATCTGACTGAATTTTTGAACGTGGTTATCAAAGCATTGGAATTGCTGGGATTTCTCTCATGTTTTGCATTCCCCACAAAAAGACATGTATTTTCTTTTTCCGCCTTGTTTTCTTCTCTCACAGGATATTTCTATTTAACACCTGAGAAGAAACATGGGGATAGCTATTCCCATGTTTCCACCAGTGCTGCTGTCTTGGACTGGCTGCCTGGATCCAATAGGATTGGTTAGAGCTGCTCTGATCTATTTTGGAGGTGTGCAGCTGAGATTGGGAAGTTGGTGGAATGAGATCAAAGAGATTTCCTTTCAGACAGTGCTACCAGAGTGCAAGATCCTTGTTCCAGGAAAGAAGGTCACATTTATTTAATACACTTCAATTAAATCACCTCTCAACCTTCAACAAAACACAAGTCAAGTTTACATAACCTGTCCATATAATTTAATCCTTTAAGCTTTGGAGCATTCTACTAAATCTGTGCTGAAACCCCTGAAGAATTAGAGTCAGAAAAGGTCGGAGTGGGTGAGTTTATTAACTAATTTTTGGCTTTTCTTGCAGGGCCAAGTAAAACAGATGTGCGGCCTACCAGCAATCTATCACAGATCTCTCCACAATTACTCGAGATTGATGCTAATTTAAGAAAATGAATTTGTGCCTTCCATCATGCCTTTTATTCACCCATTACCCTGGAATAGATTAAAGGGTCAGTCACAGCTACAGACCAAGATTAGAAGATTCTGGGGTTTGTATGTGGGGCCTGATAGTGTCTGTATTCGGTCAGCCTGCACAATCTCCCTGGAATCTGTCAATCAATAGGTCTTCAGAATCTAAGTCCAATCAAAGATGGTGGGTAGGCTCCACAGGCTCCAGAGCCAATTAGAGTGCCCGAGGTTGTGGGCAGAGGAAAATCCCACTGAGCGAGGTGGGCACTACCGACATAGGCAAGAGACCTCACGAGCACTTCATAATGGAGACGACCGCTGAAGATTTCTTAAATTGCTAAAAATAAGCATGGTGACAGCTGCCAGGTCATAGTGTGTCGGTCCTCACAGGGGCACCACAGGATAGCCCATGGTTGCGACCAGGGGAGGATTTGTTTGAAGGATTTGGGAAATTAGAGGGGCTGTCGAAGGATTGCCAAGCCACCTCCAGGAAGTTGCTAGGCTTTGACTTCAGCAATTGTTTGTCCACCATTGGGAAGATCATGGAGGCATCAATAATTTAATTCCTAAGTGGACATTTAATTGATGACTAGTTATCCACTGAGGCTGGGCAGCCAGCCAGTGCCTAGCAGACCTTGCCAATAAGCAAGATCACCAGAAGGCGGAAAACCAATTCGGAGCTGCTCCAACATGAGAATTCCTAAGGTTGCTCCTTGCCCACCTCCCCACCGCTTCCTCCAAAACCATCTTACTGGGATGGAGAATTTTCCAGCCAAAGTTTCTCTGAAACATTTGGGTAGCAGTGGGAAGACACAGAGATGAAATATCTTAATATTATATTTTAACAAACAATATAATGGAACAGAAATTGAGATCAGAATTCACCGTCACCACTAATGTAAGTGTGGTGATGATTGACTTAGGAATTTGACAGTTCAAATAGTGTGGATTTCATAAATCCAGGATGATGTAGGAAGATGGAAAAGGAGACACAAACAATCCAGAAATTCAATAAACCAGTAGTTTATGTCTTGAGTTTGGAACATTGCAACTATACTTTTTGGTGTGTCCGAATCTTTACATTTGCTGACCCCAGTGCAGCTTTTCACATTTCTAGGGGGCAAAATGAGAGTTGACTGTGCGGTGCACCAAATCTTTCTGCAGAATTGAGTTTATTTCAGAGCTTTTCATTTCTGTGTTGTAACATCTGTGTGATCATAGCTAGCAATGAAATATTACACTGGTATCCATAATAAAGTAAGCTCTCAATTGAATTTTAATTCATATGGTCCTATTTTAGTACTTGGCTTCGTCATTTATGTTAAACTCCACAGTTATCCTAAAGACTTCTTAGATTTAGTGGCTGGGACACCCACCCCTCCCCCACCTCCCATGGTGTGTTTCGCTGCGGTGGACAAGGGCTGCTGGCAGCATCTTCCACAGTGTTTCCTGCTGTTTTGCACCCTTCTCCACCGGGGAACCGGGAGATCCCATTAGCAGCAATGGCTGGAAAATCCCACTGTTAACTATTCCAAAAACTTTAAGATGTAGAAATGTAATTGTACAATGACCCTTGCTCAAGCAGGATGGACAGGGATTGTGTGCACATTTCCTGTTGGAAGTTTGCTACCCAGCATAACAGGAGTATAAGTGGAGAATAGTGACCGTGTCTGAAACAAGCATTAGACTCTTTGCTTGTGTAAATAAACGACCTAACCCCTGTTTGAGGTCTTCACTGACAACCCAGAAGCATAAGCCAATAAAACATGGAAATGACTGGTATTGGCCTGAACAGGAGTTCCATTTAAAGGTACACAAGAACAGTTTGGACAAATACCAGCTATTTCCAAAATGTGTTTTTTCTTTCCTTATGTGAAGGTTAGTCAACACTGACTTCGTTCTGTTAAATCTGGTTCCAAGCAAAAGATAAATGGTTGAAATTTCCTTCTCTGAATGTGGAACCAATAAGGAACAAGACATCCTTTTGGCCTCCAACACCTCTTCCCATCTTTCTGAACCTATTTGTAGCCTTTGGTCTCCCACCCCCTGCCCTCTGTTACCTGCGAAGGCCGCTGTTATGCTAGACACACCCCAATCTTTATTTACTTTCTCTTGGCTGTTCCGCTGAAGTCAATCAGCCCCAAGGCCTAGTATAAGGGGGCTTCAGGCCTCACCATTCAGGTTTTAAATACAAATTTGTAACCTCAATTGTGCTTGAACCATGTTATTGGATAGGGCTGGATTGCAATATGTTTTCCTTGCCATTTCTAAGCATTCCATCCGATCTGCATAAATGAAAAAAATATGAATGTGATTAACCCTCTTTTTCCCTTGATCACTATCTTAGGATTCTAAGAATATAAGGAAAAGAAATGAGAGGAAAAGTTAGACTGACAATATATATAAGTTCCACATTTTACAGTGCTTTGGGAACTTAATGAAATAATTTTTCTCATCTTGTGTCATGTTACTTTGATGCAATGAATGATTACTTTCATTTTGACAATCTGGAATTGAGTTTTAATGAAACAATTAAGGGATTATATTGAAATTTACATTTGTCTGCATATAATTATGCTTATAATTACTAATGGAAATACCACCTTTTCTTGACCATGCAAAAGCAATTTATCTTTACAATAATGGGAACGTCTGACTGTGACCTTTGTCTGGTCTAAAATCAAGTCAAATTAAAATTTTTGTACTTCAGAGCATTTCCAGCTTCACTCTATATTTAACGTCATCTTCTTTTCAAGATTACATTGCCCAGGTATTCTGCTTTCCTGATGGTCAGACCTGGAAAGTACCCTGGAAGACCCAACGTAAGGGTTCCCAAAGGAATTGCCCAGGAAGTTTCAACATGATGGACAATTCCCCTTTATCTACAAACCTCCAAAGAAGTCTCCACTTTCAGAGTCAGAGACTTCAGAGGGTTCCAGTTCACTTCCCAGGAAATACCATCTTACTCCTGAGTATGTTAACATATCCACGAACCCCCCCTTCCAATTCCACCACGAACCCCCCCCTTCCAATTCCACCACGAACCGCCCCCCTTCCAATTCCCTCAACATCAACTCTCTGACAACACCCGTCACTCCCCAGTGCTCCTACTCCCCCCATCTCCCCAAACCCACTGATTCCCAAGACCCTCTGACCCCCACTCTACCTTCCGGCTCACTGCCTGATCCTCTGTTTCCCTCACCCCAACTGCCCCCGACCTGCTGACTCCCACACAACACTCCGACTCCCAAAGACTCTCCAATTCCCTCGAACCTCCAATTCCCACCCAACCCTTTGATTCTCCACCAACCCCCCCAGTCCTCCTGTACCTGTCCTGACTCCACCACGTCATTCTATTACTTTGACAACCCTGCCACCTAACACTCTGCAACCTACCATCTTGCCACCCAACTCAAATGGCACTCTACCACCCTACCCACATAGCTTACTCACATTCATTCATTAACACAATGATAAGCAATTTAAATCTTCCAAAACTTTTCACTGTGTCAGTGAATGAAAACATCCCAAAATATAACAGCTATGCCATATCTTGGCTACCTCTGATGATCATGAAAAAAGACTCCTGGAGTCCTGGACAGATACACTCCGTAGGCAAAACTGTCCCAAGCCCACTGATGGGTTCAATGGCAGGCAGGGAGTGGTGGTGGATGCAGTGAGGGAGATGTCGGCAGGAGGTCCAAGAGTCAGTTTTATGCCAGTGTAGATTTCCCAGGTGTCTATCATGACAAACCAGGAAATCCGCTGGAGGCTGGAGTGAAACGTATTTGCATCCCACTAATGGGTTGCAAATGAAGGCCCGATCCCTCGCACCTGATTCTCTGTGATGCCAGTAGGAAAACACGCCAGTGTAAAACACATCAGGAGCAACGTGGCATGCAGATGTTGGGACTCACCCAACCAGCGCCTAAAGCTGCCCCAGTGTTCAGTATGGAGGTTGCCAGTAAGCTTGGGCTCTGAACACCACAGCAATGGTGGGAGGAGCATCTCCAGGTAGACCTTCCAGATTTGGTATTCTGTTGAACGTCCACCTTCTAACCTCAGAATGTTCCCGCCTATCTATTTTCTTTCATAAGAGGTCCATCTTCACTGTCAGGAAATCTAGCTTCATTTTCAAGAGGTCCATCTTCTTCCCTCAATAGCGGGTCAGTGATGTTGAGCATATTTTCAATCTGGTGCCCCGATATGATGGCTGACTGCATGCCATCAGGCTTGCACTACCCTGGAGTACAGCACAAAACCCAGCTTGCATAGGTTGTTAAGATTGCGGCCCGAAGATATAACATGTTTTGCCGCTGACCTCCTCCGCAAGAAACACTTCCTCATTCCCACCTTGCCACAGGACAGAGCTCCAGGGTGGGAAAATTCTTCCTGAAAAAGCCTAATTTGGAAACCTGAGTGAAAAATGTCAAGCCCCAGTACCATGTGAAGAATATGATGAGTGCAGTAATCCTGCAGTGGTTGCTACTGCTCAGAAGTTTCAACCTGATGGCAATTGTCTAGCTGCCAGCCTAGCAAATCCCAGAATGGTTGCTAAATTCCACAAACAGGCCAAAATGGGATTTGTGCCAGGAATCTCGGTTTGAAATCTTCCCCGCTCCCTGCTAGTGAAGTGATGTGATTTCCATAAATTTGAATAAATTAGCATGTCGTTATCAGACTTGATGCCGTAACGTCCGCCCACACTTCATTCTCCCGCCCAGTTGGCATGATGTCATGCCGATGTGAATCACTCTGGTTTTCACAAACAAAAACAGTGGTGATGACCACGTTGGAGCGTGGAGATAAGTATAGCACCAATGTGTGAGGGACATACCTGGGCAATGCCTCTGTAACTCTAGCAAAGCCAACTTGACAATACCAACCTGGAGACCCCTATTGCAGGGTTCTCCTTATGTGTGATGGGTGTGTGTGTGTGTGTATGTGCGTGTGAGGAGAGGTGGGAGAGGGGAGAGCCCTGATACACGCGAGGATAAGAGCAAGCAATGTGTGGTATTGTGGTATCGTGATAGCAGGGAGGTGCTGTGCCAATGTTTTAGGTGGGGTGCGGGTTGGTCCTGTTTTCTGTGGGCAGGGAAGGAGGGCCTTTAATTTAAGTCAGAGAACATTAGAGATAATGGTGCACAAGCAGGAAGAGAAGCCATTGCAAATGGTGACACGATACTTAGCACTGCTGCCTCACAGCGCCAGAATCCTGAGTTCAATTCCCAGCTTGTATTATTGTCTGTGCAGAGCTTGCATGTTCTTCCCTTGACTGCATGGATTTCCTTTTGGTGCTCTGGTTTCCTCTGACAACCTGAAAGACGCACTGATTAGGTGGAATAGCCATGCTAAATTCTCCCTCAGTGTACTCGAACAGATGCCAGAGTGTGGCGACTAGGGGATTTTCACAATAACCCCATTGCTGTGTAAGCCTACTTGTGACACTAATAAAGTAAACTTCGAACTTTTGCAATTGATATGATGGTTACAATTAAATAGAGAAAATTAGAGCCAGATGAGATTTGTATGGGAACAAATCTGTGTGTTGATAACACATTCAAGCACTTTGGAGAGGAAATAGAGATTGGAGATGGGATCGTAAATTGCAATGATGGTGGGGTCAGGAGTTCTTTGGGGATGAAGGATGATGATTGCAAACAGGGTAACACCTGAAGAGGAAAAACTATTAACAAAACCAGTTGACCTCAGGAAAAGGAGGGGCAGTTGAGTTGGATTGAGGAAGCAAGGATAAGATGAGGAGATGAGGGAAGACAGGAAGGAGTCTAGAGAAAAGTACATGGTCAGTGCTAGGCAGGATCAAGCATTGGAGGAAGTGCGGTCAGGTGGGCTTGTGGAAGGTTTGAAGTTCATAAGTTGGGAAAGAAATAAAGAAAAAGATTGAGAGGTGAGTGGATGGGGGCCCAGAATGTTCATATACATTACCTTCCAACTCTGACACCTGAGTTTGAAGTTGATGCAAACTCCTGGACAATAGCCCTTTACTTCTGTTGGCCACTACGCTCCTGAGAGAAAAAAGTATGACCAGTCTCAATCCTGTTCTTAGTAGACAAGTCATTTCCAATACAGAACTTCCTATAACAAGCCCAGATATACTCAGAAGTAAACATGAACATGGGCCTTATGTTATGTAAGAATGAACGGTACTAAAAATGGACTGGGATCTGGATAGGTGATAACTTTGCTACAGATATTTTTAATATTTGATCAACTTAGTCTTGAAGAAAAACCCTTAAAATGCATAAAATCTGTTTCCACAAATAGTGGATTTCAAAAAAACACTCTGAAAGAGAAAAGTTAGTGCTGGGCAACATGGTGGCACAATGGTTAGCACTGCTGCCTCACAACGACAAGGACCCAGGTTTGATTCCCAGCTTAGGTTACTGCGTGTGGAGTTTATATATTTTTCTTCGTGCCTGTGTGGGTTTCCTCTGGATGCTCTGGTTTCCTCTCACAATCTGAAAGATGTGCTGGTTAGATTCATTGTCCTGAACAGATGCCAGAATGTGGCGACTGGGTGAATTTCACAGTAACTTAATTGCAGTGTTAATGTGAGCTTTACTTGTGACTAATAAATAAACTTTACTTTGAAGTACACAAACTTTATCTTGGGGATTCCTTGGAACATACCCATAAATTGTTTGATTTTTGAAACATTATTGTCTACGTTTCCTGATAATTTGTACCCTACTATAATTCCATACTAAGGAGAACATTGCTGGAGGTGCTGCCTCTCAAATGAAATGTAAGGCAATGTCCTGATTGCCTTCTCTGGTGGTCTTAGGAGGTCCCATGGCACCATTCCAAGAAGGGTAGAGGAGTTCTCCCAGAGTCCTGGCCAATTTTCATCTCTCAATCAACAGCACTGAAAGCAACAGATTATCTCATTTCTGTTTGTGTGTCCCTGCTGTGTACAGTTTTGGCAGCCGTAGTTCCCTCCATTACAGCAATGACTACACTTCAGAAGTATTTCATTAGCTGTGCTGTGCTCTGGGCATCCCTGAAGTTGTGAAAAAGAGTTCAGAGGCTTGGGGTGGTCTCATGATTTAAATGTCTTTGGCAGGTCAGGGGCACATGGGAGCATAGGAACAGGTGAAGGCCATTCAGCTGCTCCAGCATGTTGTGCCATTCTATTAGATCATGGCTGATTCATACTTCAACTGCACTGACTTTATTTTATACACTTATGCAGTCTTAAAAATGTCAATTGACTGCATATCCACAGATCCTAGATAGCATCAACCTGAAGACAGCCTGCGGTTAGCTTTCAGGCTTTACTTCAGGAATCCTCTCCTGCTACCTTTTTGCAGCTCCTTCTTACTCGCACTCTGTACTTCTTAATGCTCCCTGTTTTATTGTAAAGTTTAAAAAATTTATTTATTAGTGTCACAAGCAGGCTTACATTAACGCTGCAGTAAAGTTACTGTGAAAATCCCTTCATCGCCACACTCAGGCGCCTATTTGGGTACACTGAGGAAGAATTTAGCATGGCCAACGCACCCAACCAGCACATCTTTCAGCCTGTGGGAGGGAATCGGAGCACCCAGAGAAAATCTACACAAACATCAGGAGAGCATACAGACTCTGCACAGTGACTGAAGACTAGAATTATACCCGGATCCCTAGCGTATGAGGTAGCAGTGCTAACCACTGTGCCACCGTGCTGCCTTCCTAGAGCATTCAGGATTATTTACCTTTTGCAAGGGACCATTTCACAGGACTGGCAGCAGTTTTCTTCTTTGGCTGCATAGTCACTTGCTGCTGACTACCCAGCCCATTTGGTTACAGCCGAGCCAATGTGCCTCAGCTCCTGGAGGGACTAACTGCTTGCCTTTCTGCTTTCTGAGCTGGAATGAAAATTGAGCCCTTTTCAGATTTCATGCTCTTGTGGTAAGGTTTTTCTTTTGCTTTGTTTTCCAACAATAAATTGAGGAATGGAAGGAATATTCTTCATGTGGTAGGTGTTGAGGTAATGAGGAATATTTTACCACAGTCAGAAATAGCATTCCCTCACTTTTGCTGATAGGCTTGAGACCAATGCCACCTCACTTGCTTCACGCAAATAATATCCATTGTGACCCTTATTTTTCACACCCCCAACCTCCCTCACCATTAATAAATCTCATCAATGCTATCATACATGCACAAACAAGAAACAATATTATTTGACTTTTTGCCAAAAGAGGAAGCCATTAAGATCCAACTTATTTTGTCAAATACTTCAGTATATCAATCAGTTGGTACTTACATATATGAAAAAAATAAATTTTACTGCAAAATTACAGGCTTCTTAGCAATTGTATTAGAATGGTTTTTAGAGTATTTCACTGTTATGTCTAATGATTTTATTGCTTTTTTCCCCAATTTGAAATGAGAAAGGTCATAAAAAAACCTGTGATCAAACAATCAGTTATTTGAAGGGTTCAATCTTCCTTCTAGTACAGTAGCACAGATGCTATTTCTGTTGGAATGGTACAATCTTTCCACTCCTCTACTGGAATTGTTCTTAGTACCAGGGTATGCAAGGTGCCTCCACTCCACTCCTTGTATATTGCTTAATTTGGCAGTAAACTGCACCATCAATTAATATTAAGTGTATTTGTACTTGATACTCCTTGCATAGTAAACCCATTCAACTTTAAGGTGAATTTCATAATGCCAGAGCTATGTAAAATTGCATACATTGTGATGCATATGCTTGCCTGCTAATTCAAGAATATAAAGGCTGATTGTACTCAACAATTGGTTTCCTGTGTTAACAACAGCTGCCAATCTTTATTAAACCTATAACATGTTTCTGTAGAATGTGACATTAGGCACTGATTATAGGTAATAGACACTTACTTACATTGCCAAGAAATAAGACAGGATCATACTATTCATAATACCTGTGCCTGTCTGCTCTTTTTAAACTTCATTCCATCTATTTAGAATGTTTTCTTTTGGGGTCATCAAACTTTTTTTTAGGTCAAAATAAAATCCTTCAATATGCTTTTTGAGCAAACGTGATAAGGTTGATCACTCTTCTCCTTCCATTCTAGCCCATCATTCACACGTTGAGAGCCTCTTGGCCAAGGTTTTTGAGCCATGATTGACAGCAGTCTTCCAAGCGGCAGTGATAGGAACAAGAACTGGGGAGAGGACTGAGTTTTGATAGTCCAACGCTCAAATCTATGCCATTCATCAACAAGCACAAATTTGGATCTAGTTTCTCAAAGCTGTTGCCAATGCTGGCCTTTTAAGGAAAGGTGAGTTTGGGATGACTAGGCTACCTGCCTTCACATGACAGCTAGCCAATTAGGAACATTAGCAATCAAAGGATGCGGACTAAAATCTTTTAGTCGGCCTTCAGTTTCCTTCAC
This sequence comes from Sphyrna mokarran, assembly GCA_024679065.1. NCBI lineage: Eukaryota > Metazoa > Chordata > Chondrichthyes > Carcharhiniformes > Carcharhinidae > Sphyrna > Sphyrna mokarran. The sequence continues at coordinate 99,447,837 of JAGIQG010000001.1, read as the reverse complement.
TGATGGAGACCACTTTTACTCCCTTACAGTTCTGCCACAGATGTGGATAGACCATTTCAGATGGCAATTAAGAGTCGAGTGAGATCCTCTGGCCTCCGAATCATGTGTTTGCCACTAGCAAGAGGCAGTTTGCTAGCAGCAGGATTCTCTGGTCCCACCACTATCATTCCCATTGATGTCACCCCACACCAGTAGAAAACTGTGGGCGGAATACACTGCTGGCAGAACTGGAGAATCCTGCTGGTATGAATAGAGATTTCCTGCCAACACATTACTGTGGGATCTGAAGTCACATATAGGCCAAACTGGGTCAGGATGCAAAATTTCCTTCCTGAAAGGTCTTTGGCGAGCCAGTTGTGTTTTTTTACAGTGATTGATGATCACCATGGTCACCATTACAAAGACTAGCTTTGAATTCCAGATGTTATGACTTGAGTTTAAATTCCGCCAACTGCTGCAATGGGATTTGAACTTGTGTCCTCAAAGCATCAGATAATAACATCACTACAATGCCAACATTTCCTGCAAAATGATGGAAATCTCTTCACTTTCTTGAATGAGTACAGCTCAAGAATACACAAGAGATTCAACACCACCCAAGACACAGCAGCTTACTTGATGGGCATCTATCCACCATTGTAAGAGTTCACTCCCTTCACAACTGGAGCACAGCAGCAGCAGTGCATATCATTTACAAAATGCACTGCAGCACATTACAAAGGCTCCTTCAAAAACCTTTGCAAACCTATGCTCTACTTTTTAGAAGGACAAGGAAGCAGACACAAGAGAGCACCACCACCGATAAATTTACAATCACTCACCATCCTGACTTGGAACTATATTGCTGATTTTTCACTATTACTGAGTATAGGATGGCACAATGGTTAGCACTGCTGCCTCACAGTGCCAGGGACCCACATTCAATTCTAGCCTTGGATGATTGTGCAGCTGGAGATTGTACATTCTCCTTGTGTCTGTGTGGGTATGCTCCAATATCCTCCTAAATTTAGGTGGAGTGGCCATGCTAAATTATCCCTTTGTGTGCTGCAATAGAGTCATAGAGGTTTCGGCCAACTTGTCCATACCGCCCAGTTTTTATCATTAAGCTAGTCACAATTACCCGCATTTGGTCCATATCCCTTTATTCCAATTTTGCCCTTGTAACTGTCTAAATGCTTTTTAAAAGACAAGATTGTACCCACCTCTACTATTATCTCTGGCAGCTCGTTCCAGACATTCACTACCTTTTGTATGAAAAATTGCCCCTCTGGATCCTTTTGTTTCTCTCCCCTCTCACCTTAAAACTATACCCTCTAGTTAACTATCTATCTTACCTATGCCCCTCATTATTTATGAACTTGTACCCCTAAACCTCTTTGTTCTATAACTCTCCCCAATGCCCTACCGTTAACTGAGTAAGTCCTGCCCTGGTTTAATCTACCAAAATGCATCACCTTGCACTTATCTAAATTAAACTACATTTGCCATTCATCAACCCTCTGGCCCAATTGATCAAGATCCAATGGCAATCATAGATAAACTTCTTCACTCTCTATGCCACCAATCTTGATGATATCTTCAAATTTACTAACCCTGCCTTCTAAATTCTCATCCAAATTATTAATATAAGTGGCAAATAACAGTGGACCCAGCACCGATCCTTGAGGCACACCGCTGGTCATAGGTGTCTAGTTTGAAAAAAAAACACACCTACAACCATTCTCTGTCTTCTGTCAACAAGCCAATTTTGTATCATTTGGCCACTTCATCTTTAATCCCATGAGATTTAACCTTATGCAACAACTTACCATATAGTATCCTGACAAAGGCCTTGCTAAAGTCCACATAGACAACATTGACTGCTTAGTCCTCATCTAGCTTCTTGGTTATCCCCTCAAAAAACTCAATCAAATTTGTGAGACATGACTTTCCACTCTCAAAGCCATGCTGACTGCCTCTAATCAGCCTTGCCTCACTATATGCCTGTAGATCTGTCTCTCAAAATATATTCTAACAAATTATCCACTACAGATGTTAGTTCCAAGGCCTTTTTTTGCAGCACTTCTTAAACAAAGGCATATTTGCCAGCCTCCAATCTTCAGGCACCTCACCTGTGACTGTCGATATTTAAGTATCTTTGCTAAGGAACCCGCAATTTCCTCCCTAGCCTCCCATAGCATCCTGGGATACACTTCATCGGGTCCTGGGGAATTACCTACCTTGATGCACTTTAAGATATTAGTGGGGTTAGTGGGGTAAATATGTGGGGTTCAGGGATAGGGCCTGTGTAGAACACTCTTTCAAAGAGTCAGTGCAGACTGATGGGTGGATGGTCTCCTTCCGTAGGGATTCGATTCTATAAAAATCCTGGAACCCCCTTCTTCATAACACTGTGTGTATACCACACATACTGCAGTGATTCAGTAAGATGGCTAACCACTGCCTTTCAAAGACCAGTTAGCAATGAAAGTTACATATTCTAGCAATGCCATATCTAAGAAGGAATTAAAAAAAACAAATGGCACCTAGGAAGATAATTGAGCTTCTTGAAAAAAATTACAAATTCTCAAGGAGTCTTTTATTAAAGTTTGCAATTCACATCCATAACTGACTTGTTTCTCAGAACTAATTTTATATTTTATTTAAATTTCTTTTAACTTTCTTTTAATTCCTTTTTTTTGTTCCACCTTTTCCCTTCTTATGCTCTTTGTGAATAAAACCAAAAATCAATAAATTGAACAAAAATAACAGGGGACAGTCCTGGATGGAGTGCTGAAAAAGAAATCAAAATATTAAAGGAAACATGACTAAACAAGCTAAAATATCATTACCGCGTGCAGTGATGCACACCAGCACCCCTGCAGTGCTCACCAGTCACAGAGGGCCTGAAGCACAGCAGTGGACATCACATGGTCCCCTTCCAAGGTCACCTGGCCAAGAATATAGCTACAGTCGAGAGGCAGATAGCCAGATTGGACAACCTCCATGAACAATCCACAGCCTCGCCCTGCTGATGGCATCTTGCTCAGGTCCAGGCTCACAAGGAGACCTTCCCCCTTACCTACCTCCACACTGGGTGGGAACTCATTACTTAACAACTAACAACTTCTAGCTTGCAACCAGAGGAATCACAGAACTGTTGCCTCTCAGAAGGAGGCCACTTTATCCATTATGTCCGCTCCAGCTTACCAAATGGCCTTGTGATATTCCTCTGCCTTGTCTCCATAAGTCAGCAAATTCTTATTTTTCAGATAGCAGTCTAATCGTTTCAATTGAACTTGTCTCGCCACACTCTCAGGCAGTGTATTCAAGTTATTAACCATTCATGCCGCATTTTTCTGTGGATTAGCCCTGAAGTTATATGTCCGGTTTGATTTGTGCCACAACTGATTTACACCTGGGGAGAAAGAGTAGCAGCATGTTGTTCAAATTGGTGGTTCTGCAGTAATTAGAAGGTTAGAATATGAAAGATTAGATATACAGTCTAAAGAGGTACCATGAAGATAATATTAGTATAACAGTGTGTACTGCAATGTCACATGATTGTGTGCTTTATGAACACTATGTGCAGCTATCTAGCAGTTGCTAAAGAGGTCCTCAATCTTTTGCCTCAGTGAAACACTGTTGTTCTGTAAGGTACAAGAATTAAGGCTATAACAAATACAATTGGCTGTTGGGACAATTCCATTTAATCCACAGTAAAGCTACTTATTTTGTAGCCATGATAAATTTTTGAACTTCTAGTGTTCTGATAGTGAAAGAGATGTATGGTCTTGAGATTATGATAAAAGAAGATGATGGTCTCATTGTGGGATTCCATTCTGACTCCTGTTGGACTATCAGTAATACAGAACATCTAATCTAGTTTGGAGAATGTCTGTCCAATTCTCTAGGAGCCAAAAAGAAGGAAAGAATGCAGTTCACATGCAGAGATAAAATAAATTTGGATTGTGGAATCAGAGTTCAATACTCGTATTTTGATCTCCTGAAAGTAAGGCCTTCATGGTAGGTTGGTTGAAAAGGTTAAGGCTCATAGGATACAAGGACAGGTATCTAGATGGATTGATAACTGGCTTGGTAATAGGAGACAGAGAGTAGTAGTGGAAGGGTCTTTTTCTAGCTGGAGGTCTGTCACTAGTGGTGTGCCACAGGGCTCAGTACTGGGACCTCTCCTATTTGTAATATATATAAATGACTTGGAAGAGGGAGTACATGGTGTAATCAGCAAGTTTTCAGATGACACAAAGATGGCGAGATTTGCAGACAATGAGGAGCAGGCAATACAGCAGGATATAGATAGGGCTGGTACACTGGGCAGATAAATGGCAGATGGAATTTAATCCTGATAAAATGTGAGGTGATGCATTTTGGAAGAAATGATGTATGGGGCAGATATATGATAAAGAGTAGACCTATTAAGAGTATAGAAATGCAGAGGGATCTGGGGATGCAAGTGCACAAGTCTTTGAAGGTGGCAGTACAGGTGGAGAAGGTTGCGAAGGAACTTTATGGTATGCTAGCCTTTATAGGAAGGGGTATACAGTGCAAGAGCTGGCGTCTGATGTTGCAGTTATATAAAACGTTGGTTAGACCGCATTTGGAGTACTGCAGCCAGTTCTGGTCGCCTTACTACCGGAAGGATATGGAGACCCTGGAGAAAGTGCGGAGGAGGTTTACCAGGACGCTGCCTGGTATGGAAAGTCTGAGTTATGAGGAAAGATTTGGCAAATTGGGGCTGTTTTCCTTAGAAAGATGGAGAATGAGGGGAGATCTAATAGAAGTGTACGAGATTATGAAGGAAATAGAAAGAGTAAACAGTGGCAAGCTTTTTCCTAGATTGGAAGCAAATATTATGAGGGGCCATGGGCTTAGGGTGACGGGGTTGAAGTATAATTCGGATGTTACAGGGAGGTTTTTCACACAGAAGGCTGTGGGGGTATGGAATGCACTGCCAAGTAAGGTGGTGAAAGAAGACACGCTGGAGTTGTTTAAGGGATACTTAGATAGGTATATGAGCGGAATAGAGATGGAGGGATATAGGAGACTGTTTTCAATAAGGATCAAGAGCCTTGGGACGTTCCTGGGAATCAATTGATTCCTATGCTACCTTCCAACATATTTTCTGGCTCACTTGTTTTACTTTTGAGCTTCTGGGCATTCCCTTGTATGTTTGCATAAGATGTGCATTTATTGATGTTTTTCTCTTTTAATCCACAGGTGCTTCAGTCCTTGTCCAACAAGGGGCATACATGCGATGGGTCATGCGAGGGCTGCTGTTGGATGTTTCAAGAGTAGCCTGGTGCTTCACGTCATTAGTGTATGCTTAAACTGGACCAGTTGATGGACAACATGACAGCTCAATGACTATCACTGTTTGCTGTACAGATACATGGATTTGGGCAGGTATCTGTGGGAGTTTGCACATTTTCCCCGTGCTTGTGTGGGTTTTCTCCAGGTGCTCCGGTTTCCACCCACACTCCAAAGATGTGCTCTTACACTGATTTGTGTAACAAATTATCCCTAAATTACTCTCCCCTCAATCTAGTTTCCAATGTGGAGTGCCATAAGCGTAGACAAGGATCATGGGTGGAAGAGGGAACTCACAATGTTAAAATGGCAGTGCGGACTCGTTGGGCCGAAGGGTCTGTTTCCCGTGCTGTGTTCTTCTTTGTTCTTCTTTGTTCTTTGAGATCAAATCCAAAATTCAAATTTACCCGAACCATCAAAGTAAAGTTTATTTATTAGTCACAAGTACGCTTACATTAACATGGCACTGCAGTGACTGTGAAAAATCCCCTTGTCGCCACAGTCTAGTACCTGTTCAGGTCAATACACTGAACCAGCATATCTTTCATGATGTGGGGAAATGGGAATACCTGGAGGAAACCCATGCAGACACAGGGAGAACATGCAAACTCCACAGTCAGTGACCCAAATCAAGAATTGAACCCCAGGTCCCTAGTGCTGTGAAACAGCAGTGCTAACCACAATGCTACAGTGCCTTAGAGATCATGTCTGTTCCTCGCTAGAATACAAGTTTTTTGGTGCATTTAGCCTGGTTTTGCGAAAGACTCTTTAAATTTTCTTTCCCTGGAGGCTTGTTTCAGAATAGTTGATTTGTGACATTGATTATCTCATGTTTATTCCATCCTTATGACTGTCAATACATTATTATCTCAGATAATTTAAAAATAGTGATTTTACAAATGTCATAAGTTTCTTTTATTGCATATTAATTGAGTTGCAATCAAGACTGGATTCCTAGCTTTGGAAAGAATAGTTTTATTAAAGTTATCTGTCACCGTCAAATATGCTGACCTGAACTTTACAATAGATGAAGGTGATTCACATTCACATAGTTCTACAGTTTTGAAGTAGTGATTTATGATTAATTTCTGACAGGTTAAGAGGTTAGGTAAATCGTTCATTAATTATTCACATTCAGACAGGAATAACTTGGTGTTCCAAATTACAAAATGAAGAATTCGAAAACATTGATGCCATGTATTTTTAATTAGCTTATTATGATTTTGTTCTTGTTTATATTTTTCTCATTGGATTAACTTGTGATACATGGGGTGAAGTCTTCTGGTCCCACTTTGCAGCGGAAAGATTGGCAAAGGAATTTTATTTGGTGTAAGGCCAAAAATTAGCTTTTGGGCAATGGGATGAACTTTAGGAATTAAGAATAATGCAGAAGGTCAGGTGATGTCGAAGATTAACTATTAAGAAATAATCCTGACTCTGGCAATTCTGAATAGAAAGAATTCGAAAAGAACAAAAGAATGCGGCAAAATGTCACAGCGGTTAGCACTGCTGCCTCACAGCACCAAGGACCTTTGTTCGATTTCTGGCTTGGGTCACTGTCTGTGTGGAGTTTGCACTTTCTCCCTGCATCTGCATGTATTTCCTCTGGGTGCTCCAGCTCCTTCCCACAATCCAAAGATGTGTGGCTTAGGTAGATTAGCCATGCTACATTAGTATCAGGAAGATTAGCTAGGGTAAATGCATGAGGCGATAGAGCCGGGTGGGGTTGTGATTGGTGAAGACTAGATGGGCTGAATAGTCTCCTTTGCACTGTAAGAATCAATGATAATGTAATTCACATGCAGAGATGAAGTAAATCAACATCTTTATATTGGTCTCTTGAAAGTCATATCCAAAATTCAAATTTACCAAAATCATTGTTCCTCACTAGATTGTAGGTTTTCTTAGTGCATTTAGCCACTTTATCATTTTTACAGTAGGAATATTGCTTTTCAAATGGGGACAGAGAGTCTGTTAAGGGTACTGATTTCTCTATCCCGCATGAAGTTTGTATATTCTAGTTTTAGCAGATAGAAGATATTTTACCATTTTTCCATTTCAGTATAAAAGCAGAAGAATAATTAGATTGGATGTAGCTGCAGAGAACTAAGAGCAAATGTAAAAAAAAGACCACGTGAGTTAAAACTATAACTATTAATGTGTCATTACAAAGAGATCTGGATCCTCATTCCATCCTAACAACAATCCAAAGTGTGATGGAAATCCAGTCCACTAGTAACTCCATGGAGTGTATCAATGGCTTTTTTGCTTAGCTGAATAATATGGGATGGAACCTGGACGATAATCCCTCTCTGTTACATGTAGCCAAACCAAGACTTGTTTCAGTCCTCTTGAAAACATGACTGCAAGTTAAGACTGCAATTTGAACTCAGGTGTTTCAGTTGGGAAACACATTAATATTTGGTCAGAACAAAATGTTTTATTGATCATGATTGATTAAACAAAAATCAACTTTCTAAAAGCCAGAATCATGTTCGGTTGGACCTACAAAGGAAGGAAGAGAAAATCACCAGATGGCTTGTCAATGAAAGCTTGCTGATGACTGTAGGATCGGTTAAAGTAATGCATAGAAGGCATGTCTGTACTTTTTCCCAAGGAATAAGTCATAATAAAGGTCGGCTTAGCCTCAGAGAATATTACTGGACCATAGAATCATAGAATTCCTACAGTGTAGAAGGAGGCCATTCGATCCATTGAGCCTGCACAACAATGATCTGACCCAGGCCCTATCCTTGTAATTCCACATATTTACCCTGCTAATCCCCTGACACGTGTGGACAATTTATCCTGGCCAATCCAGCTAACTTGCATATTTTTAGACCAAATTTTGAGTAACTCTTTTGTTATGATCAAGAAGGCATATGGTGTGCTAGCCTTCATTAATTGAAGGATTGAATTTAGGAGTCAGGAGGTAATGCTGCAACTTTATAAGACCCTGTCAGACCCCACTTGGAGTACTGTGTGCAGTTCTGGTCGCCTCACTACAGGAAGAATGTGGAAGCTTTTGAGAGGGTACAGAGGAGATTTACAAGGATGTTGCCTGGATTGGGAGGCTCCTGAGTTGAGGGAGCTAGGTCTCTTCTCCCTGGACAGACAAAGATTGAGAGGTGACCTGTTAGAGGTTTATAAAATGTTGAGAGTTGTAGATTGCGTGGATTCTCGGAGGCTATTTCCCAGGGCTGAAATGGCCGCTATGAGAGGACACAGGCAGGTACAGAGGAGATGTCAGGGGTAAGTTTTTCACTCAGAAGGTGGTGGAGTGAATGGAATTGGCTGCTGTCGGTGGTGGTAAAGGAGAATTCGCTGGGGTCTTTTAGGAGGTTTCTGGATGAGTACGTGGGATTTAATGGGATTGAGGGTTATAGATAGGCCTGGCAGGTAGGGATATGATCGGCACAACTTGTGGGCCAAAGGGCCTGTTTGTGCTGTAGTGTTCTATGTTCTATGTTCTGTGTTTCTTCTGTTGCTTGATCAATTGCTTTGTTGAAGGAATCAGTGAACCATTATTGGCACTTGTGACATATGCATATTAACTTCAAGCAAACACTGCCACTGTAATGTGGCTAATTATATTACTTTTCATGGTCACATTTCTAAAATGTCAGAATATAATTAGTGAAAATGGAGAAATTGAAGCAGTTATTGTTTGATTGATATTTTAATCAATACATATGTTTAGCTTGCCTTTCCCCAGTGATTGTTACATTAAAGCAATGTACACTGCAAAGGATCTGGACCATGACCTGGATCTGTGTGCCACAATCATGCATTGTGCGTGTAACCTAACTGACTTTGGTTAGTCTTTTAATCCCAAATGTTCTGCCAATACTGCTTGAACTGGCAGTCTAACAATTAGACAAATATTGAATTAATAAATGTCCTTTCTTACATACAGACCTCCTGTAGAACACTGAATAGCAATGCGTCACGCATACCCTACAGAAGTAAAACATGGGGAAGGAATCATACATTATCCCCCATTGAGTAGCCCACCAACTCCTTTCTTTTTGGCATTTCCTCATAAACTGGTAATATTATTCCTAATACACAAGTGTAACATTGGAAATGTGTTCCCCAAATTCTGCAGAGATAGTCACCGATATTCCACAAGTTAACTGAGTTTACGTACCTGGCTTTTATTTCAAAAGAGCTACTAAAATGTCACCAAATTTTACAGCTTCAATTGACTGTAATAGGTGCCGTATGGAGCAGTTGCCAATTGCGTGCAGCTGCCTCAGCAGGAAGGTCAAGGTCAAGCTAATGAACATTTCTTTCTTCCTTGCATCTTAGCAGCATTGAGAACACTTAAAAATGAGATCCGTAGCTGAAGGTATTGTAGGCAGCACATTAGAGCTATGTGCCACAGAACTGAACAAAACTCTGTAACAATTATGTGCCTTTCAGCCACGGATTTAATCTTCTCCATTGGTTGAGTGGTGCCAATCTTTCCCTTCTGGTTCTTCTGTTTTTGTATTGTGTGTTATTTTTCATCCTCCCTTGTTTCATTTCTTCTTTAATCCCATTCAATGTCAACTTTTGAGAGTTTCGAATATAAATTGGGCAACTTTTGCTGGTGGTAACATTGTTATAACAGGTCCGTTGTGTGGTGTATTGTAGTATTTAATTTGGATCATTTTACTCTTATGGCTGTTAATGTAACAATGTTCAAGGCACAATATAATTGTTGTTTAGTTCAGCCTGCAGGGAAGCATTATATGAGTACTGGCTCCCCTTCTTTATATTGCTCGAGTTGCCTCAGTGCACAGTAGCCTCACAGTGCCAGGGACCCGGATTCAACTCTGGCCTCGGGTCACTGTCTGTGCAGAGTTTGCACTTTCTCCCTGTGTCCGTGTGGGTTTCCTCCAGGTGTCTGGTTTTTCCCACAGTCCAAAGATGTGGGGGTTAGGTGGATTGGCCATGCTAAATTGCTCCTTAGTGTCAGGGGATGAGCAGAGTAAATATGTGCAGTGATGGGAACAAGGCCTCTGTGTGATTGTGAATAGCTTTCTTCTGCACTGAAGGGATTCTATGATTCTATGGTGATAGAATATTAGATTCCAACTCTTCCATGGATCTACAATTCTATTGCTGAAATAAGGGAGCTTGTTTTGAACAGTGTGCACAGAGCAAGACAGCCTATGGGCCCTACTCACCCTACAAATGAACTAAATAGGGCAGTCAATGTACAAGATGTAAACTGATCTGCTGCCATTGTACTGCATGAGAGAGAAATATTGGGCTCCAGCAGTTATTTTTACTACTGGTTACATGATGAAGCAAACGCCTCTCGGCAAAAACCTCTCAAATGCTTACCAACAAAATTAAATTTGGGCATTATCGTTGACAGCCTCAGTCTTGTACAAAACATTCTTTGTGCTGATATTTCCTAATTTATAATCCAAATATGCCTGGGGTAGCAGAGGGAAAAAAAAATCTAAAATAAGAAAGCCACTTGTTTTAAATTGCAAAAGTTGCTGCAAATTAGTGTTGTCTTAAAGATCACAGTCCTTTCAATTTGTTTAATTTTTCTTTTGTTGGATGACTTCTGGAACTTTCATTCTTAAAGTTCTGGGGATGATGACTTGGCAATGCTCAACACCAACAGTGAGGGAAGAGCTCAGTTATTTTTGATGGCTTTAGCTGAAGGTGATGTCTGCTTATCTTTAAATACTACTGTTGAAATGCTAACATTCACCTGAACAGATAGACTGGTTGTCACTTCATAAAATGGTCAAAAATTAAGTATATTATTATGTTGTACTCAGATGCTGGAGGCTTACAAGCATTTATCATAGAATGGTTACACTACAAAAGAAGGCCATTCAGCCCATTAAGTTTGCACCATCCCTCTGGAAGAGCAACTCACTTAGTGCCATTCCCTAGCCTCCTCAAATGTTTTTCACTTTGAGATAATTATCCAATTCTCTTGAAAGCCACAATTGAAACTGCTTCTAGCAGGCAGTGTCCTAACCACTCCCTTTTACTCATTTTTTTTTGTCAATCATCATTCGGCCTCTGATCTTCAGGTAAGCATTCTCCAAGGTGGCCTTCACTACACATGACAACGCAGAGTCACTGAGCAGAGACTGATAGCTAAGTTTCGCACACATGAGGACAGCCTCAACTGGGATCTTGGGTTCGTGTCACACTATCTGTAACCCCCATGATTTGCTTGGGTTTGCAAAATCTCACAAACTTTCCAGTCTGGAGACAATACACATCTCTTTAACCTGAGCTTAACGCTCTCTCCACTCACATCGTCTGTACCTTTAAGACTTGATTAGCTGTAAAGACTTGCATTCAGTAAATTGAGTTTATGCCTTTATATGCCCTGTTTGTGAACAGAACTCCCACTCACCTGACGAAGGAGCAACATGCTAAAAGTTAGTGGCTTTTGCCATCAAATAAATCTGTTGGACTTTAGCCTTGTGTTGTGAGACTTCTTACCGTGCTTATACACAGGGACAATTGGAAGATTATAGCTAGTGCCTCCACAATTTCCATCCTTACTCCCTTCAGCAACCAGTTTAACTAACTAATCAATTTTAAGTATAGCCACTCTAATAACTCCTTTGTATTAACTATTAGCTGATCCGCTGCCTCAACCACCTCCTCTTTCACCATAACCTTTTAGTAGCCTCTTTTTCTTACCATACCTATGCCCCTTGTCTGCCCATGTAAATTTGCTTGAAGATCCTGGTTCAGCACCACTCATCCTCTACAACACTTTTACTACTCAAATCCTACATAAAATTTTTAGATTCCCTTTTCTGTCAGCTGCCTTATTCATATTTTCTTTGCTTTCCCTTTTCTTCTTTTCCCCCAATTCTCCTCTGAACCATTTATATTGAGTTTGATTTTCAATTATATTATCCACCTGATATCTGTCATATACACTCTTTTCCTGCTTCAACTTTCTTTCCAACTCTATCGTTCAGGAAACTCTGGATTTATTTGTTTCACCTTTCTGCATTGTGGGAATCTGCCCTGACTGTACCTAAACTATCCTCTCCTTAAACTCAGCCCATTTTCAGTTATGGTTTTGCTTACCAATTTTTGATTCCTATTTATCTGGTCATACCATTCTTGCCCCATGGATGTTGGCCCTACACCAATTCATTATTTATACTTGGAATTGCTCCTTATTCTTTTCCAAAACCGACCTGAATCTTATGATACAATTATCAACGTCCCTAAATGTTTCTCAACTTGATCCACTTGGCCCATTTTATTCCCAAGAGACAGGTCCAGAAATGCCTTCTCCCTCATTGAATTGGAAACACAATGTAGACAATGCTCTTGAGCATAGAAATTTTTGCTGCCCTCTACCCTCTGCATTACTATCCCAGTCCATATTAGATTAAATCAAAACCTATTGCTATCATAAAATCCACACAGTGCAGAAGGAGGCCATTCAACCCTTCCGGCCTGCCCAAACCATAATCCTATCCAGGTCCTATCCTCTTAATCCCATGTATTTTACCCTGCTAATCCCCATGACATTATAGAACAATTTACTATGGCAAAATCAACCTATCTTTGGACTGTGAGAGACATAGGAAGAACATGCAGACCCAGCACAACCAATCATCTGAGGCCAGAATTGAACCCAAATCCCTGGCTATGAGGCAGCAGTGCTAACTACCATGTCACTATGCCACCCTTATCTCTCCTGATTCTCTGTGTACCTTGGGTTTTCTAATATCATCTCAATATTTCTACAGCCCCTATCAAGTTATGTTAAACTTTTCCTAATAACACCAATTAAGCACTCCATGAGCACATTACTCTCGGTTCTGTTCAAGTGAACCCTATGCAGCCTTTCCAGAACCCATCTTCCCCCAGAACCTGTTCCAATGTCCCAGGAATTTGAGGCCCCAGTTGTGTGCCATCTCATGCTTTCACCTGCTCTATCCACCTAATCTTATGCTCTTTCAAACGAGGATAATTAATCTATGAATTGCCCAAATTTGCCAATTTAAAATATTTCCCCATGGGCAATAGTTGAGAGTAGCCTTAAATACATGGACAAGGCCAATCACTGCAGCAGTTAAATATCACCATGCTCTAGATGCTAGAGGACCCATGAGCAATGCAGCAGGAAATCAGATTATACGTTTAATGATTAATCGTGCGGTTGAGACTATCAATCAGACACTGCAGGAATAGTAGATCCTGTGAAAACATCAGTCAGCCATTTTAAAGAAAGTATTTATTGACAATGACTTCTCAAGAAAGTGTGCTACAATTTTCCCAACTCCCTACGGGCATAATGAATGTTTTAAGGAAGACCTGTGGTTTCTAAAGAAATAAGAAAAGACACTGATAGCGGATACTTGCTAAAAAATTCTCTCTAAAAAATTCTTATATGGGCTACACTGACTTTCTTGGGAAGACATGGAAATTCTCACCTGAAGAAATGTAAAGGCTCACTGCAACACTTGAAAGGAAAGTATGGAAAATGCAATAGGTTTGACTATTTGTAGATCTCTTCAGGCATTCAAAAGCACTCTTCTTCTGTTGGTTTATTTTGCAGACTGTGCAAAACATTCTGTGATGAATGCAAGACAGACCTATTTCCCCTACTGGGAATACACAGGGAAAATGGGTTAAAAATTGGCAAACAACCAGTGAAAAAGCAGAAGAGCAAAGAATCAAGAATGGTTTCTCTCTCTTGCTGGAGGCAAGTTGTTTAGTAGGCACAAGCAGAAATAAACAGTACAACTTCTTCCGTTAACACTGCAGAGAGAACCAAGTCATCTCTCCCTCTGGGGACAAGACAACAAATGTCTTCAACAGAGTGCAAATCTGCAAAAGCAAGATCTACTAAAATCACCCAACTTAACAGCCTCAACATACTACAATCTACTCCACATGGACAAACCATGGACTGATTTCTACATTATTTTTTAAACTTTTATCTGGACTCTTAACATCTCATTTCTGTGTGTGTATGATTTGCATCATTATCTATTTTCCTTGACTTTCAGTAACTAATAAACTTATTCTTTTTTGACTTAAGACTGGCAAATTGGTTCCTACAAAAAGTAAATATAATTGGATAGTAAAGAGATATCTATAGGGGAAGGATGTGAAACAAATTTTTGGTGCGACCAATTAGGGAGGTTGGAAAAAAGGGGAGCCAGCTTATTCCTCCTCATCCAGTTGTAACGTACCTCAATTTCATACATATACTGATCTTAAACATTTACACTCTGCCCCAACATGATATATCCTGTTTCTTTTCCTTTAATCTTTCCTGGGATGTGGGTATCGCTGACAAGACCAGCATTTGTTGGCCATCCCAAATTGTTCTTGAACTAAGTGGATAAGTGACACAATTTCAGAAGGCAATTAAGAGACAACCACACAGCTATGGGTCTGGAGTCACATGTAGTCTGGACCATGTAACGACGGCAAATTTCCTTCTCTAAAGACCTATGCCAATAATTCATGATTTTACCTTATAGAATGTTATTATTTTAACACAATAAAATTTCCAGGGCATTTCACAAAGACATTACTAACCAATATATGAACTATAAAGGGAATATTGGAGTAGATAATCAAAAGCTTGGTCAAAGAAGTTTTAAGGAGGATTGTAAAGGAGAAAAAAAATGTAAAGGGACAAGGAGGTTTACAGACTTAATTTCAGAGCTTAAAGTTAAAAGAATAGCCACCGACAATGGAGCAAGGCAGCAGAATTAGAGGAGTGCATGTATCTTGGAGATTTGTAAGATTGGACAAGGTTCTTCATCTTCTTTTTCTTCTCCTTTGGCAGACCATCAGAACTCAGGACAATTTGATTCTAGTCCAGTCCAATGGATTCTGAGGTGGCTGATAAGCTCAATATGCCATCTGTAGGCTCTGCTAATGAGCAGGCCAATGAGCTTGAAGGGATGGATGGATAAATTGTTGGGAGGCTTGTACGCTCTGTCCAGTACCTTGATTTCACATCTGCTTGTTCCTGATAAAGTCTTTCAACATGTTAGGTGTCTTCCCAAATGAACATTGTCCATTTGGTCGGTCACAAACTAGGATCTCCCAAAGGCTAGTGGGGATGTTTAATCTCTTCCAGGATAGATTGAGGCCAAGCCTCAAACAGTTCTGATGTCCTTCAGGGAGTCTCCTGCCGTGATCCTGTTCTGAATAGAGCAATTGCTTCAGGTCTCTGCTGTTGGGCATACGAATAACATGTCCTGCACAGCAGAACTGGTGTTGAGTGAGCACCACCTCGATTCTGAGCATGTTGGTATGGGAAGGAATGCTGCTGTTGGATTGCCTTTCCTGCCACTGGATCTGGAGAATCTTGCAAAGGCATTGCTTCCCCAGTGCTTTAATGTGCTTGCTGTTAGCTGTTCATGTGTCTGAAACATATAGGAGCATGAAATTACTGCCTGGTAAACTATAATATTAATTTTGGCTTTGAGAGCTTCCTCCTTAAATATCTTTTTCCTCAGTGGGCTGGAGCCTGAGCTGGCACATTGGAAGCAATGATGAATTTTATTACCTTTGTCAGATGTTGTTGAAAGAAAGATCCCAAGGTATGCATATTGGCCTATATTTTTCAAGATTTTTTCATTGATCTTCGTCAGTGTGGGGAGGTATTGTACCCTGGGAGCTGCTTGATCTTAGCTCTCTGGTTGTTTAGTGGATGGTCCATTTCCTCATATCCTCATATTTTCTCATATCAAGGGTGGCACAATGCTTGGCATTGCTGCCTCACAATGCCAGGGACCTGGATTTGATTCCCAGTTTGGGTCACTGTTTTGTAGAATTTGTACATTCTCCTCGTGCCTGCATGGGTTTCCTCCAGGTGCTCCAGTTTCCTCCCACATCCAAATCCTTTGAATAGATGTAAAAAATGCTTTTTTTAATGAAGGCGATTGCAAGCAATGGAGGCTGGGGAGACAATGGTCCAGAATATTCAAGTGGAGACAAGCATTTGTGTCTGATAAGAATTTTAGACTTAAGTTCTTGTGGCCCCTTCATTTTGACCATCAGACTTTATTAAGCAGAGCGCCGATGGCACAAACCCTCCACTAGGCATTCTATATTGCATCAGGTATCCATATCCAATGCAGGACTGTTTGCATTGATTATTAATTCCCAAGTTAGAATCGTGGCAAAAGAGATTGAAAGTGAATTATCCTGATTTTAACTCCACATTTCCACAGGTTAATATTTCTGACTTTTTGATGAAAGGTTTTCATCTGTTTAATAATTATCACCAGATCCCATTGCTCATTTGTGAGTTGATTTGCTTCTTATCTCCAGGTAATCTCAAAATGACCATTAAGAACAAAATTCACCTTCATTTTAAGTTTTGTGATTGAAATAAACATGAAGACTTATTTAAAACATTAGTATTCCAAAATAGCAGACCTTCCTGAAATCCTGACCTTTTCAAAGAGAATGTACCATCTGTCAAGAGTTATTGACAAGATGTATTTGCAGCTATAAAATATTGATTTTAATATCATTGGAATAAATGATTCTGGTACAGAAGTCAATTTAAAACAAATTCTGGCATCAATTGCATCAGTTGACAACAAAATATGACATTTTCAGGTTTCTGAGTGTTCTGGCCTGTGAATTTGCCATCCTGCCTGTCGCAAGAGTCATCACGGGCAAGACACATAATTTGGTGGACCATTTAAAGGTCCATTGACTTCAGGCAAGAATTTACGGTCTTGGGGTGTGCATGAATATCAGAATATCTTGCCCCTGGTCTTTAGCATAATGGAAATATCAGATTTGTCCAGACTGGAATTCCACACAGTTTTGAAGACACTGCTAATCTTTAAAAATGGTAATGACCCAATTCTGGCATTCCCAGTGCCCAAACCTCTTGTCAGTGCATGGTATGTGTGCAAGTTGGCACTGCAACCTGGCTGGCTCTGTTGTGGGGATAGGCATCATTTTTTAAAATTAATTTGTGGGACATGGGCATCATTGGCTGGCCAGCATTTATTGCCCCCCTCTCTATGTGCCCTTACTGAGTGACTTGTTAGGCCATGTCAGAGAGCAGTTGAGTAAAATCTAAACTTTCTTAACAGAATTCAGTAATTTAGATTTAAGGTGAGAGGGAAGCAATACAAAAGTGTCCAGACGGGCAATTTTTTCACACTCATGGACAAGTTGGCCCAACTTGTCCATGCCACCCATTTTTTAAACCTGTAAGCTAATCCCAATTGCCTGCATTTGGCCCATATCCCTCTATATCCATCATACCCATGATCTATTTAAATGCTTTTTAAAAGACAAAATTGTATCCATCTCTACTACTACGTCTGGCAGCTTGTTTCAGACACTTACCACCCTCTGTCTGAAAAAATTGCCTGTCTGGACACTTTTGTATCTCTCCCCTCTCACCTTAAACCCAAGCCCTCTAATTTTAGACTTGCCTACCTTTGGGAAAAGATATTGACTATCTAGCTGATCTGTGCCCTTCATTATGTTATAGACCTCTATTAGGTCACCCCTCAGCCTCCTACATCCAGAGAAAAAAGTCCCAGTCTATTCAGCCTCTTCTTATAACTCAATCCATCAAGTTCCGGTAGCATCCTAGTAAGTCTTTTCTGCACTCTTTCTAGTTTAATAATATCCTTTCTGATAGGTGACCAGAATTGCACATACTATTCCATGTGTGGCCTTACCAATGTCTTGTATAACTTCAACAAGACATTCCAACTCCCGTATGAAACCAAGCATGCCGAATGCTTTCTTCACCACTCTGTCTACCTGTGACTCTACTTTCAAGGAGCTATGAACATGTACCTTAGATCTCTTTGTTGTGTAACTCTCCCCAATGCCCTACCATTAACTGAGTAAGTCCTGCCCTGACTCACCCACCTCTCTCCCATTCACTGCTATTCTCCCCAACCCTCCCACTCATCGCCTCTCTCCAGTTCTCTATTTCCCTCCCCTTTGCTGCTTCTACCCGGACCCTCCTTCTCACTAACTTTCCTGCTCATGGTTTCCTTTTCCTGAACCCTCCGAGTGAACAAGGGCTTGTGAGAGGGGCAGTGAGGACAGGATAACGAATGAGAGGAGCTGTGGGCAAGAGGGTTGAGAGAAGCAGTGAGAGTGAGGGAAGCAACAAGTGAGAGGGGGTCAGTGAGTGGAAATGTGTTGAGAGTGGGAAAAGGCAGCTAGCAAGAAAGGAAGCAGGAGTGTGGATTTGTCATGATAAATTGTTCCTGAGGAGCCGATTTTACTACTTCGATTTTAAGTGTTGGGCAGACTGGGAATCTGGGAGTGTTTCAGATCCGACTTTTGGATCCATTCTCTGGTGCCCCCATATGCAATCTGCCTGAAAAAAAGAGCAGTAATTTTGAATCGCACTGCAGAAGCCTGTGGGTGGGACTTACTGCACCCAAAACGCTGCTGTTCCGATTGGAGCTTTCAATTGCTCATGCGCAATAAAAAAGATAAAAAAAAATCCCTGGCACATTGCTCCCAGGCTGAACAATGCCTCTCCCTTGTACCCCACAAACGTTGTCCCACCCCCACAATATTACTGTCTCCCTTATTCCCCCACCCGCCTCTACTCAGACTGATTGCAGCCCCCTGCACCCTTTCCCCCATTGATCGCACGCAGGGTGGAAGCCCCTCTCCACCAGAGAGCAATCTGATTCACTTCCCTCCCCCCAACTAGAGAGCCATCTGACCTGCTTCTCTACTGTCTCCCAGACAGCAACCTGACCCATCTCCCTCCCTCCACCCCCATGACCAATCTGAGTCAGAAAGCTGCTGGAAGCTCTAAACTTACCACCTCAGAAGCTGGAGACCGGAATCGGATCTTTACGGACCAAGTCTGTTTCGAGCTGATTCTGGATGGGTGGTAAAGGGGGAAGTGCCAGTAAATTTGGGCGTACAGCAAAATGCATGCAAACGCATTTAAATTGCCATTGCACCCATTTCAGGCATGGTCCAGACGGTGGCCATTTTCAACGATTGGTAAAAGAAGAACGAGCACAGAGACAGGCGCGGATCACGCTACTCGCCTTTACCAAGTTTCCGCACCCAAAATGGAGCAACTTGATGATAAAATTGGGCCCTCAGTGTCCTGAAATGTGAAGGTCAGATGGATTAGCCATAGGAGATGTATGGATTTAATGGGGAAAAGGTGGGGGAGAGAGCCTGGGTAAGATACCCTGGCAGAGAGTCTGTGCAAACTCGACGGGATGAGTTACATCTTCTGCACTGTAGGGATTCTATGATTCTATGAAGATTGAGAAACGTAAGCATAGAAAATAAATTGAAAGAAAGGATGAAAGGCTGCTAGATCAGCTCAGTTGGGGATCTGCATGATGTGATGTACAAAAGAATTCTGTTTGGAAAAGACAAGCTCAGACTATAGTAGAATGAGAGCAAATGACACAGCGAGAGAATGTGAAGCTGAGCAGATAGATGAAGGCACTGTCACTGAAAGCAAAGAATTGATGCAGTGAATCAGTAACACCAGACAGAGAGAAAGGTGTGCAAGAACAGTGGATGTCCACATAGTTCACAGACAGAAGAACATGTCCCACACATGGACAAATTGCAGAGTTTGGGGAAAGCCCAATCACTGGGAAAAGATGCAGAACAAAGAAAGAAGATGATAAGTGAGTTACCAGAAAGAGGGCAATAGGGAAAATGAGAAGTAAAAAAAGATAAAAGATCCATACTCTGGAACAGTGAGAACATAGTAGAACTAGGAGTCATACACCAATATGAAATACTTGGATATAGCTATTTCCAAAAGAAAAGGAAAGAATTTCATACAATCATTCAGAAAATGAAGAAGGTGAGAAATAAAACACATCAACCTGAAGCTCAAGCTTGACATAGTGCTGAGTAACATCATCCAGCTCAAACTGCTTCAGAAGATCTTTCCAGAAAATTTAGAAGAAAATGAATACCCAAAAAAAATGTTCTTATACTGAGCAGTGTCATGTTAACAGCGTATGTAGGAATGAAGATTTGACAGCTAGGAATCACCCAAATCAAAAGGACACAGAAAGGAGCAGATGTTAACTGTATGTTCTAAGTCACGGAAATAGATAGGCCTTCTTTCCAGGAGCTGAACAGTTGTGAAGAACAGCAGCTAATCTCAGTAAACCATGAACTACAAAAGGCATTACTGAGGGTTAAACATATTACACCCATTGAAAAGTATCCTCCAGTCCGAAAGAAGAAAGATCTGGTCTACATGTGTCCAGCATGCTTTGACAAATTGGTTGAATGGTTTAAAGAAACATGATTCATTGCCCATATAGAGAGAGCAAAAAGAAAAGCTGGCAAGAGATCTCCAAGAAAAGAAAGCGATTACCAGAGTCACAGAGCCTACAGATTGGTTAAGTCCCATTGTTGTGAGACAGAAGCCAAATAAGTGACTCTGAATTTGCCTGAATTTCAAAGTTATTAGTCCAACAATAAAAGAGAATCACTACCCTACTTAAACACTGACAGGGACAAAGCTTTCAGCAGCTGATGCCAGAAATGGCTACCACAATTGAAGCTTAATGAGGATTCTTCGCTACTGACAACATTTAACACACACTTTGGATGGTATGAATTCCCAGGTCCACCTTTGGCCTTAAATTGAGTCAGGATGTATTGACAGAAGAAGGATGCAAAGAAACAATAAGATGATATCTGCATCTATAGCCATTATCTACATGAAGCTATGGATAAAGCCAAGAAAGCTGGGATCAAGCTAAACAAACAACTACATTGTGAATGTGACAGAATACCCACTCTTTAGAATGATGTACAGACCTGACAGCTCCCGCTGAGTCTGAAAATGTCACAGCTGTCTCTGAGATGGCAGCTCCTAAAAAAAAAGCTAAGAAGTTTCCTTGGCTTGATCCAGTCTGTGAGCTCCTTCACCCCTCACATGTCAGAGCACATAACAAATCTACAAGAGCTGATAAGAGAAGATGTTGAGGGCTAGTGGCCAGTGTCACATGAGAGGAATTTCAACAAACTCCACATAATGTGCAAAAAGACAAGTCTATCAGGCTACAACAGAGAAAAATCTGTCACTCTGTAGTTGGATATTTTTATAAAAAAGGACTGAAAGACAAATCCACAAGATGGAGGCAAAACATTTCACCGCCTAAACAATACCATGAATAATGTATTTCAGGAAAGAAAGGCAACTATAAAAGAATTATGATGTTTAGTTTAATTTTAAAAGTTAATCATTAATCTATTCAGATTAGAATAATATGTATTGTATATAAATAAATGATTGGAATATATTGATATATTTTTAATTCATTTACGGAGTGTGAGCATCGTTGGCTGGGCCAGCATTTATTGCCCATTCCTAGTTGCCTTTCAGAAGAAGGTGGTGAACAGCCTTTTTGAACCTGGCATTATATTTTTTTAAAGAAAGAGGTATTATTTCAGAAAAGTTAGTAACTATATTGTTATGTATCCAGGATGCCATATCACTCACTACTGCGCCATAGACTATGTAGTGAATTAACAGTGTACTGCAGGTGTTGAGAGCTCCAAAATGTATGTATTCTTATTCTTTCAGTAGGGACTCAATGATTTTAGGTCTTTTAAGAATCTGAAAACCCAATTATTTACTAAAGAATGAAGCCACATAGTGCATGGTTTAAAACAAAAGGATTTTGATTTATCAAAATCAAAGAACATAAATACTGGGCTGAATTTGTCACTGG
This sequence comes from Sphyrna mokarran, assembly GCA_024679065.1. Taxonomy (NCBI): domain Eukaryota; kingdom Metazoa; phylum Chordata; class Chondrichthyes; order Carcharhiniformes; family Carcharhinidae; genus Sphyrna; species Sphyrna mokarran. The sequence continues at coordinate 99,425,824 of JAGIQG010000001.1, read as the reverse complement.
GGTGGGGGCAGGTAAAATGGGATGGACACCCATCCCACCATTTTCCCACCCACCCCTGAGCTCACCTCCATAATATGGGGTTACGAGCAGATGATGAAATTGGCAGCCTATCTGCCATATTTAAATAACCAACTAAAGGTCAATTAGGCTTGTTATCTAGTCTATTGGCCCTAACTATACACTGCACGCACAACAATACATTTGGTTTCGGCAGCAGAGCGGGAGCCAGGAGCCTGATTTTTCACATCAAGTGGTTAAAGGGTGAAAGGAAAGGGGTCAGCAGCTGTCCATTTCCAATCACAAGGTGACCCTCCCATTATATTGTGGAAAATTGGCCATTTGATCTGAGCATTCTTTCAAAGAGTTGGATAAGTGTCAAAGCTTTCTGAGCTTTCTACTTCTTTCTGGCAAGGTTGTCCTTTCAAATATTCTTCAGCTGTCCCGTGGTTACACATTTCCCACAGGCATCATCAGTATGTTAAACATAACCACCTGTGACCAGAATTCTCCTGGTTTTAATAGTCTATGACACTGAGATCTTATATCCAGGTCTCTCTTTCTCTCTCTCTCCCAGCTACCTTTGAATTTTAACTCACCATTAAGATTTCTTCAGTTAACAAGATGTTTAAACTCATTTTAGCCTTCACACAGGATTTCTGTGAATTATATTTGAAAACAATAGGCCACAATTCTCCCATCCAGCTGCACTAATTTTTTAGGGCAGCAGGCTGGGAGATTATCATGTAAGCCCATTCGTGGGGTTCACGCCAGCATTCATGCCCCTCTTGCATCTGCCAGCACCAGATTTTCGGTAGCCTCTGCTCCACACTGGATATCAGTGGGGAGACACAAAAACAACATAAATGGTCATTTGAATATGATTTCAATATGATTAAAGGCCCTGGACTGAAATCTCAACCTCTCAGCCAGCAGGAGGTGGCGCATTGGTTGTTAGTGGCAGGGTTCTCTGGTCCCACCGCTATCAATGAGAATTCTCATTAACATCACCCCACACCAATGGGAAACACACGGATGGAGATGCACTGCCAGTGGCACTGGAGAATCCTGCTGGCATGAACAGCCAGAGAATTCCAGCCATGATGAAGGATTCCTTCACCATTGCAAAACCATACAAAACTTGGACTATTACTAAAACTTGCCTATCCCACCAAGTTGGAGGATATTTGTCCTTTCAAATATCCTCTAACTCTCCAACCATGGGAGAGTTGGAGAATATTTGAAAGGACAGCCTTGCTGGAAATCAGTGGAAAGCCCAGAAAACCTTGACACTTATCCGAATCTTTGAAACAATACTCAAGGAAACCATAGACATCATTATATTATGGTGATCCAGACACCTGGCACTGTCTGAATTTATACTCATAGAACTTGTAGACATAGCAACTTATGCATTTGAGTTCAATTTTAATGAAATATTATGCTGAAAAATGTGATGTTGCAAAGGAATCCCTTCTTAGCCCAGCCCTTGCAAATATTTTTGTCACTTTCCATGTGTAATACATTTTTGATGGAATGATAGCTAACCACCAACTTTTATATATTTTTAGTATGTAGATGATACGTCTGCTACTTTTGACTCTACAACTGCATGCAAGGATTTCCTTATACACCTTTGTTTCAAAATGGAGCAATCAAATGAGCCCTCTTTTCTTCACATATTAGTTGAGAAATCTGTCAATGGGTTTTCTATTATTGTCTACTGCAAATCGGTTTGCACTGGTCAGTATACATGTTGGGATTCTTAAGAGTTCCATGCACTATAAGATTGGCCTTATCAGCAACTTTATAACTGGGATCCAAGTTATTTACTCACTGTCAAAGCTTGATGCTGAAATAGGGCACATCAAAGCCATCCTGTATTTAACAGCTAGCCTGATCAGATCATTGCTCGCTATGTATCACATAAGCTCATAAATGGTCAAAGGCTGCCACTTTCCTGAAAAGTGCTCCATTTATCTCAAATTACCTTTGAAGGATTGCAACTAATCTGTCCATTTTATGCTGTGGCTATACAATAGCAAAACAAGAGATATTCTCCACTAATAGGATGCAATTGTCAAGCCAAAAAGATATTCTGCCTATCAGACAAGTAAGTAATGTTGTATTTGAATTTCAATATCAGTGTGATGCTAGCTATGTAGGACATACGTCCCAAAAGCTGTTTCAAACAGCACATTCCTGCAGTTATTTACAACAAGCAAAATATTCATCATACTCAATCAGCCTATGCTTGCAAAACTCAAAATATAACTGCCAACATTAGATGTGATTCCACAATTGGACAGCACTTGTTAAATAATCCTGATTGTGCTAAGAATTACATTGATAATCAATTTTAGATTATCACACAGGCTTGCAGTTGGTTCACTTATGCATGCTAGAAACTAATTTATATTCACACACAAGATCTTCCTTGTGCTTCCAAACAGAAGAAGCATGTTCACATATTGTGTATTTTTCAACTAAATAAAAGCTTGGGCGTAGCTAGTCCCTGGTTCATTCCCCAAGGCAATGCTCTGACCAGAGCCAACCTGCCTTTTTTAAATTTAAACAAAAACTTGACAGTTAATTGTTCTCTGCTATATTTTCCATAGCGATGCTTCTACTAATCAAAGTCCACTTGCCAACCAATGAGCACCGTCTTCTTATGCAGTATAAGTTGTTGTTCCCTTTACAATTGGCATTCTTGCATATCTGTTCTGATGACTGCAAAATGAAAAGCTTCAACAAGATGCCTCTTTATTCAACAAACACAGACCTACTTCTTGAAGGAATTTTTTTTTTCTGTATTTTTGACTGCTTTTTGCTGCTGTAGTTAGGTGTGGGAGTAGCTGGGAAGGGAGTAGAGGAGTCTAAAAAGAAAGCAGCAGTAGACAATGGGCAGTGGAGTGAGCAGGGAGCAGAGTGAGATTTGAGGGCTTTGGCTTGCTGGGTTTAGGTGAGAGCAGGCTTAGGCAAGGTGTTGTTGGTTTTCCAATTGTGTTCACACCTCCAAAGGTGTTCAGGACAATGGCAGGGATTACAGGAAGACGCCTCACCTGCGTATGGTGTCATATGTGGGAGTTCCTAGAGGCAAGATGTCTCCCGAAAGTCCACATATGTGTCAAGTGTTTGGAGCTGCCGCATCTGAGGGCTCGGGTCAAACAACTAGAGCGGCGATTGGAAGATGTATTTTTAGTCAGGGAGAACGAGGTAATAGTGGAAGGGAGGCATGGTAAAGTGGTGGACCCAGAGCCTAAGGTTGGGGAACCCGATCCTTACAGATGGATTACTGTAAGGAAGGGGAAAAAGGAGAGGGGCAACAGCCCAAAGACTTCCCCAGTGGCAGTCCCCCAAAATATCAAGGGCAGAAGGGTAAAAAAGGTAAGGCAGTAGGACCAGAGTACTTCAGAGGGGAGGAAAAGGGCTAGAAGGGAGATAGTGGTGGGGAATGGGAGGGTTAAAGGAATAGACAGGTGGTTCTGTGGCCAAAGGCAGGACTCCAGGATGGTAGTTTGCCTCCCTGGAGCAGGGATGCAATATATGCTTCACAGGGTAGAGGGCATTTTGAAGGTGAGGTAGCTTCTCCGTTCTCTGCTCTCCGCTTTTCCGCAGTACTTCCCTGGAGCGGAGAAGCTACGACATCTTCTCCGGAGTCTTCAACATATCATTGATGACGATGAACATCTCGCTAGGGCCATCCCCACCACCCCCCCACTTCTTGCTTTCAGACAACCGCACAACCTCAAACGGATCATTGTTCGCAGCAAACTACCCAACCTTCAGGCGAACAGTGACCACAATACCACACAACCCTGTCACAGCAACCTCTGCAAGACATGCCAGATCATAGACATGGATGACATCATCAAACGTGAGGATACCATTCACCAGGTACACGATACATACTCTTGCAACTCGGCCAACGTTGTCTACCTAATACATTGCAAGAAAGGATGTCCCGAAGCATGGTACATTGGGGAGACCATGCAGACACTATGACAGCTGATAAATGAGCATTGCTCAACAATCACCAGGCAAAACAGTTCCCTTCCTGTGGGCGAACACTTCAGCAGTCATGGGCATTCGGCCTCCGACCTGCGGGTAAATGTTCTTCAAGGGGGCCTTCGTGACACACGACAGCGCAGAGTTGCTGAGCAGAGACTGACAGCCAAGTTCCGCACACATGAGGACGGTCTTAACAGGGATCTTGGCTTCATGTCACACTATCTGTAACCCCCATAACTTGCCTGGGTTAGCAAAAAACCTCACTTACTGTGCTGTCTGGAGAAAATACACAATTCTCTAACCAATGCTCAGGATTTCCTTCACACACATTGTTAGCCACTTTAACACTTGAATAGCAGGTTAGATGTAAGGATTCGCATTCTAATCAGCAATCTGTGACTGTCTGTATTGATATGAGTGCTATTGCAGACCAGAACACTGCATTTGCCTGACGAAGGCCATAGTGTCGAAAGCTCACGAATATACTATCAAATAAATTGGTTGGATTTAAAATTGGTGTTGTGAAACATTAATAATAGGAGACAGAGTAATAGTGGAATGGTGTTTTTCTAGCTGGAGGTCGGTCACTAGTGGTGTGCTGCAGGGCTTGGTACTGGGATCTCTTCTATTTGTAATATATATAAATGACTTGGAAGAGGGAGTAAGTGGAGTGATCAGCAAGTTTGCAGACGATACAAAGATGGCTGTTCTTGCGGATAGTGAGGAGCATTGTCAGGCAATGCAGCAGGACATAGATAGGCTGGTAGCTTGGGCAAATAGATGGCAGATGGAATTCAATCCTGATAAATGCGAGGTGATGCATTTCGGGAGAAAGAATGTATGGGGGAGGTATATGATAAAGGGTAGACCTATTAAGAGTATAGAAACGCAGAGGGACCTGGGGGTGCAGGTGAACAAGTCTATGAAGGTGGCAGAGCAAGTGGAGAAGGTTGTGAAGAAAGCATATAGTATGTTAGCCTTTATAGGAAGGGGTATAGATTACAAGAGCTGGCCTTTAATGTTGCAGTTGTATAAAACGTTGGTTAGACCTCATTTGGAATACTGCGTCCAGTTCTGGTCGCCTTACTACCGGAAGGATGTGGAGACTCTGGAGAGAGTGCAGAGGAGGTTTACAGGATGCTGCCTGGTATGGAAGGTCTGAGTTACGAGGAGAGGTTAGGCAAATTGGGGCTGTTTTCCTTAGAAAGACATAGACTTAGAGGAGATCTAATAGAGGTGTACAAGATTATGAGGGGTATAGATAGAGTAAACAGGGTTAAGCTTTTTCCTAGGATCGACTCAAATAGCATGAGGGGTCATGGGCTTAGGGTGAGGGGGGTAAGGTATAATTTGGATGCTAGAGGGAGTTTTTTCACACAGAGGGTGGTGGGGGTATGGAACGCGCTGCCAAGTAAAGTGGTGGAGACAGGCACTCTGGAGTTATTTAAGAGATATTTAGATGGGCACATGAACAGAATGGGAATGGAGGGATATAGAAAACTGATTTAAAATAGGTATCATGAGCCATGGGAGTTCCCTGGGAAGTGTATAAATTGTCGATGATATTGATGTATTTGTTTTATCCTACAGGTACTCTGGTCCGCCTTGTCTAACAAGGGGCATACACACGATAGTTTGTGAGAGGGCTACTCTTGGATTTTTCGAGAGTATTCTAGTGCTTCATGTCGTTAGTGTACGCTTGACCTGGACCATATGATGGGCAACACGACAGCTCAGTGACTATCGCTGTGCTGTGCAGATACATGGATTTGGGCCTGTGTCAGTGGGAGTTTGCGCATTCTCCCCATGCTTGTGCGGGTTTTCTCCAGGTGCTCCAGTTTCCTCCGACATCCCAAAGATGTGCTCTTAGGCTGATTGGCAGAACAAATTCTCCCTAAATTGTCTCAAATTTGGTTCTAATGCATAGATCTGTAAACATAGACAGAGATGACAGGGATCATGGGTAGAAGCAGGAACATCGAGGTGGTGGCGTGGGCTCATTGGGCCGAAGCGCCTGTTTCCCATGCTGTTTTGTTCTTTGCTCTTTGTTCTTTGTACAGTTTACAGTGGTTAACACTGCTTCTTCTCAATGTCAAGGACCCAGGTTCTATTCCTGGCTTGGATCACTGTGTGGAGTTTGCATATTCTCCCTGTGTCTGTGTGGGTTTTCTCCGGATCCTCCAGTTTCCTCCCACAACATAAATGACATGCTGGTTAGGTGCATTGACCCAAACAGGTGCTCGGGTGTGGCAACTAGAGGGATTTCATAGTAACTTCATTGCAGTGTTAATGTAAGCCTTATTTGTGACTAATAAGTTAACTTTTACCTTTAACTTTTCTTTCTCTCAAAAGCACAGAGACCATCACAGTGTCTAAACATGTGATTATTTTCAAACTTCTGGGAATCATAGAACATAACACAAAGCATAACTCTTCCTGTTCTTCAGATTAGGAACTAGTCAATAACCCATCTTCCCCCACTGGTAAGATGTTTCAAGTACACCTTTTCGGTAAATCCAGTGCCTGCTACCTGTTGCACTACCACAATAACAATGAGCTAAATGTTATTGATAGGAAATTGTGAAGTTTTTTATTTTGGAAGGGGAATCAAAAGTATAGAGTATTATTTAAATGGAGAAAAACCCCGCAGAAAGCTGCAACACATAAGGGACTTAGGTGTACTTATGCACGAAACACCGAAAGTGAGCACGCAAGTGCAGCAGCTAATTAGAAAGGCTAACAGAGTGTTTGCCTTTATTTTAAGGGGATTGGAGTATAAAGGTAGGGAAGTCTTGTTGAAACTATATGAGGTACTGGTGAGAGCACACCTGGGGTACTGAGAGCAGTTTTGGTCACCTTATTTAAGGGAAGATATGATTTTATTTGAGGCAGTTCAGAGAACGATCACTAGGATGATTCACAGTATTGGGAGAATTATGAGGGAAGGTTAACAGATTGGAACTCTACATAAGAACATCAGAAATAGGAGCAAAAATAGACCATCTAGCCCTTCGAGCCTGCCCCGCCATTCGATAAGATCATGGCTGATCTGAAGTGGATCAGTTCCACTTTCCTGCTTTCTCCCCATAACCCTTAATTCCCTTGTCTATCAGAAACCTATCTACCCGTGACTTAAATATATTCAACGAAGTAGCTGCAACACTTCAACAGCAGAGAATTCCAGAGATTCACTACCCTTTGAGTGAAGAAGTTCCTCCTCAACCCTGATCTAAACTGCACCCCCTTCTTATTTTGAGGCTGTGCCCTCTAGTTCTGCTATCCTTTCTAAATAGGAAGAATCTCTCTATCTTTACCCTATCTATCCCCTTCATTATCTTATTTGTCTCTATCAGATCCCCCCTCAGCCTTCTAAACTCCAACGAGCACAGACCCAGTCTATTCAATCTCTCTTCATAGGCTAATTCCCTCATCTCCGGTATCAGCCTAGTGAACCTTCTCTGCATTCCCTCCAAGGCTGATATATTCTTTTGCAAATGTGGTGACCAAAACTGCACGCAGTACTCCAGTTGCAGCCTCACCAGTGTCCTGTACAGTTGCAGCAAGACCTCCCTGCTTTTATATTCTATCCCCCTCGCTATAAAGGCTAAACATTCCATTCACCTTCTTGATCACCTGCTGCACCTGCAGACTGGGTTTTTGCGATTCATGCACAAGGACCCCCAGGTCCCTCTGCACTGTAGCATGCTGCAGCTATTCACCCTTTAAATAATAATCCCTCCTACTATTATTTCTACCAAAGTGGATAATCTCACATTTGCTAACATTATACTCCATCTGCCAGGTCCTCACCCACTCACTCCAGATCTTTCTGCAGACTTTCCACACCTTCCACGCAGTTTGCTTTTTCCACTCATCTTCGTGTCATCAGCAAATGTCGTCACCCTACACTTAGCCCCTTCCTCCAGATCATCTATGTAAATGGTAAACAGTTGAGGCCTCAGCACCGATCCCTGCAGCACTCCACTAGTCACTAACTGCCAACCAGAATAAAACCAATTAATTCCAAACCAGAATAGCACTCATTGATTCAACTTGTGAGAATTAAGAAAAATGAGAGATGATCTCATTGAAACATATAGGATTTTTAAAGGGCTTGATAGAGTGAATGCTGAGAGGATGTTTCACTTCATGGGAGAGTCTAGGACCAGAAGGCATAGCCTCAGAATAAAGGTGTGCCAATTTAAGGCTGAGATGAGGAAGAATTTCTACTGTCAGATTGTTGTGAGTCACTTGGAACATCTTGACAAAGCGAGCTGTGGTGGCAGAGTCCATGTGTATATTTAAGACTGAGATAGATGGGTTTTTGATCAGTAAGGGAATCAAGGATTATACAAAAAGGGCAGGAAAGTGGACATGGGGAATGTCAGATCCACCATGATCCTATTTAATGGTTGAGCAAGCTTGAGAAGCAAAGCATCCTACTCCTGTTCCTATTTCTTATAATCTTATGGTCCAGGAATAACAAAAAAGTTTTATTATTAAGTTAAAATTTCTTAATGCAATTGATAAGGAAGCACGAGGTGAATGCATATTTCACTGGCATTCATATGGAGAGTCAGTTATCTGTGAATATACAACATCCCTCTGCTTCAATTGTGTCAGCTTCATAGGATAACATTGTATTTCACCAACATTTATATGCTTAGTGTCACTTCAACAAGATGTAACCTGCTGATATTGTACTCCTGATAATGAAAAACCTTTAAATGGAAATGATATTGAGGTGGATCTTGGAGATTTCAAGTGGTGGAGCTGTGACTATTTCCTTTGGTTGCAACAACTGTAGCTGCTATTCCCTTTTAGGTAAGTTCCCTGATTAAATGTGCTGGAAGTAAATTTGATTGAGAACATTTCTGTAAGAGTATATAGCATTGCACTTGCTGGAAAAATCAAACAACACATAGCAAGAATATGTCAAAGAGTGGATTTTCACATCTGCACCTGATTGGGCGAGTGGTGATGTCATGCAAGCCAGTTTTAGCTTGTTTTTCCCTCCCTTGGCAATGCAGGCATTATTTTGAAATTGCCAACATCTTATTCCTAAAAGGTCTCTCACGTGAATTTGTAGGAGCTACAATAAAGGGCAGAAAAGTATTTTTAAATATACAAGTTGAGTTAAGGTGCAATTTGTGGTTTTTTTGTAAAGTCACCGTTTGTTCCAAGAGGCCACTTGGACTAAGATTCAGGGAAACCTTTGCAATGGAATTCTTAAAGCAGAAAAGCTTCTTAGTTTTTTTTTCCAATTTCCACTTTCAACTTATGTTTTCATATGCTGTTTCATTATGTCCTTTGTAAATTTTAATTTAAAAGTAAAATGTAAATGGGTTAATTTTGTCTGGTTATCTGGTATTACTATGAATTTGGGTACGCAAATTCTTCCTTTAGTGTCTGTGTCCTCTTGATGCACAACTTGATATTGACCACTTGCTGCCTCCTGGTAAGTTTTGCTTGGGCCTACGTTAACAAGGATCAGGTGTGGGAGTGAAGATTCTTAGGACTCATGCTGTCAAAGGTGAAGACAGTTAACTGCTATACATGAACCTTTCAGCCCTTTTGGGTCTTGTGCATCAGTCATTGACATGCATATTATATCAGAATGATTCTGGCCTATATTTTGCAGTCAGTAGAGAAAAAATAGCATTCTCGATGATCTGGAAGAGACTTGTCCAAATAACTCTCGTGAACTCTGTGGCATAACAGTTGAAATCTGACACAGGGACTATCCAGTGCTCTGCTGTGGCAATGTCAGCAAGCAAAATAAGCAACTAATCACAGCAAAGTATTCTTACAGACAGTAACTCAGGAAATTAAAAACACTGAATACCATTCTAGTATAATTTTTCTGATGGTGAAATAAATGATTATAATCATGAATTAAGATAGAGGCTTAAATATTATAAATAAGTTTTTAACCAATTAAAAGTGTAGATTTTTGTTAAGGATAATAGAAGAAGTTGACATTTCATAAATAAAAATCAGCTTTCATGGCCAGTGAGGATATTTAGCAACATTGACTAAGTTAATGCATCATTAAAAACCCAGACAATCTCATTCAACAAAGTGAAAGATTTTTACAGCAAGGCTAACATTACAAAAGTGCATGTTTGTACCAATTCAAAGACTGTATCAAGATTGTAGTCAGGAGCATCCTAACAGTTTCCGCATTATTCTACATGTGCATGGACATCTGGAACTACTGTCAGGTCCCATGTTGTGATGGCAGCAAATGTTGGCACTGTCATTACCAAAGCAAAATCCAGGCCTTTGTGTGTAAAGCAATTTGAAATATGAGTGCAGTGGCTAACCGGTAAGTAGTATCGTTATGTTACTGTTGTAAATAACATGTTAAGCCTGACTGCAAGCAGGTTGGAATGCAAGTCTAAGGATGTCTTGCTGTAAATTTTCTGGGGCATTTCTGACACTACAATGGACATATCCTCAAATATACCCTTCTCAAATATCCACTTCAGGAAGGGAAAAACAGTACATGGTTTCCCTGAATGAGCTAATAGAGATGCCACCAGATTCAAAACCTGAACCTTGAGATGAATGGAGAGTACTACTAGGTTCTCCATGTTCTTGGATTACAGACAGCATGAAGGCCTAAAGAAACTGACAGGAATATTATTCTAAAATTAACAAATTATGCCTCAACATATCTTATGCTCTGCACAATCCATGACTTTAATCCTGGCTAAAACTGTATCTAGACCTTGCAGTAAGATTTCATTTAGAGGAGTTCACACTAACCAATGAGCTATTTATCATTGCACAAAATGTTATTGAACTGTTAGCATATTAAAATATTTTGGTCCCAGTACAGGCTTTGTAATGTCACTTCTTTTATCATGATCTTCCAGACTGGTTGAAAGTGAAATTTTGTTGTTGCCAGTAACACAATTAAGATTAAAATTATATAATCATTCGTGGAGAATAGTCATGTTACTAATAGATCTCGGGCTAAAATATGTAAATATTTGAAAACTTCTTCAATGTGGTTTACAGTGCAGAATCTTCTCAGAATGGTATATGGTTATCTATTGAATAATAAAGAAACAGGAAGCTCAATCTTTCATTGTTTTCCATGGGAAGCAAGATTTGCACTTTGAACTTCCATTTAAACGTAATGGAAATGTTGATGTTTATGAATAAATTTTCCATATGAAGAAAAAGCTGCTTGTAATGCTGTAGTAGAGATTCACATGATGTTACAAAGCATGACAGTGACATTTAAGAACCTTATACAGTCAGCTGAACTCCAAAGTAGGGTTGCAGGCTTATAACATACAAACCAAGACAGCTGCTGTTATTTATAATTGACACAACTTGTTTTCGATATTACCCATCAGATTTGGTCTTGGCTTCAAATGGTCTGATGTTTAGATGTGTTGAATTTCAGTCTGAAATAAAAATGATGTAAGGATTTGGTGGTAGTTTTTAATACAGGTTGCATGGTAGCACAGTGGTTAGCACAGCTGCCTCACAGCGCTAGGGACCTGTGTTTGATTCCTGGCTTGGATCACTGTCTGTGTGGAGTTTGCACATTCCCCTTGTGTCCGTGTAGGTTTCCTCCAGGTGCTCCAGTTTCCTCCCATGTTCTGAAAGATATGCTGGTTAGGTGTGTTGACCTGAACAGGAGCCGAAATGCGGTGACTAGGGGAATTTCACAGTAACTTCATTGCAGTGTTAATGTAAGCTTTACTGAGACTAATAAATAAAATTTAACCTTTAAGGCATCATTGGTCCTTCATTCAATCCTGGAATATCTGGATAACTGGGACACAGAACAAAGACTCCTATTTATTGACTACAGCTAAACCTTCAACACTATAATTCCAAATACATTTGCAAATTCTGTGGCTTAGGGCACTGCTCTTCCCTCTCCAGCTGGATCCTTGATTTCCTAACCCATAGACTGCAATCAATAAGGATAAGCAATGACATCTCTTCCACGGTTATCCTCATCAGTGCTCCATAAGGCTGTGTCCTCAGCCCCTCACTATGCTCCTCTTACACTCATGAATGTGGCCAAATTCTGCTCCAACTCCATTTTCAAGTTTGCTAATGTCACCACACTGTAGTGAAATCTGACATCAGATTTCAAGTACAGGAAAGAGATAGGGAATCTGTGAATTGGTGCAATGACAATAATCTCTCCCTCAATGTCAGTAAAAAAAAGGAGCTAGTCACCAACTTCAGGAAACATAGTGGAGAACATACCTCTATCTACATCAATAGAGTTGAAGTAGAAATGATCAAGAGACAGATTACCAACAACCTGTCTTGATCATGCCAACACTATAGCTAAGAAAGCCCACCACAGCTCTTCTTCCTCAGGTGGCTAAGGAAATTTGATGTGTATACTTACAACTCTTGCCAATTTTTATAGATGCACCATAGAAAGCATCCTTTCCAGATGTAACACAGCTTGGTATGGCTCCTGTTCTGTCTAAGACCACAAGAAACTCCAAAAGGTTGTGAACGTAACACTGTTCATCCCGCAAACCAGTTTCCCATCCATTGACTCTGTCTACACTTCCCACTGCCTGGAGAAAACAGCCGGCATAATCAGAGACAACATACACCCCAGATAAACTCTCTTCTACCATCTTTTGATGGGAAAAACATACAAAAGTCTGAAAATGCTTACCAATAGATTGAAGATCAGCTTCTTGCTTGCTGTCATCAGACTTCTGAGAGGTCCTATCGTATATTAAACTGATCTTTCTTTTCACCCTACCTCTAACTGCAACACTATATTCTGCACCCATTCCTTTTCCTCTGTCTACTTCATGGATGGTAGAATTTGCCTGTATAGCATGCAAGAAACAATGGCAACAACTCTCCTAACATGATACAAACTTTCCTGGCAGTCACTGTAGGAGATACTTGTTGCCGGCCTCATACTGGGATTTGCACATGCTCCAGGTATGCACGTGCATCTCCCAGAGCCAGTGAACAGTTGCTGGTCAGACCATACTGGAAACCAGTAGGAAGGCAGGTAAGTCACTTGAGTCTTAAATGTATTTTTAATGTGTTTAGCAGCTCATTATTCAAAACTTTCAGGTCCCAATCGAATCTCCCACCCCACTATCAGTACTTCATACCGGCAGTATTCACACTAACTCCTTATGTTCAGGGAACTAGTGGGAGACCCCACCGGAATGAAAGTGGGGCAATCGGGGAATCCAGAGGAACAGGCAGTAAGTGGGTGGTGATCCCTGGATATGGGCACCCAGGCAGTGCCAGCTTGCAACTCCTGGCACTGCATACCCAGCATTGGGCAGTGCCAAGGGGGCAGGACCTATCGTGGGCAGTGCCTAGGAAAAATTAGTGAAGGTGGGGAGAGTCCTACTGCCACTTTGCAGACAGGATTGGTCTGGGCTGGAGGGAGAGCAGGGATTGGGAAGACTGGAGTTAGAGGGAGTGTCTGCCGGGAGGGCCTGACCCTTAGAGGTCTGACCCCTAGGGGCGGTCAGCGGGGGAAGATCTGCTGTGGTGAGGAGGATGCGGGGATTGCTGCTTCTGGGGGAGTTGGGCTATGCATCAGGGCACTACAAGATGATGGCAGGGGGGTCAGGATTGGCCTGTGATCAGGCCTTGGGGAAGGCTGAAGGGCTGGCTAGCGATCAAGCTGGCCAGCAAACGGGGAGACTGACGGATGGGGACCCCTGCACTTGCGCAGAGTCTGTCAGACTCTGGCGTGAATTGGCCCCATCCCCACTGGGTTTTTAATGAGATTCTCAGCTGGGATCTCTACAGTGCACAGAGTGCAGAGATTCAGATGAGAAGCTGAACTGACAAAACAATCAGGATTTAGAACAGTTTTCTGGCCAAGTCAGCACTTTTGGAAGAATTGCCTCCAATATTTCACACTGTATCCCAGCATGTGACAATAATAAATCAAATCAAATCATTGGTTAAATAAAGATGCACTGTTTACTATGTGCACTGAGCCAACCTAACACTCTGTAAAATGGGAGAAGCAGGGAGGATGGAAAGAAAAGGGAAGGATAGGTACAGAACTGATGAAATGGAAAGAGAGAGGAAATAATGAATGGCATGGAATTTTGTTTGTAGATGGCTGATATATATACGCAAGTTCCAGTCAACTACAAGTTTGTGAAGAAATTATTTACATGAACAATGATATGTATGCAGCTGGAAATGACTCCATTTTACTTTTAATGGCACTTCTGTCAGTATAGCAGAATTCTATTTTGGGTAGAATTGGCAGAGCATTGATTAATGATGGTGAGTATCAAATGTTAGCTAATCATTTAACAAGTTCTGTCAATAATCCCCTGAACTGAACTAAACTTCTATCTCAACACATTAAAAAGACTTGCCATAATTGCTTATTACATTTAAAACAGATGGGAAACTGAAAATAACCTGAAAAGTTCTGAACAAAGATCTGAACAACAAAATGAAGTGAATGGAGCACTGGTGTTTTTCAGTCTATTTTCCAATGTTAATATTTGGAGATGTCGCAAAAATTTTCTTCAACTAAATATGGGAAGATGGAAATCATTGACTAGGATCCCACTCCTTCACCCCGCACTGCCAGCTCTTGTCAGGATCTTCCAATCCCACCAAAGTTTATGGGGTTTTGAATTGCTCACCCATTCTAGAACCAGGGAACTCACCATGAGGTTCAAGTTTGGCAGGACAGGAGGAAGGGGAAGGGCGGAAAAATCCCACCCTTTCTCTTTGGTCCTCTTCACAAATTCTGTTTCCTTGCCATTGACTCCATCCCTCTACCTGGTAACTGGCTGAGATTAAACAAGGCTGGTCAAAACCCTTAGTGTTTTATCTGATCTTTATTGAGATAAGTTTCCTACTATATATCAATGCCTTCAGTAAGACTATTTATTTTAACTTTGCCTCAACTCATCTTTCACCAAAATTTTCATTCATAGTTTTCTTACCTCCAGACATGATTTTGCCAATGCACTTCTGGCTGGACTACCAAGTGCTACCATTCTCAAACATTTAAAACTTTGCAGTCCTTATCCTGAGTTGCACTAAATCCCAGTCACCCATCTCGTCTATGCTCAGCAATCTATGTAGACCTGCATTCAAACAAAGTTACAATTTTAAAGCACCTTCCACTTACCTGCATAGCTTTGCCCATCTCCAATCTCCTTCGGCCCTATTCCACCTCCCACCCCTTCAATATCTGCAGACCACCTATTCGGGCCTCCAAAGAATTCTATTTTAATTGTTCCTCTATTAGCATCTTGAGGTGCAAAGGCGCTAAGATCTGGACTTCCCTCCATAAACCTCACCACCGCTCTTGCCTTCCATGAGATGTTCCTTAATCCTCAAGCCTAATAGTTCCTCACTGACTTTGTGTTAAAAGTTTTGCCATTATGTTGCTGTAAAAGGCTAGGGACATCTTGGGCAGAATTTTAACGGTACATCCACCCAAGGTTCCTATGATCCCACCCGAGGTCAACGGAGAATGCCATCCTCCGAGTCTTGCCTGCCCCTAGAATCAGGGCGGGTGTGCAGGTAAAATTCCAGCCCTTATTATAAAGTGCTACAAAAATCTATTGTCTCTATTGTTACTGAGATTTAAAGCCATTTCAGTCTCTTGCCTTGCAGCCTTTTATACAAGCACAAATTATAAATGTTGCTTGATTTCTGCTTCTTTGTTTGAATCCCATCTCCACATTGTCGATGACAAGCAATTAGCTCTTTTAAAGTTTTATGTGAAGCATGTTAATTCTGGGAAATCTAACAGTTTGTCTGCCCCACATCAGCATTGTGTATATAAGCAACATGGGTAAAGAACAGAGTTGCCCAATGACATCCTCATCTCAGAAGAAGCTTTCCTGCTCTATCAGCATGATTCTTCTTAATTTTCAACAAAGCACCACTTCTTTGTGTGAGATTGCCATGTTAATAACAATTGCTGGATCATTTAGTAGGATCTCAGTCAACGTTATTTGAACTAATTCTGCATAGAATCTTTCTATCAATAGAGAGACCTTTCACCCATTTGCTTTGTGTGATAATTCATGGGCCAGTGTCATAAGATGCTGCATTAACAAGTGGCATCACCATTTTATATATTTCTACATTGTTTGACAACTCATTTGCACATTTTTTGAAATAAATGCAATGGTAAATGTCTTTTGATGCCATAGGTTGAAGTAAGTTATTTTATGCTAATCATTCAGGATTAAACTAAACACAAAGTAGCAAATAGGGAATATCTGCAGCACAGTTTTAGGTAACTTTAATATGTCAAAAGCTACTAAACTACCATAGAACAGCTGGTGTACAGAATAAGAATATCACACTGGTTATAGCAATCTGTTCACCGGGAAAACTCACCTGACGTCAATATAAAATACACTGGCATGGCAAAATATAAAGAATTTACTTTATTCTAGTCATGCTGTAACTCCTCAGAGAATGCTTAATCTTGATGTTAATATTGAAGATTGTTTGTATCCTTCTCGTGAAAAAATTCCTACTTTGAACAAGACATTCAGAACTTACATTAAAATGCATTCTTTCGTGATCATGCATTGGTTGGTGACTATTAATGAATATAATAAATATATTGAGATATGGATCAGTGTGTTCTCATGTAAATTACTGTTTCTGTCATATCATACCTTATGATATGGAGGTGCTGGCGTTGGACTAGTGTAAACACAGTAAAAAGTCTCACATCAGGTTAAAGTCCAACTATGGTGAACAATCACTGAAACAATTATGTGATGATATCAACAAGTTCCATCCCCCATCAGACTCACCATGAACTATTCTCTGGAATCGGTTGCATTCTTGGATACACACATCTCCATTTAGGATGGTCACCTCAGCACCTCACTGTACCGCAAGCCCACAGATAATCTCACAGCAAGTGGAGCAATTATCCACAGATAATTGCTCCACTTCTCCAGCTTCCACCCTAAACACGTTAAAGAAGCCATCCCCTATGGACAAGCCCTCCATATACACAGGATTTGCTCAGATGAAGAGGATCGCAACAGACATCTCCAGACGCGGAAAGATTGCCTCATAGGAACAGGGTATGGCGCTCATCTCATTAATTGACAGTTCCGACGCGCCACAGCAAAAAACCGCACCGACCTCCTCAGAAGACAAACATAGGACATGGTGGACAGAGTACCCTTTGTTGACCGGTACTTCCCTGGAGAGGAGAAGCTATGACATCTTCTCCCGAGTCTTCAACATATCATTGATGAAGTCGAACTTCCTGCCAAGACCATCCTCACACCTCCATTTCTTACCTTAAAACAACTGCACAACCTCAAACAGACCATTGTTCACAGCAAACTACCCAGCCTTCAGGAGGACAGTGATCACAACAACACACAATCCTGCCACAGCAACCTCTGCAAGACATGCCGGATCATCGACACGGATGACATCATCTTACATGAGAACACCATCCACCAGGTACATAGCATATATTCTTGCAACTCGGCCACTGTTGTCTACCTAAAACACTGCAGGAAAGGGTGTCCTGAAGCATGGTACATTGAGGAGGCCATGCAGGCGCTACGACAATGGATGAATGAACATTGCTCCACGGTCATTAGGCAAGACTGTTCCTTCCTGTTGGTGAAAACTGCAGCAGTCACGGGCATTCGGCCTCTGATCTTCAAGTAAACGTTCTCCAAGGCGGCCTTCACGACACACCATAGTGCAGAGTTGCTGAGCAGAGACTGATAGTCAAGTTCCGCACACATGAGGACAGGCTCAACCGGGATCTTGGGTTCATGTCACATTATCTGTAACCCCAATGACTTGCCTGAATTTGCAACATCTCACTTACTATCCTGTCTGGAGACAGGACATGTTTCTTTAACCTATGCCAAATGCTCTATCCACTCACATTGTCTGCATCTTTAAGACATGAATAGCAGGTTACCTGTAAAGACTCGCATTTTAATGAGTATTCTGTAAACTGTGTGTGAGTTTATATGCCCTTCTCTGATCAGGACCTTCCATACACCTGAAGAAGGAACAGTGTTTCCAAAAGCTTGTGGGTTTATTATCAAATAAACTAGTTGGACTTTAACCTGGTGTTGTGAGACTTTTTACTATATCATATCTTATCTAGAGCTTTGTTTCCTCTCTACTTTACAATGCCAATGCAATCCAATGTTGGTCTACCACAGTCTATCATTCACAAACTTGACAACATCCAAAGTTCTGCTGCCGGTGTCATAAATCACAACATGCCTTATTCACCTGTCACCTGTGGTTGTTGATCTGCATTGGTTCCCAGATCAGTAACACCTCAACTTGAAATTTGCATTTTGTTTTGAAATTCCTCTATTGTGTCAACTCTCCTGCTCAGCTTAATTTGTTTTGGCCTCACAATCCTCCAAGATAGCTGTATACACCAATATTGAGCACCTCTGATTTTAATTGCTTCATCATTTGTGACTGAGCTTTCAGATATCAAGATCTTACTATCTGAAATGTTCCTTAAATCTCTCTGACCTTCCATTTCTATTTTCTCTTTTAAAACATTTCTTGCATTCTATTTTTATATTCTTTAATGGGATGTGGGTGTCACTGGCTAAGCCAGCATTTGCTGCCCATCGTGAATTGCCTTGAACTTAGGGCAGCACGGTAGTGCAATTGTCAAGCGGCAGGGACCCGAGTTCAATTCTGGCTTCGGGTCACTGTCTATGTGAATTTGCATGTTCTCCCTGTGACTGGATGGTTTCCTCCAGGTGCTCTGGTTTCCTCCCACAGACCAAAGATATATGAATTAGGTTGATTAGCTATTATAATTGTCCATGATCATCAAGGGGACTAGGAAAATAAATATGTGGCGTTACAGAGACAAGACTTGGTGGGATTGTTGTCAGTGCAGCCTTGATGGTTTGAATGGCCTCCTTCTGCACTGAAGATTCTTTGATTCTATGAACCAAGTGGCTTTCTTGGACATTCTAGAGGCATTTAAGAGTCAACCACATTTCTCTGGGTTTGGAGTCACATGTAGGCCAGACTGAATAAGGATGGAAAATTGCCTTCCCTAATGAACATTAGTGAACCAGATGGGTTTTTTACGATGAAGACAATGGTTTCATGGTCACCATTGAACTTTTAATTCCAGATTTCCATTAAATTCAAATTCCACTACTGTCATTTGCCTTAATATTTTCCTATGTAGCTCAATGTCAAATTTTACTTGAGTATGCTACTGAGAAACCACAGATATGTTTTATTACGTTGGTTATTCATCCATCGTCATTGATGAGGATCTTAACACCATTAGTCATTTTGAGGCTGGTTGCGGTGTGTCTGAAGATGACTGATCAGGCCAATTCAGGCACAGAATGTTCTGGCATGTATTGGATAGACTTGTGCAGACACTGTAGTTGTTGCGCTGGTGGCTCTGGACTTGCACAACTCACACTTAAGTTGTTCTTCACCAATACACCTTGTTTTGTGAGCTTGACAGCCTTTGTGGATGAGGCAGTGCCAGGTAGGATGGTTTTGTGCCAGCGTTTCTCAGATGGTCATGACAATGTCAAGCGACTTCAGGGAAGCTTTGAGTGTGTCTTTGAATCATTCCTTCTGCCCTCCATGCAAGCGCCTTCCAGCAGAGAGTTCCACAAAAAGGAGCTGCTTGGATATGCGCTTGTCTGGCATATGGATGAGATGACCTGCCCACTGGATCTGCACTCTCATCAGCAGCATGTGGACTGATGGTAAACTTACTCTAGAGAAAACTTCAGTGTCTGGTACTTTGTCTTGCCATCTGATACGTAATATTCTACGAAGACAGGTCATGTGGAAATGATTGAGCTGTCTTGCATGCCTTTGATACACAGTCCACGTTGCATAGGCATACAGGAGGGTAGCGAGTACCATGGCGCTGTAGACCTTCAACTTTGTTGCTTTGCTGATTCCTCAATGTTCCCATACAGTAGAGCGTAGACTACCGAAAGCGGAACTTGGCTTTGTTATTCCGCAGTTAACTTTTGTATCAATAGTCACTGCTTGGGAGAGGGTGCTGCCAAGATAAGTGAACTGGTCCACTGCCAACAGTTTCTGCCTTTTGACTGTGATTATGGGTTCTGTGTACGGTTCATGAGGAGCAGGCTGGTGCATGACTTTGGTCTTTTTAATGTTGATGGGGAGTCCAAAGTTGTCACAAGCCATGGAAAATTTGTTCATACTGATTTGCAACTCTGGCTCGGAGCCAGTATACAGGGTGTTGGTAAAGAGGAAGTCCCTCAGGACAGTCTCCTTCACTTTGGTAATAGATTGAAGTTTCCTCACGTTGAAGAGCTTCCCATCCACTCTGCACTTGAGGCTGATTCCAGAAACACTGTCCTGGAAGGCAATAAAAAAGTTTATTATGTTAAAGGTACCATGTAAATATAAGTTGATCCGCTTGCATATACTTCACCTATACTGAATATCATTGGAGCCTTTACTTACCCATACCGCACATCGAGTAATCAATATCTGTACATTTGCAAAAAGAAGCAAAAATCAATCAACATTTGTGAGTCTTCCTTGTATTAAGGTCATAGGTATAAATCATTGAATCGTTGAATCATTAAATCCCTACTGTGCAAAAGAAAGCCTTTTGGCCCATTGAGTCTGCACTGACCACAATCCCATGCAGGCCCTATTATAACCCTACATATTTACTCTGCTAAACTCCCTCGCACGAGGATCAATTTAGCATGACCAATCAAATACGAGAAGATCCAGTTAAAGTGGAGCAAGGAAAGAAGTGCAGTATGAATGAATCATAGCATCTACCATAAAACCTGCATGAATTTAATTTGATTTATTGTTATCACATGTATTAACATATAGTGAAAAGTGTTGTTTTTTGCAGCCGAAGCATATCATTCATAGAGGAGGGAAAGAGTGCAAAATGCAATGTTACAGTCATAGGTAGGGTGTAGAGAAGGATCAACTTAATGCAAGGTAAGTCCATTCAAATGTCTGACAGCAACATAGAAGAAACTGTCCTTGAGTTGGTTGTTATGTGATCTCAGACATTTATATCTTTTTCCCAATGGAGAAAGATGGAAGTGTGAATGTCCAGGGTGTGTGGGGTCCTTAATTATGTTGGCTGTTTTGTCGAGTCACTGGGAGGTGTAGACAGAGTCAATGGATGGGAAGTTGGTTTGCATGATGGATTGGGCTGCATTCACGATCTTCTGTAATTGAAGACCTTGTGGTCATGGGCAGAGCAGAAGCCATACCAAGTTGTGATACAACCAAAAATAACGCTTTCTATGGTAAATGTTGGTGAGAATCATAATGGACATGCCAAATTTCCTTAGTCTTCTGAGAAAGTAGAGGCATTGGTGGTCTTTCCTAATGATAGTGTCAACGTGCGGGGACCAGAACAGACTGTTGGTGATCTGGACACCTGAAAACTTAAAGCTCTCATCCCTTTCTATTTTGTCCCCATTGATGTAGACAGGGGCATGTTCTCCTTTACGCTTCCTGAAGTTGATAACAATCTCCTTCGTTTTGTTGACATTGAGGAAGAGATTATTGTTGCTGCATCAGTTCACCAGATTCTCTATCTTATTTCTGTACTCTGTCTTGTCATTGTTTGAGATCCAACCCACTATAGTGGTGCCATCAGCAAACTTGAACATCAAATTGGAGGAAAATTTGGTCACACAGTCATAAGTATATAAGTGATTAAATGTATAACACTGTCTAGGATTGCAAACATGCTGGATGCCCAGGAAATGGAGTCAACTTATTTTGTGAGAGGTGCCAAGCTGGTGAAGAGTAACATGCAGAACAATGTGGATGCAATCTGTAGCCTCATGCACATTGGAGAATCCCCAGTACGTATGGAGCATAACGTTGGCAAGAATTCTCCAACCTGACTTACCACTTGGATTCTCCGGTCCCACTGCTCTGAATGGAGATTTGGCTGAGCATCATATTCTCCATTCTGACTAGGAGTTGTAGCAGGGAAATGAAATTGGAGAATCCAGGCCACTATCTCATCATATTTTACTTGGTCCTTGTGAGAAGATGGAGGTGTTCCCGAGCGGTAGGCAGCTGTGGTTACCTACCTGGTGAAACAGTAAACAATGAACTGTGAGATGTAGTTGACGACACTTGATGCTGCCTGGAATGACCCCTTATCTTCAAAGTTAAGAGTCACAAAAACATTAACAGCATGCCAAGAAATGCACTTTGAACTCTGGCTTGTGACCCCAATTGTAGATTAACAATTGTCACTTCCTTGGTGAAGTACTTTATTTCTCTTGCATTGTTCCTCAGTTATTGTTCCTCAGTCAGGACTAAGCTTTGTTCTTGAAAACCCATTGTGGCTAAGGCCTCCGAAGTAATGTCCATCCCAACCCTCTTCTCTGAGCTTCTTCTACTCTTCTTCTCTTTCTTTACTTCTTCTCCTCCTCCATATCAGGGGGCAGAACACTACCAGACCACTCATTACTGAAATAATTATATCATGAAGCACAGCTATTTTACACATTGCCGCCCCCTCCCAAATCAAGTTGAGGCACAAGTACTCCTTGAAGAATTACTGTGGTAAGACTCCTGTGGAGTTCCTTCCTCCTCGCTCTCCTCGCAGCTGCTTCTACATGCTACGTGCCATCCTCTTCCAGTCCCAAATGCAAACCTATCAGACCACATATGAGTAAAATAAACTGTTTCCAAGACTAAGAAGCAGTCCAATATCAGCACAAAGTTGCTCCCAGAGCTCTCAAAATCAACAGTGGGGCAGAGAAAATATCTGCAAGAAAAGCACGAGGCATTGATCAGCAGCCAAGTAGGACAAAACAGCAAATCATCTGCATGGACAGGAAAAGCACTTTAAATCACATTCCTTCAGGATCCTTGTTAAGAGTCAGTGTTCCAGTTGTTGAGTGTAATTATTACATAGCAAATCAGGTTCTGGAGCAGACCAATTTCAAAACAAGAACCAACAATGACTTTCACTTCTGCCATATTTCCTGAATCATTCCAGCAGTCACACTGGACACTGAATCAGAAGCTTGATCCAGTACCAGCACTGAAGAGAAGTGCACACTTCTATCCAGCTTGGATTTTCAGAGGTCTGCAGAATAACCAAGGTGTTATTGAATGTCTAGCACAAGATCTTTAAAACTTAATCGTGGGTAACTTTCAACCTCACCACCCGAAGGAGTGAACTGTGCATTTAATTGAGTTCACAAATTACACCCAATCCAGCTCACTTCCCTCACTGGAATTCAAGGGGCTGAAAGTCAGGCAATGAACAGACGATTCACTCCATTGAGTTGAGCCTAGGTGGAGGAGTTAAAAATGACCTCCCACTGTGTGTTGCATTTGCAAAGGGAAGGCTAGTTCATCAATTAAAACTGTTTATTTTCTCTCCTATTATCCTAGCCAGGGCACAGAACTGAACACATAACATGAGTGACTACAACGGGGAGTATGACTCTGACTTATCACATTACCCATTGTTGCAGCAGGGATTCAAAAGCATTTCAATCATCAACAGTGTGTGAACTGATATTTATATAAAATGCTAGATGCACTGTCCTCCACACCTGACCTGTTATCCAAATTCTCAAATTTGTGAGCAGGCACTGAATCCCTTGCTGCACATGCTCAATAGCATCAGCAGGATGTGTGCTTCATTTGATTAAGGCTGGTGAGCTGCTATCACTCCTCATGCTGCTTCTCAGCAATTCACTTATAGCGAGTGCAGGAAATCAGGCTTCAATGGAGCCTTTTAAAAAGGACATACATTTTGCCTTTACTAAGTTGAATCAGCATTATATTGTGGAAATGGAAAATGGAGCTCAAGCAGCAAAGCTATTTGATAGAATTGAAAGAAAAACTGCAAAGTTCATGCAAGTAGTAGCTCACAGTGCTGTTTGCCCCTAGAGAATGAATGTAGACTGCCAAATGCCGTATCATAGAACCCTACAGTGCAGAAAGAAGCCCTTCAGCCCATCAAGTCTGCACCGACCACAATCCTACCCAGGCCTTACCCCATATCGCTACATATTTTACCCACTAATCCCTCTAGCCTATGCATCTCAGGACACTAAGGGGTAATTTTAGTGTGGCCAACCAACATAACCCACACACCTTTGGACTGTGGGAGGAAACCCACACAGATACAAGGAGAGTATACAAACTCCACACAGACATTGACCTGAGCTGGGAATCGAACCTAGGTCCCTGGAGCTGTGAAGCAGCAGCGCTAACCACTGTGCTACCGTGCCACCTTATATACTATGTGAATGAATTCTTTCCATATAAATAATAAAAGGACAATCAAAGGAAGATGAGAGTCAATTAGGGATATTAATGACGGTCTTCTTGTGGAGGCAGATAGCATAGATGAGTTATTAAATACTTTAACAGAACTCCAAATAGAAAAAGATACTCAAGCCACTCATGCCACTGGGATTCTCTGGTCCCACTGCAGTGAAAGGAGATTTGGCTGAGCGTCAAATTCTCAGCCAAATCTGAGTTGGCAGCAGCAACAAGGCATGAATGACTAGAGAACTGGGCAGCACAGTAGTATAGTGGTTAGCACTGCTGCCTCACAGCGCTAGGGTCCCAGGTTCAATTCTGGCTTCGGTCTCTGTCTGTGTGGAGTTTGGACTTTCTCCCCACATCTGTGTGGGTTTCTTTTGGGTGCTCCAGTTTCCTCCCATACTCCAAAGATATGCAGGTCAGATTGATTGGTCATGCTAAATTGACCTTAGCTTCAGGAAATTAGCAGGGTAAATGCGTAGGGTTATGGGAACAGAGGCTGGCTTGGATTGTGGATTGGTAAAGACTCAATGGGCCAAATGGCCTCCTTCTGTACTGTAGGGATTCTATGTTCTTGTGAATTACAACCCTGATCAGTGTGGGATGCATCCTAAGATGCAGAAATAAAGGTGGTAATTTCAGGCTCTGACCACAATCTTCCAATTCTTTTTAGATGTGGGAGCAGTGCCAGAGAACTGGAAGATTACAAGTTAGACATCTCTGATCAAAAAGGGAAAAAGCTAAATCTGACAATTATAGGCCAGTCAGCCTGATGGGGAAACTATTAGAGACAATAATTCGGGTAAAATTAACTAGCAGTTACTAACAATGATGGTGATTGAGTTTGTGCACATGGACTTCTAAAGTACCACGTGACAGAGATATCAAAACTCCTCAGGTAGGATATTCCATACAACCTGCTGCATGTTTCGCAACTGGGGAGAGAGCCCACCACTGGCTGGGTGCGAGATCTTCTGGTCCCACTGTTGTCAACGGAGATTTCTGTTGAATGCACCACTCGCCACTGGCAAGTCCATGGTCAGTGTGCAACATTAGCGGTACTGGAGTATCCCGCAAGTGTAAACGGCTGGAAAGTTCTAGCCCTAGAATTAATTATGAGGGTCTGTCATCAGTTAAGTGAGAGAAAGAAGAAATTAGTGGTGAATCATAATTTTTCCAACTGGAGGCAAGCATACACAAGTGTCCCCTTGGAATTGGTATTAGAATCTTTACTCATTTTGACATTTCTTAATGAGCTGGACATGGGTACACAGAACATCACTTCAAATTTTCCTGATGATGCAGGACCCAGACATGTATTCAATAGGGAGGAGGATGCAACAACTTCAAGAGAACAGACAGCACTTTACAAAGAGAAGTAAATGTGAGGTCATGCATTTTGGTAGGAATAACAGCAAAATTGATTATTATTTAAATGGTAAAAAATTGCAGCATGCTGCTATGTGGAGGGATCTGGGTGTCCTTGTGCAGGAATCACAAGGAGTTGGTTTGCAGATGCAGCAGGTAATTAAGAAGGCAAACGGAGTTTTATCCTTCATTGTTAGAGGGATGGAAGCAAGGTTATGTTGCAGCTGTACAAGGTGCTGGTGAGGCCACACCTGGAGTACTGTGTACAGTTTTGGTCTCCTTACTTGAGAAATGATATACTGGCACTGGAGGGGTGCAGAGGAGATTCACTAGGTTGATTCTGGGGTTGAGAGGGTTGCCTTATGAGGAGAGACTGAGTAGACTGGGGCTATATCCATTGGAATTCAGAAGAATGAGGGGAGATCTTATAGAAACATATAAGATTGTGAAGGGAATATGTAAGATAGAAGGAGGGAAGTTGTTTCCACTGGAGAGTGAAACTAGAACTAGCAGGCATGGCCTTAAAATAAGGGGGAGCAGATTTAGGGCTAAGTTGAGGAGGAATTACTTCATACAAAGGCTTATGAATCTGTGGAATTCTCTGCCCAGTGAAACAATTGAGGCTATCTCTTTGAATGTTTTTAAAGCAAGGATAGGTAAATTTTTGAATAGTAAAGGAATTAAGGGTTATGGTGAGTGGATAGCTAAGTGGAACTGCATCCAGGTAAAAAAAATCAGCTCAAGGGGCTAGGTGGTCTATTCCTGCTCCGAATTCTTATGTTCTTATGTGAGGATGAAGCAACACATTTTGATAAGAAGATAGATGAGGAGTGATATAAACTAAATCGTATATTTCTAAAGAGAATACAGAACAAAGAGACCTGGAGGCGTACATATACCAATCTTTGAAGATGACATCACAATTTGAGAAGACTGTTAAAAGGGGAAGTAAGATACTTGGTGTTATACTTCATCTTACCCTATTTAGAAAGCCATTTAAATTATGTTGAAGTTTGACAGAGCACCAGTTAGGCTTCAGTTAAAGGACTGTGCCCTGAACAGCACACTATAAGAACAATGTCAAAACATTGGAGACACTGCAGATTTATTTCAATTGTATCAGAGATGAGGGATTTCAATCCTGTGGAGAGACCAGAGAAGCATAAAGTAAATTTATCGTCAAAAAGAAATCCCCAAGAGATTGGCTAAATTAAGGGCAACTGGTCAAACAGCACATTCTTCCCAGAATGGTCAGAACAGCTGCTTCTTACACACATTAAAGCTAAACATTTGTCAGATTTTATTGCATTTCTTACTCACCTAATAATGAACAACAAAAAAAAAACCAACAAGCTCTCAAGAGAACGACATGGTGAGAATATTTGAACATCAGATGAATTAACTCCGTAAGACTTAAATCATTTTGTAGAGATTTGCTTATAATCGATGGGACCACTCTCAGTACTTCTCTTGCTAGCAAAGACAGATGTAATAAACACATTATATGATAATGATAGTGATTCCTGGCCAGCCTTCCCGGGAAGCACCTGCTCTGCAATATTCCTCAGTTAATTCAGCAGTCATATCATTACCGTCTGATACATTTAATCGTTGTAAAATAAACACTCAGCCGGCATGAAAGACACATGAGATAATTTGGGCTCTCAGCCACAAGTGGTCTTTGTAATATAATACAGCATACACCAAGAAGGGCCACCACCAGAAAGGTTTATTTCACATCATCACCTGCCTGTAAAAGCAAACAGAGATGTGTTCAAATGGCCAAGCTGGATGCAGTTTGCTAACCCATTTTGGTAAACAAAGTCTCACTCTAGAGAAACAAGATTAACTTTGAAGAGTTGGAGGAAAGAAATTACATTAACCAGCTGCTTCCACAGGCATATCTGGGTAGGATGTAGGATTTCAGTCATCAGTGCTCATGCATAGTTACTTGATAAATTGACCATATTAGCTGCAATAGGATCCTGCTGGCAAAACAGGATTGATGGATAGACAAATCAAATACATGACCAAGTGCTGCAGCGTTCAATAACTTGCAGGTTATTCAAAAACATGTTGCTTCTTTTTTATGAATTGCAATTAGTAAGGAGTTATCAGGGGATTTCAAGATTGGAACTTTATCATAGATTAATATTTCACAAAAGGAGGTCATTTGACCCACGAGGAGCAGTTTTCAGGCCACATTGGAGAGAACAGTAGCACGGAAGCAAAATATGGTGAGAATTGGGAAATGCGATTCTCGCCGATGAGAAAGGGGTCTGGCGGCTGGTGCACAGACATCCCTTCCCATGTCTTCCTGGCTGGTCTGGTGGTGATATTATCACTGAGGGATTGCTCTTCTAGACTGGCAGTTGAATAGTGGATGGGAGCATTCACAGGGTAAGGAATGAGAGCGACCTTGAGTTCGGATCCTGCGAGATGCCAGGCTGCATGGCAGAGTGGGGGACTTTGACAAGGATGGGATGCAACCTCATGGAAGCTAAATATCATCACGCAGGGAGGAGGATGATGCAGTCAGAGTGAACCCCCACACTTAGGTAGTAATGAGAAGCTTGAGGATATGAGCTGTCTGGAAGTTCAAGGCCACTGGTTATGGAGGCCTAGCTATCAGGCATTGTGTATGGATGGCTGGCTGTTCCATTTGGAGGATAATTTAATCCACAGCCAATGAGAGCTGGGGGAAGGAGGATGTCCTTTAAAGATGAAAATTGTAGTCTTCACTGGGGTGGAGTGATACAGGGTGAGGGATAAGGAGCAGAATAAGGGGTCCAGAATAACAGAAGTTCCAAGTCCCATGATTTCTCTCTCTGATCCTAAACTATCCTAAACTATCCTAGACTATTGGAACTTGGATGTCACATTTGTCTTTGAGGTGAACTTCTGACGCTCTGTCTGACCCATCACAAAGGCTAGTAATTTGTACCTCCATAATGTTGTCCAATTCTGCTATTGCTTCAGTTAATCTCCTCTTGATCTTCATCTGTGCCTTTGTTACCTTTAGACTTAAATATTCTAAAGCCTGCCTCATCGACCTTCACATTTTACCCAATGTAAATTTAAGATTTGTGCCAAAACACTTTTGTCTGTATCCTTACTCACACCAAGTCATATTCATCCATCAATCCTGTGCTTGCCTTTTGACATTGGCTCCCAGTTAAACAATGCCTTGATTTTAAAATTCTTAACCTTGCTTTTAAATCCCTCCATGGCCTTTTCTCTCTCTATGCCTGTAATCGTCTCCAGCTACAACACTCCAAGATATTTTGTGCTCCTCTATTTCTGGCATTTTAAATATTCTAATTTTAATTGTTCCACTATTAATGACTTTGGATGGGATTTTACAGCTCCTCATCAACAGATTTGAAGACAGAGGGTGCTGACAAAATGTAGTGTGTAAAATGCACATTGCTTATCTGTCCTCCCAACGGGCAAGATTCTCTGGCCATGCTTGTCCCAAAACTGGAGAATCCTGCCAACTTCAATGGATTTTTGCATAATCCCGACCTGGTACAATTCCCATAGCGGTCAGGATGGGAGAATTCCCTGCAGCATGCCTCTCTTTTACGTGGATGATGGAGGCATCGGGGTGGCTTGTCAACTATTTAACTTACAAAACTTCTTAAATGTCTCACTGTCCAACTCCATCTCTCCATTGGCAATTTACCTATTGCCCTGCCACCTAAAAAATCCAGCCTAATGTCGTTAACCGAGTCATGAAGTTCCATATATCCATCCCTAAAACTCTTCATTTATCTACTTCAATATATTCTTTTAAGATACTGTATAAAATCTAACTGTTTCACCAAGCTTTTTGCCCACATATGGCTCTGTGTCAAATTTTGTTTCATAACATACCTGAAAAGCAACTTAGGACATTTCATTCGTTAAAGATACAATTACAAATTGTAGTTGTTGTTGATGCTTTAACTTCTCCAATATCTTTTTCTCTTTTATTTATTCATTTACTCATTATTTTGTGCTTTGTTTTTACATTGCCTATGTAATGATCTTGTATACAATCTATCCCATTATATATCACAGTTTTCAGATTATTCAATTCATTAGCTCCTTCCTTGTGTTTTCCTCCTCTTCTTTTCCCTCTTCTTTTCTAACCTTGCAAAAATGAACAGTTTTCATTTAGTTTTCTGTTCTGGTAAAGTGTATATCCCCAAAGCTTGTCTTCCTGTCTTTATGGATGTCGATTGACCTGCTATGTATTCGCAATATTTCCCATTATTGTATTAGAAAGAGCTGTTATTATGTTGAACATGTTGGTTCCACAGGCTCTATTCAATGTGTTCTTCATTATGGACTGTGCCCAATAGATCAACCTCACAAGGAAAGCTTCGGCAGCCCCTGTACCATAAGTGAAACTCCAGAATGTCTATCTAACCTGACATCCTGTGTATCCTTCTAGGAACAACAGAATATAGGACAGGAAAAGATTCTGCTGTCTGACTCTGTTGGCTTCCTTACATTTTCTTGACATTTTCTTAATGCCACTCACTCAGCAACTATTGTCTTCCATGTGGCATTTGATAATTGATTAGCTCTGTGCTCAACTGTCCCAATACTTAAACATGTTTCTAATTATTTGAGCATCCAGTTACTTTTAAAGTGTTAATCCACACAGCAATGATTAAATGAGAACACATTCAGCATATTCACAATCCTGTGGGAAAATATTTGTTTTAAAATCTCAAGCCCTCAATTAGACTTGTGAATTTTGGAGTTATTCTGATTTTACAATGCAAAAGTAAATCATCTGCATTGTCCATTTCATTCTATTCCTTTCAGCATTTAAAAAACACCTCAATTATGTCTCCTTTCAACCTGCCAAATAAAACAGAATCATTTCTTTGTAACTTGCTTCACGAGTAAATCTTTGAATCAGCCTCACTTCTCTTTCCTGATCTCCTTCTAACCGATCAAAAATGTTCAAAGTTTAAAAAGTGCAATATTGTGCTTAATTAAGGTGAGCTGGGTCATATTTAATGATGGATATTTTCAATGAAATATCTTTGTCCATTGTTTCACCAAGACAGTCAATCTATTGAAAATAAATGGGAGGATCCTTAATTTAAACACGAGCCAAATAATTTCATCTAAGAATGCTAATTGCTAAATCAAATATTCCAAATGTGGCCACTGATCCAAATGAAATTATTGTAAGCTGTCTTGATGTGGCCCTGTCACACATTCGAAAGTTGCTGATTTTAAGTTGGCAGATGTTTACTTGTAGGCTGCTGGTAGATTTATCAGAAGTGTAGAAAATTGGGTAATCCTGGGACTTGATGGGCAGGGGTAGGGGAAAAGTGTCTCTGGGTTAATGGTAGTATTTTTGTCCCAGAGACAGAGGTGAAGGGTTTAAATTCCCATTCAGTCCTGTAAGTGGAAACTGAACTTCAGGATCTAAAGCCTGAATTTTCACAATGTTGGGGAAGTCTTTGGTTTAGCCAAAATGGCACCAGAGCCGTGGTTCTACTTACCCTGTCCTTGAACACTGCATGCTGCACACCAGGAGAGGTTTGTAAGGAAATAGAGATAGGTTGTTGTTAGCATATCCATGATTAAGGGAAGCAGTCGCCTTCAAACAGATCCAATTTTCATTCGTGGGATGTCCAAAACATGTATCATCTTAAACATAATGTGCAGATTTATTAATGCTATTTTTATTGAAATTGTAAAGATGCACCAATAGAAATTTACAGTTTGCTATAAAAGAAAAGTTCCTTCTCGCATATCAGATTTATAATTTTACATAGCTTTTGCAGAAATTATTTTAGACAGCAATGCAGATGTGACTAAAGAATAAAACATTGAAAGTCAAACCAAAATGCTGTCAGTCTCTGAATAGATAATTATTGAGCACAATCTTGCAATGCTAAGAGTGATGCAAGCAGCACTTACCTTTACAATAGGCTAAATTGAACAGGAGCTTTAGGCATCCACATGCACACAGCAAAACATGGCGATCAGAAAGTTATCAGACATACCTTCTCATGCGTAAGGTGGAATTTCACAGCCTCCCTAATAGACTCAGTATTGAAATTGATGCAATGGTGTGAGCTTTCTTACTTTCCCACTAATTTTGCACTAAAATCCTGATAAAGTTTAGTGCTGGTACATTCAGTAATAGTGAATTTTGGATGCCCTCTTACATCAGCCCATTCGCCAACTTAAACATTCATTCACTTCACCGTCAATGCACAGTGGCAGCAATGTATACTGTATGCATAATGCACTGCAGCAACTCACCAAGCCTCCTTCGTCAGCATCTTCCAATCATGTGATCAATGCCGCCAAGAAGACCAAAGGATAGTAAATGCAAGTAATACCATGACCAGAAAACTCCCCTTCAAGTCATATAATATCCTGACTTGGAACTATATTGCTATTCCTTCCCTTTGCTGAGTTAAAATCCTGGAACTTCCTCTCTAACAGCATTGTGGGTGTACTTACACCACATGGACTGCTCTGTGTCAGCGATGTGACTCATCACCATCTTCTGAAAGGCAATTAGGCATGAACAACAAATGCTGGCCTGGACAGTGACACACGCAGTGAACCAATAAAAAAGCTTGACTCATGGATTCAGTCCCCTGTGCCTCTTTTTAAGCTGCCCGTTTTCGAATGAGCCTGTTGAACTGAAGGTACAGAATATTATTACAATATTAATATGACCAAGCTGTGAGCTGATAGGGTCATCTGGCTCACTTTCCTCCTCTGGCAATACTGAAAGTGGATCAGTTTGAGACAGTGCTGGTCCCTTTTCCAGATCTTTTGTATTTTAATCTCTGACATAACTCCAACCTCTCACTTTAGGAAATTAAGATTCAACTATGCATTTGTCTGGCAAGGATTATGTTGATGAGCTTTGCTGTTCCTTGCCCTTTAATGGATGTGGCAGATACCCTTCATTAGGTCAGACAGCAGATTAGAGAAATCCAGCATACATGAAAACTTAAGATAAAAGCAAAATAAAGTGTATGCTGGAATCTGAAACAAAAACAGAAAATGCTGGAAAATCTCAGCAGGTCTGACAGCATCTGTCAGATCTCTGATGAAGAGTCATCTAGACTTGAAACATTGGCTCTATTCTCTCCCCACAGATGCTGTCAGGTCCACTGTGATTTTCCAACATTTTCTGTTTTTATGTGATACATGAAAACTTTGTGTGTAACTGCCAGTGAGGTAAATGGAAAATGCTGTTCCTTTGCAGCTGATTGTAAAATCTGATTCCAGGCATTAATCTATGGTCAAAGTTACCTTGTCAAGAGGAAATGTGACATAAATGAAAGATGGGGATATAACTGTCAGGTGGAGTTTCTGAGGGGCACAAAATAACAAAAAGTATTGTTCGTTAAAAATGACTAAATGACTAAATTTCTTGGTTGTCAGGCTTTGATTATACATGCATAACTTGTGGCTCAGTAGAAATTCCTCACTGTTTTCTCATGCAAATAAAACTCAGATCGAATCCACTGCAAAGCAAATTCAGATTGAAGATAAAAAGGGTTGAACTGGCACAATACATTAGACATTGGCCTTTTATTCCAGAATCTGAGTTTAAATCAGTCAATGCGGAATGGAATGAAGTTTTCTCTAGGAGGATCTTAGGCAAAATGAATTTGGTTCATTTGTTAAGTTCATTTGTTAAGGCAAAATGAATTTGGTCCAATTTGTTAAGTTTCATGAGGCCATGGCAAAGAACTATGGCTAACTTGTTAATTTCATGAAGAGAAGGGATATGGAAAAAATGGGTGCAGTCCAAGAATGGGACAGTGATCACAGATTTATACAGATTCTTAATTGTGACTGAGTGAACTAAGATTTTTAACCAAGAGTTAAATTCATGTCCCTTATGTCTGATGAGGAATGAGTTATCTTGTATTGATATCCCACTCAGAGATGCACAGAAATAGTAATAAATAAATGGAAACAATAGAAACACTATATACAGAAGGAGGCCATTCGGCCCATCAAGTTCGTACTGACAACAATCCCATCCAGGCCCTATCCTCACTTAGTTACCCTGCTAATCCTTCTAGCCTATCACATCCTGAGACACTCAGGGTTAATTTAGCATGTCCAATCAATCTAACTGTACATCTTTACATTGTGGGAGGAATCCAGAGCACCCGGAGGAAACCCATGTAAATATTATGTTCTATATGTTCTATGTTCTAATACGGGGAGATTGTGCAAAGTCCACACAGACAGTGACCCAAGTTGGAAATCAAACTCAGGTCCCTGGCGCTGTGAGACAGCATTGCTAACCATTGTGTTGCCCCCGTTTCCAGCCTCACAACACAAAGTGCATGATATATGGTAAATCAATCATTCCCAGTTTTACTCCACTCTTGGCAGATATCCATAATATTATTGAGGTGCGGCCTGAAGACTATATTCTAAAAGGCTCTTGAGAATGAATGTTACATCAAACTTTTAAGATTATCTTTTACTTATTATTCAATCAAGGTAGTATTTCTTATCCCACAGAATGTGGTCTACGGGGTGATGGGGGAACTGAGTGTTTTGCAAACAGAATGCTTAAGTTTTGTGAAAACAGGTTTGTTCTGGTAAATATCTCTTCAAGCTGAAATTTGGTTTAACATTTAGAATTTACATAGCACTTTAGAACTGTAAAAATCTGCATACTAGTTCAGATACCAAGATAACAAAGATTGCTTGTCAGTGGCAGTTAACTGTCAATTAGATGAAAGTGGCTGCCTGAATAGGTGTTAATTATTGTAGAAGGAAGCTGACAGAGAAATTATAATTTGGGCGTGAATCATAAATTCTCTAATTAAGTAGACAGTGATTGTAAAAAAATGCTAAATTTGGTGCAAATAAGAATTCAGTGCAGAAGAAGCAGGAGTGCTCCTTTTTATTCTTTGTGTTTTACTATCAGCAACTGAGTAGAGTTTTTCCTTTGTCTCTAAGCTAAGAAATGTTCCAATAGTTTCCTTTGCTAAATTATTGGCTTATTAATTAAATAAATAAATAAGTTATACTGAAAACTAACCGAAGGAGTCGTCGTCGCAAATATCTCCATCTTTAATGATAGGGGAAATCCACAAGACAAAGATAAAGTTGAAGCATTTTGTAACCATTTTCAGCCAGAATTGCCAAGTAGATAATCCATTTCACCTTCCTCCTGAGCTCCACAGCACCACAGATGCCAGACTTCAACCTATCTGACTGACTCCACATGATATCAAGCACACTTGCAATAACACGATGGCCACATCAGATACCCATCTGTCCATGGTAAGAAATCTCACAATACCAGGTTAAAGCCCAATAGGTTTATTTGGAATCACAAGCTTTCGGAGTACCACTTTCTGGTAAAGGAGCAGCACTCTGAAAGCTCTTGATTTCAAATAAAACCTTTTGGACTTTAACCTGGTGTTGTGAAACTTCCTACTGTGACCATCCCATCTCCACTTTATCTGTCCATGCACCCTTATGCAGAAAATAATCACCCCCAAGACTTTGTTCCTGGTATACCATCACTTTGGATGATTGTGTGAATTATAAAATTTGTTCCGGTGTCCAATTTTAATTTTCCGTTTAAAGTAAGTGCCTGGCGCAATGTTGTTTTGGAGCAACATTGTCATTCAACACTGAGAAGGGAATGATTTAGTTTGGAGGGGCATTGCTTTTTATATTGGTCGGCGCAACATCGAAGGCCGAAGGGCCTGTTCTGTGCTGTAATGTTCTATGTTCTATGTTCTATTCCTCTTGTAATTTTCAGGCAGGTTTTCCTTAAGGATTCTTTTCTCCCCGCTATCTAAACATTCTTATTCTTTTTTTCCTCTTTTCTTCCTCTTCTCCTTAAAATTCTGACACCATTAGAGATTATATGAATGAAATAGAGACAGTTGGTTTTAGTTCTCATTGGCATTGCTGTGAGTTTGAATTATGATTAAGTTAAATGGAGAGGATGACTATCAGACTGTGGGGATTGAGTACAGTTCTGATCTCCAACACTTGAAAAAATGTCTTGGATTAAAATGGTACAACTATACATCCACACATTGGCAGTAAATGCAACCAACCAAGAAAAGGCTTAATTCTCCAAAAGCTATGGGCCTTCACATCATACCAATAACAGAAGACCTGAAGACCTGTGCTTCATAGCTAACTGTGGCCCTAGCCAAGCTGTTCCAGCACACTTCAACAAGAGTTGGAAAGGGTCCTTGCCAATGCTTTCAAATGACACTTAATAATAAGCAGATCACAGTATGTGTTCTACCAGGGCTAACCAGTGCCTGACATCATTGTAGCCTTGCTCCAAAAATAGACAGAAGAGCTGAACTCAAAGCAGCCTTTGGTTATGTGTAGTATCAAGGAGTCCTGGCAAAACAAAAGTCAATGGGGATGAGAAGGAAACTCTCCACTGGCTGGAGTCATGTATAGTGCAAAAGAACATACAGTTTTGATGGCCAATTATCTCAATCCCACATGGGGTGATATGGGGAGAACATGAAAACTTCTCACAGATGGTGACCCAAGCCAGGAATCAAATCTAGGCACTGTGAGGCAGCAGTGCTATCCACTGTGCAACTGTGCTGCCTGTAAAGTACACATGTCGGTAAATAAAGAGCATTGTCAAACTAGTCATACATAAATCTTAGTTGGGAGGAGGTGGAAAATGTGAGTCATTTTCATGTCCATTAAAAGCAAAAGGCTGACAGCGTGCATATTACTCTGAGAGTTCATAACCAATCTGAGATTCATGCTCAGACATCATGAACATTTTTATATCTACAGTAGTTGTATATTGTATATTACTTTTAGTGATTTTAAAGTAACTCCCAAGTTGAGGGTTGGAATGGCTTTATTGGTGGAGCAGTTTAGGAAGACTGAGGAGTTAAAAAAAAGTACTCCAGCTGCTGTAGAATCTGGTACCGAAGCTCTACTCACTTCACACCAAGTTGTGTATATGCATTAGGCCACCCGTATGTGTAAGGACCTGACACTGTTGTGGTTGACAATCTGGATCATCTGCAAAGCTGCCTTTATTGCTGAAATAGTGGCCCTAATAAAGATACAGATCAGACATGGGACATTGGGCACAAAGTTAAGTTCCTTCTGTTCATGTTTATCATCTGGAAAATAAATGTAACAGCAATCAATTCTTCTCCAGGTTTTCTACATGTCTATTAGTTTATGGAATCAATTTACTAAAGAATAATCTAAATATTCCAAGCTGACAATTGTCTTTGTTTTGCCAAGAAAAGAAAAAAAACAATAAAAATGTTCCTCTAGCTCATGCCAAGTTTATTGATTTCAGGTTGGTTAACAGAAGGGCCACCATAATTGGTTTCAGCACCATTTGCCTGGAGTCTCCTGTACTTTTCAGGAGGCTGCATATATTAGTAATAACCTATTGTTAAAACCTGAGCTGCCTGCATTTTACCTGTCAAGAAAGCGGATTCTCTTCCTATATACTCTGATGAAGGGTCATCTAGCCTCAAAACATTGGCTCTTATCTCTTCCCAAAGATGCTGTCAGACCTGCTGAGATTTTCCAGCATTTTCTGTTTTCGTTTCAGATTCCAGCATCTGCAATATTTTGCTTTTATCTTTGTAAAAAGGTTATTTAAATATAATAGATTTCAGTTCCTAAAGTTGTGCAATAGAAGTGTCTACCACATTGAGGAAATGGTGTTTTGGGTGGCATATATTTTCAGAGGGGAGGGATACCAATGCCTAAATTAAACAGAAAAAAGACTGATTCACCTCAGGAAACGTAGGAGCATCTTGCTAAAGGTAATCCTACTCTTTCAGTGAGGCAGTTCAAGGGAAGTTAGCAGGATTTCCGATTGATATGAGAAAAACCCAGATTTGCTCCCAAAGTTACTCAATGAGATGGGGCAGGTACCTATGACCATTTTCCCCACAACCCTCCTTCTACTCCCCAACCCCACCACTGTCGGAGTCCAAGCTGGAAAAGAATGAGCCAGAGCAGAAACTAAGCAGATCCAGTTTCCACTGTCATCATGCTACACAAATTTTTTTTACTCCTGCCTTTATTGCTTTTTCATTTGCTTTCAACAACTCACAATTCAATATTCAAAGAAAAAGATGGGCAAAGTTCCATGTTCTTTAAAAAAAAAGTTGATGATAATCAACTTCATCAATGTATGGCTCTTCAAAATGTCTGCAGGAAATTTGAAACGTAATCCAGATTATTTTAACATCATCATGTTTTGTTCTGTCATAGTTATGATTATTGTCTAAAGGGGAAAGAACAAAGTTTGGAAATTACTCTTGCCAATTTTATCATTTAAACCTGATGCACTTACTGCAAATTTCTCTCTCTTATTTTAAACCCTTTTTAACCAATTTAAAATACATAGATTAGACATCTTTCTTAAAACAGCAGAAGAAAAATTGACGTAAGTGCACAGTGTTTATACAATAACATCACTGACAGTGATTTCCAGCCTTAAAGCCCCAAATTTGACACCAATATTGTTATTCTAATTATAGTTTTTCAAATATGAAAAATGATAACTGAATGTGCAAAACATTGCATGTGTGGCTTTTATTGTGCTTTTATTTAAGTCTTGCTGTTGAGTGAGTGAAAGAAAAACTTTCTTAACAAATCATATGCTTTTTTAAATTATCTATAACACTAAGCTGTGGCAGTGAATACTGACCAAGATCACTAGCTTAGGGCATGAAATGTTAAGCCAATGTTTAAAAAAAAAGGGGGATAACCAAATGGCATTTGTTAAACACTAACAGAATTTGAAAGGAACTTTTTGCATAGTTTAATTATTTCCAGAATGTTAGTTCAAAAATTCATAAGGTTGTACATCACACGCAAAGTGGGTGACTGCCAAACCTCCACTGCAAGAATTGGCAGCAGTGCTAACAATGTCTATTTCACCACTGGTTGAACCAAATTAGTCCACAAACAAGTACAGTCTGTCTTAAGCACTAACGTACTGTGATATGACAGTGATATGACAAGTCCTAAGAAATAAATTAAACACAAGGAGAATAGACATTTTAGATTTCTAGTCATCTGGACATGCTTGGTTAGTTTACCTGTTTGTAAGTCAATTGCAAAACTAATTCCAGCTGTTCAGTCCAAACATATTTTTATTGAATTAAAAGAAAACTCAGCACTTATAATTCTAAATGTTCCCTGAGAGCTCTCAGCTGCCTGAGGAGATTTATTTTCCCTTGGACTATTTTGCTTCAAACAAGTTTCAAATAAATCAGAGAGAAAATGTTCTGATAATGTTCTAACTCCAACTTTTTTGACCCTCTTATAGTACATCCTTGTAAGCAGACTAGCTAATGTAATAGATATTGCCCCCACCTCTCTGAAGTTATGTGGAACCAAAGTTGGTGAAGGTGCATCATGTGTTTTGAGGATTGAAAATAATGTTGTAGAATTTTCAGCAAGTTTGCTGGAAGTACAAGGTCAATTCCATCATGTTAAAAATTCACATTCAAATTGGCAGTCTGAATATTTTCAAAATTTAAATAACTCTCATAGCATGAAGTATTCTTCAACACTGCAGCTTAAATTTCACTAATATCACCATTACTAAAAGCTTCCCAGTCAAGACTAGAAATCATTGAAATATTTTGAGAATACATTTCAAATAATTTTGTGCAATAATAATTTTACTGGATGAATTAAACTTTAAGTTGGGTGGCATGATGACACAATAGTAAGCACTGCTGCCTCACAGTGCCAGGGACAAGGGTTCAATTCCCAGCTTGATTCATTGTCCATGTGGAATTTGTGCATTCGCCCCATGTCTCGTGAGTTTCCTCCAGGTGCTCTGGTTTCCTCCCACAGTCCAAAAATGTTAAGTGAATTGACCATGCTAAATTGATCCTTATTGTCAGGGGGACTAGCTAGGGTAAATGCATGAGGTTATGAGGATAGGGCCTGTGTGGCATTATGTTAGTACAGACTTGAAGGTATGAATGGCCTTCTTCTGCACTGTAAGAATTCTATGATTCTACTGCAAATATAGGTGCAATTTTGTAATCTGAGTTGATGCCCTAAAGAAAGCAACTGGAAACTTCAAAACACATTAGATGTAGGTAGGAAAAGTTATATTGCAAAAATGAGCAAATACAGCAGCCATTTGGATAGCACAGAATCTCATAAATAACAGTGAGATGAAATTTAATGTGTCTTTAATGGACAAATATTAGCTAAAATACTGGAAGAACTTTGTGCTCATTGGTAAATAACATTATGAGCAACTTATCCACCAGAACATGCAGACAGATTTAGAGCTCAAGTCCCCATTCACAGGATGGAGTCAAGATCTTGATAACTGCTTCAAGAGATTGGAAGCTGATATTGTAACCCAACATGGCAGTCAGTCCACCACAGAAGGTACCTTCTGATCATCATGCAACAGAACATCACTCTGTCTTATGTGATAAATAACCTGAGATGCATACATAATACAAGAAGCTTTTGAATGATTCAGTGATCTAACAAACAGGAATGTTCAGGAATGGCAGCATATGTCACAGCTGCTAATTAAAACCCAACTTGTGAAAATACTGCCAAAACTTCATTAAGATTCTGTATTTATTTGCTGACAACATAAGCAGTTGTTTTAACGAAATGCAGGAGGAAAGGCTTGTTTATATTACTGAACAGCCTTTCCAGTGATTTATTTGGACAATAATGTCTGGATGCACACACATAAGAATTGACTCAGGGGATAGCAATGTCGCATTGTTCACGTGCTCTCAGCAAACCGTTCACAGGCTTCGTTTAAAAATTACGGTATTTTCAGCAACACTTTATGCTGATTTTAAAATAGTTGCAAGTTGGTAGTTTCTTGATAGACTTCAGATTCACATTCACATATAGTCCGAGCTGTTCCATATTCTACTTGATGCCATGGTAATTGAAGTATTTTACAAACGTCTCAATTACAACAAGATTGACAAAACTTTTAAATGTAACATTAGATTGAATGTGTTCGAATGCTGACTTGATTTGATTTATTATTGTCATATGTGTTAGTATCGAATGAAAAGTATTGTTTCTTGCATGCTGTACAGACAAAGCATACTGTTCATAGAGAAGGAAAGGAGGGAATGTACAATGTGCTGTTACAGTCATAGCCAGCGTGTAGAAAATAATGAACTTATTACGAGGTAGGTCCATTCAAAAGTCTGAGGCAGCGGGGGAGAAGCCATTCTTGAGTCAGTTGGTATGTGACCTTAGACTTCTATATCTTTCTCCCAACCAAAAAAGATGGAAGAGAGAATGTCCGTGGTGCATGGGGTACTTGATTATTCTGGTTGCTTTTCTGAGGCAGTGGGAAGTTAGACAGAGTCAATGGATGGGAGGATGGTTTGCATGATGGACAGGGCTTTTTTCACGACACTTTGTAGTTTCTTGCAGTCTTGGGCAGAGCAGGAGCCACATCAAGTTATGATACAATCAGAAAGAATGCTTTCTATGGTGCATCTGTAAGGATGGTGAGCGTCAAAGCAGACATGCCAAATTTCCTTAGCCTTTTCAGAAAATAGAGGCATTGATGGGCTTTCTTAACTATAGCATCGGCATGGATGGATCAGGACAGGCTGTTGGTGATCTGGACACCTAGAAACTTGAAGCCATTTCCACTTTGTCCCTGTTGATGAACACAGGGCATGTCCCCCACTGCACTTCCTGAAGTAGATGACCATCTGCTTCATTTTACTGATGGTGATGGAGAGATCAATGTCATCACACCAGTTCAATATATTTGGTATCTTTTTCTGTACTCCATCTTGTCATTGTTGGTGATCTGGTCCATGCTGTGGTGTCATCAACAAACTTGAAAGTCAAGTTGGAAGGGAATTTGGCCACGAAGTCATTAGTGTACAAGGCATAGTAAGGAGTGAGGACACAGTCTTATGGGACACCAGTATTGTGGATGATAGTGGAGGAAGTGCTATTGCCTACCCTATCTGATTGCTGTCTGTAGGATTTAGTCTCAGAGAAAGGAACCAAGCCCCAAGCCACGGAGTTTGGCAGTGAGATTTGTAGGAATAATAGTGTTAAAGGCAGATCTATAATCAATAAATAGGAATCTGACATGTGTCTTTGTTATCTAGGTGTTCCAGGATTGAGTGCAGGGCCAGGGAAATGGTGTCCATTGTGGACCTGTTGCAGCGATAGCCAAACTGTGGTGGTCCAGGCAGTCTGGGAGGCCAGAAATGATGCGTGCTATGACTAACCTTTTGAAGCACTTCATAATGATGGATGTCAGAATTATCAGATGATAGTCATTAAGGCACAGTGCCTGGCTTTATTTTGGTATTGGGATGATGATTGTCTGCTTGAAGCAGATAAGGGCCTCAGAATGGAGTAAACAGAGGTTAAAGATGTCTGCGCAAAACCCTGCCAACTGGTCCACGCAGGATCTGAGTGTTCATCCAGGTATTCCATCCAGGCCAGTCGCTTTTCATGGGTTGACATTTGAGAAGGCTGATCTGACATCTGCGATTGTGACTTCGGATACCAGTTCAGCCAAGAGTGGAAGGCTTACTCTTTCTGACCTCTTGCTCAGAACAGGCATAGAATGCATTGAGCTCATTGAGGAGCAGTGCATTGATGCCGGCTATTCTACATGCTTTCATCTTGTAGTTTGTCATGTCTTGAAGACCTTACCATTGTCGGTGGCAATCTGCGTGGCTAACCTGGGACTCTAGCTTGGTCCAGCACTGTCTTTTTGCATCCTTGATGGATCTCCATCAATGTGCTGATGTGAGAGCATGTGGTGAAGAATGATGTGACTGTTCATGAAAGGCTTACTCAGCAAGGATTATGTTAATTTTGAGAACTATTATCGCTTTATACTGCATAATTGCATTCTGAAGTGTTTTGCAAAGTTCCTAGTCTTATGGAAAATGTTCTGTTTTTCTTTAGAGAAGTTTTTTTTCTCCCCAGATGGCTCCACAATATACTTCTAAGCCCCCTTGCAAATATATTAGCTGTGACTCAGATGGTAACATGCACGCTTCTGTGTTAGAAGATGGTTGTTCCATCTTTGGGCATATAATGTTGGCAGACACTCCCAACACAGTGCGGCACTGCTGCAGGTGCTGTTTTTCAGGTGAGGCACTAAACCAAGGTCTGGTCTGCAGTAAAATTTATTTATTAGTCTTACATTGCAGTGAAGATTTTGTGAAAATCCTCCAGTCACCACACTCTGGTGCCAGTTTGGGTACACCGAGGAAGAATTTAGCTTGGCCAATGCACTTAACCAATATGTCTTTTGGACTGTGGGAAGAAACCAGAGGATCCGGAGAAAACCCACATAGATACACGGAGAACATGCAAACTCCGCACAGGCCGTGACCTAAGCCAGGAATCTCGGTCCGTGGTAATGCAAAGTAGCAGTGCCAACCATTCTGCCACAGTGCCAGTTTTACAGTGGATCTATAAAAATCCCATGACACTTCCTGATATGCCGTGGCCAATACTAATCCCCCAACACACTCCTAATACTAATGAACATTGCAGCACGGGGCCATATTCAAATTCGCTGCTGCATTCCTGACAATACCAGAGTGAATACATTTCAAGATTCTACAAAATATTCAAAATCACTTCTTTGATACAAGCTGTGAAAGGCTCTACACAAATCCATGATTTTCTTGATGCCCTTTTCATGACTGGCTGTAATAAATTTTGTGGAGTTTGTATGAAAAATGGGTACAAGTCCATTTTTCAAACTCGTGTGTGAACCCTCTAGCTGCTTAGTGCTGCCCTGGTGAAATTATACAGCTCACTCTTCTGTGCTTTAATCAAAATTGAGAACATAAGAGGTGAATCAGGAGTCAGCCATTAGACCCCTTGAGTCTGCTCTGTCATTCAATAAGGTCATGGCTGATTTGATTGTAGCCTTAACTCTGGCTTATTGCCTGCCTCCTATATCCTTTGACCCCAATGTTAATCAAAAAACAATCTAACTCAGCCTTAAATATTCATTATCTCCATCACTTTCTGGGGAAGAGAATTTCAAAGACTAACGGCCCTCAGAGAAGAGAAATTCCTCTTTCTCTTTGTCTAAAATGGAAACGTCCTTATTTTTAAAAGGTACCCACTACTTCTAGATTTCTGTACAAGGAGAAACATCCCCTCAGCATCCACTCTGTTAAACCTTAAAGAATCTTAAACATTTCAATGAAATAATCTCTCATTCTTCTAAACTCCAATTAGTGTAGGCCCAACCTTCTCAGCCTTTCATAAATTATTAAATATTTATAGCACAGAAGGCGGCCATTCAGCTCATCATGCCATGTCAGTCAACAAAGATCTCAGTCCACTAATCCTACTTTCTAGCCCATAACCCTGGAGGGTATTGCAACACAAGTAAATATCTAATTACTTCTTAAACATTCTGAGAATTTCTGACTCAACCCCTCTTTCAGGCAATAAGTTCCAGACTCCCTCCACTTTCTGAGTGGAAAGGGTTCTTCTCAACTCTCTTAACTTTCAACCTATTACCTTAAATCAATGCTCTCTGTTTATTGACCCCTCTACTAATGGAAAAAGTGCCTTCCTACCCACCTATCTATGCCCCTCATAATCTGCTCACCTGACCCAATCCATTGATATCATAGAATCATAGAATCCCTACAGTACAGGAGGAGGCCATTCAA
Source organism: Sphyrna mokarran (assembly GCA_024679065.1). Taxonomy (NCBI): domain Eukaryota; kingdom Metazoa; phylum Chordata; class Chondrichthyes; order Carcharhiniformes; family Carcharhinidae; genus Sphyrna; species Sphyrna mokarran. Next base: position 99,381,464 of record JAGIQG010000001.1, on the reverse strand, counting down.
GCACATCACGTCTGCACCAACAACAATCCCAACCAGGCCCTATTCTTGTAACCCCACACACTTACCCTGATAATCCCTTGACATCAAGAGCCAATTTAGCATGGCCAATCCACATAACTCATACATCTTTGGACTGTGGGTGGAAACCAGAGCACACAGGGAGAACATACAAACACCACACAGACCCAAAGCTGGAAATGAATCCTGGTGCTGTGAGGCAGCAGTGCTTACCACAGTGCCACCATGCCATCTTCCTGCAGCTTTTGGTCATCCTCGTCACTATTTACCACTCTACCAATTTTCATGTCATCCCCAAACTTTTTAATCATACTCCCTACATTTAAGTCCAAAATATTAATGCACACCACAAATAGCAAGGGCCCCACCATCAAGCTCTGTAGAACCTCACTGGAAAACAGATTCCCAGTCACAGAAACATCCTTCTACTATCACCTTCTGTTTCCTGCTTCTCAGCCAATTTTGGATCCAATGAGCCACATTGCCTTGGATCTCACGGGCCCTTACTTTCTTGAGACATGGATGAATCTGGGATAGTCAGTAAGAGTTTGTTAAGGGATCTTATCCCTGATTAATCCATGTGTACGCAAGTGCAGCTATATTCAGTTCCCTCAAAATTCTTGCAGTAACTTCACATTGAGGTTTGATTGACCTTTTTATAATTTCTTGGTCTTGGTGTATTTCTTTGTGTATTTCTTCATAAGGCAATCCCTTCATCCCAAGATTTATCCTAGTGATCTGAAATACTTCGAATGCAAGTACATCTCTCTTTAAGTAAGGAGACAAAGGGCCCATTTTGATTCTAAGTGCTGGATGGACTTGAAACTGGGAGTGTTTCCGACCTGACTTTTAGACCCATTCTTATGCTCTCCCACACACACCCTGTCGAAAAGATATCAGCAATTCCAAATTGCGCTAGAAGTCTGTGGGCGGAGCTTAATGCGCCCAAAATCCTCTAACTCCAATCGGCACCCCCAACTGCACATGCGCGGAAAAAAAAGATAGAATGCGGATCCCCTGCCACATCCCTCCCAGGCCAGATAATTCCTTCCCCTGGCCCGCCTCAAAAATTGCCCTACCCCTTACTGATCCCTTTATTCCCCACCCCGTCCACCAGTCAGGCCAATCGTGGACTCCTCCCTCCCTTCTCCCCCATTGATCTCAGGCAGATTGGCAGAGGATCCCCCTTTCCCCACCTTAGTCAGAATGGCAACGGTCCCCCTTTCCCCCTTCACCGACCTCACACAAAGTGGCAGCGGACCCTCCCCCTCCCCCACTGACCACAGGCAGAATGCAGCGGACCTCCTGCCTTCCCAAGCAGAGCACTGTTGGACTTCAGTACTTACCTCTTCACTAACTGAAGTGCCCGAATTGGACTTTTGTGGTGAATGTCTGTTTCATGCCAATTCTGGATGGGCAAATGTGGTGGTAAAGGGGGAAGTGCCGGAAAGGTTGGGCACGCAGCACATTAAATCAATTTAAATGCATGCAAATGCATTTAAATGGCCGCTGTACCCATTCTGGGCGCAGTCCTGATCATGGCCATTTTCAGGCTTTAGTCAAGAGGGAACTGGTGCAGAGGCGGGTGCGAATCACACTACCACTTCACGCCTGAGTCCATTGCACCTAGAAAATTGGAGGATAATGAGCCCTGAAGAAACTACCCCCTTTACAACAGTGTTGTATCTGATTTCAGCTAAATCTGTAGAAAGGAACAGGGAAGTACCTGTACCACTTATCAAAGCAGGAGGTGATTACGTTCAGAGTCTTGGACATTCTTCCACAGTCTTTGTCTGAAATATTAGCTTAAGAGTAAAGCAATTTAAAATATCTTTCCTCAGCTGTATTACTAAGGAAAGGATTCTGCTAGCTGTCTTTCAAACACAAGTGTCGGTTATTCCCATTCTACTTTCACAGAAGAATTGACAGTGTTTGCTATTGCACAGAATACATTTTGATCTAAGTGTCCAGAGGAATTCAATTCAAAGGGGAAAGGAGGTGCTGATTTCTAGTATGGTTTTACCTCCAATAGCTGAAGAGTGTTCTTTGTCTCCATTTGAAGAAGCTATGGCTGGCTATTAAATTAGGTAACTAGTTACAATTTAGCAAAGAATTCAGATAAATAAATAAGGCAGGGTGGATACTATGCCTATGAGTGTAACTTGCATACGTTTGTGCATTTCCAAATAGCCATCCTCTATGAGACAAAGACAATGCAATCCTTACTGAAACTAACAAATTGGCAATGACGTAGTCTTGAAGATGAGCTTGTAGACAGGTTGCATAACAATTTCCTGTAACAGTATGTTACGAAAGCTACAGGAGATAAAGCTATCTCAGATCTAGTGTTGTGCAATGAGGCAGTAATCTCAAAGTGAAACATTCACTGTGATAAAAATAACGGTAATACAATTAAATTCTTCATGAAGTTTAAAAGTGACATACCCCAGTCCTAAACAACAATGTTAAACAAAGCTAATTACATAGATGTGAGGGGAGAGCTAACTAATGTTGACTGGATACACACTTGAGAGGGCAGAAGGTCTGTTCCTGGTCCTGATTCTTATCTTCTTGCATTCTTAACAAGAGTAGGCCAATCAGACTCTTAGGTCTATTTCAGTACTTAATGGGATCATGGTTGTTTGGTATAGTCTTGGCTGCATGGTTATGGAGCCCTTGCCATGGGGATCATTGTGGCCATTTCCATGTATGTTATGACAATGGAGGCAGAGCAGAAACAAGACAAGAAAAAAAATGTTGATCCACAGGATGTGAGCTTCACTGACAATTGAAAAGCATCTCCCAAAATGGTCCTGTTTCTCCAATGGCCAATATTCCAGGGAGGGCAAAGAGATGACTACAAAGACACTCTGAAGCTTTCCTTGCAGCAGCATTGATTTGATTTTGATTGTGATTTGATTGAATTTATTATTCTCACCTGTATTGGGAGACATTGAAATGTATTATTTCTTGCTCACCGTACAGACAAAGCATATCATTCATAGAGTACATACGGAAGAAGGAAAGAGGAAAGTGCAGAATATAGTGTTACAGCCATAACTAGGGTGTGGAGAAAAATCAGCTTAGCATATGGTAGATGACTGGGAGGTCCTTGCTACCAATTCTTCAGAATGGTGATAAAAAATGTCCGTCAAATTGCATCACCCACTGAGTCCATATGTCCTAACGATGAGGCAGAGCGGTGACAGAGAAGGAAAGAAAATGAAATAAATATGCACTCAGGATTCTTGTTAGATATTCCAAGTGTCCGAAGATCCATGAGTTGAGAATCTACCTTCACAGTTACGTGAAGAGCCATGCAGAAACCCACAACTCTGAGGAGACCTCATCATGAAGGGGACATTGTAGAGGCTAAGAGGAATGGGATATTGCAGGGTGGACATCATGTGAGAATGGGATGAAGGGATTAGAAAAATTGAGATTCCATTGGTTAATTGATCAGCACTTAATACTACCCCGCAACTATGATCTAGAGATGTTCATTCTTACTTGTATGGCACCATCATCATTTCCAAAATCTGATGAATGAACGGATAAGTATTAATTTATGAAATAATGGATTGGAATATTTAGGGCAGAGCCTAATCAGCATGATATTGGTCTCGCAGTTTTGATGAATTCAAATCACAGCGTGCAATGTTTAGATTTAAATTGAATAAAGATGGTTTGCACCGGAAAAATAATTGTGGCTGCTATGTAAGAATGGAAATTATGAAGTTACTGACCATAAATTCCATCCTCCTTAGATATGGAAATGGTGCTAGAGAATTAGAGAATCAAAAATGTTGTATCCTGTTCAAAGAAGGGTATAAGGACAAACTCAGTAACTATAAACCAGTCAGTTTAACATCAGTGGTTGGAAAGTTTTTAGAAATAATATTCATATTGTATGTGTGCTCCACCCAAAGGCAAGTCCTTACCTCATCGTCTCTGATATTTTATCCTGAGCTGTTTCTTTTGTAGTTTGCCATTGCCATTCACTCTTATGGACAGGGCAAGGAAGTATAGGTCCCAAATCAGCCGCCATTGGAATCAAACCTATACTGTTGTCAAGAAACAATAATCTGGGACAAAATTAATAATTACTTGGACAAGGAAACCCAGCATGGATTTGTTAAAGACAGATTGTTTTTAACTAATACAATGGATATTTTGATGAGATAACAGAGAGAGTTGATACATAGAAACATAGAAGATAGGAGCAGGAGGAGACCATTCAGCCCTTCAAGCCTGCCCCACCATTCACCACGATTATTGCTGATCATCCAACTCAAAGCCTGATTTTATTTTCTCCTCCTAACTTTGGATCCCATTTGTCCCAAGTGTTATATCTAGCCATCTCTTGAATATATTCAATGTTTTGGCATTCCTGTGGTAGTGAATTTCACAAGTTCACCACTCTTCGGATGAAGAAATATCTCCTCATCTCTGTCCTAAATGGTCCACCATGTATCCTCAGACTGTGACCCCTGGTTTTTGGCCACCACCACCCCCGCCCCAGTCAAGAACGTCCTTCCTGCATATACCCTGTCTAGTCCTGACAGTAAAGTGGTTGATGAGGTGTGCAAGGATTTCCAAAAGGCATTTGATAAAATGCCGCATAATAGGATTGTCAGCAAAGCTAAAGCCCATGGAATAAAAGGTACTGTAGCAGCATGGAAACAAAACTGGCTGAGTGGCAGGAAACTGTAGTGCCGAATGGTTAATTTTCAGACAGGAAGATTGAGTGGGATTCCCCAGGGTCGGTGTTAGATTCATTGATTTTCTTGATCGACATTAATGTCAAAACTTGAATGTAGAGCACACAATTTTAAAAATTGCAGACGACAGAAAACTTAAAGTATTGTGAACTGTGAAGAAGGGAGTGATGGATTGCAAAGGGATGGAGACAGGCTGGTGGAATTGGTAGACACATGACAGGTGAAATTTGACGTAGAGAATGTGAAATGGTAGATTTTGATATGAAGAATGAAGGGATACAACATAAAAAGGGGGTCAAATTATGTAGTGGATGCGGGCACAGGGAGACTTGATAACACATCTGTACAAATTTTTGAAGGTGACAGGGGAGGGTGAGAAAGTCATTAAAATAATTTACTGTTTATAAAATAGCACTATAGAATGCAAAAGCAAAAAGGATTTGATGAAGATTTTTAAAGCTCTGGTTTGGTTTTAACTGGAGCATTGTGCACAATTCTGGGTCGCACACTTTAGAAAGAATTTGAATTTAGATAAGGTACAGAAAAGATTTATGAGAATGTTTCCAGAAATGGTTCCAAAAGATGTGCAGGTTAGTGGATTTGCCATGAAAAATGTGTGGTGTTATAGAGATAGGATGTGGATAGGGGGCTGGCTAAGATGCTGTTTCAGGGAGTTAGTGCAAACTCAATGGATTGAATGGCCTCTTTCTGCACTGTAGGGATTCTATGGTTTTATAGATGAGAGATTTCAATTATTGGATAGATTGCAGGAGATGAAGTTGTGAAGAGATGAAAAACAGGAATGATTGAGAGAAGATCTGATCAATGTGTTCAAAACAGGGTAGAGAAGGAGGAATGGTTCCTACTGGAAGAAGGATCAAAACCAGAAATAGCTGGCAAAAGGAGAAACAAAAAAGGAAATTTTTCTTACAAAATGAGTGGTGAGGATATGGAATGCACTGCTGAAGAAGTGATGGATGCAGATTCAGTTATGGCCTTCAAAAGAGAATTAAGCAAGCACTCAGAGAAAAAATAATCAGGGCGATAGGAAAGGACAGTGTAGTCAAACAAGCAAAGTTGCTCTTGCAGAGGCCCAACATATATGCTACAGATCATATCATCTCCTTCTGTGCTGTAACCACTCCATGATTCTACCCTTTGCTGTTGTCACACAGAAAAACAAACCAGTTCACAAATGCTATTCAAGGAGTGAACTTGCCACCCCACAAGTCTGGTCTACTTATAATGCTATGCGGTTGGTTCTTAGATGCCCTCAGGGCAAATAGGAATGAGTAATAAATACTGCTAGTCCCACCCAAATCTCAAGAATAAATATAAAAATGTTCATCATTTATCTTCATATAAAACAACCTGAATAAAAGGTGATTGTCTCACACAATGTTACAGAGATTATTACTGGATTGGCATCAAACAACATTTCAGCACTATCATTAAACCTTCCAGAATCTTGTGGATGAGAATATTTCTTCACAAAGTGAGTACATTTAAGTATGAGCAGTGAGCAAAGTGCAATCCAGCTATTTGTAGGCCATGCTCTGAATTTTTAGCTAGTATGCGAGTGCTTCTGCAATTGGAAGCCAAACCCAATTTAATGCTGGAAACATGCCCTGACAGTGCTTCAGTAATGCCAGCAGGGGGCTTTTCCAGTGCTGAAATCAATGAGGCTCCGGAAAGGTGGGGGGAGGTTAAGTGTTGAATAGGAGCTCCTTGAGGTCTGCCATGAGTTGCTGAGATATCTCAGGGAGTTGTCTGAAACTGATGGAATAATGATTGGCAGCAGTTACAGCATCAGAATCCCAGGTGAGAGGGCAACGTCTGTGTCTTGATCCCTGCTTCTCTGACGAGTCTCTGAGTGCAGTGTGGAAGCAATAAACTCAAAGTATGGCAAGAGGAGGGCACCTCACCAAAACCAAGAAGGCATGATGGACATGGCTGCCCAGGTGAGTGGGCATGATGTTATGTGCCACATATCTGTTCAGTGCCAGAAAATGCTCTATGATCTTCTGAAGGTGAGTACCAAATTGGCACAAGGCTATATAGATGCCTTGGAAAGTGGTTGGATTTTGTGATGCCAAAGGTTGTAAGATGCAGGTGGCATGTATCCCTGTGTCATCCAAGGATGAGAAATGTGCCCACTTGGCCTTGATGTGTGCAAGGTGAGGTGTGGCAATTTAATGGGCACCTCAACATGGGTCTCCCGGTGCCTGTGGTGGGAGAGTTGCGAGACTGGTAAGTGGGGCAAGTGGAAAGTGGACTGATGAAAACACTTGCGTGCATACAGGAGAAGAGAAGCCAGGATGCGAAGGAATGCGGACATGCGGAGGTAATTTGCCCAACCTCCTGAACCTCTCCCAGTTTAAGCTGAAGCCCTTGGCATGAAATGTGAACATGGAGCAATGTTCACAGATCATGGAGAAAGATAAGAATCCAAAGGCCTGGGAAGAGATGGGGAAATAAATAAGTGATGTAGCCCAGTGGCATTATGAATGAGGTATTCAAATCAAAAGCCCTCATTGCTCATCCAATCACAATGTCTCACTGAGACAGTTGTGCATTATCCTATTTATTCAGCTTGCCAAGGTCCTGGTCATCTTTAATCCCACTTCAAATCAAATTGGAAATAAAAACATGATGGCCGCTTTGCCAAGTGGCCTGTGCGCCTCGTGTGAAATCACATACATCCCCTACAATTGTCTTTTTAATGAGTGAAATTGCCCCTTTAATTGTCAGCAGATACACTTCTGATACCTGTGTGCACCTGCCGATCATCTACTGCAATAGTGAGATGACACTGGGGCTCCCTGGCATCTTCCTGAATGATTTTCCACAAGGTGAGGACTGCCACATTCTCTCTCTGACACCACAAAATCAAGCCTGTGATTTTTTTTAAGGTCGCGCATACAGCTGAGATTCTCACAGAAATTTTTTAAAATTTGGGCACCATATAATTACTGTTTTCATTTATTTCAAATGTGCATTCCATCTCTGTGAGCATAGGGTGACTCTAGTCTTTTTCTAAACCTGAACGGTGAGAGCCTTTAGCTGAAAATAATGGAACCTTTGGTTTATTGTTAGTCACAAATCAATTTGCAAGTAACTGGATAAGCAGAATATCACTTCTATAAACATGCCTGCTCTATGCCATGTAGCTGCTTGATTCCAAGTTGGTCACCTGATTACATTACAACAATTCAAATGACAAGATTACCTCACATGTTGGGTGGGCGTGTGATATTGAGTGCAATGATATTTCAGCTTATCTTCAGCTAGGTTCAGATGATCAAACTACCAGAATGAAATCAAATATGAAAGGCTTTCTTTTTTTTTGATAGTGGTATTGGAACAGGTTCAACTGGATGAGAGTCTCAAGTGTTAAGCAAATATTTTCCTGAATACATGCCATTTAGTACATTAACACAGTTTCTTATGACTTATGTAATGATTAAACAGCATATATTTGAATTTAGAAGCAGCTACAGTGATTAAAACCTACATAAAACTGACTATGTCTAAAAATAGGCCAAGAAACGTAAGTGCAAATTTTGTAAAAAGTCTGGCTTTGACTTTTTTAACGTCTTGAATAGGAAAGTCCACAAACTGTTTTCTCCCAAGTTGAAAGTGCAGGTTTACATTATTTGAGGAATAAACATTTGGGATAGGATTTTCACCGAAATTGCAGAGATCCTGTGGACCTTTAAAAAGGGCAAATGGAACCCTGACCAGGAGGATCCTCTCTAGCTTCTGACAGAATCAATTTTTGCCAGAAGGAAAAAAGATAGGGTATGACTCATGCAAGCAGGAAACCCAAACTCAGGAGAGCCATTTGAACTCAATGCTGATTTCAAATAGATCCCATTTTCACTTTTTCAAAAGCCTTAGCTCACTGTGTGGTGGTTGCAAAATTATGGAAAAGCAAATGCTCACAAAACACAGATAAGGTATGTAGAACTGTCAAGCTGTGAAGTTAATCAAGTTCCCAACCATTGAAAAAAAATTTAAAACTGCCTGCCTTAATCAGTGAAAATTGAGAAATACTCACGACCATAAGACATAGGAGCACAAATAGGCCTCTTGGCCCATCAAGTCTGCTCCACCTACTTAAGCTGTAAAGTTAGTTAAATCCTCAACCCATTAAAAATGTAAAACAAAAACTTACCTGTATCAGTGAGAGTTAAAAAAAATATTTTATCAAGTATAATAGCTGTTTATTGAAATTATCCCAAGGGTTATCATCATGTCATTACTTATGGTTGCTTTCCACAATCTACAGTTACATAGAACATAGAACACAGAACATTACAGCACAGAACAGGCCCTTCGGCCTTCGATGTTGCGCCGACCAATATAAAAAGCAATGACCCTCCAAACTAAACCATTCCCTTCTCTTCCATATACTTATCAACTAACCTCTTAAACGCCACCAAACTTGGCGCATCTACAACTGCTGCAGGCAGGGCATTCCACTCCCGAACCACCCTTTGGGTAAAGAACCTACCTCTGATATCCGTCCTATAACTATCACCCCTTAATTTAAAGCTGCGTCCCCTCATGCTAGCTTTCTCCATCCTAGGAAAAAGGCTATCACTGTCCAAAATTATCACAGTAAGGTTCACATTTTTATTGATAGCTGAAAATTTTGATAAATAAGCTGTTTTATGAACATACATACAAACTTACAAAATAAGAGCAAAAGTAGACCCCTTGTACCTGCCTTACCATTCAATAAGATCATGGCTGTTTGTGCTTCAATGATCTGGTAACTTTGGATTCCCTTATCTAGCAAGAGTCTTATCTACCTCCGCCTTAAAAATATTCAATGGCCCCCAGTCACCTCCACTGTCTTCTGAGGCAGACAATTCCAGAGTCAGACAGGCCTCAGTGAGAAAAGAATTTTCTTCATCATTGTCCTAGAACAATGACCCCAAATTTTAAAACAGTGCCCCCTAGCTCTGGACTCATCCACAAGAGAAAGCATCTTTTCCATATCCAACTTGTCAATACCATTCAGAATTTTATGTACTTCAATCGAGCCATTCCTCGTTCTTCTTAGCTCCAGTGGAAACAAGTCCAGTCTGCCCAACCTTTCCTCATAAGACAATCCACTCAATCCACCTAAAAATCTAATAAACCTCTTTTGAACTATCTCTAATGTATTTGTATTCTTCCTTAAATAAGGAGGACAAAAGATGCACACGATATTTGAGATGTGGTCTCACCAATCCCCTGTTAATTGATGCATAATATCTTTACTTTTATGTTAATTTCCTCACTTAATGAAGAATAACATTCCATTCACCTTCTTAACTTCTTGCTGCAGCTGCATACTCACATTTTGTCACTCATGCATTAAAACACCCAGATCCCTCTGCACCTTGGAATTCTGCCATTTTTCTCCTTTTAAGTAATATCTGTTTTTTATTCTTCTTGCCAAAGTGAACAACTTTACGGCTGCCCACATTATACTCCATCTGACATTTTGTTATCCACTCACTCAACCTATTTATATCCGTTTGCAACCTTCTTATGACATCTGCATGTCATCAACATGCCTAACTTTTCGTCAAATGTAAATTTATCTACTATGCCTTTGTTCCCCTCATTTAAGTCATTGATATAAATTGTAAAAGGTTGAGGCCCCAGCTCAGATCTCTGGGGTCTCCACTCATCATATTGGACAAACGAAGACCCATTTACACATACTGTCTTTGTTGTCAGCCAGCCAATTTTCTATACCTGCTAATATGTTGAGCAGACTGGACCTGTTTCCACTGGAGCTAAGGAGAATGAGGAATGGCTCGATTGAAGTACATAAAATTCTGAATGGTATTGACAAGTTGGATATGGAAAAGATGCTTTCTCTTGTGGATGAGTCAAGAGCTAGGGGGCACTGTTTTAAAACAATGATGAGGACAATGATGAAGAAAATTCTTTTCTCACCGAGGCCTGTCTGACTCTGGAATAAGCCATGAGCTTTTATTTTCCATAATACTATTCATTGTGGCACCTTATCAAATGCATTCTGGAAATTCAAGTACACTGCATGTATAGGCTTGCCTTTATCTACAGAGTATGCCACTCGTTGATGCAAGCTTACAAATACAAGTCTATTTTGTGGCATGGTGACATAGTGGTTAGCACTGCTGCCTCACTGCACCAGGGACCCAGATTCAATTTCTGGCTTTGGTCACTGTCTGTGCAGAGTCTGCATGTTCCCCCTGCATCCGCATGGATTTCTGACTACAGTTTGAAAGACATGCTGTTTAGACGCATTGGCCATGCTAAATTCTCCATCAGTGTACCCAAACAGCCATCAGAATGTGGTTACCAAAGAATTTTCACAGTAACTTAATTGCAGTGCTAATGTAAGCCTGCTTGTGATGAATAAATAAACATAAAAACTTCTAAAAACTTATTTGTTTTGATAAAGGATTAAATACTTGTGGGGCAGCTAAAGGTTTGATTGGGCTTTCGTAAGTTAGAATGATTTTTTATTACGGTGAAAGCTATTATCTTGAGTAGGCTCCTGAAATCTGCCCGTGGTGGATATTTGGTGAGCTGATTTGAAGGGTGTACAAATAAAACCTGGTGAGTAGAGGGCATGGGTTTTATTAAGTTGATACGTTGACATGGAAATTATAAGGGGCCATAGGGACTGGCTGGAAATTATGAATTGGCAAGGATAGGGCATGGGGAATGATTGGGGTTGTGAGTGGATGTAAGAGCTAGAGAGCCCAAAAGTTACCAAAATAACCGTGACCAAATCACAGAGACCCAAGAATTTTAAAGATCTGCTTTAGCACTGGGAAGCTCCAGTGGCCACCTTGAATTTGTTCTGGGGAAGCAACAGACCTATGTTCATCCCATACCTGTCCTGTCAGAGTGAAATTCATCAATCTGAGATATTGTAACAAATAATTGTGCTCACCATTTTTCCACTTAACCCAGGAGGTCCCAAACTGGGGTCCACAAAACTCAGGGGATCATGGAAAGATAGGCTCATTTGAAAATTAGAAAAATGCAACAGAATTGCTTGTTGACTTAAAGACTGGCATCTCTAGAATTAGATGATTGGATGAGCATGGACAGCAGAGTGATGGGAACAGCAGGTCTCAGAGCAGGTGCTAGAGCATGGGTGGGGGTCCAGGTTGAGCATCAGAGTGGAGGGCTGACTAGCAAAAGCTTCAGAGTTGGGGGGCAGAGGTGCCTGGCATTGCCCTCAGATGGGGGATATGCAGCATGGGCCTCAGAGCGAGTGGGGCCTATGGATCTCAGAGCAAAAGCAAGAGGGAATGAATGTGTGTGAGAGAGTGAGTGTGTGTGAGAGAGGGAGTGAGTGTGTGTGAGAAAGTGAGTGAGTGTGTGTGTGAGAGGGAGTGAGTGTGTATGAGAGAGTGAGTGTGTGTGAGAGAGTGAATGACCCTGTGTGTAAGGGAAGGATAGAGCATGTGAGATGGGATGAGTGAGAATGGGGAAAAGTGTCTGTGAGAGTGTGGGTTGAATATATGAGAGAAGTGAGTGTGTGGGGAGGTGGGGAGAAGAGCGTTGTGAGAAAGGGGATGAGTGTATGTGAGAGAGGAAGTGAGTATGTATGAGAGAAGGAGATGTGTGTGGCCGATATGAGTATCAACTTTCCAGCATCACTCGTCCCATCAAAATAGTCAAAAGGCAAGGGTTAATTATTTTTTAAGAAAAGAACGTTTTTGAATTACCCACTCCTAATTTGAGTACTGTCTTCATGTTAAGGACTATAGGAAGATAACTTGGCGAGGGCTTAATATGAGGTGATCATGAAGCTGGTGATCATATTTGTGATTGCATACCACTTCCCAATAAATGAATAGAGAGTTGGAAAATACTTAGAACTATGGAATTTGACAGTGCAGAAAGGGTCTTATTCAGCCCAAGTCTGCACCAACTCCCTGAAAGAGCATTCCACACAGGATCTCCCCTCTTCCCTACCCCAGATGCTCACACATTTACAATAGCCAATACACCTAACCCGCACATCTTTGGACTGTGGGAGGAAATTTGAGCACCCAGAGGAAACCCATGTAGACACAGGGAGAATATGCAAACACTACACAGACAATCACACAAGGCTGGAATTGTACCAGGGCCCCTAGTGCTGTGAGGCAGTAATGGTAACCACTGTGCCACCGTGACTTATTTACCTTTGATTTCTGCATTTGCACTTACATCATGGCAAAAAAGGAGTGCCGACGTTGTGAAAATGCTTGGGCTTCCTTGATACATTTGGGAGGCCATGAAGGGTTTCCACAGCTGGAAAAGTTTGGGAAATCCTGAGTTAACAAGTTCCAACATCTCAACCAACCTTCTTATGCCATCTCTCTTATGCCATCCCTATCTTGCTTTTGTCATCCCCTCCTTCCCATCAATCCCAAGTCATCCTTCACCATAACAATCTTTCCAGCCAGGATTGTTTTTGGTTTCCTCCTACCTTTCAATATTTCTTTTCTCCACCAAACTCCTTGCCCATTGTCACCTGCCATTAACAGCTGCATCAGTCACAGCTTGTAATTCACCATGTGCCCCACATGCCTCTGAGTGTGCCGGGCACCATCCATCAAATAATCCCACCAGCCAATGCACCTCTTAAAGTGACCAATCAATACAGTTTGGACAGACAAAAACTGAGTATTGTTATCAATAAAAATATTCAGTTAAGCTCCTAATTCACATCTCCTCGATATACTTGTATTGCGAAGTCATTTTCCTGCACAGATTCAGTGGACACAGCGAAGTTACCTTTTGAGTTCTCTAAAAAATTGAAAAGGTCAGTTGAGTGTTTACCTTGGGATGGGGAAGATGGGCATCTAACATTTCCTATCAAAGGTTAAGGATTAATGTCTATAAAAGCCCAGTTAGCTCCTCATATTGAAAATAGGAGGTCTACCATGATTAGCGGATTGTAAAAGGAGACGATTCATTCATTTATTGTAGGATTGAGCTGAAGCTGGATGCAGTGTGGCAGGCACAAATGTTCAGGAAACTCAATTTCCCAATGTTTTCCTGTAGTTTTCAGCACCATTCCTCATCATCTGGATTCAATGAAAAGCCAGCTTTAAGTACAGTGACAGACGTTCCCGAGTTAACAAACACAGCACGACAGCACAGTTAACATTTCACTGGTATATTTATCACAATTTTAAGACAGACAATGTGATAAGCTGTTCCATTCATGTTTTGTGTTAATGAAAATTCCTGAGCCTTTTCTATACATCACGTAGCTTTGAAACAATTCTTTGAAGCTCCCATCAAATTCTCCCTAAATTGTCTCAAATTTGGTTTTTAATCCATAGATCTATAAACATGGACAGGGATCGCGGGTAGAGATGGGAACATCAGGGTGGCGGAGCAGGCTCGTTGGGCCGAAGGGCTTGTTTCCCGTGCTGTTTTGTTCTTTGTTCTTTGTTCTTATCCCAGCATAGCTAAAATCATTTAGTATTTGGAAGTTTATTGTTACCTGGCAACTGTTGCCAGCTCATCATATTTAACAAGACCCTCCCACAAATATAAAAATTAGGATTTTCTCCCATGTAAAAATTTAAGACTGCCAATTAAAGTAGATTACTGCTTGTTTGTGTTTTCAGGATGTAATTGTTGTTAATTTATAAAATTGGTGCAGATGCGGAGAATTGTTGTTCATTAAATAGGCTTAAATTTGTATTGCACAAATCTGGCTTTACTGATGTGTTTGTACATTTACTCCTCAATAAACTGGGATATCTTTAATTGGATATTGTTATAAACTTTTCAAAGCAAACATTTTGCCCATTGTCTATGCACGCTTACTGCAATGATGCTGAATGTGTCAGAAAACATTCTGTTGCCAAAACATTAGGAGATTAATCCTTCCATTTCTGGACTTGTTTCCAGTAACACGATTAATGAAGTAAATAATTAAAAGTTGTTCCCAGTCCAAAATCAACTCAAGGTTCTACTGGATAATAATGCCTTTGGCCTGCTTTCAGGATAGAAATGGGAATGACACGTAGAACACAACACCCAAATGACTTCCCCAAAATTGATCTTTAGGATTTGTTAATAATATTTAAACAAGTGGCCTTCACCTATCAGCAGTGGCCTGATTATAAAATGGGAGAAGAGAAGATCCTGAACTTGTTCTGAATTGCCTGAACCAGCCTCAGCCTTCGGCAGTGCGATGAGCCAAGGAGCAGCCTCCTGGCTCCACATCAAATACTAAAAACTAACATGGACTTTTCATGCCCCTATTGCTTGGAAACCTGAAAGAGCAGTCCCTATTCTGCGCCACTCAGGTCAGCCCAGTTTCCCTGAGGTTCTCTCAAAAGTTTGCTTGCTTTTTAGAATATGCAAGGGGCTTGACACTGAACTTAGTTTACCATTCCAGATGTCTGAATAATGGTGACATCTTTTATAGACATGTTCAAGATCGTGTCTCAGCACTTCTTACAAGCTGCCCCCAATATACCTTCTAATTCTATCTTATACTCTCATTCTATGCTTCTAAAACTCTACTCTTCTAAACTACACTACATTTTGTAGTTTCCTTTCCCCCTATATTTTCTATGAATGGTATGTTTTGTCTGTATAGTGCACAAGATATGTTTCACTGTATCCCAATACATTTGCATGGCAGTTACATGGGTAAGATTGGTGTAGAAGGATATAAGCAAAGCATGGACAAAATTGGGACTAGCTTAATGGTAAAAACTGGGTGGCATGGACAAGTTGGGCTGAAGGACCTGTTTCCATGCTATAAACCTCTATGACTCTATGACATGTGACGATAATCAATCAAATCAAAACAGCTGTCATTGAGGCCCCTAAAATAAAAGCAACTAGATGCAATTTGTAGCTGTTTATCTCCTTACATTAGTCAAGTTAACAGCAGAATAAAAATGGATTATGGAGGAATCTAATTGGTATCAACTAAGTTCTTAGTACCACTGAAAATGTTGCAAGAAAGATATGTGCCAGCTAAGAGGAAAGATGGGAAAGATAGGATTAGAAAACCATGGATTACTAAGGATATTGAGGGCTTGGTTAGGAAGAAAAGAGAGGCGTATGTTAGGTCAAAGCAGCTGGGAACGGTGAGAGCGTTGGAGGAACATAGAGAGAGTAGGAGGGAGCCCAAACGCAGAGTTAAAAGGGCAAAAAGGGGGCATGAAATGGTTTTGGCAGATAGGATTAAGGAAAATCCAAAGGCTTTTTACTCCTATGTTAGGAATAAAAGGGTGGTTAGAGGAAAAATGGGACCTCTTAGGGACAGAGGAGGAGAACTGTGCTTAGAGCCCGAGGGAATGGCGCAGATCCTGAATGAATACTTTGCGTCGGTATTTACGAAGGAGAGGGGCTTGTTGACCGGTCCTGTCTCTGAGGGAGCTGTGGACCAGTTGAGGAAAATATCCATACCAAGGGAGGAAGTGTTAGAGCTTCTAGGTAGCATTAAAACTGATAAATCTCCAGGGCCTGATGGCATTTATCCCAGACTGCTTAGGGAGATGCGAGGTGAAATTTCTGGGCCTCTGACGTAAATCTTTGTCTCTTCTTTGGACACAGGTGTGGTCCCAGAGGACTGGAGAATAGCTAATGTTGTACCGTTGTTTAAAAAGGGTAATAGGAATAACCCTGGAAATTATAGGCCGGTGAGTTTGACGTCAGTGGTAGGGAAGCTGTTGGAGGGGATTCTTAGAGATAGGATGTATAGGCAATTAGAGCGTTGCGATCTGATTAGGGATACGCAGCATGGCTTTGTTAATGGAAGGTCATGCCTTACGAATCTGGTAGAATGTTTTGAGGAGGTGACAAAAACGGTCAACAAAGGGCGAGCCGTTGATGTCGTCTATATAGATTTCAGTAAGGCGTTTGACAAAGACCGTCATAGGAGGTTAGTTAAAAAGGTCAAGGCTAATGGGATACAAGACAGGTAGCTAGATGGATATGTAACTGGCTTGGTAATAAGAGACAGAGAGCAATAGTGAAGGGTGTTTTTCATTTATATATATTACAAATAGAAGAGGTCCCAGTATCGAGCCCTGCAGCACAGCACTAGTGACCGACCTCCAGCTAGAAAAACACTGATACAAAGACGATACAAAGATGACTGGACTTGCGGATAGTGAGGAGCATTGTCAGGCGATGCAGCAGGACATATATATGCTGGTAGCTTGGGCAGATAGATGGCAGATGGAATTCAATCCTGATAAGTGTGAGGTGATGCATTTCGGGAGAAAGAATGTAGAGGGGGAGGTATATGATAAAGGGTAGACCTATTCAGAGTATAGAAATGCAAAGGGACCTGGGGGTGCAGGTGCACAATTCTCTGAAGGTGGCAGAGCAGGTGGAGAAAGCATATGGTATGCTAGCCTTGATAGGAAGAGGTATAGAGTACAAGAGCTGGCCTTTAATGTTGCAGTTGTATAAAATGTTAGTTAGACCTCATTTGGAATACTGCGTCCAGTTCTGGTCGCCTTACTACCGGAAGGACGTGGAGACTCTGGAGAGAGTGCAGAGGAGGTTTACCAGAATGTTGTCTGGTATGGAAGGTCTGAGTTACGAGGAGAGGTTAGGCAAATTGGGGCTGTTTTCCTCAGAAAGATGTAGACTGAGAGGAGATCTAATAGAGGTGTACAAGATTATGAGGGGTATAGATAGAGTAAACAGGGTTAAGCTTTTTCCTAGGATGGACTCAAATAGCACGAGGGGTCATGGGCTTAGGGTGAGGGGGGTAAGGTACAATTTGGATGCCAGAGGGAGTTTTTTCACACAGAGGGTGATGGGGGTATGGAACGAGCTGCCAAGTAAAGTGGTGGAGGCAGGCACTCTGGAGTAACTTAAGAGATACTTAGATGGGCACATGAACAGAATGGGAATGGAGGGATATAGAAAACTGATTTAAAATAGGGATCATGAGCCTTGGGAGTCCCTGGGAAGTGTGTAAATAGTCAATGATATTGATGTATTTGTTTTTATCGTACAGGTACTTTGGTCCGCCTTGTTGTCTAACAAGGGGCATACACGCGATGGGTCGTGGGAGGACTGCTCTTGGATTTTTTTTCGAAAGTATCCTAGGGCTTTACGTCGTTAGTGTACGCATGACCTGGGCCATTTGATGGGCAACACGACAGCCTTGTGACCATCACTGTGCTGTGCAGATACATGGATTTGGGCCTGTGTCTGTGGGAGTTTGCGCATTCTCCTAGTGCTTGCGTGGGTTTTCTCCGGGTGCTCCGGTTTCCTCCCACATCCCAAAGATGTGCTCTTACACTGATCAGCAGAACAAACTCTCCCTAAATTGTCTCAAATTTGGTTTCAATCCATAGATCTATAAACACAGACAGGGATCACAGGTAGAAGTGGGAACGTCAAGGTGGCGCCACGGGCTCGTTGGGCCGAAGGGCCTGTTTCCCATGCTGTTTTGTTCTTTGTTCACTTAATCATTGTGATGAAAGCAGTTATAACCTTTGAGAGGAGCCAATGGCCTAATGCTATTATCACTGGAGTATTAATGCAGAAACTCAGCTAATGTTCTGAGGACCCGGGTTCAAAACCTGCCATGGCAAATGGTGGAATTTAAATTCAATAAAAAATATCTGGAATTAAGAATATACTGATGACTATAAAACCATTGTCAATTGTCAGAAAAAAAAACATCAGATTCACTAATGTTTTTTAGAGAAAGGAATCTACTGTCCTTACCTGGTCTGTCCTACATGTGACTCCAGACCATAGCAACGTGGTTGACTCTCAACAAGGGCAACGGGGGATGGGCAATAAATGCCAGCCAGCCAGCAACATCCATGTCCCACAAACAAATTGAAAAAAGACAACAGTGAAGAGAAGAGGATTTGATTGTTACGAATGGAAAGAAAATGCAAGGTGACCCTTGGGCTGTTAGCTGCACAAAGTATGGACCACATTGGGCAGTTTTAGACCTGACTGTGAATGTGTGCACATCTTCAACAAACAGCTTCTAGTATTGAAGTATTCAAGCCGCACTCTTGATTCTTTATGCCGCTTAATCCACAGAGGCATATATCATAGAAGAGGCTATCAGCAAAGATGATGGAACTAAAAAACTATGACCATCTTCAAAATAGAACAAAGAAGTTGCTGATAGTAAATAGAAAGCAGGGTTATTTCATTTTGAAATGCATCAAAGAAGCCTTGTGGGGAATTTGGTGGACAGGTTCACCGACCTATTGAGAGTGAAAAAAAAAGTTACTGTGGTGGGAAGGCGGAGTTGAGGAATTACATTGGAAACTGTATCCCAGACTAAACAGCATCAGGTTTTGTTCAGCCAATGGGGCTAGAAGAATTTTACTTGCTGCAGTCACAGATAATAAACTGAATAGAATTTAAAAAAGGCAATATAAAGCAACAAATTCAGCGCCTGGGAGGCAGGGCCCCCGGCACAGCATACGCCAACCTACCTCGATTACTGCTCTTCCTCCACCATCCTTCTGATCTGTAGTTGTTGGACAGCCTGCAGCACCTACCTGACCTTCTGCTGGCACCTGCCGGAGGAGAGGGGCAGGATCTCTGGTTGGGGGTGGGTTGGTGGAGATTCTCCCAAGTCTGTCTTCCCCTCGATCCTCCACTGCCATCCCCACCCAGAGACCCATCTGAGCCCACCACCCCCAACCAGGCTCTCCAACAACTACACGTCAGAAGGACGGTGGAGGGAGAGCAGCAATCGAGGTAGGTTGGGGGTGTGGTCTGCCAGAGAGGCTTGCCTCCCGGAGGGGAGGGGCTGCCTCCTGGGAGGTCTGACCAGGGGGTGGGGGGGCGGCTGTGTTCTGCCGAGGGGTCTTGCACGCCCAGGAGGGTCCAATCCCAGGAGGATGTCTGCTGGGGGCTTGCCTCCGGGAGGGTCGAATCGCAGGAGATGGGGGCAGGTCTGACGGGGTATTTAGCAGGGGGTCTGCAAAGGGTGTTCAAGGAGGATGGGCTTCAAAGGTTCCCCTGCAGAATAGGAATCGGCTTCAGATTTTTATTCTTCAGGTTGATAACAGTGCTGATCCGGAACGGACCTGAAGACAATAAAGTGGGATTTGGCGGTAAAGTTGGGCGCGCAGTTCATTAAGTCAGGCCGCCTGATTGGGGCGTGGACCAGATCCTCACCCAAATCGGGTGTCAGTAAAGACACGATCTGCTCGGATTCGAGTGCAGATCGCGTTACAGGCCCGATGCCTGAATTTACCACGATTTCGCACAATTTTTCGTAAAATCGGGCCCTTAGTGTCATGAATGTTAGAACTAATGTGTGCTTTCTTGATAGATGAAGACAGCGTCTAGAGGCACAGGAGTGATCAGATGGGCATGACCACACACTTGCCATCACTTTGTAGAGCCAGAGGAGGTCAAATACTCCTTTCCAGGGCTCCCGGTGAATGATGCAAAGTACAAGGTGATTAAGCCTCAGGGAATCTATAGAGAGAGTAACAGGATTGTGTGCAAAATTTCATGTCATTTACTGTCACTTGGATGTCGCCTGTGGGTCAAATCTCCTGTGCAGATCCAATAGCTCAGGGAATTTTACCAGATTTTACCAGATGTTGGTACAAAAATTGAATTCAGTCTGGGTGAGCTCCCAATCATGCCAATTTCTTTTCTCAATAAAAAGGGAATGGGCGCAAAAACAAGCGGCATTCCTACTAGTTGCATCATGCCCGATTTTACAACATCTTCCCACTGTACAGTTGGCACAATGAAGTCATAAAATTCCACCCTGTGTGTCTTTATTTCAGATTTACAACACCTGCAGCATTTTTCTGTTGTATGGCAGAGTGCAGAAAATTGAGCCACCGCAAAGCTTCCTGCTCAAATACATCCAAGTCCTGATCCTTCAGTTTGCAGAGCACTGTTCACATACAGAATATTACACTTGGTACTCCTGTAATATGTCTTCTCCGCACACACAGGGTCCAAGCAACTGTTTAGTTTTCACAACAATGAGAGGAACCACAGCATGAAGGAAGTTCTCACAAAAGACCAAAGAAAGCTGTCGAGTATCTTTATTATTTGTACACAGAAACACAAAACAACTTACATATGACACCATTAAGCTGCAAAAAATAACTGTAAAAATACCCTCAAGCTGGGCAGTGCTTATAGACAGTTATTCACCTGGAAAGATAGCCATATGAAATAATAGCTAACAGAGCAGGGTGGCACGGTTGCATAGTGGCATAGTGGTTAGTTAGCACTGCTGCCTCACAGCTCCAGGGACCTGGGTTCAATTCCCAGCTTGGGACCCTTTCCATATGGCCCTCATACATTCTCCCTGTGACTGCATGGGCTTGCTCCAGTTCCTCCCAACTTCAAAGATGTGTGGTTGAGGTTGATTGGTCATGATAAATTGCTGCTTAATATCTCTGGATGGATAGGTTAGAGGGATTAGTGGGATAAATATATGGGATTACAAGGATAGAGTCTGGATAGTGCAGGCTTGATGGGCTGAATGGCCTCTTCTGCTCTGTAAGGATTCTATGAAAGCAGGTGAAAACATGGTTATCCTTTACATTTCGGGTATTCTACCTAATAGCTTATATTTAAAGTGCACCTTTAACAGTGTAACATGTCCCAAGGTGCTTTACATCAGTCTTGTCAAAAGAAAATTGGCTCCAAACTAAATAAGGAGATACTAGATTTTCTAAAGCTTGATCAAAGTGAAAAGTTATTTAATTGGAAGAAGAAATATGAGAATTTGGAAGGTACAGTGACCAACCTCTCTGATGTCTGTTGTCTGGGATCCCATGTGTTATAAAGATTCTTCTGTGTGATGTAATGAATGTCTCCACCATGGTGTAATGCAAACCATCTGCAGTAGTATTCAATAATGATGATGATGAAAAGTTTGCCTTTAATTCCATTATTAGGTGCTGCCAATGCCTCAAAAGGAAAGTGGAGAGTAGGAGTGGTCCAATCTGCTGTTAATGTTTCACTTGCATTACACACAGAAGACAACTTGTGATGATCTGTTCAGCAGAATGGCTGATGCTCATTCATTGGACTAACTGCCAGATTCTTGCTCAGCATCTCACTATTTCCAAATGTTAATGTCACCATTGATCTTAAATGCTCGGATATTCCAAATCCCAGAAAGGAAACTTGGAATGCTGCCCTCCACTGCATTTTGCAATTAAGTATAACATGAAGAAAGATGTGAAAACCAGTGAACAATGTCCCAGAATTATTTATCACAATTTTAAATAAAACAAATGTTTATTAAACAGTAAAACACACAAGAACGTCAACTGATGTATTTAACTAAATTAATCGCTATACACAATAATTTAAATTTATCCAGTTCCAAATCCCTCTATTTTCCTAAAATCCTACAAATTTTAAATCTATAAGCAAAATCCAACAATATTTATCACAGCAGGTACCTATAAACAAAGAGAAAATGCTGGAAAATCTTAGCAGGTCTGGCAGCATCTGTCAGGAGAGAAAAGGGCTGATGTTTCACATCCAAATGACTCTTTGTCAAGACTTTGTCACCTAGATCGAAACATAGGCTCTTTTATCTTTGCAGATACTGCCAGATCTGCTGAAATTTTCCAGCATTTACTCTCTTGGTTTCAGATCCATAGTAATTTGCTTTTATATAGGTACCTATAATCTTTGAAGTTGCTCCTGATTTTGGATTGAGACAACTGGCTTCTCAAAAAGCTTTCTCCAGAGACAGCGTTTTGGGAGTGGACAGAGCCTGCTGCTGTGCTCCTTTTCATAGGGCGAACTTGTCTTTGATATACAGTTTTTTCTTTTTATCTTCCTTGACCTGGACTAAGCATCTCAGAAGTCATTGTTAATTGTGTGAAGTCATTTTTTAGAATATAAATGTGAAATTTGTCTTTCATTTGACCTTTTACCATCTTTACTTCAACTTATGGCACTCTACTCTCCACTGTTACAAAATTGCCTTAAGTAGACAGGTTGCTGGCATAATCAGTATATCAAAACCTACTTCCAGTAACTCAGTCAACCTATCTTTAATACCATTTCTATTTTAAAATAGTTTATTTTCCTTTAAACATATAATCATTGGAATACATTCTTAATTATTCAATGTCTTGTTGTTTTTACCTTATCATGATTTCCGAATGCCGAGTGACTTTGATGTATTTTCTGCAGAATGTCAAGTAAAAGTGTTGAGGGGATGACTAGTCTGTCATTAACAATCTCACTCTTGTCTGCTTTAAAATTGATGAGGGATTTTTCTCAGTGTAAAGAGACATTTAGTATAGTTTAGTATCTGCCCTCAGGATTAGATGATATTCTGTTTTCAGCTTTCCTGAAACATAAAATAAGGATGGAAATTTATTGCTGAATATGTCACTGAAATGGTCATCAGTTATTTCATCACCTTTGTATAAGAGGCTCAGCTGCAATCATATGTTTTTGCTCAATAATGATGACTTCTGGTTATTATCTGTCCATCGCCTGCATGCACAATGCTTGAAGAAAAAAAAGTACAAGCTTTCAAGAAGGGCGCTAAGAAAGCCCAGAAGAAACCACTAACAAAGAATGGCAAGTGCAAGAAGTCTGGAGTCATTCTTGTGGACGGAGCAAAGATGTTCCACAAAGCAGACATCCAGTCTGCATCTAATCTTCCCCAAAAAATGGAGATTATATTGGAAGGAATGAATGTAGAAGCTAATTGAAGAAGATGGAAGGGAAATGGTGCTTCACCTGAAAGGAGTGTTTGGACCTTAGACAGTGATGAGAGAGGTGGTAAAGGGACAGGTGTTACACCTTCTGTGATTGTATGGGAAGGTGCCTTGGGAAGGGGATGAGTAGTTGGAGGTGATGGAAGAGTGGGCCAGGGTGTCAGGGAGGGAATGGCCTCTGTCAAATGCAGACAGGGGATGGTGAAGGAAAGATGTGTTTAGGGGTGCCATCATGCTGGAGTTGGCGAAAATGGTGAAGGATGATTCTTTGAATGTGGAAGTTGATAGTGTAAGAAGTGAGGATGAGTGAGATCTTGTCATGATTTTGGGAGGCAGCTTTTGGTTGTTCAGTTTCCTTAGTTTGCACTGACACAACCCTAGCCTTTCCTGACATGGCCACTTATCCCTTGCTGTTCAGTTTTGTCCCACTGACATTTGTTTTCCTATGAATACATTCTGCTCGCTTACCCTTGTGACATAATTAGCATACCTTCAGTCCTTAATGGATTCTTTAACATCTTTTTGAACCCAAATCCATGACATCTTTGTCAATCTCTCCTTAGCTCCAACCTATCCCAGACCTTCCATTTTGCTCCCCCAACATATAATTCATTACATTTGTATTGCTTTTCATTTCTTTAGAAGAGTCATATAGATGCAAAACATTAAATCTATTTTTCTCTCCATTGGTGCTAATGCTGTCAGATCTGCTGAGTTTATTTAATATTTTCTGGGGTTTTTTTTGTCTATCCATCTCATCTGAATGATTTTAGTGCTAGTTTTAATGTGGGGGCTTTCAGGGAAGTCTCAGAGTAGTTTCCTAGGGTATGACCCACTTGAAATAAAAGCTTTTGGGTCAATGTATTCAATAGACATCAAGAACTTTAATTTATTTAATCTTAGCATGACTTGATATCTGCCCTTCGTGAGTGCTGGATGAGTTGGCATGATAGATGTAAGGGCAAAGGATGGTGGGTGGGGGACATGAGTTGGTACTAAGTTGGCACTAATTTGACATGGTATGCATGGTGTGGACAGAGAAACATAGTTTGACATGAAGGGAATGCCAGGTGGAGGGGCAGAATTTGGCATGAAGCGCTTGGGCAGTGGTATAGGTTTCAAGGAGAGTATGAGGGATCATGTGAATGGATAGACTGGCCAGGGTTGCATGGGGGATATGAGGGGCCATGGCGGTTAGGTGAAGGGCATGAGGTGGCATGGATGGAACACAGCGTGTGGGGTTCCGAGAGGGTGTGGGGTGAGGGCTGAAGGGATAATTTTTATCTTAAAAGACTTTTTAAAAAAATCTTTGACAAAATGCTGGGCACTGAGGTAGGCCTTTCACCCAACCGGCCTAACACCCAGCAGCCTCTGCACTCAACCCGGGGTCACCTGGCCCAAATCACAGAGAATTCCGTCAACCCAGAACAAAAATCTTAACTTCAGATGTGGTTCCTCACGGGTAGTGGTGGGGTGGGAGGTAATCTCAGAGCCAGGCAATGCCCTGACTTTGCCCTCTTGAGCTGAAAGCAGTAACCGAAGCCTTTGTGTTTCTCTTTCAGGTTTAGTACCTATGGCACTGGGAGTAGTTTTGAAACACAGAAAAGAATCTCAGATCAGTTGTACACAATTGCACTGCTGCAGCTTTTATCCTGATGCCTTTTGTAACTTTGGTGCAAGGTGGATTTAGAAACAGCATAAATGGCTGACAAAAGGAGGCACAATTAGAACAACCACCCCCCTGGAAATTCAAAGCCAATAATTCTGGTGAACCTGATGCCTGGCTGTTTTACATTCCTTCTCTCCAGCACAGCTTACAGCAATCTTATTAAATGCATTTGGAAATTAAGCTGCGCACCGTTATTGCACAAATACTTAATGAATTCTTATCAAATTCCCCAGTGTATTATTTAAACACAGGTGTTAACCTGATTTCTTTCCAAGAAAGTTAATGCCTCTATTAAAATAATGGACACAGGAATTTGATACTAACTTGTTAATCATTCATACACTAATATTGCATAGTGTAATTTTAAAGCTCTACTTTCCTCTCAGGTAACATTTCATTAATGCAGTGTGTCCTCGGGCACCGTGTCACTGAAATAAATTTGATTCAGTCACTGGTGAATGAATATTTAACGGTTAATTTAAATAGATTTCTGCTGGCCTTTCATTGTCACAACCTTGACAGGAGAGGAATAGCTGTGAGTGTCATCAAGTGTTACAGCAATCATTCATTCCATCCCCACACCTCCGTCTCACAATAAAATGTTATTAGGAATTGCAATGTTGGAGCTAGTATATCCATATTTTTGCCCCTTTTCTGTTATTATTGTGCCACTAACATGCCAATGAAATTAATGGACAGAAAACACTGTGAGGTCGGCTGACCTTTCCTCTCCCAACCCTCCCCCACCCAAATTGCCTTCCCGACATACTAAGAGCACAAATTCATAAAACCTGCTCTTGTTTGTGATGCTTCACATGTCAAATTAATGAGGATTTGCCCATTTCGGCCTCTTCCATCAGAATGGACGGCAGGAGTTCTACAGCAATGGAATTCATAGTGTTACGTTGACAAATCATTAAATAATGTTAATGGTTTAGAAAAGCAATATTCAGTGGCAATGCTCTGTGATAAGTGTCTTCCTTGTCCTGGACATTTAAGGGTTTGCAGCATGGCTATCTATATTATTGTAATTCAGGTACTCTGCTTGTTTGACAACGCCTGTTACTCCCTGAAAAATAAACCCAGGACTGCAATGTGCTCTGACAGCTGCAGGTCACTCAGCGGGTGGGGCATCTTATTGCTCTGCAATTTCTTACTGCAAGGCAAAGGAAAAGACGATGTAGCCTATTTCTCCTGGCAGTAAGCTCTCTCCCTGCTGATCTCAGGGAAGTGTTGTATGGATCACCAGCCAGCTTTTCATGACTGGAGGAGGCTGCATGCAGAGAAAAGACCATAAAAAGGGCAGAAAAAAAAATAAAATCTGGACACTCAGAAAAAGAAATATCAACTGGATTATAAAAGATCTCATATTACTTCATCAACCATCTGTGTTACGGAGCTATCCCTTTCTTATGAACACTGCATATATTAGGATACATGATCAATACCACATGCATCTCTGTGAGTTGTTTTTGGAGCTGATGTATTCATTGCAAAGACACACAATCTGCCAAATGAATGAGGACAGAGATGGTTGTTCTGCATAGTCATTGGATCAACAAGATAATACTAGGAATATATTTTGGGATAATAAAATCTAACTATAAATCAATGAACCTGAATGGGTTCCATTGATAGGCTCTTTCATACATGTCATTCATTTTTGTTCTTGCTTCTTCCACTGACTTTTACCTCTTTTAGCTTGGCCAATGCACCAAACCAGCACGTCTTTCAGACCGAGGAAACTAGAACACCCGGAGGAAAGTCACATAGACATGGAGAGAATGTGCAAACACTTCTTTGGTTTTAACCTTCTTCCTCAGCTGTTTTTCCCTTCCCCAGATTGCCCCTTTATACAAAGTACCATGGGTTATGTTTTACACCGAACAATCTGACCAAAAGCCCATAGCTGGTGCTGTAACTTTCAGCAGATTGGCTGTAATGATTGAGGCAGGTCCTAAACTTGCCCCAATGATGATCATCAAAGGAACTCAGTGTATGATTGATGAAAGCAAGCCTGGTGAGGCCAAGTATCATTTGCCAACAATGGAAGAACATCCACCAAAAGTCCAGGCAGGATTAGAGCGAGTATTTCAAAAAGATCTCTGATTTTTAATCTTGGAATAGTCACCCTGCCAAAATCTTGGAATAGTCACCCTGCCAACAAGGACATCATGAAATTGTTTCCAGGGTGATGGATATAATGGGATATGCTCAATCTTACATAGTTCGCTATATCATTGCTGTTATTATTAGCGTTGAATTTATTGCTGGGATAGGTTTCCACAGATGCTATTGCTCTATTGTACTTAACTCAACTGGCATTAGATAAAGATTGTCAGTAAACTGTTGAACAACAGAGGGCATCATAGTGGCTGTTCCAAGATAACCCGGATCTTTTCCTTACTTGACATCTGTAAGTGCACATTGATGGTAGTCACTGTACAAGAGTTAGAAAAAGGAGTCCTGGCTAAATTTACCCTCCTTGGCTCAATTGTTCAACAGTGTGTAGATTCAACTAGGAATCTTCCATAAAAATAAATAACAGGCAGGGAAATGGGAAGTTGCCCTGTCCTAGTATGTAATTCACACACGCCAACACGTCAATATCCAAAAGTCATGTTGAAAAAAATCCAATTTATTTCAAGGAGATCAAACAGCGCATCTCTGATTACCCTGTATAGCAACTTGCCCGTAATGACAATAAAACGTATCATTTTATCATTTTAATTTGTTGCATCTTTCAAATATTGATACCACATGAATTTCATTCCAGTCCATTTAAGGTATAAAAATCAAATTGAAGAATATATACAAACTCCATGCAGTGAATTTCCAGCAGGCTTTATTATTTTTTATTCATTTGTGGGACACAGACGTCACTGGCTGGGCCAGCATTTATTGTCCATCCCATCTTGCTTTTGGAGGACCCTGGAGAATCAACCACATTGTTGTGACTCTGGAGTCACATGTAGGTCTGACCAGGTAAGAATGACAGATTTTATCCCTATAGCACATTAATGAGCCAGTTGGGCTTTTTTTCCAACAATTGGCAATGGTTTTATGCCCATCAGTAAATTCTTAATTCCAGACATTTTTTATTGAATTCAGATTGTACTTGCCCACCTGCTATGGTGGGATTTGAACTGGGTCCCCAGAACATTAGCTGAGTTTCCGGATTAATAATCTAGTGATAATACTACTAGGCTATCACATCCCCCTTCCAGTCGGGCTATGGCATTATAATGCAACATAAATAGACTCTGTCCAAAACCATGTGATGTTATCTAGTAATTGCCTATTATATGAAAATAACATTAAATGCAAATTCTGAGATCAATCAGTTTGCAGGAACTATTGTTATGCCAAACCATTGAAAGAGCTCAGTAATTGAGTTAGAATCATAGAATCCCTATAGTGCAAAAGGAGGCCATTGCATCTGCAGCAACCATAATCTCACCCAGGCCTTGTTCCCGTAACCCCACATATTTACCCCTCTAATCTGACACAAGGGGCAATTTAACATGGCCAATCAACCTCATCTGCACATCTTTGGAGAGGAACCAAAACACCTGGAGAAAGCCCATGCAGACACAGGGAGAACGTACAAACTTCATACAGTGACCAGAGACCAGAATTAAACATGGATTCCTGGCGCTGTGAGGCAACAATGGTAACCACTGTGCCATCGGGCCCCAGTAGAAGGGCAACTGTAGTGTTGTGTCTTTAGTTGGTGATCTTATTGTCACATGAGGAATAAAATATCTGCAATAAATAAGCGCAGAGTTTCAGAAGAATTGTGAACATCTAAAGCACACCTGTCTCTCAAAATGGAAAGCCCTATCTTTCCACAGGCATTAGAATAACAAGATAAGTAGGTTAAACAACGGTCTGAGAAGGTTATAACACATTCAAGTTGTAGGGTTACTTAATGCAGCTGGGAAAGGTGTATCATGCTTATGAAAACATTATGAATTGTTTATCATTATATTAAATTGTATCATTATTTCTATTGTGCATGATATCGTTCAGATGAAAATGGTGCTTACTGCTACAGTTCCCTCCTTAAAACTAAAATGGATTTGACAGGTAACTGGAATAATGACAGCAATGCAGTGGGCTCCTGAATTGATAAAAACAGGAAGAAATCAAACCACAAGTAAAGTCACAATAAGAAGCATAGTTTGTGGACCGCAATCAGGTATACTGCAAAACCAATGAAGAATACCTTGACCAATTGATATTCAGCAGTGATACTGTTGCAGTATAAGGAAGTTTTCTCTTCATTTCAATTTCAGTTATAAGTTAGCAGGACCAGCCTTCTGTGATTCACAGAATTGCTACAGTGCAGAAAGAGGTCATTTGCCTCATTATGTCTGCACCGGCTCTCCAAATGAGCATCATGACTTTGTGCCATTCCCCTGCCTTTTTCCCATACCACTGCACATTGTTTCTACTCAAATACATTAATAATGATAACACAGAAGCTGGCTCAGAGATTATTCTTATCTTCTAGCTGTGGGAGGAAGCTGGCACTGCTTGGCAGTGTAGCATTTGGGGTTAATGGTTATGACAAAAAGATCATAATGTTATTAGTAAAATAAGCATGACAATACAGTCACATGACAAAGAGAGAAAGCTGCAGAATAGAAACAAAATCAGAAAATCTCAGCAGGTCTGACAACGCCATTGGCAAAAGAATAGAGTTAATGTTTCAATCGTGGATGACCTTTTGTCAGAATAGTCAGCGTCCTGAGGTCTTTCTAAATAGCTCTTAATAAATAGTTTCAGGAAAAACTATATATTGTCTATCTCAAATCTTTCCTGGAATAAGCAAAGCCTCGTCAAGTTATGATAAGATAATAAGGTATTCATAAAAACTCATCAAAATATTGTGGCAGCATAAGAGGCCACATTTAAAGAAACAGAGGCCACTGACTGGTAACCCATGTATGAAAATCCTAGAATAAATTGACTTGGCAACACAAAAGATCAAAACTGAAAAGTACCACTGTGAAGATACAGAGATACATACACAATGTTGATAGCTACTAAACAGCCGGTACCTTGTTCATATCATTGACAACACATCAAGGTTCCGTAGCAAGGACAATGAAGGGAACTCTGGAACAGACTGTTGCAAATGGACTGAATGGCTTTGGATTTACAAAGGAAAACTCAGAAATATCAGGTCTGTACCCTTTTACATGCAGCTGGGACCATAGCTGTTGAACATAGAACATAGAACATAGAACATTACAGCACAGAACAGGCCCTTCGGCCTTCGATGTTGTGCCGACCAAAATAAAAAGCAATGCCCCTCCAAACTAAACCATTCCCTTCCTTTCCATATACTTATCAACTAACCTCTTAAACGCCACCAAACTTGGCGCATCTACAACAGCTGAAGGCAGGGCATTCCACTCCCGAACCACCCTTTGGGTAAAGAACCTACCTCTGATATCCGTCCTATAACTATCACCCCTTAATTTAAAGCTGTGTCCCCTCGTGCTAGCTTTCTCCATCCTAGGAAAAAGGCTATCACTCTCCACCCTATCTAAACCTCTAATCATCTTATATGTTTCGATTAGGTCCCCTCTTAGCCGCCTCCTTTCTAACGGAAACAACCTCAAATCCCTCAGCCTCTCTTCATAAGACCTGCCCTCCATACCAGGCAACATCCTGGTAAGCCTCCTCTGTACCCTCTCCAATGCCTCCACATCTTTCTTATAATGTGGGGACCAGAACTGCACACAATACTCCAAGTGCGGCCGCACTAGAGTTTTGTACAGTTGAAACATGATGCTGCGGCTCCTAAATTCAATCCCCCTACCAATAAAAGCTAAGACTCCATATGCCTTTTTAACAACTTTATCCACTTGACTGCCTACTTTCAGGGATCTATTGACACATACACCAAGATCCTTCTGTTCCTCAACACTATTAAGAGCCCGACCATTAGCCCTATACTCTACACATTTATTGTTCCTGCCAAAGTGCATTACCTCACACTTTTCCACATTAAACTCCATTTGCCACCTCTCGGCACAGCTCTGCAACTTGTCCAAGTCCCTCTGCAAACTATAACACCCCTCTTCACTATCTACCACTCCACCGACTTTAGTGTCATCTGCAAATTTACTAATCCATCCTTCATACCCTCATCCAGATCATTTATAAAAATTACAAACAGCAGGGGCCCCAAAACAGACCCCTGAGGCACACCACTCGTCACCGAACTCCACGCTGAATATCTCCCATCAACCACCACCCTCTGTCTTCTATCTGCCAGCCAATTCCTAATCCAATTAGCTAAATCACCCTCTATTCCACACATCTGCATTTTCTGTAGAAGTCTTCCATGGGCCACCTTATCAAAAGCCTTACTAACGTCCATATATACTACCTCAACCGCCTTACCCCCATCCACCTCTCTGGTCACTTTCTCAAAAAACTCAATGAGGTTAGTAAGGCATGACCTACCCTTCACGAAACATGCTGACTATCCCCAATCAATTCATTTCTCTCTAAATAACTATAAATCCTATCCCTAATAATTCTCTCCAATACTTTGCCCACAACAGAAGTAAGACTCACTGGCCTATAATTCCCTGGAAGGGCTCTCTTCCCCTTCTTAAACAATGGGACCACATTCGCTATCCTCCAGTCCTCCGGAACCACACCCGTAACCAACGAGGACCTGAAGATCAGAGCCAGAGGCTCTGCAATCTCTTCTCTTGCCTCTCAGAGAATCCTAGGGTAAATCGCGTCCGGCCCAGGGGACTTATCCAACTTCAAACCCTCGAGAATTTCTAACACATCCTCCCTATCTACTACAATACTTCCTAATTTGCAACCCTGTACCTCAGTGATCTCCATAGCTACATTTCCAGTACTCTGCGTGAATACCGAAGAGAAATATTTATTCAGTGCCTCACCAATCTCTTCAGGCTCCACGCACAACTTCCACTGCTGTCTATGACTGGCCCTAATCTTGCCCTAACCAATCTTCTATTCTTAACATATCGAAAGAAAGCTTTAGGATTCTCCTTAATCCTATCAGCCAACATCTTCTCGTGTCCCCTCTTAGCTCTCCTCAATTCACTTTTTACCTCCTTCCTGGCGAATCTATAGCTATCCATTGCACTAACTGAGCCTTCAAGCCTCATCCTGACATAAGCCTCCTTTTTCCTTTTAACCAGCAAATCAACTTTTTTAGTACACCAAGGTTCTCTTACTCGACCATTTCCTCCTTGCCTGACAGGGACAAACTTAAAGGACTCGCAGTAGCTGCTCCTTGAATAAGCTCCACATTCCAGATGTTCCCAGTCCCTGTAGTTTCCTAGTCCAATCTATGCCCCCTAATTCTCTCCTGATGGCCTCATAATTACCCTTCCCCCAGCTATAACTACTGCCCCTAGCTTCATGCCTATCCCTATCCATCACTAAGTGAACGTAACCGAATTGTGGTCACTATCACCAAAATGTTCACTAACTTCCAAGCCTAACACCTGGTCTGGCTCATTGCCCAGCACCAAATCCAAAGTAGCCTCACCTCTAGTTGGCCTATCTACATACTGAGTCAAAAAACCTTCCTGCACACTCTGTACGAAAACTGACCCTTCTAACGAGCTAGAGCTATAGCTATTCCAATCAATATTAGCAAAGATTTGAGGAAACTTTGACCTTAAGAATGAGATTATGGAGGCCTTTGATAAATACTTCAGCCCTAGGAAGAATCTGTTAATACAAAGAGCAAAATTCAACATGGGAAACCAAAAGCTTGTTGAATCTGTTGATTCCTTTAATAATGATATATATTGATTGGTTGTTATTTGTGGTTATAGAGTCTTAAAGCACAAATTTGTTTGCAATTGCATTGCTGTCTGTGTGCACAACAACTCACTGACGTTGGTTAGAAGATTGACATGTTTTGAAACAACAGAAGCACTTGAGGTTCCCACATTATGCAGCAAGTCGCTCTTTATTGTAGAGAACAGTGGGACAGACGAAAAGGTTGCAGATATCTCATTTCCTTTTGCAGACAAGCTATACAGTGCAGAAATAAAAACTGAAAAAATTTTGGCCATTCTCCAGATGAGCTTTTAGATTTTGGTAGGCTCTTGCCTGAAAGAATTCATAAGAATGTAATAGTATGTGATTCATTGGAAGTTGAAGTCCTTGATCTTTGACCCTACTGCCAATGACATTCAAATTTCTGTTGTCTTTTTTAAGGAGTTTCACCTTTGTTGAAGAAGAGCTAAATTTATGGCAGAGCTAAATTTGTCGATTTGTCTCACTAATCCACCAATGATATGCATCAACAATTGCTGACTGATAGCAGCAAACTATCCAAAGGGAAAGAGGTGCTTAATTTTAAGTTGGATAAAACCAATAGGTGAAGCTTAAAGCATATTAATTTGTTTGAATGTAAGCGACAGCTCACGATACATGTCATGGATCCATTCAAATCATCTTTCACTAACAAAACAAGGCAGAGACTTAAACTGCAGAGCATCTGCAGCTGAAAAGATCTTTGCAATAATTTAATCAAATCTAGATCTGGAGGTTTATTCACTAAGATAAAAGCAAAATACTGCGGATGCTGAAATCTAAAACAAAAACAGAATGCTGGAAAAACTCAGCATGTCTGACAGCCTTCGTGGAGAGAGAATAGAGTCCATGTTTCGTGTCTGGATGACCCTTTGTACTACTGTACTTAGTACTGCTGCCTCACAGTGACAGGGACTGGGTTTGATTTCTGATTTGGGTCACTGCCTGTGCAAAGTCTGCATGTTCTCCCCAGGTTGGCATGGGTTTTCTCTGGGTGCTCCAGTTTCCTCCTACAAGTCCAAAAGACATGTTGGTTAGGTGCACTGGCCATGCTAAATTCTCCCTCGGTGTACCCGGACAGGTGCCGGTGTGTGACGACTAGGGGATTTTCACAGTAACTTCATTGCAGTGTTAACGTAAGTGTACTTGTAAGACACTAATAAATAAACTAAAAAAAATCTTTTGTCAGAAATTTTTCCTCCAGCCTCATCCTGTGTATTTTATTTCATTGTTTCTTTTCATCTTATTCATCCATTTGTATTACTTCGTTTTTTTTTATTTTTCCATACTAGAAATCTCATTCTCCATCTCATCTTCCAAAGCCCACCTCCACTCCACTGCCACATTCCTTCGATTGTCCTTTGACAATATGCACTTTGTCCTGCCATTAACACATTGCCATCTCTCAATCTCATTCCAATCTCCCAGTCCAACTCCAGCATCTCCACGTCATCTCTTAATGGACTCTCTTCACACCTTTCTCAGCCTTCTCAGAAGAACTAGACAGAGGTTAAGGAGAATGTTTTACACTCAGAGTCATTGGGGTTTCTAAATCTCTGACTAAAGGGTAGAAGCTGAAACACTCATCATAGTTAAAATATAGTTGGATACGCGCATGAAGTGTTGCAAACTACAGGACTATAAGCTGAAAAGAGGTATTAGACTGGATTGTTTCTGTCAGTATAAACATGATGAATGGAATTTTGTCTTTCTATGCTGCAAATTTTCCACTTTTCTATGTTGGTATATTTTGATTTGTAACCTTATTCGAAAACAGTGTGAAGATTTTGTCACATCCTTTCCCCCATTTGCACCTGATCTTTTTATATGGTTCTTGGGCTGTTTGCCACATTAACTCCTTGGCTACATTTAACAATCTTTGACAAAATATTTCCAACCATTCAATTCCCCAAGGGCCATAAGTCCATACCACAAATATTCGCTTAGTTTAACAGACTGAGCTCTGAGATACATGGGCTGCAAGTGAGGAGAATGGAAAGACCATCTGCTATAAGTAATCAGTTTCAACCCAGAGCTGATCCTAGAATGTTATGAAATAAAGGGCATCTGGCATTCCTGCTGAGTTATCTAAACTAGGAAAAAGAAATTCTCAGAGTTGTGCTGCCAATTATTCTGTAAGTACTGAAAATGTTTAAAAAGTCTGGTTTTACCCATTAACTTAAAGGCATTGGACCTGGAACAGTTAATTCTTTCAAGTACCCTGAACAAGAAAGTAAACTCCCAAGCTGAAATTCTCACAACAAAGGCTGTCACTGTCAGATTCTGTAGTACATCCGTCACATATTACATCATTTGTGCCACTTGCAGTGCTCATGTTGGTTTAATGCAGTAATGATAGCAGCTTGTATCTCCACGTATCCCTGTGAAAATACTGTATAACGTTGTTCACACATTTTTCCCCAGCTTAACACTGGTAAGATTGAACCCATGCTGAGTGGATCCTGACAAAATCTGCACATCCCAGACTTCGAATCCATTCCCATGTCCAGCTGCTCATGTCAAACC
This sequence comes from Sphyrna mokarran, assembly GCA_024679065.1. Lineage (NCBI taxonomy): Eukaryota > Metazoa > Chordata > Chondrichthyes > Carcharhiniformes > Carcharhinidae > Sphyrna > Sphyrna mokarran. Next base: position 99,345,999 of record JAGIQG010000001.1, on the reverse strand, counting down.
TGTCGATGCTTGTTGTTCTGAGTTTCAAACCTCAAATTCTATCCATTACAATGACTGCCAATTTCTCTTTCTGTAACCCTTTGTTACATTTCCTATTGCACCTCCACTGAATCTCACAAGCCTTTGTCAACTGCGGGTTCAACATTTTCAGTGATCCTCACTGGGCTCCTGATCTTGATTCAAGAAAATTCAAACGTATCAAATATCACACACTTGCATCCATTAACCATACAAAAAACTTCTCGTTTATTACCCAAGTTCACATTAAACCCCATTGAATTCACTTTTCTCAACACATTGATTTAAGAATTCACATACTCATTAGTATATCCTTTCATGGCCTCTTTCATTAAATAAAAATACTTTGCATATGGGTGCTGCTGACTGGATTTGCATTTGTTAACCATCCCTTATCACTCTTTAGAAGATGATGGAGAGCCACGTTCTTGAACCATTACAATCTATATGGTGTAGATACACAAACATTCATTGTTAGAAAGGGGTTTTGACACATTCAAGGGACAATGATATAGTTACAAGTCACAGGCTTAGAAGGGAATTTGTCTCTGTAAGTACATTTTGCACCTACTTTCAAATCAAGTCTAATGTCCTTCTTTCTTTCCATCATTTCATCATCAAAAATAAAGGCCTTCAAATATCACATCCACTTTCCGTATTTTCTCCCTAAATTGCTTATAAAATCATTTACCAAACTAAATTTATTTCTTTCTTCAAAAGCCTCTTTCAAAATCTACACCCACCTTCAGCTATTGCTCCTGACAGTGCTCCTAGTCTTTGCTTAGTTCCTGCTCTCTTCCTTTTGTTGTGAATTTTCAGATATTGTGCCAAGTTAAAAGTCTCTAATGAATATTGTAAATGGTTTTCTCTACAGGAGCGCTGTCTCACTTTCAAAACTGCAAGCATCACCCTCCTCCTTAGAAAGACCACCATGAATGTGTTCCACTCTTATCTATCTAATCATATCCACAGGATCTCCATGGGCTGATTGTCTTCCTGCCCCCACACCATTAACTCCAGAGTCAAGAATTTAAACTTAGTCTCCTTCTCTTTCCTATTAACATGCTGTCTCTTGGCAATACACTTGCAGAATAAATGTCACCTTTTCTATTATTTCCTTTAGGTCAGTGTCCATTTATTTCTGATTATGTATCTGTAAAATGCTTTGCAACATTTTTCTTTAAATAGCTAAAGCACAATCTACCTGCAAGTTATTACTGCTGTTGTAGTATAAACACAGGTTGGTATTTATTGCAACCCATGATTTTAACATGTGACAGCTCCATGTTTATTCGATAGTATTATGTTATGGGTGGCACAGTAGCTAACACTGCTGCCTTACGATGCCAGGGGCCCGGGTTCAATTCCAGCCCCAAGTGACTGACAGTCTGAGTGGAGTTTGCACATTCTCCCTGTGTCTGCGTGAGTTTCCTCTGGGGGCTCTGGGTTAGGTTGATTAGCCATGTAAAATTGCCCCTTTGTGACAGAGAGATTAGTAGGATAAATATATTGTTTATGAGAATAGGCCTGAGTGGAATTATTGTTGGCGCAGATTCGATAGGCCAAATGGCTTCTTTCTGCACTGTAGGCATTCTATACCATACCATTGTGCTGCACAGAATCCTACAACCCATCATACATTTAAGATGGTCTATGGAGCCCCAAGATACATAAAGAACATTAGCCAGAGGTATGAAGGAATATGGGGCAAAGCTGGAATGAGCTTGGGGATCAGCCATAATCCCACTCAGTGACAAGAACATGTTTGAAGAGCCAAATGGCCTGCTCATGTTCCAGTGGTCCTCTGTTCCAATGCATGAACTTTAAACATCTGTTTAACATGAGCATTTAATCAAACTTTGCTTCTTTCCAGAAAAACTGAAATCATGGACTTTGAATAAAAGAAAAACTAAGTAATTCTTCCTCTTTGGCTCTCACATGTTTCTCATCCTAGAATTTATCTTGGAATTCATTTTTCTTGTGAACTTATATTGATCCATCAAAAAAAATGCTTTCGTGGATAAGTTGTTCGTAAAGAAAAGCAGGCCACATTTTTTATTTGCTGTATAAGGGGAAATATAAAAAAATTACTCAGGAGCCAGTGTAGGGTTCAACCAAAACTGGTGAAGCAAGGTTACCGTGGAAAGTAAATCTAAGCTTAAATTTCCAAAAAGCTTAGTTTGAAGTGGCATTGACGAGTGGTCAGATATCTCACAAGGCAGTTTACCAGATTATTAAATAGAGCAAAGTAAAATAGTATGATTGATGGAGCTTATTTTTTTGAAACTCAGCATTAAAAAAACCAACTGCATAAATTTATGGTGCAACAAATACTATGGTGTAACAAAGGAATTTTATCCTAGAGTTCTACTGAAAACCACTATGTTTTCTACCTCACTGCCCAATATTCAAAAGCCACATTTCCATATTATTACCAAAATTGTTGGTCACTCATACCTGGAAATACTTTTGTTGGCATTAGTAAAATTTAGCATCTTGCAATGTTTTGTTTTAATTTTTTAAATTATAACAGTGACTACACTTCATATGTACCCTTATGGCTGTCAAGAATTTTCAGAGGGAGGTGATGGCCTTGTGGTATTATCACTAGACTGCTTAATTCAGAAACGCACATAATATTCTGGGGACCTGAGTTTGAATCCTGCAGATAATGGAATTTGAATTCAATTTAAAAAATGGAATTAATTATCTACTGAGGACCACAAAATGATTGTCAGAAAATCCTGTTTGGTTCAATAATGCCCTTTAGGGGAGGAAACCTGCTGACCTTACCTGGTCTGGTCTGCTTGTGACCCCGGAACCACAGCAATGTAGCTGACTCTTAACTGCCTTTGGCAACAAGGGATGGACAATAAAGATCCAACGGTCTCACTAAAAATGTTATAAAAATGCTAGTTTTTCTTTATCTTTTTATGTTAGAGGCAAGTTGGTATTGATATCATTTTTCCAAAGGTCATTGCCCAGAAATGGATTTTAGTAACAGTAAAAAAGCCTAAGGCTCAGTTAATGTTTATACATTTCTGTTTCCATTGATTTTGGGAGATGATGATAACGTTCTTCTTAATAAAAGATGACTACACACAACTTAGCAGCAAGATTTCTAATGTGCTGCATCAAGGAATGGTTAGCTGTAAGCATCAATATATGATTCTTGTTCTTGATCTCATCCTGTACCTTGATAGGCCGCTTATTAATGCAAGAGCTGACATTTCCTCACGAAGAGAGAAAATTAATGATCTATCCTTAAAGTTTCTGTCAAGCATGGGAAGAGACTCAGTACAAGGCTAGGCCTATTTCTTTTAACTGGGTTAGTGGCTAGCGTGAGCACAAGGATGATGGGTGAATGGAACTTGCTGTGAATTAAGATACTGGTGGCAGGTTTCTGGGTAGACTCGGTTGTGTACAGGGTAAAAGGAGGTAGCCAGTCAAAAGAGCATTGGAGTAGTTGAGGTAACAAAAACATGGATGAAATGCCATGCATTAAATTACTTCATTTTACAGGCAGCAATTGAACGTATAGAGCAACAGATATTTAAACAATCAATAGAACTTGTTTATCAAATATTTCCCCATACTTGTTGATCATCTTATTTTCATTTAAAGAAAATAATGTCTAACTATTGTCCTGCACTCTAAAAATGGTAATCTGGGTTAAAAATTCCTGCTGTAGTTCTGTGTTCAAATGTCTGATTGACAAGGCAGTATTTTCCCATCCCACCCACCACAGGAATCGTAGTAGGTGGGGCACAGACCTTGCGAAGATCCATTGACCTCAGGTGAGACTTTCTAGCCTTGGGAGAGCGTGGTTGGAAATTCTATTCACCATATTTCTAGCCACATTTTTGTTATTTTTATTCACTTAGAGGATGTAGGTGTTACTCGCTGGATCAACATTTACTACTCATCGCTAACTGTCCTTGAGAAGGTGATGATGATATGCTTTCTTGAACAACTGCAGTTCAAGGGATGGGCAATAAATGGGACAATAAATGCTGGCCCTAGACAGCAATGCCTATATCCCAATAAAAAAGTGGGATAAAAATAAAACAGCTGGACTATTTCCCAGGATAATAAACAAAGGTATAATTTATATATATACCATGTTATAACATTTCTTATCTAAATTGTGCTACTTGTTTTGCAACACCTTTTTCTAACATACAATACCAAAATTTTAAAATAGTACATAAGTACATATAACTGTTAAATGGACAATATCCTGCAATAAAAACAATCAAATATTGCTGCTTGTCAAAAGTGAGAGCCAAGATCGAGACCATCATTTGTACTTATAGAGAATGAATGAGACAATTAATTGTTGACCACTGATGAGTTATTTATACTTTTCAGATGGAAGTAAGTTAGTAATCAATGTCCAAATGTCATTTCAATTCAAATAAAGAGAAGTTTCGGTTTTTGTGGAAATATACTTCTAACTCATAACTTTCTTTGTAAAATCTTCCAACGTATTGTTTGACTTAAGTCAATATTTGGATGCATTCATCCCCTTCCTAATGTAATTTCATTTGCATCATATTGTTAATAAGCTCAATTTATCCTTAAGCATTCATTTAAATATTTAGACACCTTTCTACCCCCTTTATTATGGGAGATAGCTTGGGAGTGGGTGGGGAGGATATGAACTGGTGCTGACCTAATTCTTCTTGCCACCTCAGTAGAAACGAGACTGATGGGGTCGGGTGGGGAGGGGGAATTAAAACTCAGCCTGTTAACTCTGTGGCTGGAATTTTCCAACTGTTCATGCCAGCAGAATATTCCCATTGGGTGCAGGGAACAGAGATTTGGATTGTCATCAAATTCTCCACTTTTGCTGCAACGGGTGGGAGCTTGGAGTGAGTGGATGGTAACATTGTGTTTGTTTCTCTCTCCATAAATGCTGCCTGACCAGCTGAGTTTCTTTAGCATTTTATGTCTTTATCTAGATTTCAGGTTTGTTATTTTTATGCAATTATTGTCAGTTGCCTCATTATGTATGTATATTGTATGCAAAAGCATGTTTTTAAAATTTTGCATTATCAATTTATAAATATTGATTACTGCTACAAGCAGAGGTATTGAACAATGTAGGTACAATTCAGAAAAAAAACTCAACTTGAAGCTAATCTTATATTGGAATTGAAAAGATTTTCCTTTCTATCCTGATGAATTGAAAATGATCAAACGAAATGTGAGCTACGCTGCACCAAGATGCTCTAAGTTTTGTAATAAATCGCTGGTGGATTGCATCAAAAAGATTCAAACATTCAAATACAGAACTCCTGTTGCTGCAGCAGTAGCAATACTGTGGTCCCTCAGTAGAAATTATTGCAAGCAGAGAAGGCCTTTGGATTTAATGCACATCAAAGTTTCTGACGTGTGTAAAACCTGAAAGCCTCCTCATTTCTTTTCCTTTAGGGTGCCTGCTTTGCGAACTCTTAGGGCAAAAATATCTTTGAAGTCAACTGCTGGCCGTCAAGTTTGCAGTTAAATTAGTATTTATCAAGGTAAACAAAGAAAAGCTGCACTTTTTAAATCAAAATCTCGAGAAAGGGAAAACATTTTAGGATTCACAAATGATTGTGCTTTTCAGTGGAGAGATATTTGAACACTCAAATATTCCCAGCAGTTAAACTACCATGGGAGCTGAATTTTAAAGTCAGTGTCATCCTTGATAAAATTACTGAAGGATGCAAATAAACAGCATAGATTGCCAGACCTTCATGGAATACATGATGCTGCATATATCGATGGATATCACTCACAATCTTTAACAATTGATCTTTGTAAGAGAAGCTGCAAATAATTCTCATAATTCCACATTTGCTTTCCTCTCACCAAAGCTGATGTGAGATCTTGCCTTCAGTGTTATGCAAAATAATGAATATCTCATTAACAAATAGTTTTGCATACAAAACTCATAAGATGCTTATGAAAGTGCTTCTCCTGTTGACTGTTAGTCATCTAAAGTTTTGTCAAAACTTCGTAGAATCCTGCAATGCAGAAGGAGGCCATTCGGCCCATCGAATTGCACTGACTAATATCTGACCTAGGGTTTATCCCCATAACCCCATGCATTTATCCTAGATAGTCTCCCTGACACTAAGAGACAATTTAGCATGGCCAACCCACCTAACCTGCACACATTCGGACTGTGGTGGATCCTCACTTAGGCACAGGGAGAATGTGCAAACTCCATACAGAGGGTGATCCAAGCTGAGAATTAAACCTGGGTCCCTGGTGCTGTGATGCAGCAGTGCTAATCACTGTGTCATCCTGCCACCCCAAAATATCTTTCATATAAAGACCTTCAGTGAATTAAAACAACAGCTAGACTATCTGATTTGAATCCTGGGACCTGTGTCTGAGGGATTAACAAGGAATGGTAAATTCCTTGGAAATTGTGTAAATATCAAATATATAAAAAAATGCCAATCACCCAGAGAGTGATATAAGAGTGTGGCCCTTGGGCACAGCATCAATCTGAAACTCATTTTCAAATTATTTTTTTTTTAGTTCAAGATAGGTGTTAATAAAGACATTTCAGTTCCTTGCGGAGACAAGAGAAGCTGTGAATGTTCTTCTTAGGGCAAATAATATCTGGAGGAGATTTAATAGTGGTGTTAAAAATTATGAAAGATTTTGATAAGAATCAAAGGGAAAGAAATAGGGGTAAGTCTCCCAGCCCACGCCAGAAGACTTAACCATTTAGTGGGCTTCTTGCTGGGCACTACTATCTCCCTGAGTCTTTGACAACCGGATTTCGGCATCACCAGAAATGGGCGCAGAGCTGCATAAGTTATTTAAACAAGTGTTTAATTACAATTTATGGATATCACTGGATTATGGATATCGGTGTATGGATATCACTCACAATCTTGGATCTATGTAAGGGTCGGGGCTGGGACATTGCCATCTTGGTGTACCAGCCTGGCTCCCTGGCTCTACCCAAGGGGCAAAGTGCAAATGCCCAGATGTCATCTTGGCACCGCCCACTGCGTATCTGACATGCCAAGGGAGTGGGTCCAATTGGGCAGGGCCTAATGGACGGGTCCTTTGAGGATGGGGGGTCCCCCTGCCATTCTGCATTTAGGATCATGTGCAAAGGGAAGGAGGCCAACAATCAGAGCTAGGCTTTGGGGTGAAGGGTGGTTGGGGCGATGGGGGAGGAACTTGTGACTGCGAGGGGACGGGGCTGCCAACTGAGGGGGAATTCATGAAATTGGGGTTGCTAGAGATGAGGAGAGGAGATTGAGGCAAGTTGGGTGCGGAGTGGGGATTTCGGGGGGTGGGGGTTGAAGCTGACTGAGACATATACAGTGGCCCAGTCAGTGCTATGCTGCCGGATTCCCAGTGAGAATAGGTGCAGCCCACTGATGCTTCACAAAATTTATGCTAGTGCACTCTGCAGTGCATAGATGTGGAAGACTTATTCTGAAAGTTTTGCTGAAAAAACCAACATGATTTACTCTAGTTCTGGGAATTTGACACTTAGAATTTTTTGGGGAGAATCATCCCCCATAAAACACTAAGAAGGGGATGGGGTCAGGGTGAGAGACAGCTAAACTCAGGACTGTAGTGAGCTGCAGCAATAGTCTCCCCAGGAAAGCAGCCATTTTTCATATTTTCTGAACTGGAAAACTCTTTCCCAGGTCACCTCAAACCTGGTTGTGGTAATTATTTTGCTGGATTTAGCTCATAGAGTTATTTCACATTGGAAGTTGTTTGGGAAAAGGGGTATCTCAGAGTTAAAGGACCAAGGAAAAGCTATATGTACAACTATATGTATAGTCATTGGTATCCTTAAGTGTCATAGAGTATTATAGCCCTTCTTGTCATATGTGTTTTATTTTTACTTTTTATTTTAATATTCTTTATTAATTTTTCACATGACTGGACTGTTTCCTCACTGGATTGTACATCGTTCCTCACATAGTACAAAAAAAGATACGATACAACACTATAAACCAGTGCATCCGTCAAGGTGGCATTGGAGTGTGGTGACTGCTTGTAAGCTGCCTCCAGCATGCCCTCTAATGCCATCTTTTATTTTTGTTCTATGCTCTTAAAACTGGACTCTAACTCTTTTAAACTTTCTCCCTACCAGCATCAGAATTTTGAATGGTCCTGTCACATATTAAGCTAATCTTTCTCTTCACCCTATCAGTAACTGCAATATAGTATTCTGCAGCCCATCCTTTCCTTTGCCCCAATGTACTTTATGGATAGTATGCTTCATCTGTTTAGCACACAAGAAAAAATACTTTTCACTTGAATCCCAATGCATGTGACAATAATAAATCAATCAATCAATTAAATCAATCAACCCCATTTACCTTCTGGATTTTGGAACAAACTTGCATTTAACATTAGCATGATAAACAATGAGGTTTACCCTGGGAACACTGAATACATTGGAGTTTGAGCAATGCATTTATAAGTATGAATGAGAAGTTGTTTGGTTTATGATCTAATAATTTCAGCATGGAGTTTCGTACAATGGGGAACAGATTAAAAATTCAGACATGACAATCAGTATGTTGAATTTGCAAATATTTCTGACAATGCAAATTAAATGTTTGCACCTGTTATTTCTGTCTATGCCTTGTATCATGCAAAACTCAAAAGTTCTACACAAAATATTAAATTACAACAGGAACTTATATTCAAAAGTAGTAAATTTGTTGTAAAGAACTTTGGGACATTGGAGGATGTGAAGGATGCTATATAAATACAGATTCAAGTGCCGCTTTGGATTGGGGCCTGGGACACTTTTGAAGTAAAGCACCTTTTGGAAAAGGTAAGGCATTCTTTGAAATTGTTCTAAATAAATATGATTATGCATAAAAATTACATTACCTCATTGAAACTGTCAAGCTGCCAAACAATTGTCAAGTTGTCAGGTAGCTGTCAATCTGTCAAGGGAACGTCAAAGTTGTTTGATTTGATTTATTATTGTCACATATATTGGGAGAAAGTGAAAAGAATTGTTTCATGCACACTATACAGATAAAACATACCATTTATAGAGTAATAGGGGAGAGGGAAAGGAAGGTACAGACTGCACTGTGTTACAGTCACAGTTAGGGTGTGGAAAAAGAACAGCTTAATATATGGTATATCCATTCAAAAGTCTGATGGCAGCAGAGAAGAAGCTGTTCTTGAGTCCGATGGTATGAAACATCCTTTTCACATCCAACTTGTGAATACCATTCAGGTCGTGTATACTTCAGTCAAGTCACCCCCCACTTTTCTAAATGCTACTGGCAACAACCCAACTTTCCAATCTATCCTTATAAGGCAACCCACTTCATCTAGGCATCAGAGTAATAAACCTCATCTGAACCATCTCCAATACAATGACATCCTTCCTTAAACAAGATGATCAATAGCTGCAAACAATACTTGAGATGTAGGCTGGCATGTTCCAGCCATTCACACCAGCAGAATACTCTGATCCTGCTACAGTCCACTGAGTGCCAAATTCTTCACTTGTACAGCAACAGGACATGAACGGCCAGAAAATTCCAGCCATGATCCCACAATACCCTGTAGAGATAAACCATAATATGCTTACTTTTATGTTTAATTCCTCTCAGAATAAAGGAGGCCATACAATTAGCTTTCTTAATTACTTGGTGTACTTGTATACTAACTTCTTGTTATTCATGCACTGGAATACCTAGAGCCTTTGGCACTTCAGCATTCCTCAGCCATTTTCCATTTACATAATATTCTGGTTTTTTTTAATTCTTCCTGCCACAGTGAGCAACTTCACATTTTCCAAAATTACACTCTGTCTACCCATCACTCAACATATCCATATATCTCGGCATAATCCTTATGTCTCTTCACAACATACTTTCCACCAATGTCTGTGTTATTTGCATATTTAGCTCCCATACCTTCACTCATCTAAGCCATTAATATAAATTGTTAAAGGTTGAAGCCTGAGTACTGACTCCTGTGGGACTCCACTTGTCACATCGTACCAATCTGATGAAGGCCCATTTATGCGTACTCTCTGTTTTCAGTCAGCCAGCCAATCTTGTATTCAGGCTAATATGTTACCTCCTATCCCACGATCATTTGTTTTCTACAATAACTTTTGATGCAAAATCTTTTCAAATATCTTCTAGACGCAAAATGCAACATATCTACAGGCTCCCCTTTACAAACAACACTTTTACTGCTTCCAGGAAGAAGATAGGATGATTAGTGGGTGAGTGGGAGTGTAGGGTACCAGGTGAATCTGTGCAGGGATAAGGTGACAGGTGGATGGATGTGGAGGGGTAATGATGTGGCAGGTAAGTAGGTGAGGCAGTAGAGTGGAAAATTGGTTGGTGAGGACATAGAGTAGCAAGCAGGTAGATGGGGGAAGTAAGGTGGTAGGTGAGGTGGTAGGATGGCAAATGGGTAAGGTGGCAAGACATTGGGGATATCAGGCATGGGGGAGAAGGCAAGTGGGTAAGAGGGTATGGTAGATCAGAATATAGTCATGTGGTCAAGAGAGTGTGAGTCAAGGTGTCCACCAGGGAAGCTGAGGGCCATAGCATTGTTACTTTGGAGTTAGAACTGGTTTTAATCCTTTTCACGTTTCTTGGGTAGCTCTTCAGATAAGTGAATCAAAATTATACAAAGTTTCCAATTTTCAGAATTTCAGACAACTCCAAATGAAAAGACATTGCTCATCAGAAGTCCAAACTTCTCAGGCAACATCAGCATGGTTAGTGCATTGGTTTCTAAGGGATCTGTGAACATATTCTCTAAGGTATCTTCAGAGTAGAAGCATCAGGAGATCAAAATCCCAGGGACAATTCTGAGGATTTCTTTAAGTTTTGCCATCAAATATAATAAGTATGTTGGGAAAAACATTCACTATACTTGGTATTTACTTTATTGATTCAATATAACTTGTAGAAAAATAATGCATCATGGCATCTCAGTATGTGGCATAGTGTCAACTGGTTAACACTGCTGCCTCACAGTGCTAGAGACCTTGGTTCAATTCCTGGCTTAGGCCACTATCTGTGCAGGGTCTGCATGTTCTACCTGTATCTACCTGTGTTTTCTCTGGATGCTCCAGTTTCTTCCCACAGTCAGAAAGACGTACTGGCTAAATGCACTGGCTATGCTAAATTCTCCTGCAGCGTACCTAAACAGGTGCTGGAGTGTGGCAACCAGGGGATTTTCACAATAACTTAATTGCAGTGTTAATGTAAGCCTACTTGTGACAATAATAAATAAATTTAAAACTTTATGGGACATAGATTTCCTCCTACTTTGTCGCGTGAGCTAACTGCCACAAGTGGAATATTAGGCTGTGGAGAGATAAATTCCATTGTGTTGATGTCTACTGTGCACAGTCATTTGATTTGATTTGATTTGATTTATTATTATCACATATATAAACATAGTGAAAAATATTGTTTCTTGCATGCTATATAAATAAAGCATACCATTTATAGAGAAAAAAAGGAGAGAGTGCAGAATGTAATGTTTCAGTCATAGCCAGAGTGTAGAGAATGATCAACTTAATACAAGGTAAATCCATTCAAAAATCTCATGGCAGCAAAAAAGAAGCTGTTCTTGAGTTAGTTGGTACATTACCTCAGAGTTTTGAATTTTTTACCTGAAGGAAGAAGGTGGAAGAGAAAATGTCTGGGGTGTGTGGGGTCCTGTTTTGCTGAGGGAGCAGGAATTGTAGACAGAGTCAATGGATGGAAGTCTGGTTTGTGTGATGGATTGGGCTATATTCATGGCCTTTTGTAGTTCCTTGTGGTCTTGGGCAGAGCAGGAGCCATACCAACCTATGACACAACCAGAAAGAATGCTTTCTATGGTGCATCTGTAAAAGTGGTGAGAATCATAGCTGATATGCCAAATGTAGAGGTATTAGTGGGCTTTCCTAATTATAATGTTGGCAATTTGGGGGGGGGAATGGTGTTGCCGGGACAGATTGTTGGTGATCTGAACACCTAAAAACGTGAAGCTCTCGACCCTTTCTGCTTCATCCCCATTGACATAGACAAGAGCATGTTCTCTTTTACACTTCTTGAAGTCGATGACAATCTTTTTCATTTTGTTGACATTCAGATGGAGATTATTGTTGTCACGCCAGTTCAACAGATTCTCAATCTCATTCCTGTCTCTGTCTCATCATTGTTTGAGATCTGACCCACTATGATAGTATCGTCAACAAACTTAAAAATTGAATCGGAGGGAATTTGGTCACACAATCATGGGTGTATAAGGAGTATAGTAAAGGGTTGACTACACAGCCTTGCGTCTGTCCTGGTGAATGCAAGATGAAATTCAACAGCATGCCTCTTTTTCCAAAAGTCCTCAAAATCATTGACTGTCTTGCACTATGATACAACCGGGGAACTAAGAATAAATTATCAATAATGATAATGCCAGTTCCAGATAAAGGTATCAGGCAAAGATTATTTTGAATACTGAAACAGAAGTATTGGAAGGAGTGCATGGAGAACCGAAAAAGGCAAAAAATGTAAAAGTTTTCCCATTATTAAATGGTACCACGGATACTAATTTTAATGTTGATTAGTGAAGACAACATTTTAGGATGGCGCCTTTTATTCATTAAAGGACAATTCTGATAGGAAGCCGTAAGTAATAGAATTTAATCTGATGACGTTTTCTTAATCGTTTTCAGATGACTGTCACTGTAAGTACTTCTACAATGTACCCTGAAATTTAATAGAATTCAGGATGGATTGCTTCTCCATCAGAACCGTGCCTAGCTTCAGTCAGTTAGAAATTCCTGACTCCACAAATGTATAATTGTCAATTTATGCCATTCCTGATTCAGGAACTTTGGACCAAATAGACTTATATGGAACGTTCTGTGCTGTTATCTTTTGTCTATGCAGAGTCTGCTTGTCTCAGCTAAAGTAGCAGTGTTAATTTCAGTGTTCCTAGACCAGGGACAGAAAGCTAAATCAACCAAATAGCCTTGCCATTGATTTATTTCTTGTGAAATTTGAAAGCAAATAATTTGGCAATGTTTTCAAGTTTATTTGAAAGGAGTTCAGTAGACAGGATAAAAAATAAAAATAGATGTTACAATTTTTTTAGTTTTTAAACACTTGCTAAGTGGCTAAATTAGCTGATTTGTGAATAATATTAACTCATGCATTGATATTGCTGTGGAAAGGGAACAATTGAACAGCACTGCATTTGGTGAGAAGTAAAAAATGGAAAGCCATATCACCAGAAAAAATAAATTAAAATCATCCAATTATACTCGTTCATCTAGAATGAGTAAAATACATAATTTTTATTACATTTCTGTCATTGTGCCATAATAAATAAATAAAGCTAATTCAGTAGTAGAATCTAACCATGAGGAAAATTACATGTCACAAATCTGACTAAATATGGCAGCTTGGCACCGCTTGAGTTATGTAAATTGGTTGACTTTATGCACAACCTCAGCATTCCAGTTCAGCTTTGTCTGAAGGCTGGTGGAGTTAATTGCAGCATACTGAATGATTTCTTTCCAATCTATGACCCATTAACACTTAAGGCAACACTGTTTTGGATGCACGCCATTCCTCTCATATCTCCTTTAAAAATAACTTAATGCCTCCCTTTTATCTCCTTCCCAACAATCCAGGTGGCTGTGGGTGGGAAGATCAGAGAAAAATGTTCTCAATGTGCATTTAGTGAATTGAAAACTGAATGTATTAAATTAATATATTAAATTAAATAAACTCTTAAAGATTAGACAGCACTTGAAACAGCTTAACATTTTCTTATCATAGTGGATTTTCAGGTGCATCTAAAAATGCTCTGAGATTTCAATATTCCCTGTTAGAAATTAAATAACGCAAAGTTACATGCAAAGTTACACTCAGACACTATTCGAATCATTGAACTTGATCACTTAATGATAATTTAATATTAATATGAATTTCTAACTCTGCTGCCTTAAAATTACTTTGAGCACCCTTGGCTTATCGAAAATTAAGAAGGTGATTATTTCCAAGGAAGTAATATATTTTTCCAGCTAAAGGAATGAATAATGAAAATTCATGGATAAAATGAGATAGTATAAATTAATTCTCGTCTTGGGTATGTACCTTCCTAAATTTGCCTGTCATTAGGTGAAATTACAAGTCCACTACACACTTAGGCTAGAGGATTAGTGTGAAAATGTTCAAAATAGCAAACTCTTAAGAATAATGCCAACAAATTTATTTGTACTACTTGGTTTTTTTTTGGAAAGCTTTCTCCTTTCTTAGCCTTTATTTTTTTTTAGAACACAGATTATCTGCTGCTCCCGGATATGTTTGACATGTTGGCAGGCCGCTGTTAAACATTCAAATAAAGATTCAAAGACATTGCATCAGATGAATCTTTAATGCAAAGTGGTGTTATTAAAATTAGCTTTGAGACATGAGCACTAAGATAATAAATGTACTTAAATTGTTGAGGTGAGAAGGCCATTAGCTGAAGACTCAAGATGCTTACTTCATGTTCTTTTGGCCCCAGATAGCAGTCCTTAGGTAGATGACACCCCAAACAGCCATAGTTCATAAGTTCATAAGTTCATAAGATATAAAAGCAGAATTAGGCCATTCAGCCCATCAAGACTGCTTTGCCATTTGATCACGGCTGATATGCTCCTCATTCCCATTTTCCTGCCTTCCTCCCATATCCCTTCAACCCATTACCAATTAAAAATCTTGTGTGCCAAGTTCCTGCAGCATGAAGCCACAAACAAGTTCTGCTGAAGAGGTCTCAGAAGGGGTCTCTGATGGGGATTCTCAGACTGTCTCTTACCACTAACAAATGTCATGCAAGTATCGGCTTTAACATAGCAGAGGGCTTTGACAGAGCTCAGAAACCCATCCTTTCCATCATGGAAATGATGACCAACTTCATACAGCACTTGCAGAGCAACCACACTATGCAGATAAAAGTTGTCCACATCTCAGTGCTGCAATGGATCTTAGGTTGAGATCCTGTGACAATATTTGCTGAAATGCTGGTCACATGCAGACTTTCACAACAGCCCAGCTGTCTTTACCCCAGCAGGTGAGTAGGGTTGATGTCCTGTGGGTGATAGCAGTGATCTAATGGAGCAAGAACTCCTTGTCCTCCAACTTGGTGACAACATTCATGCTTCCACCACTGCCATTCTACCAGTGCCCTTGCTGTTGCCTCTCAGCCTCTCAGCCAGCCAGCCAAGCTTTTTGTTGCTCATGTCAAAATGGTGCAGTCTGAAACCAGGCTTCCAAGGCCCAGGGAGCTCAAGATTGTCCTGCAAAGCCATCTGTAATTCAGAAAGTTGAAAGTCAGCAACCTTCTATTATCCTTCATCCATTGGGGCAGCAGTACGTAGGAGCACACAGACCAACAAATTCACATGCCAGGCAGGCATTAAGGGAATGTATAAGTGAATGATTCACTTATGTTTGTATCATTAAATGTGTTGTTAGATAATGATTTTTAATGATAAAGGTCTTTGTTGGCGTCTTTAACAGCAGAGTTTTGACTAAAAGCACATTGTGAAGGGATGTTGCAGATGAATATGAATTGGGATATAGTGATGCAATGATGCTGAAAGGATGCCATTGTAAGTTACTTGGAATTTAATTTGTGTTCAGAAGCAGCCCATCTGGAGCAAAGGCATCTTCCAAAGATTCTCCTTGCCTCGTCTTTTCTCTCCTCCTTCTTCTTTCACACAAAGCACTCCCTCTCTGCAGCCTCTGCTCCATCCTCCTGTTATGTTACCTCTCACTACTGAGCATCTCACTACCGAGCATCTCACACTACTGAGCTTCACTCACTACTGATGCCTCTCACTATTTAGCCTCCCTCCTGGCCACATGTCAATGAAACAACAAAACCATCCATGTTTGTTAACTACTCTATTTCTGTTCTCCCTCGCTACCTGAAAATACATTTACATCTGGAGAAACATTATGTGAAACACTGTGAAATCAGGACTGGCCTTCAGAAGAGCACTGTAATTGTTCTTAAAAGTCTCTCAGGTAATCTGGTGTGACACCGAGTATGCTAAGAACTTTGTTCTGTTTAGCTGGCAGTTCACAGTTTTTGCAAAACTGTCGTTGCACATGAATGACAGACAACACTAAATGGCTGCCAAAGAAGCTTTGAAAGATGCAATATTAGCAAAAGCTTTCTGGAAGCTGTTCTCCAAGCTCTACAGAAAATGTGTTGGACTTGATTACTAACAGTTTTAAAATCAAGCCTATTTTCAAAAGATTGTGCATTTGGTTTATTACAGTACATATTTTATATCATGTGGCAAATATAATATCCCGATCACCACAAATTTGACAAAATTGAAATCCTATTGGATAGCATTGATCTAAATTGCTTTAAATGGGAGTTGGATGGCTGGCCCTTTAGATATGCCAGTGAGAGTCCAGCTAGGACAGCTGCTTGACATCACAATCTGGTGAATTAGGATGCTTCCAATACACACAAGTCATGCTTGGGATACTATCCTTGTCAACATGGGACACTGACCATGTCAGAAGCATTCAGAAGTGCTATCGTAATCTTTGAGGGTCACTGGCTTTCATTGAGCCAATGCCAGTAGCACTATTGAGCCTAATTTCTATCCCAAACTGTCAATCAATTTTGAAATACAACCCTGGCTATCAGGAGGGGGATTGGTCAGGATACTTTTAGCAACATTTCATGAGTTTGCCTAGGACACCTCTAAGTCAATGGAAAAGATAATTAGGTAGTTAAAACTGGCTACCGATTCACTATTGTCCATGCTATGCTATCATCCAAAATGAGTTGCCCTGCGGTGATACCCAGTGGTCGCAGTCATTGATTCCTTATACTATTAAAATAATTATTAAAGTTCTACTCTGCATTACTCCTTGATCAATTAGGCTATCTTGAGTGACAACTAGCCCATGACTTCACAGAGAGATTTGTTTTTAAAGCACTTCCACATCCTCAAATATTGATATTCTTTGAATGGATGAAGAAATGATAATGCGGAAGAGTACTCTAGATTGTAATTGAAGCAAGCAGTCTGATTGTTCAACTCAGCCAGTGGTTTTGTCCTTCAATGAAACTGTCTGCCTTCAATTCTAATCTGCACAGCCAGGATTGCTCATTCTGTGAAATATTTCACTTTCAGAGAAGACAGAAGAGATACGATTCATCCTGTAATAGGACTAAGTATAAAGTTGGATAGGAACAAATCAGGATTCCAAGTGGGGATGGCATATTCATCTTAGTGGCACAAAGTGGAAAATTTATTGTGGGACTTTCTAACATCATCTTTTTGCACTTGAAAGAATAGCAGAGTCAATGAAGCCATTGGCACTAAGAACAAAGTGCACTGGACATCAAACTGAAAACCAGACATGTGATTCTGATCTGTCTTTTTAATTACAGTGGCATGCATGATACTATTTTAACTATATGAAAACTAACAAAATGCAATTTGATCACAGCCAATTTAACAAAGATTAGAATGAGATTTCTATGCTGCCATTTAATGTGGCATGAATAATATTTGAAGGGTAATGGACCTATAAACAGAATATAATGCAACTATAATTTAGCAAGTGGCAAGAAATCAATCACTTGTTTGGTGCCCTACCAGATGTTGATCCCTAATTGAATAAAAATGTGTTACCACTGACAACGAATGTATTTAAATAGCCGGGAAAACTGTTCACACATATTCTCACATTTGCAAACAAGGGGCACATGTGCAAGAAGCATACTTCAAAGTGATAATGGATCAGGAGGCACTCAAGTGACCACAGCAAATGCAAAACTCCCGGTGGGGATTAAAAAGAAAGGGTTGTGTGGAATTCAACTTCAAAGTGATGCCAAGGACAAAAAAAGGAAAATGAACTTCCATGCTAGCTATCTTAGCATCAAGTTCTCTGAAGTTAGAGGAGGGAAATTTCAGACAAGTTAAGCGACTGTGGCAGGAATAAAAGAAAAGAAAACATAAAGAGTAGCCAAAGACCACATGTGTGCAAGTACACTGCAGCAGTCTTGCAGAAGCAGATTTGTGTTGGCATATTTAGGCTGCATGGAAGCACACATGATTATATTGGGAATTTTTAGTGAAGTATGAGAAAATTGCTATAACTACCTTGCTGACATATTTTAAAACTGTCAGCTAAGTAAGGCTGCTCAGGATAGGGCCTAATTTGGTCATTGCTGTTATAACACTTATCAGCAATGGGTGGAATGCCTTACCTCCTGTTCTGTTTATGAGTTATGCTTCACTGTTTTATTAACAAAGTACACCCTGATACAACTATTCGAGCAATAAAAGGATGGGAAACACTGGGCTGAGTTCTGCTTTCAAACAAACTTAACAGTTTTAGTTACAACACAGAAAGATCCAGAAATCCCCAGACATTAAATATATGGCCGAATAAACAAAGTCAGACTTTCCTTCCGGCATTCAATTCCAGTCACTTAGCCCATAACAACTACCTAATTAATATAACATTGCTGCTCCCCAAGCACTGCCCAATTCAGCCTGCGACTGGCTCTTACATATTATACAAGCGTTAATTCAAATGAATTGGTTGATAAACGTAAATGGAAATTTCTACAAACAAAAATGAGCAGACCAGGTGAAACAACTGTGAAAAAACTAGTAGACCTCAAGGTTTGAAAAGCATATTTTATGTTTTCACACTGTTTAAGTACTTAATTACTTTGCTTCTTACAGGAAAGATGTGGCGACAAAAATCTCTTGTTATCCGTTTACAAGGTGGCTAGACTGCAGCTCTGTTAGGGATATGCTGTTATTCTGAAGTCTTACTTTTGATTTGATTTCTTTATTATCTTTACTGTTGTGGCATGGTGGAATGGTTGGATGAGAGAGGAGCGTGGACCTGGGTTCAATAGTCTTTGGAGGGTTTTTGCAGACTTGATGGGCCAAATGGCCTCCTTCTGCACTGTAGGGATTTTATCATTCAAGATGGGCAACAGTGACAAACCAGGTCATTGCAGGCCAGTTAATCTAAAGTCCATAATAGGGAAATTAATAGAAAAAGTCTGGAGAGACAGGATTAATCAACACCTGGAAAAACAAGGATTAATCAGAGATAGTCAGCATGGATTTGTTAGTGAGAGGTCCTGTCTAACTAAGTTAATTGAGTTTTTTGAAAAGATAACTAAATATATTGATGAGGGTAGCACACTTGATTTGGTTTACATGGACTTCAGTAAGGCCATTTCCAATATCCACTTGGAAAGCTGGTTCAAAATGTTATATGGAATCCAAGGTAAGTTGGCAAATTGGACCCAAAATTGACTTGTCAATCGGAGGCAAAGCGTAATGATGAAGGACTGTTTTTGTGATTGGAAACCTGTAACCAGTAATGTACCATAGTGATTAATGCTAGGACCTTGCTGTTTGTTATATACTAAATATTATTAATGACTTGGAAATGAATGTAGAATGTATAATTTGCAAGATTACAAATGACACACAAATTTAAGGTGTTGTTGATAGTCAGGAGAATCGTCTTAGGTTACAGAATGATATTGATCAGTTGGTAAGTTGGGCAGAGCAGTGGCAGATAGAATATGATCCTAATAAGTGTGAAGAGATATATTTTGGGAGATCTGATAAGGAGAGGATATACACAATGAACAGTAGATCAATAGGGAGTATTAGAACATAGAACATAGAACATTACAGCACAGAACAGGCCCTTCGGCCTTCGATGTTGTGCCGACCAAAATAAAAAGCAATGCCCCTCCAAACTAAACCATTCCCTTCTCTTCCATATACTTATCAATTAACCTCTTAAACGCCACCAAACTTGGCGCATCTACAACAGCTGCAGGCAGGGCATTCCACTCCCTAATCACTCTTTGAGTAAAGAACCTACCTCTGATATCCGTCCTATAACTCATACCCCTTAATTTAAAGCTGTGTCCCCTCGTGCTAGCTTTCTCCATCCTAGGAAAAAGGCTATCACTGTCCACCCTATCTAAACCTCTAATCATCTTATATGCTTCAATAAGATCCCCTCTTAGCCGCCTCCTTTCTAACGAAAACAACCTCAAATCCTTCAACCTCTCTTCATAGGACCTGCCCTCCATACCAGGCAACATCCTGGTAAACCTCCTCTGTACCCTCTCCAATGCCTCCACATCTTTCTTATAATGTGGGGACCAGAACTGCACACAATACTCCAAGTGCGGCCGCACTAGAGTTTTGTACAGTTGCAACATGATGCTGCGGCTCCTAAATTCAATCCCCCTACCAATAAAAGCTAAGACTCCATATGCCTTCTTAACAACTTTATCCACTTGACTGCCTACTTTCGGGGATCTATTGACACATACACCAAGATCCTTCTGTTCCTCAACACTATTAAGAGCCCTACCATTAGCCCTATACTCTACACATTTATTGTTCCTGCCAAAGTGCATTACCTCACACTTTTCCACATTAAACTCCATTTGCCACCTCTCGGCCCAGTTCTGCAACTAGTCCAAGTATTGAAGGACAAAGGAACTTGCAGAGTGTTCTTGAACTTGGTGTAGAAATCCATAAATCCTGGAAGGTGACAGAGGTGGAGAAGGTACACGGGATACTCGGCTTCGTCAGCTGGGGCATAGAATAAAGGAGCAGGAAGGTCCTGGTACAACTTTATTAAAAAATCGTTACGTCGCAGATGGAACATTATATGTAGTTCTAGTCACCACACTATGGAAGGACATGATTTACTGAAGAAGGTGCAGAAGAGATTCTTTGGAATGTTGCCTGAAATTGAAGGCTTCAGCTACGAGGAGAGACTGGATAGGCTGGGTTTGTTTTCCCTGGAGCAGAGAAGGCTGGGTGAGTATCTGATAAAGGTGTACAAAATTATGAGATATAGATAGGATCATAAGAATCTTTTTCCCATGGCAGAGGTTTCTAAGACCAGACAGCATGGTTTAAAGATGAACATTAAATGGTTTAGGGGGATCAGAGGAAAATGTTTTCACTCAGAGCATGGTGGAAATATCAAATACGCTGCCTGAGAGGGTGGTGAAGGCGGGTACTCTCTCAACATTTAGGAAGCAGCTGGAAAAACACTTAAATTGCAAAGATACGGTAGCCTCTGGTCCAAGTGCTGGTAAATGGGATCAGTGTAGATTGGTATTTGATGGTTAGCATAGACATGATGGACCAAAGAACTGTTTTTTTGCTATATGACTCAATGAATCTATAAAGTCCGGTTTGTCAAGGAAACTAGAGAAATGAAGAAGTTTCAAAAAGTCTGGACTTAACAGAAGAGAGGAAACTGAGAGCCAGAACAGATGAATTTTCAGTAAAACCATAGAGAGTTGAAAAGGCGTTGGATCATGAGAGGCCAGAAAGACACCTTCAGCAGTTTAAATTTTGAGAGACATTACTACAATTTGAGGCATTATTTAAAATAATTGTGGAACCTGGTTGTTGGATCTTGGAGTTTGTATAAAAACCTTGAGGCAAAAGAAACCTTAAGGAAGAAGTGCAAACCTTGAAGTGAAACCTTGATGGAAGCTGTGGAGGGAAAGTATAGTTTAAAAAAAGATTTGAAAGTGTGATTTTGAAAATTGAGATGCCAGGCAACTATTGCCCATGCAGTTTTATCTGAACTCTTCCAGGCAAGGTTTATAAGTTTTATAGTCTGTCCTTCATCTATTTAGCATCCAGTATTAAACCAAGTAGTTTTCTAATGAAAAAATTTTTTTCCCAAACCACACAGTTTCACTTATTTAAACTTGTTTAAACCTACCTCGATACAGTGAAAAATTTTCCTTTGCTCATGAAGATTTGTTATCAGCAGAATCCTGAACACTCTGCAAAACGGTTTTTCACCAATACTTTGTCCCTTTCTTTCAGTTCCAAACCCAGTATTTGTTAATAGAATCCAACAGTGCAGAAGGACTGCACTGACACTCTGGCAGAGTATTTTACCCAGGCACTATCCCTGCAAACCCCCACATTTACCATGGTTACCCCATCTAACCTACACATTTGGGACACTAGGAAGCAATTTACCATGAACAATCCACCTAATTTGCACATCTTTGGATTGTGGGGGAAAACCAGAGCACCCAGAGGAAACACACATAGACGCAGGGAGAATGTGCAAACTCTGCAGTCACCCATGGCCAGAATCGAACCAGGATTCCTGGCAATGTGAGGCATTAGTGCTAACCACCGTGCCACATACTGCCCCATTTGATGTTTCCTAGTGTGAGGGTTTCCAGTCTTGCTGCTTTTGCTCCTCTTTCTCAAACGCACGGAGGTTATTTGCTTTTACTCGCTGTCGGTATGTGGGCATCGCTGGGAAAATTATCTGTCCATGGTTGTTCTGAGATGATGATAGTGGGCCACCTTTTTCAACACTGTGGCATTTTGATACAACTGAGTACCTTGCTGTGCCACTTCAGAGGGCACTTAAGAGCCATGCATATTAAGAACAAAAAACAAAGATCAAAGAACAAAACAGCACAGGAAACAGGCCCTTTGGCCCAACAAGCCCACGCCACCACCCTGATGTTCCCACCTCTACCCATGATCCCTGTCTATGTTTATAGATCTATGGATTAAAAACCAAATTTGAGACAACTTAGAGAGAATTTGTTTTGTCAATTAGCCTAAGAGCACATCTTTGGGATGTGGGAGGAAACCGGAGCACCCAGAGAAAACCCATGCAAACACGGGAGAATGCACAAACTCCCACAGACACAGGCCCAAATCCAGGTATCTGCACAGCACAGCGATAGTCACTAAGTTGTCATGTTGCCCATCAAATGGTCAAGGTCAAGCATACACTAACGACGTGAAGCACTAGGATACTCTCGAAAAAAATCCAAGAGCAGTCCTCTCACGACCCCTCGCGTGTATGCCCCTTGTTAGACAACAAGGTGGACCAAAGCACCTGTAGGATAAAAACAAGTACATCAATATCATCATCTATTTACACACTTCCCAGGGACTCCCAAGGCTCATGATCCCTATTTTAAATCAGTTTTCTATACCCCTCCATTCCCATTCTGTTCATGTGCCCATCTAAGTATTTCTTAAATAACTCCAGAGTACCTGCCTCCACCACTTTACTTGGCAGCGCATTCCATACCCCCACCACCCTCTGTGTGAAAAAACTCCCTCTAGCATCCAAATTATACCTTACCCCCCTCACCCTAAGCCCGTGACCCCTCGTGCTATTTGAGTCCATCCTAGGAAAAAGCTTAACCCTGTTTACTCTATCTATACCCCTCATAATCTTGTACACCTCTATTAGATCTCCTCTAAGTCTACGTCTTTCTAAGGAAAACAGTCCCAATTTGCCTAACCTCTCCTCGTAACTCAGACCTTCCATACCAGGCAGCATCCTGGTAAACCTCCTCTGCGCTCTCTCCAGAGTCTCCACGTCCTTCCAGTAGTAAGGCGACCAGAACTGGACGCAGTGTTCCAAATGAGGTCTAACCAACGTTTTATACAACTGCAACATTAAAGGCCAGCTCTTGTACTCTATACCGCTTCCTATAAAGGCTAACATACTATATGCTTTCTTCACAAAGTGTGGATAGAACAGGAAAGGATACTAGGTTTCCTAAAAAAGTACATCCGTGAGTCAGTTATAAACATTTGACATGTCATTGTACCAGCTCCAGTAATTACATGGGACCCTTGAAATCCTTTACGAAAAGAGCCTCCCTGCATTAACAAGATGCATCTTTAATCGCTGTTTAAAAAGATAATTTATCTTCATAAAATGTAGCTGTTTTCATAATTACAATAAATAAAGAAATGCCCAAACATACTCATCATAGAATTATTTTGGTGAATTAATAATCCCCAATGCCATTGTTCAAGATTCATTGCTGTCTCACACGTAAAGTTCATTATTTCTTATATGATACCTTTCTAGGAGAATTAATCAGTGCACCATTATTTATTTTTCACCTTATCTGCAATGCATCTAGGGACCAGTGTGTCACTGTTATTCTCCTGCATTATGTCGGCACCATGTTTGACAGGGTCAAACATTATTTCTGATTGATGGTCTGAACCTGAAGTAATGACCTGGACAGAATGCATTGCTTACTCCATGAATCTGGATCCCATCGACCAGCATTTAATTTTATGCACAGTTGATCATGAAAGAAATACATTATCATGACATTACCATGTCTTGGGACCAGTGTAGTGCATTGTAAAACTGATTTCTGAATAATCAAGAGAAGAGATGTACAGATATGTGCTGAGTACACTGTTGCAACGATGAGAAAACAAGGGCAGTCGGTAAAATGTGCCCCATGGGTTTGCAAAGGCACAACTCGAGTTCAAATGACTTAATTTAGTAATCCATAGAATTATGTCATATTTTTGAAAATAACAATTATCTCTGACAGTCACTGAGATACCAACGAGACACACTGTCTGGTTGAAAAGTAGCAGAGAAGACCTGTGAAATGAAGAAGGCAGCTTTGTGACCTGCTTCCCACAAGAATCAGGGTAGTCACCATTTAGTTACTCAGTGCTGTTAACAGGCTGAAGGACCTGCTGGAAATGAGTAGGAACTTCAAAGATTAATACAAATGAGGGTTTAACTAAATCAATGGGACACAAATTGCATTTTAACCCAGAATAAGCAGGAAAATGCTACAGCTTTCCTGTCAGGTGAAGGTAATTTCCTGTTGAGATGATGCAAATACTCTCCAGTGGAAAATAATTTTTCTGTGGAATCAGACAGAGCGGGATGGTTCCCCCAGGGTGGTTAGTCCTGCCATGAACTGACTCTCTGTTTTGCTCCCACAAGACCCACAGAAACAGTAACCCCCTCTCCATGAATTAGCTGCTTGTCACAAGCTTTAATTTAGTGTGCGACAATCCAATCTTCTGCTTATGATGTTGATTAAGTGACACTTACTTATCTTTTCAGATAGGCATCTCACTGGCAGCATGTAGCTAAGTACCCAAGAGTTAAAATTCAAGCCTGAATATTCTTTCCTCAACTTTGCCAGCCTAAAATCCACTGCAGTTAAAAATTGATCCCAAATGTATTTTGTATTTTGTATTTTATTGACGTGGAATTGCCAGCATTGGACTGGGGTAAGCATTGTAAGTAGTCTCACGACACTAAGTTAAAGACCAACAGGTAGCGTGAGTTTTGGAGCCTTCCCCCTTCATCAGGTGAGGGGCAATGCAACCTGTTCACCTGATGAAGAGGCAACACTCTGAAAGCTCGTGCTACCAAATAAACCTGTTGGATTTTAACTTAGTGTTGTGAAACTACTTACTGTATTTACTGGACAGTGATAGCCTTTTTCCTAGGATGGAAAAAGCTAGCACGAGGGGACACAACTTTAAATTAAGGGGTATGAGTTATAGGACGGATATCAGAGGTAGGTTCTTTACTCAAGAGTGATTAGGGAGTGGAATGCCCTGCCTGCAGCTGTTGTAGATGCGCCAAGTTTGGTGGCGTTTAAGAGGTTAGTTGATAAGTATATGGATGAGAAGGGAATGGTTTAGTTAGGAGGGGCATTGCTTTTTATTTTGGTCGGCACAACATCGAAGGCCGAAGGGCCTGTTCTGTGCTGTAATGTTCTATGTTCTATGTTCTATGTTCTATTTTATTGTATTTTATTTCCATTGTCGCAATTGTGCCTTCCAGCCTATGAGTTAAATACTAACTTATTAGTAGAAACCCAAAGTGGACATCTTTCTGTCAATCAAAATGAAGTTGAGAGGCCAGGTAATTTTTATTCTGCCAACACACAAAAAACTGCAAGCACCCTGAGTTATTCTCCATGTCTATCTTGATGAAATCATTAAACTTAAAATGACCTTTCTGTGCATAAATTTGAGCAGTCATCAAAATGCAAACAATCCTTCCTGTAGTTATTGAATACAGTTCTCAAACTAATTAGAAGATCAGTTTTATAATACTTTTTGCAGACCCTTCAATTCCAAATGGGAAATCCAGAAAATGGGTGTGAAAAACTCTTTCTAATCAAGACAGTATATGAGTGATTCTTAAACTTCATTATCTGACAATAATCCGACCATCGGAAACTATGGACAGAATTTTATCGCCACACCTATCCTGAATCAGGATGGGTGGGGCTCGCAGGACAGAATTCTCCGTTGGCCTCGGTGGGTTTTTTATGAGCCACACCCAAGCACTCAATGGAAAGAGGTGTTCCGGTCACATAACAGAAACTTGGCGGGGGTGGGGGGGGCAATTCTCCTATTGTGGCTCATAAATTTTCTGGATGGTCAGATCAGAAGATGCGCATGTCAGTCATTTTGTGAGATTCGCATAAGCGTTCCCAAAGCGTACGTGCCTCCCAGGGCCAGACAACAAGTGCAGTTGGGACCAGGCTGGAAATCAGAGAGAAGAGAGGTAAGTGATTTTAATCTGTTTTTGATGTCATTATCAGGCCTGGCACAGAACTTGCCGGGCCCAATAGCATTTTGTACACCACCTGGAGTATTTCACTCTGGCGGGCATTAGAGTAGCTCCCTGTGTTCGGAAACTAGCGGCAGACCCCACCAGAATGAAGTGGGGGAGCAATTGGGGCCTCAAGGGGGATTAGCTGGCGGCAGGGAGTGGTGGTGGTGCCCCCGGCAGTGCTAGCCTGTGCCTCTAGAACTGCCCAAGAAGCAAACTGCCTATGCACAGAGGGTAGTTTGGCAATGCCCTAAGAGCATCAGATAATGCCAAGCAGCCTAATGTTGATGGTGCCTAGGGTGTTCTGTTGGGGGTAGGGTGTGCTACTGCCACTCTGAATTGGGATTTTGTCTGGGCTGGAGGAAAGCCAATGAAGTGAGCAGTCGGGGGGGTGTGTTCTGTTGAGGGGGATCTGCCTCTGGGGAGGGTTGGTCTGCTGGGGAAGTCAGGGGGGGGGGGGGGGGGGGGGGTTGAGGGGGAAAATCGCCATTGTTGGAAGAGTGGCTTAGATATCAGGAGGTTCCAAGGTGGGGAGGTTGGGCCTGGTCGGGGAATTGTCATGGAGGCCACGGTTGGACTGTGGTGGTGTTGGGAGGGATTGAGTGATCAAGCTAGCCAGCAAATGGGGAGACTGACAGATTGGGGCCACTGCGCATACACAGAGTTCCAGAGCTGTCAGATTCCAGCATGAATAGGCCCATCTCCCCCCCGGTTTTTAATGATATTCATGACTCGGATATCTCTGCATTACACAGCGTGCGGAGATTTGGGTCTGAAGTTGCACTGAAAAAGCATTTGTGATCTAGACCAGTTTTCTTGCCAATTCAGCACTTCTGGGCAAATCGTCCCCTAGATTTATTTTGGGCGGCATGGTGGTACAGTGATTAGCACTGCTATCTCACAGTGCCAGGGACCCAAGTTCAATTCCAGTCTCGGGTCACTGTCTGTATGGAGTTTGCACATTCTCCTTGTGTCTGTGTAGGTTTTTTTTGGGTGATCTGGTTTCCTCCCACAGTCCAGAGATGTACAGGTTAGTTTGATTGGCCATGCTAAGTTACTCCAAGTATCTTGCGGGGGGGAGGGGAGGAGGTTTGCAAGTTAAATGTGTGAGGTTATGGGAATAGGGTCTGGGTGGGATTATGGTTGGTACAAATAGCCTCCTTTTGCACTGTAGGGTTTCTATGATACGGAGATATAATCAGGTATAGTCTTCTCAGAGAAAAACAGAAACTTGAAGACCAGTGAAGGAAAAAGACACTGTTTAAGAAAAACCAGTAAGCACAGACTCGAGGTTGATCTTGAACTTTCTACCTCAGAAACCATACCAGCATTTCATGGCTGCTCTTTGACTGAAGTGAAACAAGAGAAATCTGCTGATCTGAACATCAAACGACACCAAATCCATCTTTCTGAATCATCAGACTTCTTTGACCAATAAAAATATTATTAGAAGTTTGCATTGTTTCAAAGCTTCACCCCAGGGGAAAACAAGATATAGAAAATTCTTGAAACCCAATGACCTAAATGTACGCTGCTTCTGTAACCGAAATCTTTTCTTCAGTGTGTTTATGTCTATATATGTGTGATTTTGAATGTAGTGGCATACATATTTGAGTGTTGGATAATAAATATTTGTTTGAAAACTTGCACGAATAGCTTCCTTCTGTACTGTAGGGATTCTATAATTTTATAAAAATCTGTTATTTGTCTGTTCATGGCAGTAGCAGAAGTCAGGGATTAAAACATTGATTTAAAAAGTCACGTTGCCTTTAGTTAGTTGAGAGATGGAGGAAAGGGGAATCTTCCATATCATCTCGCTGCTATAGATAGCACTATCATTTCATTTTATAACAGCTGAGTGCAACAATATACATCATTAAATAGCCCTGTTTTAGTCAGATTTAAATATTTCCCATCATAAAGCAATGTCAAAAGTCAGTTTTCATGACTTAAATACTACATTCATGCTTGTCTTGACACAATGTCATTGGTAATACACAATTTGAGCATTCCTGAAAAAAGATTCATCTTGTCAAAGCTTTCCAGCTTGCATTCATCAGGCCAATCACAAGAATACCGGAGAAGTAACAACTTCCTACTATATGAGAAGAGGGTGCTAATTGGTTGGCAAGTGGACTCTGACTGTCAGTTGTCATTAACTGGTGCATTCTTCATCGTGACATCTCTACCAATCAGACTACATGTGTCAACCAATTATCACCTCAACTTTCCCTCAACTCCTTGATGCCCCCCCCCCCAACTTTCCTCTCCCTGAATACTGCCCTGGTCTGATCCAACCTTATTATCCTCCCATCTCCCAACTATTCCAATACTGCCCCGATCTGATCTAACCTTACTAGCCCCTCCCTAGTCTGACTATCCCACAACCCTCCAACCCAATCTAACTAGTCTTCAACCTGACAACACCCTGATCTGATTACCTCTTCACTCAACTACCCAGTTACCCACTACTGAACTCATACACCTCAGTCACTTTCCACCCTACCTATCTTTCAACCTACTCACATGCCCACCCTGCCCACTTACTTCTCCTATCTACCCTTCCTACTCCCTCATTACTAACATACATATGGACATTCAAACTTACAATACAGCAGCCAGTGCCCTAACAATGTGGTATGCCATGCTAATTCTCTTTATTGCTCCCTATAGGGACTCCTGCACTGAGGGAGTTCTCCTGCATCGTGACTTGGAAGTCTGGACTTTTTTTTACATATTCAAATACGTGGGTCTGAACAGCATCCAATCTCACATTAATGAGAATATTTGAGCCCTTGACATTTTTATTCATTTGGACATTACATGAATAATTTTCTTTGGCTTTCAATTCCTGACTGTATGCAGGTAAGTAAGATAAGACTATAATCCACAAATGTTCATAAACAAGGTCAATTAGATAAAATTATACAGAAATTTCAGCAAAGCAATCTGCCATTCAGTCAAGCTAGTCTATGACAATGTTTACACTTCAAAGATGCCTCTCCCATTATTCTTAATGTAACACTGTCAGCATACTCTTCAACTCATTTCTCCCTCATGTATATATCTAGCTTCCCCTTAAGTGCATCCATGTTATTTGCCTTAATATTCCTTTGGTAGCAAGTTTCACATTCTAACCACTCTCTGAGTCAAACATTTCTCCTAAATTCCTTCTCAGATTTGCTTGTGATCATCTTATATTTATGACTCTTTATTTTGGACTCTTGCACAAGTGGAAACACAGTTTGTTTAGCTATTCTATACAGTGTGAGCTGCTGTTGCTCTTAAGCAAGATAAGTAGGAGATAATACGATCTGGTATTGTTCATAAACAAATTATATCATTGAAGTGCTGTATAATTGTATGTTTAAACGATAGCACCAATGAGCTGTAATACATATCCCCTTTTTCTTCCTATCACAGCAAACTCTCTGTGGACATGTTCACTGTCCCTTCAGAATGAAGGTTCACATTTTTGTAAAGTCTTTTTCCAGCTGTGAATTGCTTTTCTTGCTGACGGTGCTGTCTGCTGCCTTTTAGGCCAGATGCCAATATGAGGGATTTGTACCATTTATGTTTTTGTTGATATAATCAGAATTCCCACAGCAGGAATAATCCTTCCATAAAGAATACTTTGTCATTAGACTTTGCTGTTCCACTAAGAACCTATCGCACAACTACCTTTTATCAAGCCCTACAGAGGCAACGTAAGTCATCATTTTGGAAAATATATTAATCCTGTACATTAAACATAATAGTTTAGAGAGTCTTCCTGTCTGACAATTGACAAAAAGATGGGCTATGAATGATTCAGGAGGTAACACAGAGAATACTAAAGCTGTATGCACTAAATTTAGTTCACCTCTCCTTCTGCAATTGTGTTTCTTGGCTACAAATTGCAATGCACTCTGCACTATATATGTTAACTTAAAACAGTCATATTTCATTATAAGCTATTCATTATGGTTTGCCACATCACGATTATGCCAAGGGAATCTGATATTTGTAATGTTACAAATCACAAACACAAACCCAAATGTTAATTGTCTCTATCAAATCTTTGAAAAAAGAGATGCGTAGTGACTAAGCACAAGCATTAATGCTAGGGAGGGATAGCATTGGGAGGTGAAACTAATCCAATCTAACCTGATTAGATTAATTTGGTATGATCTAATTCACTCCATTTATATAGTTTCTATGATCTAAAATGGAGCATGGGTACTGTCACATATGGGAATCAAAATTATTTCTAGCCATTCTGCAGTTAAGATTAAAGGCTGAGACTGACTAACAAAAATTAATAATGAAGCAAGTAGAACATGTAGATAAGTGATGGAGTGATGCAGCACCCCTTATGTGAAGGTTAAGGTTATGGTCAAGGTCTAAATGCACCTCTCCTTGAGAGGAATAAGGTCTGAAATTAAGATAAGTCTGAAATGCAAATTCTGCTTCTTATCTTAAGCACTTTTAGCAGTCGCAGAACTGGAGGTGCCATACTAAAACCGACAGTGAAGCTGAATTCTTCAAGCCCACCCTAACAAACTGCCTGACAAAAGAAAACCGGAAACCCACTTGGCCTGAAACATACTCAGCAGCAAATATTTCATAGCTCGTGTTATGTATCATTCCCATCAATTGCCTGATTAATGAGCTTAGATACCCCCATTAATGGCATTTGAATAATGCAGGGTGCGTTCCTGATTTTTAGCCCCACCAGCCGGTCATATTACCCAGAACTGGTGTGATGATGTCCAGAGGAACATCAGGGCCAGAGCAGCATTTTGAATCACGTGAAGGCCACCAGAGTGTGTTTGTAAGGAAATTGAGTGAAGCCCTGATAACGAGGTGTTTTAGCTAACTGTTTTGAGACCTTTCCCAACCAACTTTACGGAGATACTATCTAACGCCTGCCCAACTCTATTGAAGAAATACTTGCAACCTCTGAAAGCCAAGAATCAACACATTCCATCAATGAAAGAAACCACACATCCAATAGACAGGGAGATAGCAGCAATTGTGGCATAGATGGACTCCTCCACTGTCCTTACTAGGGTATGATACTCTCAGAAAGCTCCATCAGACCTTTATGCACCTCCATTTGGATATCCAACATCGGCTGCCTCTCAGACAGTTCCAGAAACTTATCATGTGACTGCAGTTCAGCATCAAGTTGAGTTCGCACCTTTCTTTGAGTGTCAAAATCCTGGACTACTCCAGCGTTCTGGTCTGGTGATTGTGCAATGCTCAACCCATTGGGTGCTATGGAGTCAGCTGATGCACACATCTCCACAGCTGCTGGTATCTGAGCTAGTGCTTTCTATGGAAAAAGAATGAGAACTCTCAGAGTTCGTCTCTTTTTCCTCAGATGTTACATCAGGTTCTGGCTGATGGTCTCTGCCAGGACTGATGCCTGACCTACTTGGATACATATGCATAGATTTAATTCAACAATGAGGAGGAAGATTGAGTAAAAATAGCTGCAGCTTGAATAGGAATCTTCAACATATCATGGAGATCATTACTTCCATCCATTGTAACATATACACTCAACCGATTTCCCCCCCATTTCTGCCACACTCCCAATGCTGAGAGAGGATGCCAGGAAATTCAACAGCCCCACCACTACTTCTAACCTTTCCTCTGATTTGACCCCATGATAACTGGTCAGAAACTGGATGTCACCCTCCATCTTCGTAAACATTGTCAAATTCAGTACTCCTCCCCTCCCCCTCACCACCAATTATTGACTTTTGACTGATGCTGTGGACCCTTTTCTCCTGTGAAGGCAATTGGAGAATTATGGGTTAATATCTAGATGCATTAACCCCTCAGGTAGATATGGAGATTCTCTGCTTCTTCTGCGTTGCAATTCGCAGCACTGCTCCCTTGTAGGTAGGGTTCCCAGCCATCAGGTCCTTGTCCATGAAAATCTTGAAAGATGTCAAGACTCCTTCAGTCAGCATTGTGGCCATCCAGACACCAGAGATACACATCCATAGCAGAAACCTCCCACACTCGCCTCATACATAGCCTCCACAATTGCACAGATACATTGAGAGATTGAATCCTCATTTATCCTTGAAGAATATAGAAGGTTGTAGCCAGGTCCTGCTTTCTTTCTCAGAAGAGGAGGTCTCTTCTTGCCATCCCATGGGAGGAGACAGCCTGGAGGTGAGCACACAGGAAATACAGTGTGGGGATGTCCATACTGCATGGTTGCCTGTGGTTGGATAGTGTAGTATAAATGGTTAACAGATGGGATAGCTAATGTACAAAGTAGATGATGATGTACATTACTCAGTCATGTGTTGGACTCCTAGACAAGTTGGAATCTTGCCTGAAAGCTATGTGTCTACTCTGTAACCTGTTTAGAAGTAATACTAATAAACAAGTGTTCGACAGATATCAGAATATGTCTACAATTTGTTTAAGAACCAAGTTCCACATCTGGAGGCCAGGACTGATATCAGAATAGATGATCTTTCTCCATGTTATTGTGGTTTGTGAGAGTTTGTCCTCAATGATCACTGATTTTAAACATTCCAGGAAATCCAAAGCTGACAGGGTCACTTTAGCCCATGTACCTGCAGCTGAATATCAGTGCTTGCCTATGCATTGCTCTTACTCTTCTCCGCAAGGCCGTGTGCTGCACACACTTGTTGGCATTGAAGGAAAAATTATTATCACCAAGTTCTCTATCCCCTTCCTGCACTCCATCTTATTATTGTTTGAGAACCCACCCCCTACAATGGCATCATCAGCAAACTTGAAAATTGAGTTGGAGGGGAATTTGGTCACATAGTCATAGATGTACAAGGAGTATACGTGCTTCTGGTTTAGTTCAAGTCACCCACTTCCACAATGTAAAGGAATTAAAAAATTTAAGACCCAAGCATGTATAGGAAGGCAAAGGAAGAGGAACACGTTCCAAAAGCTAGTGGTGTTTACTACCAAATAAACCTGTTCGACTTTAACCTGGTGTTGTGAGACTTCTTACTGGATAAAGTGAGGCCAGGGTTCAAGCACAGAAAGGATTACGGAGTTGGAGAAGCTTACCGAGAATGGAGGGTTAATGCCAGGACAGGGTTTGAACATGTTGATAAGTATTTAAATTGATGTGTGGTAAATCACGAACCATTGTAGCAACCATTTTTATTTAGAAAACGTATAATCACAGGAGATTGTAGGACTGCTTAAGTTGATATTAGGACAGATGGTCAAAAGATATGGTCAAAGAGGTTGGTTCTCTAGAGTGTCCTAAAGGAGGAAAGAGACTGGTAGAGGCACAGAGGTTAGTGCAGCAACTCCACTGTTTAAGCTCTTCATAATTGAAGGCATGGCCACCAATGGTGAAGCAATTAAAAACTGGGGATGCTAAAAAGGCCAAAATTAGATGAACACAGACATCTCAGAGGGTGGTAGGGCTAGAAGAGAACAAGGACAGTGGAAAGACAATGAATTTGTGAAAGTTAGGAGAGAGTAGCAGAATTTTACTTTGCCCTCAATTATGGACAGTGGAAGATGGGAAACCAGCCACAGCATATTAGAATAACCAAGTCTATAGATAATAAAAGCAAATTTGAGAGTTTCAGCCAGAGACAGGTTAAGGTAGGACTGGAGTACAAGGAAAGAGAGAGTTGCACTCATGTAATACTTGTTATGACAACAAGACATTTCTAAATGCTTCACAGCCAATTAAGTACTTTTGAAATGTAATCATTCTTGGAGTGCAGAGAACAAAGACTGGCAATATTTTGCCGTTAGAAATTTGCAGTCTTTACAATGAAGAAGAAATGATATTTGAAACACACCATAATGTTAAATAGGACATTGCATTTCAAACATTCCATTCGGCTGACATGGTACCCAGGGCGGGGAATAGAATCGAGGAGTAGGCAATGGGATTTGGGGGTAAATGACATTGGCTTTACACTTCCCAATGTTTGTATGAAGAGAATTGTGACTTATTCCATGGTGGATATTGAACAAACGGTCCAACTGCAAAGGGGCAATGGAGTGATCAAGAGAAGTAGTTGGTGAAATGGAGCCTGGTGTTATAAAGCCTGGTGTTACGAGTTCACAGGTGGAATCTGATATGTGTTTGAAAGACATCTCCAACAGGTAATATACAGATGAGAAATCGGAGAGCATGATTGTTAAATTATCGGTAAGTCTCCAGAGTTGTGGGGGCAGGAAGAGAAGTATTTTTAGGAGAAATTACTTCTCAGGCAGCATGATGGCACAGTGGTTAGCACTGCTGCCTCACAGTCCTCGGGACCCAGGTTTGATTCCCGATTTGGGTCACTGTCTGTCTGGAGTTTGCATATTCTCCCCATGTCTGCATGGGTTTTCTTTGGGTGCTCCAGTTTCCTCCCCTAGTTCAAAAATGTGCACATTAGGTTGATTGGCTATGCTAAATTGCTCCTTAGTGTTAGGAAGGTGTCGGGGAATTAACTGAGTAAATATGTGGGATTGCGGGGATAGGGCTTAGTTGACATTGTTGTCATTGCAAGCCCGATGGGCCGAATGGCTTCATTATGCACTGTAGGGATTCTATTCTGGGACTAGGTGGGATTTTCAAATCACACTCGCCCCAAAAGCAGAAAATCCCGCCTGAGATCGACGGATCTCTACATGGTCTGCCCCCTGTTAACTATGATTCCTGTGATGGGAGGAACAGGAAAACTCCCCCCTTGGATAAGTAAAAGTTACACACAGAAAGCAGGTGACAAACTTTGTACCAGGCATGGAAAAGTGAGCAAAAAACACTATAAGCCTGTTGCAGTTGGTAAAACTTGCCTCCATCTCTGAAATTAAGCAGTGAAGAAGTGTCCAACTGAATAGTCTTGAAGATTCACTTGTTAGCCAAATGATGATGCACATGAGTATCAGTGGATTTGATGATTTGAAAATGTATTATTATAAGCCTATATAAGTTAACAACAAAAATCCTTATTTAATCTTATTCAGACTTGTGTCCTGAAGGAGAAATAAATGTCGAAGCATATGTGCCATGGAACATCAAGGTGATTGAAAAATCAGTGTGAGCTGCAATATACTTCGCAGCTTGCAGCAGTCTGAGGGTTAATTTGAAATTGGGAAATATCAGACAACGAGGAATTATCATGTAACTTTCATGGGATCTGCAAGGGTCATGATCTCCCTAAAATTAAAAATAAAATCAATGTTTTCAATCCATTTACCCTTAGGATAGGAATCAAATTATCACTCCCACCCCTCAGGAAACCTGAATTATGAGTCACCCAACCATCAAGAAATGTCTGTGCCAAGTGCACTATTTTACTTCCATTTTGAAATCTTTGCAAATGATGATATTAAATTTTAAGTGTCCAGTATGTACAGAATAATACAGAATTATAAAACAATAATCCAATCAATGATTCAGGTGACATTATAAATGTAACTTTATGTTCAACATTTGAACCCACAGATTGGATTACACCCTTTTAATTTAATTGTAATATACATTACAGCTTCTAAATGTCTGCAACTTCACTTTACCATTCTTCTTATCATTTCAGTTCTGTATTGTCACTACCTTTTTCAATTAAAGATACTCCATGAAAGCAGTCTACATGTCTGATGTAAGCTCTGAACAAATATTACATTTTGTGGCATAGGACCTAAGTGTGGACTGAATTCACAAGGTAGGATTAGGTGGAATGTTGAATTTGTGATTAGGATTTGAAGACATTATCTTGGTACAGTGACACAGTGGTTAGCATTGCTATCTCTCAGCGCCAGGGACTTGGGTTCGATTCCCAGCTTGGGTCGCTGTCTGTGCAGAGTTTGTACATTCTCCCCATGTCTGTGTGAGTTTCTTCCAGGTGCTCCAGTTTCCTCCCATAGTCCGAAAAATGGGCTGTAAGGGCATTGGCCATGTTAAATTCTCTCTTGGTGTACCCGAACAGGCACCAGAGTTTGCCAACAAGGGGATTTTCACAGTAACTTTGTTGCAGTGTTAATGTTAGTCTACTTGTGACAAATAATTTCTTTTTTAAGGTGTTATGATTTTTTTCCTATAGATTCACAATGTTTTATATTTTAAACTTGTAGCTCATTGTTAAAAACAGTCTTACATGTTCCTGCAATACTTCATGTGTTTTTCACATTCAATATGAAACTCAGAACTAGAAATTGTTAACCATACCGGCAAATGATTAAATTAAGCACATAGACAGGTTAATATTCCTGTTAAAAAACTCAAGGAATGTTATACAAGCATGCAACAACAAACAAAATATAACTACATGTAATTATAAAGCACCTTAAACATCACAAAACATTCCTAAACATTCACATGAGTAAAATGAGGTAAAATTAGCCATCAATCCACATTAGGCATTATTACTGCAGATCATCAAAATCTTTGTCAAAGAGATTCATTTTAAGTGGTGTCTCACAAGGAAGTGGAGAGGTAGAGAATCAAAGTTTAAGGAAGAAATTCCAGAGGTTGAGACCTAAACTTGCAGCAACTCTAATTTCTAGTTTAAATGTTATTTGGCTGTGTTTTGAATTCACACATGTGAAAATGAAGGAAGATATTCAGGACATATATTTACCAAAAGAAATACATAAAAAAAACCCCAAAACTTTCCATTTGCTAAACGCACCTTTTTTATTTATTATTGGGGTGGCGGCGTGGGCTCGTTGGGCCGTAGGGCCTGTTTCCCTTGCTGTTTTGTTCTTTGTTTTTTGTTCTTTATTCTTATGTTTCCAGCTCAGGTACCATTCTTCTGCCGTCCAACTAGTCCAAAGATATGCAGGTTAGGTTGATTGGCAATGCTAAATTGCCCCTTAGTATCCCATGATCTGTGGGTTAGGCAGATTAGTGAGATAAATATATGGAGTTATGGGGATAGGGTAGTGGGTGAGTTTGGATAAGATGCTCTGTTGGAGAGTCAGTGTAGACTCAATGGGCTGAATGGTCTCTTTTAGGCTATAGGGATTCTATGATTCTATGTGGAGCTGCTCACTGGTTTATTTTGCAGACTTCATCAGCTCCCAGTGTGTAGGTAGGGAGTCCCAAAAAGGCACGTGGAAAGTTAAGAAAGAGGATAAAAATGGGAATATCTTATTGGTAGTAGAACAGGAAATGCACTTATGACTTCAACATGCTGGCAATGGATGCTGTAATGACTCTCAATATTAAATTTACTTATCACTTGAATAACATTACCTGTTTTTAATAAACTAACGGATATGAGATTTTTATATGGCTCAGGATCACAAGGTGAGCCTGAGATAATGGCATCATATGTCAAAGGGACCGCTGGAAGTCACAAATAAAACAGCCTATGAAATTTGGAGTTTCTATTTTTCTGGGCCCAATTTAAGCAGAAATGCTGAACCCAAATTTTCACAATGACAGTAGGCTGCATTCCTGAGTCAAAATGGTGCAAAAGCCCAAATTCCGGAGGTCCTGCCCCCAAGCCCAGCAGCTGCCTTCAAACAGATACATTTTTTATCCCACTTTTTGAGATGTCCAAAACATAACTCGTGTATTTAAGTACCTTTAATAACATTAGCCTTTAGGTGATGTAATGTGTTATTGGATTTTTAACCTAAGCAACCAGTCCAGACAACAAAGGTTTAAGTCTCACAATAGTTTTGGTTAACAAATCTGAAAATATATATCAGTGACTATGAAAACTGGTGTCAAAACCCATTTGGTTTATTAACATTCTTTAGGAAAGGAAGGCTGATATTCTCATCCAATGTGACACTCTCTAAAAAAGCCAGTGATACACGTATACTGAGTATAACAGCAACAATCTAATTCTCATAGGAAGATCCATTCTTAAGTTGAAGTTCTTAAAAGTTCTTTAAAAGTTTTTCTAACAAGTTGTCCCTATTGTGTCACTGACTATCTCAGTAATTTTGTAACTCCACATTGTGAAGTTATGTAGCAGGATATGCTATCTGAATTATCCAGAACGCTATTTCCAAAAATAACATATGATAATCATGTTTGTCTGCCTATATTCTAATACCTACGTGCCCTCCCAGATTTAGACATATTAATTTCCAGTGTTTCCTTAGCAGAGATAACCACATTTGTTAGCTCATATCGAGGATGAATCGGAAATGATTGAAAACTTCATGTTTTTAGGTTTTCAGATCATCAACACCTGGTCCTGGTTTCCTCATGCCAACGCTATAGTTAGGAAAGCTCACCAATGCCTCTATTTTCTCAAGAGGCTAAGGAAATTTGGCATATCCATTATGACTCACAACAAATTTTACAGGTGTACCATTGAAAGCATCCTTTGTGTCATAGCTTGTTATGGCTCTTCCTCTGCCCAACACTGCAAAAAACTACAAAGGGTCTTGAACAAAGCTCAGTACATCATGCAAACCAGTTTCCCATCCATTGACTCTATCTATATTTCGCCCTGCCTCAGAAAAGCATCCAGCATAATCAAGGACCACATCACGCCAGACATACTCTGTTCCACCTTCTTCCATTAGGAAAAAGTTACAGAAGTATGAGGACATGTACCAACTGACTCAAGCTTCTTTCCTGCTGCCATCAGATTTTTGAATGGATTTACCTCACATTAAGTTGACCTTTGTCTACACCCTAGCTATGACCGTAACACTACATTCTGCACCCTCTCCGTTCCTACTCTATATGTGCTATGCTTTGTCTGTATGGTATACAGGAAACAATACTTTTCACTGTTTACCAATATATGTGACAATAATAAATCAAATCAAATCAATTCCTCGTCAGAGATAATCGCACTGGCTGGTTCATAGTGATCGCAGCTCTATCAGCTCTTGGGACTTGCACCTCCATTCCACACATCTATCTCTTGAATGTTGGCAACTGGACTTCCCTGCTCATATTCTTACACTTGGTATTACCACTTAGATCAATATTTCCAATTCATTAGCTCACAAACATATCATGAAAATCCATTCATATTTTAAGACATTAACACTACTTTAATTATACTCTCCAGGGAA
This sequence comes from Sphyrna mokarran, assembly GCA_024679065.1. Taxonomy (NCBI): domain Eukaryota; kingdom Metazoa; phylum Chordata; class Chondrichthyes; order Carcharhiniformes; family Carcharhinidae; genus Sphyrna; species Sphyrna mokarran. Next base: position 99,306,526 of record JAGIQG010000001.1, on the reverse strand, counting down.
ACTCAATGTAATATAAATGATCCACGTTCAAAGTGCAATAAAAGGAGATGGCGTTGACCATGAATAGCCATTGAATATTTCTGTGTCATGTTTTTTCACTTGCAAATGAAGAGAAAGACAACCAAGATGTGATGATACCATTTTGAGAACAAATAATCTCATTTTGTCTTCCACAATTGTCCATCATAGTTTCCTATATTACAAGAGTGACACTTCAAAATTACTTCAATGGTGGTGAAGGAATTTGGGACATCGGATGGTCATAAATGGCTTCTTCTATCAGCATATTTGTAATGATAACCCTATTGGAAAAGTGCCAGAAGTTTGGTAACTCTGAATTTGGCTTTGGCATAATTGGTTCTGAATCAGAATGCTGTGGGTTCAAGTTTTCTTGAGCACAAAATTCTGAGGTGCAATACTGAAAACAGCATTGCACTATTGAAGATGCTGTTGTTTGGATGAGATGTTGAATTGAGTACTCGTTGACTCTCCTGAATAGATTTTGAAGAACAGCAGACAAGTCATTCCTGGTGTCCTGGCCAATATTTAGTCCTCAATGTCACACAAACAGATCATCTGGTCATTACCAGTGCTGTTTTTGGGAACTTGCAGAAATTGTCTGCAGTTCCTTTCTTACAGCAATGCAAGTGCTTTGATGAAAAGCACTTTGAGACATCCAGTAGCTGTGAAAAGTGCTGCATAATCCATGCCTTTCTGTTTTTTTTTAATTTCACTTGTCTTTCTCCTGTAATAGATGTACCTTATTAAAAGTGAATGAGGAAACTGCTCTTACTTAGTTCTGACATTGATGTAAGGCTTGGAGCCAGAGGAAATCATTGACCTTATAGCTCTGAGGAAGAGTCATGCAGATTCAAAACATTACCCTCTGTTCTTCTCCGCACTGACACTGCCAGATCTGCTTAGCTTTTCCAGCATTTCAGATTTCCAGCATGGGCGGTATTTTACTTTTAAGTTAAATGAGTCAACAGCAGCATGAGGAAACATTTTTTTATTCAGCGAGTGATTAGGATCTGGAATGCACTACTTGAGAATGTGATGGAGGGAGATTCAATCCTAGCTTTCCAAATGGATTTGGATCAACACTCCAGACATTCTCTCTTCCACCTTCTTCCGTCGAGAAAGAGATGCAAAAATCTGAGGTCACGTACCAACCAACTCAAGAACAGCTTCTTCCCTGCTGCCATCAGACTTCTGATCAACTCACACTAAATTGATCTTTCTCTACACCCCAGCTATGATTATAACATTACATTCTGCACTCTCTTGTTTCCTTCTCTATGAATGATATGCTTGGTCTGTACAATGCGCAAGAAATAATATTTTTCACTGTGTACTAATACATGTGACAATAATAAATCAAATCAAATCAAAGCCTAAAAAAAAATATTTTGCAGCCTTCCAGAAATAGATGGGGATGACACTTGGCAAATTGTTTTTGCAGAGAGGTGGTATGGGTATCACAGGCCATATAGCTTTGCTTCTGTAATAAAAATGAAAGCAAAATTCTGTGGATGCTGAAATCTGAAACAAAAGCAGAAAATGCTGGAAAATCTCAACAGGTCTGACAGCATCTGGGGTAAGAGAATAAACCTAACATTTTGACATTGGCTCTATTCTTTTCCCACAGATGCTGTCAGAACTGCTGAGATTTTCCAGCATTTTCAGCTTTTATGCTGTGCTGCAATTATTCCAGGATTTGATGATTCCATGATTTATTGAATGTGGAGAATTGGGGGCCAGCCAGGAAAGCATTGGAGTATCCAAATCTGAAGGTGGCAATGGCATCGATGAGGGCTTTAGCAGCTGTGGGCTCAAGTGGGGTGGAGACAGCTGATATTACACAAGAAAAATGAATCGTCATTGTGATGGGTCAGTAAAACAGCTCAGGGTCAAATAGTAGGCAAGTATTATCTAATACCACCCCCCATTCCACGTCCCCTTTCCCCCCATCCCCTCATCAGGAATGGTTCACTCCAGCGGTTTTTACAACAGCCCCCACAATAACAGGGAGCTGACGACAATGTGAGACCACTGCACATGCATCAATCTCAGCACTGACAGATTGGCGCATACACAGTGGCCCGCTCAGTGCTATGCTGCCACCTTCCCCAGTGAGAATAGACCCCACCCATTGTGAATCTCGTTCATTTTGAAACTCCCACTAAAAAATATCAGTGAGAGTTACTCGTAAATTCAACGCTTAGAATTTTTTTGGAAGAATCGTCCATGTGGTTTCTGCCTTTGCATTCTGTGGGGCAAGTGTGGGTGGGATCAGGAGGGCCATGAGGTCAGGGAGACACAAAAATGACATTGGTCGCAGGCCTCCAGGAAGTGTACTGTCAAGATGATGTGGTATATGCATGTGAAATATTAATCTTTATTTCATCAGCCTGTCAAATGTACGTTTAACTTCTTTAAAGTTATTGACTTAAGATGGCTGCCACAGATCACCTGAAATGTCTGGTATCATAAATTGGTCAGTTTCTGGAAGTATCCTATGTGAATTTTAATTAAGACTGGCCAAGGCAACTTCCTTTGGAATCTCATACCTGCTGACATCAAGAATTATTTCAAAGATCAACTGCAACTTGATTCTGGCTCTCACTATTTATATTTCTATCACAACATCTTTCAGGCAGTGACAGAAAGTATATTTGGACAATGGCTGTATGGAAGATATTGATGTGTCTATCCTTCCTGTTTCATCAGAAGGAAGAAGTGAAACATTAAATAAACTAATCACCTAAGCTTTTACAAAAGCCAAGGTTTGACCAGACAAGAGTTAATCAATTATGTTCTGTACAATAGCCAACTTGCAATGGAGAAAGAGGTAATCAGGTCAGAATAACCATTTGATATCTTTTATCATAACACCCACACTGCTAAAAAAAAATTAGAATTAATATTTCTCCCTTCTATCTCAAATTCAAATCATTGGTGGGATTTTACGCACCTCCATGGTGTAGTTTACAGCAGGATCATCCAGTCCCACCCCTATCAATGGGGTTTCCCATTGCTCGTATCAAACCGAAAGAAAAGGCATATAATTGTGCAAAGACATGTGGCAGGTCAGAAAATTGACAGAACATGAGGAACAGCAAATAATGACTAAAAGATTTATAGGGAAATTAGAGTATGAGAGAAATTTAGTAGAATTTAAAAAATAAGTAATAGTTGTTTTTTTTCTTTAGAAAGTAAAGTATAAACAAAGCGAGCATTGATCATATAGAAAGTGTTTCTGGAGAATTGATAATGGAAATCAAAGAGATGAAAGATGACTTGAACAAGTATTTTGCATCAGTCTTCACTAGGAGATACAAATAACATCGCAAAAGCATCTATAAATCAGGAAATGGAAGGGAGGGAGGAACTCAGAAAAATTACAGACATCAGAGAAGTAATACTGAGTAAATTGTTAGAACTGTAGACTTGACAAGAGCTCAGATCCTGATGCGCCCCATCCTAGTGTCTTAAAATAAGTGGCTAGTTAAGTTGTTGATATATTGAGTTGTAATTTTTCCTAGATTCTGGGAAGAGTGAGTGGGTAAGGATCTGGCAGATGGAGTATACCGTTGGCAAATGTGAGGTTATTCACTTTGGAAGAAATAGTAGTAAAAGGGAATATTACTTAAATGGTGAAAAATTACAAAATGCTACTGTGCAGAGGGACCTGGGGGGGTCCTTGTGCACGAATTGCAAAAACTCAGTCTGCAGATGCAGCAGGTGATCGAGAAGGCGAATGGAATGTTGGCCTTTGTAGCGAGGGGGACAGAATATAAAAGCAGGGAGGTCTTGCTGCAATTGTACAGGACACTGGTGAGGCCGCAACTGGAGTACTGTGTGCAATTTTGATCCCCTTATTTGCGAAAGGATATATTGGCCTTGGAGGGAGTACAGACATGGTTCACCAGATTGATACCGGAGATCTGTTTGTAATTTTTATAAATGATCTGGATGAGGGTATTGAAGGATGGATTAGTAAATTTGCGGATGACACCAAAGTCAGAGGAGTGGTAGATGGTGAAGAGGGATGTTATAGTTTGCAGAGAGACTTGGACAAGTTGCAGAGCTGGGCCGAGAGGTGGCAAATGGAGTTTAATGCGGAAAAGTGTGAGGCAATTCACTTTGGCAGGAATAACAAATGTGTAGAGTATAGGGCTAATGGTAGGACTCTTAATAGAGTTGAAGAACAGAGGGATCTTGGTGTATATGTGCATAGATCCCTGAAAGTTGGCAATCAAGTCGATAAGGTTGTTAAGAAGGCATACGGAGTCTTAGCTTTTATTGTAGGGGGATTGAATTTCGGAGCCGCAACGTCATGTTGCAACTGCACAAAACTCTAGTGCGGCCGCACTTGGAGTATTGTGTGCAGTTCTGGTCCCCACATTATAAGAAAGATGTGGAGGCATTGGAGAGGGTACCGAGGAGATTTACCAGGATGTTGCCTGGTATGGAGGGCAGGTCTTATGAAGAGAGGCTGAGGGATTTGAGGTTGTTTTCGTTGGAAAGAAGGCGACTAAAAGGAGACCTTATTGAAAATATAAGATGATTAGAGGTTTAGATAGGGTGGACAGTGATAGCCTTTTTCTAGGATGGAGAAAGCTAGCACGAGGGGACATAGCTTTAAATTAAGGGGTGGTAGTTATAGGACAGATGTCAGAGGTAGGTTCTTTACCCAGAGGGTAGTAAGGGTATGGAATGCCCTGCCTGCTGCAGTTGTAGATGCGCCAAGTTTGGTGGCTTTTAAGAGGTTAGTAGATAAGTTTATGGATGAAAAGGGAATAGTTTATGTTAGAGGGTCATTGCTTTTTGTTAATTGGTCGGCACAACATCGAAGGCCGAAGGGCCTGTTCTGCCCTGTAATGTTCTATGTTCTATGTTCTATGAAGGGATTAGCTTATGAGGAGAGATTGAGTAGATTGGGCCTGTACTCATTGGAGTTGAGAAGGTTGAAGGGGGATCTTATAGAGGCATATAAGATAATGAAGGGGCTAGATAGGATGGAAGTGGAGAGATTGTTTCCACTTAGAAAAGAAACCAGAACTGGAGGGCATAGCGTCAAAATAACAGGTGGTCAGTTTAGAACAGGGTTGAGGAGGGTAGTGAATTTCTGGAATTCTCTGCCCATTGAAGTGGTGGAGGCTACCTCATTGAATATGTTTAAATGACGGGTAGATAGATTTCTGATCAATAAGGAAATTAAGGGTTATGGGGAGCAAGCGGGTAAGTGGAATTGATCCATTTCAGATCAGCCATGATCTTATTGAATGGTGGGGCAGGCTCGAGAGGCTAGATGGCCTACTCCTGCTCCTATTTCTTATGAAGGTCCCATCATGTTTGAAGATCCTCTTGTGGGAGAATCTAGAACTATGGGTCACTATTTAAAAATAAGGGTCACTATTTAAAACGGAGATGAGGTCATTTATTTTTCACTCAGAGGATCATGAGTCTTTGGAACTCTGTTCCTGAAAACTCAATGAAGCAGCATCTTTGAATACTTTGAAGGTAGAAGTGGATAATTTCTTGGTAAGCAAAGGAGGTGATAGATTATTGGTATTAGGCGCAATGCAGATTTGAGGTTACTATCAGATCAGTTGTGATTTTATTAAATAGCAAAACAGGCTTGAGGGGCTGAATGGCATTTTGCTGCTTCTTTTCACATGTTTGTAACAATGCCTTTAGACTTTTGAGAATCAGTATTCAAATCATAGAATAATAGAATCATATAAATCAAACAGCACAGGAGATGTCTTCAGCCCATCAAATCTGCACCAAAACCTTAGAAACACCTGAATTCCCACCCAATTCCGTCTGTCAGCATTTGGACCATAGTCCTGAATGTTATGATATGCCAAATGTTAATTCAGGTATTTTTTAAAGGAGTGAGGCCTCTACCACCCTTACACATAATGCATTCCACATCATCATTCATTTTGGTAAAAACACTTCTCCTCACATACCTCCAAACCTCTTGCCACTCACATTAAATCAATGTCCCCTTGTGACTGACCCTTCAGTGAAGACGAACAGCTGCTCCTTATCCACACTGTCCATGGTGTCTCTCCAGGAAAACACTAGAGATGCTGTATTCTTGAAGGCCATTGTGTTGGAGAGACCAGTTAGTTCATTGGCTAACCAGTTCGCATACAGATCAGATTAATACCAACAGCACAGGAGTGGTTCCAGCTGAACTAGGCTTGGTACGTCCTCTGCACCCTACACACAGTAAAAATGGCAGCATTTTTTCATGTCTTATTACTAATTATTAAATTAGTAATATAATTACTAAAGATCTGCTATCAGGCAGAGAACTCAAAAAGAAGATCCAGCTGGGTATAACTTGCGATTGACTGGTAGTGACTGAACTGCAGGTTGAAACTACTTTAATGCTTATGCAAATGAGTCAGTAAGCTAAAGAGGATCTGAAACACTTCCAAACTGCAAGGCAGGTATAAATGATTTAACAAAACCTGGAATTTTATTGGAAAATTTGTATGTGGGAAACAGTTCATTATAAATGAGGTGAAAAAACTAACTTCTATCTTTGCCAACAGGATTTGCACACATTCGCAGAAATGTGAAGGATGACAATAGTGAAAATGTAATCAATCAACTAATGGTTTCCATTTGTTTCATCAAATATTCATTTCCTAAGGAAACATTGATCTATTTGCAAAGTTATATCCGTGGTGCGGTCATTTATGTTACCAAAATCATTTGCAAAATGTTTGAAAACCTGTCCTATATTTTAAATTAAATTTTGGTCAGTGATTTTGCCTAATGATTTTTGGCAGAATTCTTATACATTTGACCATGCACATTACACTCCCAAATTTAGGATATTAGAATCTCTTAAGTTATTTTACGTTAAATTGGTTACAGCAGCTTTCGTAAGTCCATAGAGTGCATTATATGCTATTAAATGTGCAGAGTGAAAATAGAATAAAAGAAAGTTAGAGAATTATAAGTTAGAGAATGAAATCCTGTTTTAAACAAATGAAATATAAGATTTAAATCAATTCAAACTTTTCATATCATCACTTGCTTCTTCGAATCTACTTCATAATGTGTTGACTTTCCTTGTATCTTTACTAGTAAACAAATGGAGTAAAGTCCATTTGAACAGATAAATATAGATAGATGTACAATGTTAACATGCTGTAGATAGACCTGAAAAATTCTATCAGCCCTGCAAATGCTCAGGTTAGTGTCAGAGGGTGGTGCATGGGAGCTGTTCGGGGAAGTGACAAGGTTGCCATTAGGAATGCTAAGGTCATTCACAACTCCCCAGATATTGAAGTAGACAACAAGACCTGGCCAACAATCAGGTTTGAGTTGATAAATGGTCTAGAATTCTCTCTCAAGATCACCTTCTCAAATAAATGCAAGCTTTGGACTTCACTTCTGGACTGATGTAGGGGAAATCATGCTTGATAAATCTAATGGAATTCTTTGAAGTAGTGATTAGTGGAGTTGACCAGGGAGACCTAGTGAATGTGGTTTATTTAGATTTCCAGAAAGCTTTTGACAAGGTCTCACACAACAGATTACTATGTAAAGTTAAAGCACATGGGATTGCGAGTAGTATCTTGAGAAGGATAGAAAGCTGGATGAGAAGTAAAGAGTTGGAAATAATAGTCAGGCAGTGACTCATGGGGTAACAGAAGGATTTGTGCTAGGATCCCAACTATTCATATTATTTATTAAAAAATTCATCTCATGTCTATGATTCCATTGATCGTGAAAAGAAAACTGGTGCAAAATTTGTTGAAGTGGGAAATATCTGTGGAATGTCACATGATAGCCCAAATTACCTAAGCCCCTTTGAAAATCTGTCTTTCTACAAGAATACCTGGTGCCATTCTAAAAGGTACATTTATCTGTTTGAGAACAAAGTATCTTCTGCACATTTAAGAACAGAAAGCTGAACTGACATAATGTAGACCAAAACTGGACCTGATAGAGGAGATATACTGTAATAACCATTTAGCTAAGGATAAAATTGAGATCATGGTGAAAAGAAAATTAGGGAAGACCCAGGTACTGAAATTGTGACTGAGCTCAGCAACTGTAACAGGGGTGTCTATAGTTTTCATATTATTGGATGTGTTGAGCATGAATAAAATTCTTCTCCCCCACCCCCATCACTCCTCGCTCCAACCCCCATCACCCGACCCTAGGTAAAATCTATTTATAGAGACTGTGCATTTAGAAATTTAATCCCTTGCACAGAGACAGGAACCTGGTATCTCTTGCAAATTTAATTAATATTTAAACACAATATTTAAATCATCGATAAGGAGCTTAGCACTTTAGCATTCATAGTTCCATTTTTCACATGTAATTATGTAAAGTTTTTTTATGACATTGCCATTCATTGCTTCCCAGATACTGAAGCAGAAAACAAGACTTGGACAACAATCAGGGCTTGACTTGATAATGGCCTGGAACCGTCTCTCAGAATCACCTTCACAAATAAATGCAGGCCTTGCCAGCAACCCTCACATTCTGGATTTATGTAAGGGAAATCATGTCTGACAAATCTGCTGGTAATCTTTGAGGATTATAGCTAGTGGAGTTGACCGGGGAGACCTGATGGATGTGATTTATTTAGACTTTCAGAAGGCTTTCGACAAGATCTCACACAGCAGATTACTATGTAAATTTAAAACATATGGGATTGTAGGCAATGTCTTGAGATGGATAGAAAGCTGGTTAGCAGATAGGAAACAAACAGTTGGAATTAATCGGTCTCTAGTGATTAGCAGGCAATGACTATTCAGGTCTGTGCTAGGACCCCAAATGTTCACATCATATATTAATGACTTGGACAAGAGAACAATATATACTATCACCAAATTTGAAAATGATATAAAGTTGGGTGGAAGAGTAAGCTGTGAGGAGAATGTCGCGATGCTTCAACGTGATTTGGACAGGCTCAGTGAGTGGATATATGCCTGGTGGATGCAGTATAAAGGGATTAAATGTGAGATTATCCACTTTGGTGCAAAAATAGGAAGACAAATTATTAGTTCAATGGGTGTAAATTGAAAGATGTGGATATTCAGCGAGACCTTGGTGGCCTCATGCATCAGTCACTGAAAGTCATCACAAAGGTCAAGCAGGCAGTAAAGAAGGCAAATGAAATTTATTATTCATAGCGAGAGGATTTGAGTATAGGAATAGGGATGTTTTTACTGCAATTATACAGAGCATTAGTGACGCCATACCTGGAATATTTTGTGCAGTTTTGGTGTTCTTATCTGAGGGAGGGTGTTCTTACTATAAAAGGGGTGATTTCTGGGATGGTAGATCTGTCACATGAAGAGAGACTATGTCAGTTAGGATTATATTCACTGGAATTTAGAAGAATGAGAGGAGATCTCGGAGAAACTTAAAAATTTTAACAGGATTAGACCAAGGTAGATTCAGAAACAATGTTCCCAATTGCTAGAGTCCAGAACTAGAGTTCATTGTTTGAGGATAAAGGATAAACCTTTTAGGACTGAGGTGAGGAGAAATTTCTTCATCCAGAGAGTATGAATCTGTGGAATTCACTACCCCAGAAAGCAGTTGAGGCCAAAATATTGTGTGATTTCTAAAAGGAATTAGATATAGCTTTTGGTACTAAAGAGATCGAGGGATTATGAAGGTAGATGGGATCAGGGTATTGAATTTGTTGATCAGTCATGATTGTAATGAATGGCAGAGCAGGCTCGAAGAATGGAATGACCTACTTCTGCTTCTATTTCCCATGCGTACATATTTCTATCCCAAGAACAAATAATAAAACAAAATCCCAATCAATACAGAATTAGGGTCAGTTTTTTTGTACTGTAAGCATTATACCCATCTGAAGTGTGTTATGTTACAACAAAGGAGGTTGTCATCCTGTTCATGTAATGGGCCCAAATTCTAAAGGTGACAGTCCTTTCTCCAGGCCAGCGCTGCATCAGAGAGTTTCTAAAGCCTGAAGACTCTCACGCAATGGACTTGTTAATGAGTTTAAAGAAGGACTTGTAGCTTACGAAGATAACTAAAGGGTGATGCCATTAGTTCATTTGACGCTTACCACCATGGAAACCATGGTCCTGCTATTCCAATAAAGAGTTCTTTATGATCTAAGCTTTGATTTGACTTTAACTTGTTTGTGCACATTTCCTTTGTCTTCAAATAATTCTTCAGATCAAACTTTTCTATCCCACTGATAATATTGTACATCCTCATACCGCTACAATAATTCCTCTTATTCAAGACAGAAGAATCCAAGTTTCCTAACATTTTCTCATAATTTAGTTCTCTGGCACACAGTTTCACTTGATAACTCTTCTCATCATTGCTGTAGAGCTGCGAAGCTTTTCTTATGCCTCAATGAGTCGAAGTAATTGCAGTGATTATAATGCCTGTTCTATATTGACCTGATAATACAGCTCCATATTTTGTTTACTGTGTTAAAGGTTACTCTACAATCTGTAGAGTACTGATTATACTGTACAGGTTGTATTCTACAATCTAGCAGATTGAGTAACAAACTGATTAGTTTTCTGTTATTCAAAGGTCTCTTTCAGCCTCTAACAAGTTCAATGCCACTCATTTAGTAAATAGCCTACACAACCAAAAATAGATGATTTGGTCATTCATTCTTATATGTTGGACCTTCTATGCACTACTTGGAGATTGCATTTATCTACATATCAACAGCCTAGTGCTAACAGCTACCTTTAACCCCTAATAACTAACAACTACCCCATTCACGCCACTTCCATCCAGTTTATCATGATCACCACATCTAACCAAATTGCATTATGTTTTTGAATGCAGGCAGTTGATATGGATTAGAAACAATATTCAGGCCAGCATCAATAGAAGGTCAGACTATTGTACTTTAGCCAGTCTGGTATCAATCCATTGCTACTTCCTTTCTTTCAGCCAATTCTTTATCCATGCCCAAATTTTACTACCTTACTTACTCATTTTATTGTCTTAAGATGTTATAACAAAATGTCACATAAAACTTGACTAAAGTCCTTAGAAAATTCAGAAATTGTACAGAATAAACTTTCACTTGTGTTATCACCTCCTAATTGTCCACGCTCTTTCTTCTTTCTCTTAGATTTGCCCCTTTTAAAGTTGTATAGCTGGGTCTTGTCAAATGTAATCATGTTTTGGTCGCTGTCACCCAGGGATGTCACTATTTCAATTTCCAGTGTGTTATCCGGGTCATTTATCATTGCACAGTTGGACATTAGTTACTTATTGTATTGTTCCCAAAGCACGAGGTTGGAAAGCAGCCATACATTGTATTTTCCAACTTCGATTCTTAATCATCTAAACCAGAAAGCAACTTACTATAAAGATTACCTACCAGCAATGAAACTGAGACTGCTGCAAAGTAGTTAGACACAACTCAGAGTTAATTCAAACAGCCTCTATGAGCTATTTGGTGGGGATATTGAAAGCAGATTGAGTTTAAATAAACAAGTTTGTCCAATTTAAACAAACCAGAACATAATAAACCTCATGCCAGGTTTGATTTTTTTCAAATCTGCACTCACGTCAATACTTACATTACACTGCTTCAAAATTATAATACTTCCATTGCTTTTGTGTTTAATATAATGCTTACATGAATGCTGATACTATCTACCCAAGTATCAAAATAGATACATATCAGAATAGTAGAGTGAGATATTGACTTAGGCACTGGTAGGTTATAGAGGGAACAAGATAATAGGAGTGATTTTCATATATGATTGATAAATGAGCAGGCATTAGGCATGGTAAACATGCCACTCATTAAAATCAACAGGGGATGAGTGTGATTTTCCCTCTCATCCATCATATAAATGTATTAGGTACAATTCCTGTGGACAATTCACTGTTTAGGAGTAACACGTTGCTTCAAATGGATTTGCTGCAGCAGCTTAAAAGGAAGTACGTTTTTAGTGAGGCACAGATAGAATGAATGTGGAGTAACATGCAACACGAGTTCAGCAGCAACTACAAGTTCTTTCAAATTGAACACAAGGTTACAAGAACTTTTTTTCAAAAGACACAAGATAGTTGTACCCAATAGCAACTGTGAACTCCTTGAAATAGCAATTTAAATGGCTACTTCCAGATTTGTCCTGTGAATGGCTGAGTAACTGCAGTGGTGATGAGGACTGAAATTAACATCAGGATGTAAAGATATCATAAGAGCCCTATTCATGTGCATTGATAAAGTTCCTGAAGATCTGGCTACCAAGGTACATAGAACACAGAACACTGCAGCACAAACAGGCCCTTCAGCCCACAAGTTGAACTGATCATACCCATACCTACTAGGCCATAGAACTATCTGAAACTTGCAATCCCATTTAATCCCATCTACTCATCCAGAAGTCTTTTAAAAGATCCCAGCAAGTTCACCTCCACCACCACTGACAGCAGCCAATTCCATTCACTCACCACCCTCTGAGTCAAAAACTTACCACCAACATTTCCTCTGTACTTGCTCCCCAGCACCTTAAACCTGTGGCCTCTCATAGCCACCATTTCAGCTTTGCGAAATAGCCTCCGAAAATTCACTCTATCTATTCCTCTCAACATTTTATAGACCTCTATCAGGTTGCCTCTTAACCTTTGTCTCTCCAAGGAGAAGAGACCTAGCTCTCTACACCTATCTTCATAAGGCATGAAGATGCCCAATCCAGGCAACATCTTTGTAAATCTCCTCTGCACCCTCTCAGTAGCTTCCACATCCTTCCTGTGGTGATGCGACCAGAACTGCACACAGTACTCCAAGTGGGTCTGACAAGGATCTTATAAAGTTGCAGCATTACCTCCCTACTCCTAAACTCAATCCCTCGATTAATGAAGGTCAGTACACCATACGCCTTCTTGCCCACATCCTCCACCTGCGAGGCCTATTTAAGAGTCCTATGGACCCGGACCCCAAGATCCTTCTGCTCCTCAACACTGCTAAGACTCCTACATGTCTATCTGAAAACTTGATCATAAATGAAACTAATAGAAAGTAGATAGCATTAGCAGCTTGTTTATATCCAAATCATTAACACATAATATTTTGATTGTAAATATGGTAAGTCACTGGACTAGTAGTCCAGATACTTAAGGGTGATATTCTGAGGATCCGGATTCAACTCTCACTACAGTAGATGGCGGAAACTGAATTCAATCAATAAAAAACTGGAACTAAAAGTCTACTGATGACCATGAAACAATTGTCAATCGTTGTAAAAACATGTCTGGTTCACTAATGTCCTTTAAGGAAAGAAATCAGCCATTTTACCTGGTTTGGTCTATATGTGACTCCAGACAATGTGGTTGACTTTTAAATGCCCTCTGAACTGGTCTAACAAGCTACTCAATTGTATCAAACTGCAAGAAAGTCAATAAGGCATGAAATCAGACTGACCATCTGACACCACCATTACTATCCCTGGTTATGTCCTGTCCCACTGGCTGGACAGCCACAGCTGAGGTGGCAGGGATATAATGTATACAATTAGGAGGGAATTACTCTGGGAGCCTTCAAGATCCACTCCAGACCCCATGAAGTTTCATGATATCAGGTCAAACATGGAAAAGGAATCTCCTGCTGATTATCATGTACCGTTCTCCCCCTCAGCTGATGAATCAGTGTTCTACCATGTTGAACACCACTTAGAGGAAGCACTGAAGGTGGCAAGGTGCAGAATGTTCTCTGGGCAGGGGACTTTAAAGGCCATCACCAAGGATGGCTTGGTACTACTACTACTGCACAGCAACCTAGTTGGATGCAAGACTATGGAAGGTGCTGAGGGGAGAAACAAGAGGCAAAAACATACTTGACTTCATTCTCACTAGCCTGCCTGTCACAGAAGCATTTATCCATGATAATATCAGTAGGAGTGACCATTGTATAGTCCTTATCGAGACAAAGTCTCATCTTCACATTTAGAGTACCATCAATTGTGTGTGAGACACAGCCATTAGATTTTGAACAACTCCATGAAGCACTGTGGGCCATCAGCAACAGCAGAATTGTGTAGAACTAGAATCCATAATCTCATGGTATATCCCCCACTCTATCATTACCACCAAGCCAGGGGATCAACCCTAGTTCAATGAACAGTGCTGGAAGGCATGGAAAGAGTAGCACCAGGCACACCTAAAAATAAAGTATTAATCTACTGAACCTACAACACAGGACTAATTGACTACTTGCATGCCAAAATGCACAAGCAGCAAGTGATGAACAGAGCTAAGCCATCCCACAATCAATGGATCAGATTTAAGTACTGAATGTCCTTTCACAACCATGAATGATGGGGGACAAATAAACAGTTTATGGAGGAAGACGCTCCATAAATATCGCCATCTTCAAGAATGGAGGAGTCCAGAGTATCTGTGCAAAAAATCTTTAACCAGAAGTGTCAAGTGGTTGATCCATCTCGTCCTTCTCTGGAGGTCCCCAGTATCACAGACATCAGTCTTCAGCCAATTTAGTTCACTCCACATCATATCAAGGAATGCCAAAAACACTGTATACTGCAAAGACCTGAGAATATTCCAGGAAAAGTACCGAAGACTTGTCTCCATAACTTGCCACACCCCTAGCCAAATTGTTCCAGTACAGCTACTGCACTAGTGTCAACCTGCCAGTGTGGAAAATGTCCTGGCATGTCTCATACACATACAGCAGGACAAATCTAACCTGGCCAATTACTGCCCTACTAATTTCCTCTTGATCATCAGTAAAGAGGTGGAAGGGAGGATCATCCTTTCAAGTAGCATTTGCTTTGCTATAATCTGTTCACTGACGTTGGGCCCCACCAGGATTGCTCAGCTTCTGAGAGCATTACAGCTTTGCTTTAAACATGAATAAAAGAGCCAAGCTGCAGAGATGAGTTGAGAGTGACTGCCCTTGATATCAAGGCAGCATTTGACTCTGTGGGACATCAAGGAGCTCCAGCAAAACTGGGCTCAATGGGAATGGGAGCGAAATGTCTCCACTGGTTGGAGTCGAACATGACACAAAGGAAGATGGCTAAGGTGATTGGAAGTCAATTATCTCAGCTCCAAGTCATCACTGCAAGAGTTTCTTAGGACAGTGTCCTAGGCCCAACCATCTTCAGCAGTTTCATCAATGACCTTCCTTCTGTCATAAGATCAGAAATGGGGATGTTTGCTGATGATTTCACAATGTTCAGCACCATTTGTGCCTCCTCAGGTATTGAAGCAGTCTATGTCCAACTGCTGGATAATATCCAGGCTTGGGCAGACATGTGGAAGTAAAATTCACACCACGCAAGTGCCAGGCAATGAGCATCTACAACAAGAGAGAATCTAACCATTCCCCTTTAATATTCAATATCATTGGGGTTACCATTGACCAGAAATTGAACTGGTTTAGCCATACAAATATAATGGCTAAAAAAGCAGATCAAAGATTAGAAATCTTGCAGTGAGTAACTTTTGACTCCCAAAAGCTGGTATAGTATCTACAAGGCATAATCCAGAAGTGTGATGGAATACCTTTCACTTGCCTGAATGAATGCAGCTCAACAAGAAGCTTGACACCATCGAGGACAAAGCAGTCAGCTTGATTGGCACCTCACCTCAAATATTCATTTCTTCTATCACCGATGCACAGTGACAGCAGTGTATCTTATCAACAAGATGCACTACAGCAATTCACAAACACAACCATTTAGAAGGCCAAGGGCAGCAGACACATATAATCACCACCATTTCAAATTTCCTCTCCAAGCCACTCATCATCCTGACTTGGAAATATATCACTGTTCCAGCAGACTGTGGACTGCAGTGATTCAGAAGGTAGCTCAACACCATCTTCTTAAGAGCAATTAGGGATGGGCAATAAATGCTGACATTGCCAGCAGGACCCACATCCCATGGATGAATAAACAAAATAAAAACTTCCACGGTAAAACCTGACCAGAGCATAACGTCTAACATTGATTTCTATAAAAAGTTGGTTACAAAATTCCAAGCAAAATTTAATTTATCTTTCTAATAGAACAAATATACATATTTTGATATGCTTGGACAGCAGTTACATAAATAAAAGAAAGTTTCAATGTACTATTATTAGGTAAGGTAATTAATTTCAATCATGCCCTTATGATTTGGGCAGTAGTTCTTCACAATGTCAGGGACCTGGTTCGATTTCAGGTTTGGTGAATGCCTGTGTGGAATTTGCACATATTCCCCATATCTGCATGGGGTTCCTCTGGGTGCTGTGGTTTTCTCCCACAATCCAAAGATGTGTAGGTCAGGTGAATTCATGGGGTAAATGTGTGGGATTATTGGAATTGGTTGGAGTGGGGAATTTGGGGTGGGCCTGGATGGGATCTATTTTTGCAAAGTTGGTGCAGAATCAATGGGTCAAATGGCCTCCTTCTGTACTGTAGAAATTCTATGATTTGCTTCAGAAAACAGAATCGGTATTAATATATGGCAAGTGTACATTTTACTTAGTGTTGCTTTCAAGTTTATTCAATTGGTGGCTGGAAATTTTAACTGCATTAAAGAGACAGAAATGGGTATCGTATCATTGCTTAGGAGCAAAGTAACATCAGATTGAATGATGTTATGCTTGTGAAGGATAGCTGCAACTCTTCAAATTTACGTTGTGATGAACAAAATCCAATGCCATTAAGGATCATTTTCATAATTCAATTATTGAATTTCACGGTTGCACATTGCGCACTACAAGACCTTATATAAAATCAGACAAATTAAAAACATTCTATTAAAAGAAATTATATTTGAGAGGCCAGTATTCCTTTCTCTTATAAAATATATAGAGCTCAGAGTATTTCTGGCATCTCATGATTAGATTTGAACATTATTATTCATCTGCTACTCAATAGTAGTTCAGTAGTCTACCAGAAGGATGAAGCTTGGTAAAGGGTACAGAAAAGATTTACCAGGATGTTGCTTGGTATGGAGGCCATTAGCTATGAGGAAAGGTTGAAGAAACTTTGTTTATCCACACTGAAATGACAGACATTGAGGGGCAACCTTATAAAACTCTACAAAATTATGAAGGACATGGACTGAGTAGATAGTCAGAAGTTTTTTCCCAGGGTAGAAAAGTCAATTACTAGCGGGTGTTGGTTTAAGGTGCAAGGAGCAAGGTTTAGAGGAGATGTACAAGGCAAGTTTTTATACAGAAGGCTGATGCCCAGAACTTGCTGGTGGGGGAGCTTTGGAAGCAGATATGATAAAGACTTTTAAGGAGCATCTTGAGAAATACATGAATCAGATTGGAATAGAGGGATATGGTCCCTGGAAGGGACTATGAAAACATGAAGTTTTAGTTCAGACAGCAGCATGGTTGGTGCAGGCTTTGAAGGCCAAGAGGCCTGTTCCTGTGCTGTAATTTTCTTTATTCTTTGTTCTATTCTCACTGATTGTAAAACCTACATTATTAATTATATCACATTTAACATAGGCGAAATATTTCCACTTCTGAACAGCAAAGGATATTAATTTCTTTAAAATTAAACTGGAGTTAATGCTAAACTTGTGAAAGAAAAGAACAAGCTTGTCTAATTGCTTTTCTTTGTTTAAAAACCTGCAGCTATTTTCACATTTATCCAGCTTTGTATAATTAGACAATTTTGTATGTGGCTGAGAAAGCAACATGGATCAAATGTGTCCAGAAGCCAACTGAACTTCCAGTCTTTCATTCTTTGCCTTGAATGATCTAAATGATTTGGAACACAGTTTACGATGGTTGTGAGAAATTGAAGTGCATCCACTTTTTGAACAGAAGTGGATACACAGGGTAGACTGTGGCGTTGTGGTGAAATTACTGGATAAGTAATAGGTTTATCTCCTACCTTGGCAACTCACAGAGTTTAACCCTGGAATTATAAAGTTAGTCTCTGTAATGGTGATCATAAAACTGTCATAGGATGTTTTAAAAACTCTTCTGTTTAACTAATGCCCTTCAGGTAGGGAAATATATCATCCTTACCTCATCCTGATCTCATCGACATGTGACTCTAGATTACAGCAACCTGGTAGACTGTGAAAATGTAGAAGGCACTCAGTTCAAGGGCAATTAGGGATGAGCAACAAATGCTGGCCTTGCCAATGATGCCCACTTCTAAAAGACAGGATTATGCCAAAAGTAAAATACAGCAAATGCAGGAAAAATAAAAGGAGAAATGTTAGAAATTCTCAGCAAACCTGACAGCATCTGTGGAGAAACAAAAACACTGTTCCAATTTCAAGACAATGACCTTTTCTCTGAATTGGGAAAAGTTAAAGATGTATCAATTGTGAAAAAAAGTACAAAGACGGGGATAGAGGAAAGATGATATGTGGAAGACAGGAGAGATTAAATGATATGAAGGATGGAAGCCTAAAGGAATAACAATGAACAAGAAAATAAAACAAAAGAGGAGTTGTAATTGGGAAGTGCAGAGCCATTACCAGTATCTGCTGTCTGGAAAACTGGGAGCAATGGTTGTAACGTTAAAATTTTTAAACTCAATGTTTTATCTCGAAGGGTATAATGTACTGATTGAAAGTTAAGGTATTATCCTTTAGCTTCTATTAATTTTTGTTGAAACATATGAGGTAAGTCACTGACTGGGAGTAGGATGCAGACCAAGTAAGGGTGTTCAGCAAAGTGATCACCTGATCTTCATATGACCTCCTCAACATCGATAGGACTGTATCGTGAGCAGAATACGCAGCATACCTCATTGAAAGAAGTACAAGTTCATTGTTACATCAACTGTAAAGTTTGAATTCCTGAATGATGGGAAAAGGTGAGGTGTAAAGGCAGATGTTGCACCATGCGTGGGAAGTTGCAGTGAGTATGTTAGGGTCTTGAGTTTGACGGCATCAAATAGTTTTAAAACTCAGTCTACGAGCCTTTATTAATTACTGATTTATGTGCATCATGAAAATGCATTACAACAGTCATGTGTGGCTCAGAATAAAGACTGGGACCTGTTAAGGAATATATCAAGTCCAAGCACATTCCACATTACTTAGAGCTGGAATTAATGGTAAATCTAATTATAGAGCAAGCCATCAACACACCTGTATGAAAAGAATATAGAAATTTTCCAGTTTGCAACTGACACCCCGCTACCCACCACCCCTTTCCCCCCACCACATCCCCACCCAATTTTAATAATTGCATCCAGAAACTCAGCAGTAAGGTATTCACATTTTAACCAGGTGGAATAATGGATTGAAACTGCTTGCCATCCAACTTTACCTGAAATCATGTAGTGAGTTAAGATCAAGTACTTGTTGAACTGCCTGAAATAATACACTTGGTACATTAAACATACTGTCACAATGATTGAAGCTTTGGGTAAAAGCAAATGGTTAGTGCTGTTTTCCCCAGAAACTGTCATAGAGTTAACAATTTATACAAGTGCCAAGTTACTTTCCTATACATTTGTTAACAACATGCCCTGCAGTATTTTGTATTGTCAACCTAACACTATGCAAAATATTTGTGTGTAGAATTTTTACACACAAAAAAATGTAAGGGGAATAGTCAAATGTAAAATGGGCTCCCAATGCCACATTTTTCAAGAAAATTGAAAAAGAGAACTGGAAGTAGTACTCAACCTTAATGATAGCTACTGGTTATCCACCTACAGCAAAGGTTTAATCAAAATCTCCGTATAAATAGTAACAAAACTATATTTGTACTTCTGCTCTGAAATTTGTTAATGCATTTTCATTCTTTCAGGAAAGAGATGGCCAATCTGGCTTTGGCGGTCCTGGAAGAGGACGGGGCAGAGATCGTAGTGATTGGAACACGGGACCTCCAGGTGGCTTGCAGGAAATAACATATACAATACCCGCTGATAAATGTGGCTTAGTTATTAGAAGAGGTATGATGATCTGACAGTGTGTAATTGCGATGAACTTCGACAATTGCAAACTTCACGTCACACTTGTAATTACTATATAACAATAGAAAAAATACAACTTTGAATGAAAATCTGAAATGGCGTAGCAGAGGCTTTTAATGAGGATCAACTTTTTAGTTGTGTAGTGTCCTTGTTTTTAAAAAAAAGGCACAGATCTCGAAGGTTAAACCACGTGACGAGTTTTATTGAAAGGTTGTTAGTTCTGTTCTCACTGGAGTGATGGAGATTGAGGGGAGACCTGATAGAAGTTTACAAGATTATGAGAGGTATGGAAAGTGTGGATAGTCAGAAGCTTTTTCTCAGGGTGGGAGAGTCAATTACTAGGGGGCAATAGGTTTAAGATGCAAAAGGCAAGGTTTAAAGGAGATGTACAAGGCAGATTTTTTTACACAGAGTGGTAGATGCTTGGACCTCATTGCGGGGGAGGTAGTGTCTTTTAAAGTACATGAATGAGATGGGAATAGAGGGATATGGTCCCCGGAAGGCTGGAGGGTTTTATTTAAGTCAGGCAGCATTGTTGGTACTGGTTTGGAGGGCCAAAGGGCCTGTTCCTGTGCTGTAATTTTCTTTGTCTTTATTCAGCAGTAGAGGCCATTAAGGACAACCTACTTTGAGATGCTATATCTGCGAAAAAGAACATTCCTAGTTCTGTCTGGAAGACATCATTAATAGTATTTTCACCTTGAACACATGTGATGTAACCAATGACCCACTGTTATTAATCGTGCACAGCACTAAATGCTTTGTCACTAATCAAATTTGAAACATTTGCATGATTTAAAGGATAGAAGTTACTCTAAATGATATTTTAATGAACTAGTTAACATTGTGGGTCAAAGTTCTCTGCTAGTTATTTCAGTAAACTCATTATGCATTTAAATAAATAAAAAGGTCTAATAAAGTGCCAAACTGGACTTCAGCTGTAATGTATTAAACAATTTGTTAAACATGGTCCACAAGGGCATTCCCACCCTCAGAAAATATTAACTGATCAAAATAAAATTTACATTCTGCCTGCAAGCTGGTGGTTGCAGCAAGATGAAACTTGCGGCCTATTATTGCATTTTTCTGATTAAATGTTCCTGTAGATAAGATCAGAACAGAAATTAAACATATGTTTTACTTATTAGACCTGGTTGTCCTGTACTGCTGCCAGTGTTCGATGCACCGGAATACCAGCAAGAGGACATTCAAACATTTTGCCCTGAAAACTATCACACGCAGGTACAGGTGTAAAAAACATTGACCAAAACGTATATCCATCATGCCATTTTTTTCAATAGAACTTGTCTCACTCCTCTATGTTTTACTTAGATCTAATTTAGAGGCTTTCTAGTTACAGAACATGTTACAGTCATTCCAGCATTCCCCCCCCACCCCCTCCGCCTCCCCATCCCCATTCAGCTTAGCATTTGGATAGTTTTATTTCAGCTCATTTTAAATAAATGAATGTAGAGCTTGAGTGATTTTCTTTGGTTTACTTGTAGGATCAAAATGTTATGACAGGCTACGATTAGAATAATGAGGAATGCATATTGGAATAATGGACTGATTTTCTCTCAATTATCTATAGGGCCAAGGAAGGGGTGCAGAATCTTATTATCATGGACATCTTAACTTGGAATGAGAGAGCTTAAAGCACTGAATATCTTTTTTTCTAATCCATATTTCATTATGCACTGACGTACTTTTAAAGGATCAATAGGAATCCTGACTAAGAATAGCATAAATTCATCAATTATGGGCCCTGGGATTAGTTCCCGCAAAGTGCGTACCAACACCTAAATGTATTCCACAAAGGCAACCTATGAGATAATAATAAAGTGCCTAAAGCAATACGTTCACAAACTCCTAACAAGAAAAGACATGAAGTGTGGTTTTCCAACTTCAGATTCCTGTGGGGTGCCTTGCCTGCCAGCAGTACATATCCACTCAGGCATGCACTCGCAATCATTTCCATCTCTATTTTAATCTGTTATAGATATAAAATAATGAGGAAAGCATGTCTAAATTCCCAATATTCACTTTTACTGGAAGAGGTTCTCTGCTCAGAGTGCACTTGTATGAAGTGACCCTTATAGTGGCTGGAAAGGAGCATCGCACTTTTAGGTGTTGAAATTTTCCAGTTGCACTGTGTTAATCATTACAGCTCATCAGTTGTCTGCCTAAATTATTTAGGCTGCATCCTGAACCAAAATATAACGAAACTATCGATAAAGAAAATACCAAACATGGAAAAATAATTGGTAACTTGAAAATGGTAAAAGATTCTGACAGGGCCACTTAGCTCCTGACTCAGTACAGCCTTAGGTCAAATATGGAGCTGAATTCCAGAGGTATGCTGAGAGTGACAGTGCTTGACATCAAGGCTGCATTTGACCAAGTATGACATCAAGGAGTCCGAGCAGGTTAGATTGATTGGCCATGCTAAACTGACCTATTAGCAGGGCATATAAGTGGGGTTACGGAAATATGGTCTGGGCGTGATTGTGGTCGATGCAGACTCGATGGGCCAAATGGCCTCCTGCACCATAGGGATTCTATGATTGTCACAGAGGTTAGTTGGTGGCAAACTCTGGCTATTAATATAAACAAAAAAAAACAGCAAATGCCACACTACACAAGGATTTTTTAAAACAAAATAAGAAACCATCAAAGGTAGCTATCTTTAAAAGTTTTGGGCCGTTCTAAAGATTCCATCTGCAGGCCTGCACAACATTTACTTTCTGCCAGTTAATTTTCATGGGCATTCTGGGGACATACGCCTGGAAGACAAAAAATGGCATTGTTTTTTTCTTCATAAAGGCTACTGGAGATTGAGTTAGGAATTTTAATTGATATCCTTTTCTCCTAAAAAATAGCCTTAGTGCCAACACCTTAATTAATTTGTCATCTGTCATAACAGATGAATTTTTTTCTTCATTCTTTCATGAGATGTGGGTATTGCTAGCAAGACCAACATTAGTTGCCGATCCTAAATTTCAGTTAAGAATCAAACACATTGCTGAGGATCTGGAGTCACATGTACAGATTTCTCTTCCTCAAGGACATCAGTGAGCTAGATGCATTTTTGCAACAATTGATAACAATTTCATGATCATCATTAGATTTTGAGTTCCAGATGTTTAAAATTAAATTCAAATTTCACATAGTGAGATTTGAATCCAGAACTCTAGAGCATTGTTGTGGGCCTCTGGAATATTAGACAAAAATACGCCACCATATTTAGTGTGATAATAGCATTTTTCTTAAAGGATACAGAATTAGGATTTTAAACTAACAATATTGTTTCAAGAGTTTTAAAACTAGGACAGAATATTGCTAAATATTAGAAATTGAAAGTGCTACTTTTACTTTACTGAAGCTCTATTTAGGATGTCACAAAATTTTTGTAGGTCGGATCTTCAAACTCTATGCCAGTGTTGGGAAATAGATATGGCTTTAAGCAAATTATATTTGTACTTATGTGTAATAGGCATACCCAATTGCATTAAGTTAGGATTAATTTGTATTTCTGTATTTGTGTGTTAAGAAAGGGTTAAGAAGTTCTGTTTTGTTTCACTTTAAACTTTGTCTGCATTGTAATGAAGTTTTATGACCCTAAAACAAACACAGGGAATTTAAAAAAAGTGGTCTGTTGCCTGGCAACTGAGAGGCTACAGGAGAACAGAAAGCAATTAGAATACAGTTGGAACAAAGTAACCCAGAAGCAAACTGCTTTTCACAGAAACAACAGGAATGGGGATAAAGAGAAGCTGTAGGCCCCATACTAAAGAATAGAAAATACTAGAAACCAGGAAATGAAACAGAAGAGAGTTCTAGGAAGACAATGAAATCAAGCAACAAGGATATGAGTCAAAAAGGGAAAACTGTAAAAAGCAACTGGAAAGCAATGTGGGCTTATGAGAAGCCAGAGATCCAAGGAGACTCAATGTTTGTTGATTCCTTACTGTTGTCTGTGAAGCAGCGGCTGTCTGTTGCCATGGCTGGGTATTTGAGAGAAAGTGTGCAAGGTGAAGCTTGAATGTTCCTGGTGTATGGAGGAGGGACATCACAAAGGACAGTTTGAAACCCTGAAGGGGAAGACATCTGGGAGAAAGCTTGATTTGGGGGAAGATTCAAGGCATGTTCTTCAAGAGCAGAGATTGGAAACCTTTGTTGAAGGATAGAATTCAAGTGACAGTGATTGATCCTCAAGCCTCTGGGGGAACCAATTTTTAGTATATTGTAAAACATTGTTTTATGTGGCATCAGTCACTTGGTTTCAGACTGTGGTGTGTCTGACCACAGTTCACCATTGATTTACATAGATTGTATTTACTGAGAACATAAAAGTGCAAGTTTGATTTTATATATCTGTTCTCCTTATGAATCTGTAATTATCTGCAAAGGTATAAGTGGGGGTGAAAGAATAGTGCATTATAGTTCACTCTTTCTTGTTTAATAAATGTTTTATTATTTTGTGAAACATTCATCAACTGACTCCTCTGAATCTGTTCAGTAGCCAACCTCCATATATCTAAACAAAAATTAAAAGTTAGGATCTATCAAATCTGGTTCAACCCTGGAAGCTGACTGAGCTAGTAGTAACACATACTTGGGTTGTAACATTAGGAACATTAAGGTTCACTCCTGTAATTTTTCCCAAATTGCATGTCAGGTCCTAAACTGAGAACAGATGCTTTCCTTCAGGGAGAGAAGAAGGCTTCAAGGATCAATATCCTTTGGCAATTCCAAAGCACTCTTTAATGGGGTTGCCTGAGTGTGGCATTAAGATCAGGAAAGAAATGTGGAGTGGATAAATGTCAGGCAATAATTAATATCAAACTTACATTTTTCTATAAGTGAAAGTTGATCTTCTTGTGGACATTGGTTCTTTTACTCTTGCATTAGTATAATGCCTGTATTTGAAAACTGTGATTTGGGCAGGAAAATAAAGAATTTGCTTGTTTTAAACCAATTCAAGTAACTACTCCATTTTGACATCTTAATGGAGAATAGATTCAATAAACCGCTTTATTTTGGCAAATGTTATTGAAAGCAGCAAAGGTAACTGAAGGAGCTGAGCTTTAGAGATGTTTAGCATTTGATTAATCCAGGTAAGTTCAAATCATGCCAGGCTTTTCAAATGACTTAGGATCTGTTTTCATATCTGATTGCGATTCAGCATCTTGGCAAAGATGGTCCTAGCTGCTTTCCCTGGCAGATTGGTTGGTGTAGATCCGCATTTATTAATGAGGAATGTTTGCCCTAAAGGAAGTGACCCAACACAGCAAGTCATTAGATAAAATGCAATAGTTCAATGGATTTGCCTCAAGGCAGAGACAAAGATGGTAGCACTCTTATGAATTCTGAAATTCAGATGCTGTTAGTAGATGAGTTAATACAGCAAGAAGCTACCTGCAACCAAACAATCATTTTAATACAAACCACAGCTCTTGAAAGTATAAATCTAGGAGCTGAAAATACATGAAAACAGTTGGTAACAGGCAGGTTTCCTAATTATATTCTAATATAAGATTTGCTCTGCACACAAATGTGGGGCTACAAAACTTTAAAGAGGAAGGATTGTAGCTTTGGATAAAGTTTTAGCAAAAGGCAACACAAAGCAAATCTATACAAAATATAATGGAAAAAAATAAATGGTTAAATAGTTACAGACAGAAGAATTAGCTATTGAAAGCATTGCTTAGAGGAGACTGTCACCTTTCAATAAGCAGCTCTGCTAATGTAACATAGGGACAAACAACAGGGCACAGAAAGCTGGACTGAATTTTGATGTAGAAATGTGGAAACATTCTAGGGATGGGGACGGTGTTGAAACTGACAAAACAGATATTGCACTGGGAAGCCAATTTCAAATCGCCATTTTCAAACATGCATTTGACTCTCATACATTCAACTGCCTAAACAGAACTTTAAGTCAGAAGCAGCTTTGTACAAAGGAAAGGTTATTTTCTTCACTTTGGAGGTTTGCTGTAACAGGCAAAGTACTGCATTGTTTATACTGTCTGAGATTGGACCTTTAGTGAGGTATATATCTCCTTAAAAGTCATTCATTGCATCCCTAACTTTTAATCTATCTTCCAGTCCACTTCATTCCTCTTGTTATTGCCTCAGGTTAAAACATGAACCTCATACTTTACCCCTTCATACTGAACATGAAACTCTATCATTATATGATCACTAACACCTACAAATTCCTTTACCAGAAGATTATTGATTAAGCCCGTCACACATTACCAGATCTAGAATATACTGCTCCCTGTTTGTATCTAGAATATACTATTCTAAGAAATGGTACTGCATACACTCTATGAACTCATTTCCCAGGCTACCTTTGCCAATCGAATTTATCCAATCTACAAGTAGATTAAAGACCCCCTTGATTATTATGGTACCTTTCTGACATGCCCGATTTATTTCCTCTGTATGCTTCAGTGCAACTTATGTTAAAGGACCTATAAAATATTCTCACAAATGACCACTTACTTTTCCTATACATAGCAAACTTATTTTATGCTTTGCTGTTTCAAGTGGGGTATCTCTGTCCCAAAACTGGTGCTAATGTCCTGAGAATTTGATGTCCTTCCTCTTGTAAAATGTCAATGATCCTCCCCATCTTTGACTCTGGCTAGTGATTGATATGATTTGAATTTATTTATTATTGTCACATATACTGGGATACAGTGAAAAATATTGTTTCTTGAACGCTATACAGACAAAATATATCATTCATAGAGTACATTGGAGAAAAGGAAAGGAGAAGATGCAGAATATAGTCTTACAGTTATAGCAGGGTGTAAATAGAACATTATTGGACATTTTAAAATAGACTACAGTTTTAAAAGCACGGAACGAGAGTGAAATATAAAATGAGAGTGTATGCTGGAGACAGCTTGCAAGAAGTCATCATGCTCCAGTACATCTTTTCTGAAGCCACTGTCGGGGATTACAAACTTTTAATTCCTCCCCAATACCTGAAAATAGACTATTAGACCTCAATACCTAACCTTTTTCATTTGCTGGTACCAAGTTCTGGTGTCCCTTACCCTGGCATTAGGGAATACGCCAGGTATGACTCCAGATCACAGTTATAGAAATGCCTGTGTGTATCCATAACTATGAACTCTGCTCTACATTGTTCCTTCCAGTGCGGTTCATTGCCCATTCTTGCCATGGTTTAAGTTGCAGCTTTTAAAGATGTCTTCACTCCCAGCAATCACCAGTGCTGAATATTGATTTGAGAGTGATACGCTCAAGACTCCTGTGCATCCTGTCTTTTTCTACATGTCACCCATCTACTGTCATTTACTTTGCCAGGAGGTGACACTTTTTGACACAGATGATCTAAGGAAACTCTCATCCTCTCCTGAATATCCACAATGACTCCAGTTGCCTTCAAGTTCAGAAATCCTGGACAGAATTTTCTGATTTTTCTTTTGTCAAAGTGTCAACTCAGGTGGAGAAAATGGAGGCTAGCCTGTCAATTGCATGGCATTGCTGGGTTTTCTTCCCGTATATTTAAACTCACTGACAAAAGAAAGTGAAGAGGCAGCTCCCATGACACCATGATAACTGCGTGGGCTCAGAATGAGCTCACACCGCCAACAACATAGATTTTGAATTATTTTTTAAATTAAAATAGATACACTCTCTGCCCCATGCAACTCACTCTTATAATGGAACAACCCAGGAATTGGTCCATAGGACTTCCCCATGTGCCAGGGGTCAAAGCCAAGGGGCAGTGCCAAGAACCAGCCCTCAGGTGTGACCTTCTAACCTGGAGACTGCACTTACAACGCACCTACAGTGTGTTTGTTTCTCAAGTGTACATCGTGGAGACCTATCGTGATTCATGTCAGCATCTCTGTATGCCAACGTGAATGACAATTAAATATGGGGAACTGTCAGGTATAAAGACCTAGTAATGATAACTAAATTCATGGAAATGGGGACCTCAAATTTTAAAGTCGGGATTCCCATTATGTTATTGGCAGGTTTTGAGAACAATCAATCAGGAAAATTCTGCCACACAAAAGCCATGCTATTCTCTAACTCCTCTGCAATTCCCAACCCCAAAAATGGGAGCAGGTAGAACTAATAGAATCCCTACAGTCCAGAAGAAGACCATTTGGCCCATTGAGACTGCATGGCAATAATCCCAAACAAGCCTTATTGCTCTAATCCTACATATCCACCTTGCCAATTCTTCTGTCACCAAGGGGCAATTTAGCTTGGCCAATCAATCAAACCTGCACATCTTTGGAGTGTGAGATGAACTCCACACATAGTCACCAAGATCAGAATTGAACCCGAGTCCCTGGTGCTGTGAGGCAGCAGTGCTAACCGCTGTGCCATCATGCTGCTACTTATGCTTAGAGGATTTAATTCTGCCCCAAGAGGCAAGTGTGGAGCCAGGAGAAACCACTTATATGGGCAGGAATATTTGAGATAAAGATCCCATTGTTTTCCTGACTTTTCCCAATTAAGTCCAATTAAGTGGCTCAATTGGCCACTTAAGGATCTCATTCAGAATTCAACTAGTAGCAAGTAGAAACAACATTATGGTGCAGTCCACGTGGTAAACCCAGCTGGCTGCACCTCCAACTTGGTGGAAGCGATCTCCTCTGCTTGGTCAGTCATGGAGGCTTGAATGTTCATGGATGAATATCCCACTTGTTCTTAAAACTAAATATTCTTCCAACCAATACCAGCCACCTGCTTATCAAGTCCTTCTTCTTGAGCCCAGGGAGCCTGCTGTACCTACCTCTCTTCCAGTATTTCAGTGACAAACCAGCCTGTACCAATGGCAGCCACCATCCGCAGGCCTGCTGCTGTTACTGGAAAGATGCTGGTCTCAGATTGATTGGCAGATCTCGGAGATGGAGTATTTGTCCTGGCCGTGGTGATGATCCAATGATTGGCACTAAATCAGGACAGGGGCATGGAATGATCCCAGTGGGGTTCTCTTTGGCTCTCCGCTAGTGAACAGGTCCACCATCGAGGGACGGTAAATTCCATTTGATGTTTCTGCTGCTGTAAGTATCAATCTAGGCTAATCTATTGTGCAGCCTCAACTGTGGTCATCAGAAAACACCCTACGCCAGCCATTCCTACACTAGCAAGTACAATCCCAGCTGTACTCCATGCACAAAGATCAAGTCAGTTGCAGGAGGGAACATATGGTGAAGCATGAAGTACACATGAGAATAAGTTAGCACAGCAGTCAAAAATCTGTCTCAAGGCTTCTTCAACTACTGAGCAGTAATTGGACTTTGTAGAACCTGTCAAAAAATGTGCTGTTTTGCATTAAAAGAACCTACAACAATTACAAGAATACTTGCATGAACTTGGATCCCTGTTCACTCCAGCTTGAATCTGGTTAACAGTTGAGCTCTCAATTAAAATAATGAGCTTCCCATTGATAGTGACCAGATATATATACATATATATAACTTAATTCCACTGAGATGGACTGTCCTCACAAGCCTGAAGTCAGGTCAGTAAAAATGATGGTGGTGAGAATGCAGCATGCTTTTTCCCCTGGCTATTTTACCCATCTGTACTCATTTCATTTTTCCCAGTGCAGAGGCAGCATGGTTTTATAATCAGTTTTATTATGCCAATTGAAGAGCTAACTTACTGCCAGAAAATAGAGATAGGGCAGAATTTACTCTACAACCCACTGTGTGTTTTATGGTGGTGGAAGTCAGCCCACTGACTGAGTGGTAGTAGGATCTTCCAGTCCTGCTATTGTCAACAGAATTTCCATTGAATGCACCCCTTGCTACTGTAAAAAACCTGTGGCGAGGATGCGCTATCAGCAGGACCAGAAGATCTTGCCAGTGTGAACGCCAGAATTATCTGGCCAGTTTCAGCAATCCCACAGAACCATAGAACAATACGGCACAGAAACAGACCTTTTGGCCCTTCTTGGCTGTGCCAAATTATTTTTCTGCCTAGTCCCACTGCATCTGGATCATATCCTTCCACACCCCTCTCATCCAAGTACCTGTCCAAGTTTTTCTTAAATGTTAAAAGTGAGCCTGTGTTTACCACTTCATCTGGTACTTGCCTGATGAAGACACGGGAGTGTTGAAAGCTCGCTATTTTACTATCAAATAAATCGGTTGGATTAATAATTGGTGTTGCTAAATTCTTACTGAGTTCTTACCACTCCAATCCAACGCCGGCATCTTTACATCATACCACTTCATCTAGCAGCTTATTACACACTCCCACCATTCTCTGTGTGAAGAACCTCCCCCCTAATATTCCCCTTAAACTTTTCCCCCTTCACCCTTAAGCCATGTCCTCTTGTTTTCTTCTCCTCTAGCCTCAGTGGAAAAAGCCTGCTTGCATTCATTCCATCTATATCCATCATAATTTTATACACCGCTATCAAATCAATCAGATTCATATTTATATTGGGGGTATTAGAAATAATATATAAATTTGAGATTAATTTGTGTGCTAAGAAAGAGTTAAAACTTCAGCTAGTTTCATATTAAACAATGGTGCCTGCATGTACAAAGATTTTAGTTTCACTCTAAACTTTGCCTGCATTAAAATTATGTGTTTATGAAGTAAATGCAATTACAAAGGTAAAAAAAACACTAAGCTGCTGCTTAGCAACCAGAGTCCCACACTGAAACGTGGAAGCATTTGAGTTCAGTTGGAGCCAGGTAACTGAGAAGAAAGCAGCTCTCACAGAAGCTGTCAGCACAGATCTACAGTAAAATAACAGAGCCAAAGAAAATTCCTAAAGCTAAGAACAGACAATTCCTGAAACTAAGAAATGAAAAGGAAAGTCCCCGGAAGACTGTAGTCAAATGGACAAAGAAAAGGAATCTGACAAATGTACAGTTCATTTAAGTTTTTAATAATGGGCAGAAAGAGGCTCCCAGTTAAAAATGGAGCTGCAAGGTGCAGACCTGAAGAAGTAAACTAGCAAGAAGCCAGCCATCCAAAGTAACCTTAAGGTTGGTGACACCTTAATACACCTGTGAAACAGTGGTGAGCTGTTGGCATGGCTGGGTACCTGAGAATTTGTATGGAAGTTTGAATGCATGTAGTGTTCCAAAGCAGAGGAATATTGAAAGGAGGGGGAGAAAGCCTGAATGTGGATCCTTGGTGAAGGCATCCAAAAGGAAGTGTAGTTTGGGAGAAAATTCCAAGTGTGTTCTTCAAGAACGGAGTTTGGAGACCCTTGTATGAAAACAGGAGTTCCAGTGAGACCAGTTGGCTCCCAGTATGATAAGCATCTGGGAGGGAATTGATGAGGAATCTACAAAAGTTGTTTGGGCCTCATTTGGTCATCTATCACTTAGTCTCAGAGCCCATTTTCATGCACAAAACCTTGGTAATGTTGGGCGTGAGGTGAGTTGCATGATCTGTGCCCATCTCTACGCCCACTCCCCCTTTACCAAGGCCCGAAAGTGGTCACGAATGGGACCACGACCAAAACAGGCGTGACAGCCATTTTGGGCTATATCCCAATCTTACCGACACTTCCCCCTTTACCACTGCGTTCACGCATCCAGAATCGGCACGAAACAGCCATGCTTCACAGAAGTTCGATTAGGGCACTCCAGTTAGTGAGGAGGTAAGTGTTGAGAATCCGATGACTTTCTGCTTGAGAGCGGTGAAGGAGGGAAGCGAACGGGTGGTCCATTGCCGCTCCGCCTGAGATCAGTGAGACACAAGGTGGGACCTGTTGTCACACTACCTGAGATCAGTGAAGGGGAAGGGGGAAGGGCCTGCAATCTGTCTGGCTGGTGGGGGTAGGGATGAGGGGGATATGGGATCAGTAATATTGGGGGGGTGTGTGGGACAACGTCTGTGAAGGCTAGCAGGAG
This sequence comes from Sphyrna mokarran, assembly GCA_024679065.1. Taxonomy (NCBI): domain Eukaryota; kingdom Metazoa; phylum Chordata; class Chondrichthyes; order Carcharhiniformes; family Carcharhinidae; genus Sphyrna; species Sphyrna mokarran. Next base: position 99,274,719 of record JAGIQG010000001.1, on the reverse strand, counting down.
GCATTATACGGCCTGGGAGCGATGTGGCAGGGCAGCCACATTCTATCATTTTTTTTACATGTGCATTTGAAGGTACCAATCGGAGCTACAGCGTTCAGATGCGTTAAATCCCGCCAAGAAGCTTGTGCAGTGCAATTCGGAATTGCTGATATTTTTGCAGGCAGAATGCATTTGGAGCACCTGAGAACAGTCTAAAAGTCAGACCTGAAACACTCACAGTTTCAAGTCTGCTCGGCACTTAGAATCAAAAAGTTAAAATAGAGTCCTCAGAGTACAGTGTGTATGACCACAGTTCATCTATTGGTTTGTATGAACTGTGTACTCATTGAGAACATTAAAATATAAGATATATTTTGTAACTTTTGTAATCCTTATAAATCAGTATAAACCTTGCATAGGTATATCTGGGGATGAGGGAACTTTTCTTGTTTAATAAATGCTTTATTCTTTTGTTGATCTCTGTTCATCCATGTCTCAAAGCAAAAAATGCAAGCTATGATCTACTGAGCTGAAGTTCTGCTCGATAATAACACTATTTGGGACCATAACATTACATAGATTCATGTGAAGAAACTCAGCTTTAGCTTAATACACAATCTTAGATATATAGAGCAACACTGTGCAAGGACAGAGCTGTTATAGAGTCAATCAAACTTAGAAAACCTATTACACGTAGTCTAACACAATCGATAAGATAAAATTTATGTTCTTTCAAGAAATGGGAGGAAAATCCAACTGGGCCAGCTGATCTTCATATCTAAATTCCTCATATACATACTCAGGGTGAATTTTTACTGTAAGCACTGGGTGGAAAATGATCATTTAATTTCCATTGAGGAAATGCTAATGGAATGGCATATCTGTTGCTGCTCTTTTGCTGCCCAGCAATAATGGTAAAAATAGACCCCCAGGCCTGAACATTTCTGTACCAGTGCACGATTTCATGAAACCTGCACTGTTTCTTTAAAAAGTATTATTAATATAATGTAAGAATTAAAGAAAATTTGAAATTAGCATTGATGGAATAAAAGCACCACATGGAATATTCTGAGCAGCTGCAACAAAATGCTTCAGTTCAGTTATAGTGCAAGTTAAAACCATAGTAAGTATCCATCTACTCTATCCAACTGCACAAAAACAGGCTCACAACAACTAATTTCCTAGACTATTAGATGCATTCCTGATACTAGTACTGGGTGTATATAAAAGCCTATTGGTCACAGCTTACGGTGGCACAGTAGCATAATGGTTCACAGCTCCAGGGACTTGGGTTTGATTCCTGGCTTGAGTCACTATCTGTGTGGAGTTTGCACATTCTCCTTGCATCTGCGTGGGTTTTTTCCAGGTGCTCCAGTTTCCTTCCACAGTCCAATGATATGCGTGTTAGGTTGATTGGCCATGCTAAAAATTGCCCCTTAGAGTCCTAAGATGTCTAAGTTAGAGGGCTTAATGGGTGAATATGTAGAGATATGGAGGTAGGGCCTGGGTGGCATTGTGGATCGATGGGCTAAATGGCCTCCTTCTGCACTGAGGGGTTTCTACAATTTCTATGATTATCCTGCAGTTTGGAAGATAAGTCAGTGACGGCCTCCCTTGAAAGTCATTAACAAGTGTTTGGACATCTGCAGACAGATGAGGCCTGGCTGTTATGCTTTCTTCCATGAATAAACCTTTCTTTTTATGGCAGAATATTGTCACTCCTCAGTTCTCTGAATTGTCCATTCATAAGCTGGCAATCTTGATGCTCCCAGTTGCTGCTGTGGAGCTACTGGTGCTGATCCACCCTCCCTCTGCACGAATATTCCTCCTCACAGGGTCCAGAAAGACCAGATGGTTCAGCAACATCCACAGTGTTTTTGAATACTTCGCTCGCAGATTAGCCAGAACCCAATACATACTTACTGGTCTCTTGCCCTCAGCTAACAATAGCATCTGCTCCACACTCCTTCCCATTGAGCCAACAAAGGGCTGGCTTCCAGAGACCTGGCATTGTTGTTGCCAAAGTGAACTGGTTGGAGTTTTGAGGGCTCATGGTTCCCATGTAGCATTTGTCAAATGTAAAATGTCTCATAAAATTACATTCAGTTACAAGCAATTTTTTTAAAAAATGCATTCACAGGATATGAGCAGGCTGGGCCAGCATTTATTGCCTGCTACAAATTGGCCTCACTTCAGAGGGCATTTGAGATCAACCACAGTGCTGTGGTTCTGGAATTAAGGGTAGGCTAGACCAGGTAAAGATGACAGATTTCCTTCCTAAAAGACATCATATGGCAATTAACAATGATTTCATGGTTACTAACAGATTTTTAATTCCATTTTTTAATGTATTTCAAATTTCACTCTCTGCATTGGTGGGATTTGAACTTGGGTCACCAAATCTTACCCTGGATCCTCACATTACAGTCTACTGACAATACCACTACACTACCACCTCCACTTTTAAGAAGTTAAATTGATGTTCCATCAGGTCATAGCGGTAAGTTAAACTTTCATCTTACTTCTCACTCATAAAATACAAATCAGTGTCATGATGTCAGGATTCTGGGCCAGTGGGCCCTCTCTGCCTCCCAGCCTGCTCGTTCAATTTCTGTAAAGCTCGGCCCTTGAAATGCATACATATATTTTTGTGTGCATAATAAAATGCCGAACCATCATTATTTCTGCCAGAAATCATATCCCACAAAACAATCCATCATCCATATATAAATAAAGATTGGTTTTGCATAGAAGTAAAACATAGCAAGCTCCATTTACGTCAGACAGTTTTGAAATGAAAGCTACAAATTACAACAGTAAAGTTGAAAGTCTGTTGAAAAGATGTGTTTGGGATAAATAGATTATTGAACGGCGTGTAACAATTGAAGTGAAGTACTGGTCTGGCTCGCAGTTTTAAAACAAAAATGTCTGATGAAGCAATTCTTGGCCGTCAGCTCTGTATAAAAATCTTGCACAACCACCGAAATTATTGTCCACTAGGAATCAGCTATTTGACTTAAACATCAAGGATGTCACTGGGGTTTCTCTCTATCTAGCTTTCTGCCTCTCTGACAGCTGGGTTCATCACTCTATGAGCCCAGTATCCTGTAAACCTTCAAATTCCCAGTCCTAAGAGGATTGTCGTATGAACTGTGAGGTCAGAGTGTCTACTTGACAAAAAAAAACTGCTTTGTTCTTTCATACCGAGGTGGATTCAGATTTCCAACAACCAGAGAGCTACTACTCTTTGGAGCATGGACATTTACAACCAATGATTTTAATGCATTTCTTTGCATTTCGATCTGTAAAAGGAACAGTTCTTTTTGCAGATAACACTAACAAATAAACCTTCAAATTCAGACTTAAATTTCCCAGGTTATATGAAAATGCACACAGCAATATTTAAGTTCACACTTACTTAACCATTTGTTCCTTTTGTGGTTTTTCTACTCATGAGGATAATACTAAGACATGCAGTGCTTGAAAAATGCCAGTCTTGCATTATTCATTTCGATGGAAGTCTGGCCTGTTGCGGTATAAATCATTTCCAGTAACCAGCAAAATATCCTGGCACAAGGAAAGGCTTTAAATTATTGAATCCTGTGCTCAATGTATATTCAGAAAAAACAATGTGCAGCCTCCAAGCCGGCAACACATTCTCGTCGCTGCTGCTGGGAGAAGGTTTTGCACATTGAGCAAGGGGAGTGGGCGCTAGTAAATGACTCATTTCAACATAGATTAATGGGAATTTATGAGGATTCAAAAGGGAGTGGTGATAAAACTGCTCTGAACCAGTAGGATAAAGCATACTCTAGCAAATAGGCAAAGCAAAATGCTTTGGAAGCTAGAAATTGGAATTAAAAACAGAAAATGCTGGAAATACTCAGACAGAGCAACAGAGTTAATGAACCTCATTTTCCACATCCCCACCAGCCATATTTTTGACAGGGGGAGCGGGAGCAGTATGAAATAGGGTATGCACCCTATGCACCACCTTCCTCTCCAGCCCCAAGTTCACTCCCATAATTTAGGGGTGGGTGCCAAAATCATCAAACTGCGGCCATATTTAAATGTTTTCTTGGGGACTGCCCTTTGAGGTCCTTTGCAGATCAGGGAGAGGCCCCTTTAAGAAAGCATCATTCCCCCAACCCCACACCCCCTCCTCTGCCCAGTTTCTACCTACCTGCCTGCTGCTTTCAACCACACCCCCATCTCCTCAAGCTTCCCTGCCCAAGATCCCAGAATTGTCAGTTTCCAGGGATCCCTGGGCCGTCTTCTGCTCCCTGTTGTAGTCCCGATAATGTCCACTAATGTAGTATAGCATTGCCAGGACGGATGGAGCTGCTGCCAAACAGATTGGCTAGCAGCTCCTGAAGTTAGGGCTTTCTCCCCAATGAGGAGCTGAAATCACAAAGGCTGCCCATTTAGCTTTATGAGTGCAGGATCGGCAGTGTGGAGCAGGCCCACCTTCCTCTAGACCCACCCACCGCCCTCCCCCCATAATGTTGTGCCCAATGTTTCAAGTCTGTGATCTTTCAACAAAGGTATTTCCGACTTGTTCTGTTGTGACTCGTGAACAGCAGTACATTTCACACCACACCCAATTTATTTTCTCACTGAAGTCAGCTTGGATTGCAATTTTAACTCTATGCATCAGAACATCACAATTGCATGGCAAAAGATCCCAGGCAAGTTTCCAACAACTTCACCCTCCTGTTACATTCCGAAAGCATTCCTTGAAAGAGCTGGGACCTGGTGGTCAAAACCACCCCCGTCATCAAGTAAAAACAGATGTGATTACTCTCTGGTCAAGAGCTTCCTGCTCCTCTTCTCTTAACCCCACCTGTAGTGGTTAGCTTATAGTTATCACTGCGTTATGTCTGCAGTCTCATTTACTAAAAATGCTCGGGTAAATGTGAGATTGAGTGACATGGTGACACTCATATTTGTTCCAACTCAAGGAATAGACACTATCCACAGACACAGAAAGAAAAAGAGTGCCAACAGACCATCATTGCATTGTTTTGTCAAACGTCTATGGCAAACTACTGGCACTGAGCTCTTGATCAACAAGATAGATGAAATCTTTCAGCTTCTCTGTGGCTCCTCGGCCAAGTCCTGGGCCTGTAACTTTGGATCGCCAAAAAGTTTTCTGAGAAGCTCTGCCGAAACTCTGGATGGTTGCAACAGTCTCTGATTGTCAGTGCAGCAATTTCACCAGCATGCTGCCAGCAAATCCTAACCATGGGCCCTTATGACACATGGGAACATCCACTGAGGTCTCGGTTCAAAAAGGCAGTTTTGTATTGGAAACTGAAGGATTCCCCGATCTTATAAAAGGTATGTATTTGTATTTCTTTTGAGTAGATAATGCAACTGTTATTGGTTCACTCAAACTGTAATTTTTAATTTTAATTGTTGAACATGAGTGTTATTTAATATGCATAAATAAACATATGTTTTAATTTGTTTCAAATTTGCAAAAGTATTATTTAGAATCAAAGAATGCCTAGAGTGCAGAAGGAGCTCATTCAGCCCATCAATTCCACCAATAACAATTCCACCAAGACCTTATCCTCATAACCCCATGTATTTATAGAGCTAATCTCCCTGACACTAAGGGGCAATTTAACATGGCCAATCAACCTAACCTGCACATCTTTGGACTGTGGCAGGCAACTGAAGCACCCAGAAGAAACCCATACAGATAAACTAAAAGTTTATTTATTAGTCATAAGTAAGGCTTACATTAACGTTGCAATGAGGTTACTGTGAAATTCCCCTAGTCACCATATTCCAACACATGCACCTAACCAGCACATCTTTCAGACAGTAGGAGGAAACCGGTACACCCAGATAAAACTCATGCAGACACAACGAGAACACACAACTCCATACAGATAGTGAGCCAAGCCAGGAATGAAACTCAGGCCCGTGGCACTCTGAGGTAGCAGTGCTAACCACTATGCCATTGTGAGAAATGCAAACTTCACGAAAATAGATTCCAAGGCTGGAATTGAATTCAGGGTTCTGGCGCTTTGAGGCAGTAATGCTAACCACCATGCCATCGTGTTGCCCTAAATCTGCATTGTATTATTATGTAACTTTTGAATAATATGGCATGCTTATAAGTGTTTGTGTGGTGTAATTTAGAATGTGGTCAGAACTTCTTGAATCCTGACTTGGATACCTCCATGAGGTCAATCAAAGAAGAGTCCACATTTTGGGCCATGGAAAATCTATGGAAATGTTTTTATCATTAGCATTCCTTGCCTTGTTCACTTCATTTATAATTGTCATATTTAACTGGTTTGCATGTTTCAATAAAGCATTTGTATAATTTCATATTTAAATGTTTGTTTTGTTTCAATTAAGCATTAGTAAAATTTTGTAGTTTAATGGAAAATATTTATGAACAAAAATAATGTTATAAGTACAAAGTTTTGATATCATGTTAACATTTAACTTCAACAGCTACACTGACATGCTTAATTGACTCTTCTTTTCAAAAATATGTTTCTCTAACAGTAATCAATAAAGTATCTATACATTAACACAACAATTCTGTTGTCTTTTAACAAGAAAGTGAGGGATGGATACGAGGACAGGTAAGGAGGGGAGGGGGATAAAGAACAGAGGAAGAGTGGAGGGGGAAAAGGATGGAGGGAAAGAGGGAGAAGAGGAGGGGAAAAGGGGAGAGGGAAGGATTTGGATTTTACGTGTGGCCTGATTTTTCTATGCCTCCATCAAGGTCTCAAAAAGCATGATGTTTCCAGCAGTGGTGGAACACTGGCTGCTCGGGATTTTATAATACCGAATTCACACCAGTTTACATATGCCATCTTAAGGACTACACTTTCATGAACTTTTTTTTTACTGGAATTAGTTGGCATGATATTCCCTAAATCAGTTAATGTCTACCCTGAGCAGGTTTAACAGTAGTCCCAATTTGCCTGTGCCCTGCCACATCAAATGGCCAAGAGTCAGGGTTGAAGTGCAGACCCTTCAAATAATTAAAAAGGAGCTGCAACCCTGTGCTTATTGGAAATATTGATATGGAAGCAGGTTGAAAACTGCAGTTTCTGGATTGAAGGTGAGTGATATGTAATGTGCCTCTCTATAAGCCTGTATGTGTGTAAAGAGTTGTCTTGTTTTTCCTGGCTTGTTCAGTACTTCTTTATTAGCTCTTTTCCTGACCCAACTTACCCTTAGGATCCCTATCAGGCACCATATTTTGAAGCTGTTGTTTTTCTATTTTTGATTTTTTACCAACCTTCCACAATTCATTCCTGAGCAAACACAACATTTTTAGAGTCATAGAAGTTTACCATTCTTTCACTTTCTTCCTGTAACCCTGCACCTTCTTCCCTTTCAGATACCAGTCCATTTTAAATGCCTCCTTTGAACCTGCCTCCCAATATTCTTAAGTAGTGCATTCCAGATCTTAACCACTCAGTACATGAAAAAGTTTTTGCCATGTCACTTTTTCTTCTTTTACCAATTACCATAAATCTATGCCCTCTTGGTCTCAATTCTTTTGCAAATGGGAATGGTTTTCCCTATCTACCCTGTCCATATCGGGGTCATGATGTTGAATATCTCCATGAAATTTCCTCTCAGCCTCCTCTCCTCCCGGGGAAACAGTCCCAACATTTCCAATCAATCTTCATAACTGAAGTTTCTAATCCCTGGAACCATTCTCATGATTTTTTTTGCACTCTCTCCAACACCTTTACAGCTTTCCAAAGGAGTGATGTCCTGAGCTGAATGCAATACTCAGTTGAGGCTAATCAAGTTTTATCCAAGTTCATCATAACCTCATTACATTTGTATTCTATGCTCCTTTAAATAAAGCCCCCAAGATGCATAGAAATATAGAAACATAAAACAGTACTGCATAGTACAAGCCCTTTGGCCCTCAATGTTAACATAGAACATAGAACAATACAGCACAAACAGGCCCTTCGGCCCACGAGTTGCGCCAATCACATCTACCAATCCACAGACCTATCTATAACCCCTTATCCTATTCTTTTCCATATACTCATCCAGAAGTCTTTTAAAAGACCCCAGTGAGTTTGCCTCAACAACCTCCAACGGCAGTCGGTTCCATTCACTCACCACCCACTGAGTGAAAACCTAATGTTGTGCCGAGCTTTGTCCAAAACCAAGATCAACCTACCTCCTCCCTATAATTCTGGTGTGCTCCATATGCCTATCCAATAACTGCTTGAAAGTTCCTAAAGTGTCTGACACCACTATCACAGCAGGTAGTCCATTCCACACCCCAACCACTCTCTGAGTAAAGAACCCATCTCGGACATCCTTCCTATATCTCCCACCATGAACCTTATAGTTGTGCCACCTAGTAACAGCTACATACACTCGAGGAAATAGTCTCTGAATGGCCACTCTTTCTATCCCCCTCATCATCTTATAAACCACTATTAAGTTGCCTCTTATCCTCCTCCACTCTAAAGAGAAAAACCCGATCTCCCTCAACCTTTCCTCATAAGACCTACCTTCCAAATCAGGCAGCATCCTGGTAAATTTCCTCCACACTCTCTCCAATGCTTTCACATCCTTCTTATAGTGAGGTGACCAGAACTGCACACAATATTCCAAATGTAATCTCACCAACATCCAGTATAGTTGCAGCATAACTACCACGGCTCTTAAACTGTAACCCCTTGTTAATAAATGCTAACACACTATAGGCCTTCTTCACGGCTTTATCCACTTGAGTGAATCTTCAGAGATCTGAGGACATGAACCCCAAGATCTCTCTGTTCCTCCACATTCCTCAGAATCCTGCTGTTGACCTTGTAATCCGCATTCAAGTTTGTCCTACCAAAATGAATCACCTCACACTTATCAGGGTTAAACTCCATCTGCCATTTTTCAGCCCAGCTCTGCATCCTATCAATGTTTCTTTGCAGCCTACAACAGTCCTCCACTTCATCCACCATTCCACCAATCTTGGTGTTCTCAGCAAATTTACTGCCCCACCCTTCAGCCCCCTCTTCCAAGTCATTGATAAAAATCGCAAATAGCAGAGGACCCAGCACTGATCCCTATGGTACACTGCTGATAACTAGTCTCCACTCTGAAAATCTTCCATCCACCACCACCCTCTGACTTCTATGAGATAGCCAGTTACTTATCCAATCGGCCAAAAGTTTCCCTCTGTCCTACACCTCCTTATTTTCTTCATGAGTCTACCATGGGGAACCTTATCAAATGTCTTACTAAAATCCATGTATAAGACATCAAGTGCTCTACCTTCATCCACACATTTAGTTACCTCCTCAAAGAATTCAATCAAATTTGTGAGGCAAGACATACCCTTCACGAATCCGTGTTGACTATCCTGAATTAAGCTGCATCTTTCTAAATGATCATAAATCCTATCCCTCAGGAACTTTTTCATTAACTTACTGACCACCAAAGTAAGGCTAAGTAGCTGTATACCAGGATCATTCTTTTTTCCTTTCTTGAAGAGAGGAACAATTTTCGACTCTCCAGTCCTCTGGCACTAACCCCGTGGACAGTGAGGACCCAAAATTCAAAGCTAAAGCATCTGCAATCTCCTCCCTTGCCTCCCAAAGTATCCTAGGATAGATCTCATCTGGCCCAGGGGACTTATCCACCCTCAGGTTTTTCAAAATTGCTATTATATCTTCTCTCAGAATATCTACCTCCTCCAGCCTATTTTTCACACTCTCATCCTCAAAAACATGACCTCTCTCTTTCATGAACACTGAAGAAAAGTATTCATTCAATGCCTCATCTATCTCTGACTCCATGCACAAGTTCCCACTACTATCCTTGACCAGTCCTAATCTCATTCTGGTCATTCTTTTATTTCTCACATAAGAGTAAAAAGCCTTGTGGCTTTCCTTTATTGACCCACCAAGGACTTCTCATGCCCCCTCCTTGTTTTTCTAAGCCCTTTTTTCAACTCATTTCTTGCTACCTATAACCTCAAGCAACCCAGTTGAACCTTGTTTTCTCATTCTTACATACGCTTCCTTTTTCCTCTTGTCAAGACATTCAACCTCTTTTGTGAACAAGGGTTCCCTCACTCAGCCATTTCCTCCCTGCCTGACAGGGATGCACAGTATTTGTTCCTTGAACATAGAACATAGAACAATACAGCACAAACAGGCCCTTCGGCCCACGAGTTGCGCCGATCACATCTACCAATCCACAGACCTATCTATAACCCCTATCCTATTCTCTTCCATATACTCATCCAGAAGTCATCCAGTGAGTTTGCCTCAACAACCTCCGACGGCAGTCGGTAAAACTTCACTTTTCATTTGTGCCTTTCCCTAACAGTTTCTGTTCCAATTTTATGCTCCCTAATTCTTGCCTAATCACATCACAATTACTCCTTTCCCAATGATAAACCTTGCCCTGCCATATAGGGTGGTAAGGGTATGGAATGTCCTGCCTGCTGCAGTTGTAGATGCGCCAAGTTTGGTGGTGTTTAAGAGGTTAGTAGATAAGTTTATGGACGAAAAGGGAATGGTTTAGGTTAGAGGGTCATTGCTTTTTCTTAATTGGTCGGTGCAACACCGAAGGCCGAAGGGCCTGTTCTGTGCTGTAATGTTCTATGTTCTATGTTCTATATGGCCCTATCCCTCTCCATTGCAATAATGAAAGACACCGAATTGTGGTCATTATCTCCAAAGTGCTCCCCCGCAAATAAATCTAACACTTGGCCCAATTCATTACCCAGTACCAAGTCCAATGTGGCCCCACTTCTTGTCGGCCTATCCACATATTGTGTCAGAAAACACTCCTGCACACACTGTATAAAAACTGCTCCATCTGAACTATTTGACCTATAAAGGTTCCAATCAATATTTGGAAAGTTAAAATCACCATGACAACTACCCTGTGACCTCCACACTTATCCATAATCTGCTTTGCAATTTCTTCCTCCACATCTCTATCACTATTTGGGGGCCTAGAGAAAACGCCTAACAACATGACCACACCTTTCCTATTTTTAACTTCAGTCCATATTACCTCAGTAGGCAGATTCCCCTTGAACTGCCTTTCTGCAGTCATTAAACTATCCTTGACTAACCATGCTACTCCTCCAGCTCTTTTACCACCTTCCTACTTTTACTGAAACATCTACACCCAGAACTTCCAACAACCATTCCTGTCAATGTCTCCATAATGGCCACAACATTGTAGTCCCAAGTACCAATCCATGCTTCAAGTTCACCTTCTTATTCGGTTGCTCCTTGCATTGAAGTAGACACATTTCAATCCACCTTCCCGTCTGCCGGTACACTCCTGTGACCTTGATACCCTCCTCAGTAATGATTAAGATAATGCATGGTTTATTAACTGCTCTCAACTTACCCAGCTATCTTCAATGATTTATATAAATATACAGCTAGGTCCCTCTCTCCTTCACCCTTTTTAGAATCTTAGCCTTGTTTTATGTTGTCTTTCCATGTTCTCCCAATAAAAATGGATAATTTCACACTTCTCTGCATTAAATTTCATCTGCTTGTCTGCCTATTCTACAATTTATCAATATACTTTTGAAGTTCAACACTATATTCTCACAGTTCACAATACTTTCAAGTTTCAAATCATCTGCAAATTCAGAAATTGTGCCCTGTACAGTAAGGTCTAAGTCATTAATATATATCAGGAAGATCAAGAGTCCAAAAACTGACCCCTGGGGAATTCCACAAGAAAACTTCCTCAAATCTGAAAAACATCCATTAAGTACTTTGTCTCTGTCTCTTGGAACGCAGCCAATTTTGTATCCATGTTGCTACCATCCCTTTTATTCCATGAGTTAGAACTTTGCTCAGAAGTCTGCTGTGACATTGTATCAAATGTCTTTTGGACATCCATGTTAACAGCATTACCCTCTTATCCTCAAAATTCCTTTCTAGTACCCATACAACAAAATTCCAGCCAGCAAGTTACTTAAACCTGATTTTCCCTTAACAAATTCATGCTGGTTTTTCTATATTAACCTGCATTTGTCCATGTGGCTATTAATTTAATCCAGGTATATTATTTCTCGACATTTTCCCATAACTAAAGTTAAACTGTGAAAGAAGTTGGCAGGAGTACGCCTTGTACAATCTTCTGGTGAGGGGGTTGATGCTGGAAAAGGAAGGGCTCTGTGCTTTATAGTGATCAATACAGGAATTGGCTACAGATACATTACAGAAATCAGAGAGGACAGAACATGGGTGAAGTTCGCCTAAGATCATTGCACCTGGCATAAACAAATAAAAATTGGTGCAGCTTCCTTAGAAAGCTGGCATAGATCAGAGGCAGAGAGGAAATCGTGAGGCAGAAATTCATCCAAAATTCAACCGTCTGCAGAATCCTGTCCAATTTGCTGCAGAAATGCTTGGACACCAATCAGCCTTAGCATCACTTAAATTCCCCCTGGAAACCCTGCCAAACACACCAGATAATGAACATTTTCATTTTCCTCTGGCAGGATGAACAAGAGCGAAGATGGGAAGAATAATCCATGCTCTCAATCTCTTCATTGTAAATATGATAAACAGTATAGTACAAAACAAATGATCATGTACCGATAAACTGAAGTCTAACCCATGTATCTCTATTGAATGCTAAACCCATGAAGCATGATTAAACTACCAAATTATTATATTAAGAAAACTGCATTTTAAATGAAGTTTTGTAGTAGGTCATATTCTGCATACACTCCTCTCAAGTGCATGCTTGAAATAATTGTTATGCACTTAACAAGAGTGGATAATGCTGAGAGTGAAAAAGGCATTGAACAATCAACAGCATTTAAAGAGCATTAATTTATCAGATTTGATCTGATGTCCTTATTTTGAAATCTGCAGCTGCTGAGCTGCTACGATGTATTACATAAAGGTTACAAAACTCATGTGTCAGCATTTGTCACACCCAAATTCTATCAGGATAATTTTCAGCCATCCCATTGGATTTGATTGGGTGTAAAATCAACATTCCACCTGATCCCTTGGGATTTCTGCTTGGCAAGCTAAGTTAAATTTGTCCCCTGTGGAGTTAATGCCAGCATACACTTTTTGCCGTTGTGGTCCCATTGCCCATAACTTGAAGTCTCAGTATAAATGTAAATCCATTTTTTCACTGATTCACATATACGTCAAGTTCTCAATTCTTACAGATCTAGATGCCTTAATTTGGAATTTCTTGACTGATATCTGAAAAACTAATTCAGAACCTCTAGGCCCACAACCTTCAAATTAAGAAAAGCCACATGTGCAAATATAAACATGACGAGCCGTAAATTGAAATGAGTTGGTAACATTTTGAATGCTGGAACTTGGAAATGAATTTGTAATCTGTGAACCACAGTTTGGACACTCCTGATTTATATAACACTTGATCCTCTATTAGGGGAAGAATTTCTCTATGTTTGAAGTCTTTTCTTCAACTTTGCATTGATGTGAAGCGGAAACCACAAAAAACATGTGGCATGACTGCACTGTATAATATAAATGAAATTATTAATCTGATTAAAGTTGCTGATCTTATGTCTGCACGCACATTTTGCCTGCAGACGTAGTTATGTGTAAAATAATGGCCCTTAATTGCCACAGACTCTTTGCTAGTGCGCCATTCTAACTTCACAGTTAGTGTGTTGCAAACTCACTTATGCCATAAACAGGATCCTTGCCATATTTCAAGTTACAATAGTCTAAGGGCCCATATTAACAGCGTTAGTTTCAGCAAAGGCATTTTCCATGAAGGTATTCTGTAATATAGTCCATATCTGATATCTGGTCCCATGAGTCATGAACTTGCCCTTGCTCTAACTAAAATAAAGTTTTATACTTTCTCTTTTATCTTTCATCTCCACCACATATCATTTCACTCTATTTTCAATTATAACCTTTTTAGTTTCAAAAACAATAGGAAATGTTGAGAGTCAAAACTCTGTATACCTCTATAAACCTGTTTTGTTTATTTCAAGTATTTTCTTCTAATATAACATTTCTTATGTCATGTACTCATGCACTAACTTGATAGAGAATACCCTATGGCTCATTCCGATGCTCTGTCAATGTTGCTTTTTAATTGTTGTCTTTGGTATGTTGTGTATGATTTGAGTCAACTTGTCCTTCCAATTTTCATTCCTCCTTCAAACAGCTAACATTTCAATGCATTAATCTCAGTGAACCATTGTAGTAATCCACTAATACTGACTGGTAACTTAATTGCCCAAAATTAGCCTCATATGTCATTTTGTAAGCCTATCACACACTACACTGCACGGAGTCAGATGTTCAGTTGGCTGTAATATAGCCAATATAGCCAGTTGGTTGTGATATAGAACGATGCCAAAAGTATGGGTTCAAATCCTGTATTGACTGATGTTATTCATGAAAGCCCTTTCTTCTCAACTTTGCCCTTCCCCTGTGATGGTCTTCAGACTAAATCACCACCAGTTATCTTTCCCCCCTCAAAGGGGAGAGCAACCTATAGTCATCTGAAACAATGGTGACTTAAACTTTTTACACTGTACGTTCTGATGGAAGTTCACATTCAGAATATTGACTGATTCTTCTCTTGCAGCTGCTGACTGACATGCCTCACAATTCTAAGTATTTCTATTTTTTAATAGTTCACGATGCAAACTTTTACTATTTTTCTTTTTATAGAAATGAGCTGCAGCACATCATAATTTCTACATCTTATTCTAATTGAAACTGTAGATAAAGGTGGCAACACTAAATCAAAATAGAGAACAAATTGCCTCAAACTACAAGAGATTTAAATGTTATCCATTTTATTGAATCAGCCTATTAGAAGATGTCTAGTGTGAACAATTCCTGTTTCTATTTGACCGTTGTTATCAAGAGACATTCCATGAAGGAACCAGTAACAGCTCAGATGATTAGAAGGTCAAATGATATCTTAGAGATGGATCACTAATTAACTAGTCTCTTTCAAGTTCTTTTTTTAAAATTTGGATGCCCACAGCACCACAAGTTGATATTTCATGAATCACCCTCATATTCCAGGCAAGATGGACAAATCTTCCATCCCTGCTATAGCACCAGGGAAAAGGTTTATATTCTCAGCTGGGTGTGCTTAAAAAAAACAGATTGTAATGTTTTATTCCCAGAAGTAACTTCACCAACGAGTTGCATGGAAATAGCAGAAAGCATATCATGACCTTCAAATGGTCATTGCCCTCAAGTGTCATTTGCATATGATTTCAATTAGTGCAGAGGACATCACCCAAATAATTTACCACAAATGTTTCAAGCAGATGACATACATTTTATTCAGGGAAGTCAACATGGTTATCTACTTTATCAAGGTCTAGCAACAATAGTATGGCAGTGTTGTCAAATTCCAGAAGTGTAAGGGGTAATTGATGGAACTACATGACAAGCCAGGCTCTGAAGTACAATGGCGTATGTGAATGAGAAAAGATTCAGCTTTTTCACCATGAATGAAATCCCACAGTGTAGCATTTGCACCGATCACCTGTGGCAGACTTATTTGAAGATGCAAACTGGATGGAAGGAAGGCTCTTCAGAAATCAAGATGGCTAATAATTATGAGCAGAATCAATGCTCAGATGCAGAGTGCAGCTACACTGAGGATCATCCAGCTACTAAAATCATTATTGAATCTATTGTTGGCAGTGTGAAGCAATGTTTCAGATGTTTGGACAGATCTGTTGTGCCTTTCAATAGTTCAATCTTGGACCTCCGATCAATATTGTTAGCTGCCTAACTTTGATATTAAATAAGTGCTAAACATTTAATGTGACACTACTGTGCCTTTAAGGAATGTATTTTATTCATGAGAACATAAGAATATAAGAAATAGAAGCAGGAGTAGGCCATCTAGCTCTTCGAGCCTGCCCCGCCATTCAATAAGATTATGGCTGATCTGAAGTGGATCAGTTCCACTTTCGTGCTTTCTCCCCATAACCCTTAATTCCCTTGTCTATCAGGAACCTATCCACCCGTGACTTAAATATATTCAGCGAGGCAGCCTCCACCAGTTCAACAGGCAGAGAATTCCAGAGATTCATCACCCTTTGAGTGAAGAAGTTCCTCCTCAATTCTGATCTAAACTGCTCCCCACCCCTTTATTTTGAGGCTGTGCCCTCTAGTCCTGCTATCCTTTCTAAGCAGGAAGAATCTCTCTACCTCTACCCTATCTATCCTCTTTATTATCTTATAAGTCTCTATAACATCACTCCTCAGCCTTCTAAACTCCAACGAGTCCAGATCCAGCCTATTCAATCTCTCCTCATAGGCTAACCCCTCATCTCCAGTATCAGCCTAGTGAACCTTCTCTGCACTCCCTCCAAAGCCAATATATCCTTTCGCAAATAAGGGGACAAAAATTGCACACAGTAGTCCAGTTGCGGCCTTACCAATACCCTGTACAGTTGCAGCAAGACCTCCCTGCTTCTATATTCTATTCCCCTCGTTATTAAGGCCAACATTCCATTTGCCTTCTTGATCACCTGCTGCACCTGCTGACTGGGTTTTTGTGATTCGTGCACAAGGACCCCCAGATCCCTCTGCAGCTTTGCATGCTGCAGCTTTTCGACTTTTAAATAATAATCCGTCCTACTATTATTTCTACCAAAGTGGATAACCTCACATTTGCTAACATTATACTCCATCTGTCATTTGCTAACATTATATTCTATCTGCCTGTTTCTCTGCTTGTTTTTTGTTTTGTTGTCATGATGTCTGTTGAAGGTATATAATGAGCTCTTTGGTTTATTTTTAACTTGGGCCTAATGCAATGTCCTGGAGTTTTATGGGTCACAGCTCTTTTGAATTGTTGGGGGCAAGGCTGATTGACAGGTAATGGTCAGGTGGTTCATTCACAGAAAAATCCAAGGACTTTCTGTTTAGATAGTTAGAAGCTGTTAGAACTGCAAACAGTATTTCTGTGTCTGTCCCTGGCATTGGAAATCTAGTTGTTGGTGGCTGCCTAGCTAATAACTAAAGTCAAGGAGTTTATCTCTTGAAGTGGTTTCCTGGCTAAAAGCTAGAGGCCAGCAGTGGCTCTAGGCCCTATTTTACTATCAAGTTGCACCCATTTTTGAAAACTTGGTAAAGTTGGGCAGGAGGGGAGTAGCTCGATCCACAATCACCTCTGAGCCCATTCCTCCTTTGCCAAGCACCTAAAATGGCCACGAGAGGGCATTTGCATGCATTTAAATTAACTTAATGGGCTGGCCCATAAACTTACTGGCATTTCCCTCTTTACTATCACATTCGCCCATACAAATTTGGTGCGAAATAGATATGGTCTGCAAGAGTCCGATCTGGGTGTTCCGGCTCCTGGGGAAGTAAGTTTAGAGCTTCTGGCAGCTCTCTGACTCAGATCTGGGGGCTGGAATGAAGTGGATCAGATGGATCTCTGAGTTGGGGGGAGAGGGAGATGGGTCAGATCGTTTCATGGTTGGAGGGTGGAAGGTGGCAGGTCAGATGACTGTCTGGTGAGAGTGAGGGAAGTGGGTCAGGTCACTCTCTGATGAGGGTAAGGGAGACAGTCAGATCACGGTCTGGTGGGGAGGTGGGAGACAGGTCAGATGACTCTCTGGTGGGGGGAGGAGGAAGGTAGATCAGATTACCCTCTGGTGGGAGGGAGGAGGAACATGGGTCAGGGGGCTCTCTGCTGAGGGTGGAGGGAGGCGGGTCAAATGGCTCTCTGGTATGAGGCGGGTCTACTGCCATTCTGCATGTGATCGGTGGGGAGAAAGGGACAGGGGTTACAATCAGTCTGGATAGTAGGGGGCTTAGTGGATAAGGGGGACAGTAATGTTGTGGGGGTAAGGTAATGTCTGTGGGATCAGGGAGAGGCTTTATAGGGTCTGGGAGAAATGTGGCAGAGGAGCCACATTTTTTTTACTGATCATGCGCAGTTGAAATCTCGGATTGGAGCTGCAATGTTTTGGGTGCAATAAGTTCAGGCCACAGCTTCTACAGCACGATTTGCTGCTTTTTTTCCAGACAGAGTGCATATGGGGGTGCCTGAAACATTCCCAGATTCAGCACTTAGAACCAGAATGGTAAAATCAGGCCCTCTATCTTTACACTGAGGCATGTTGGGAGCTACAGGATGGGGAGGTCAAAGTTTCAATTTTTCATCCAAGGAACTAATTCACAGAAAGTGTTGCAAAGCTGCAAGATCCAGCATCATGTGAGCATATTTATTTTTGGTGCTCATCTTGGCATGGAGTATGATTATGAAAGCATCTGTTTGTTTGGAACAGTACATTAATTTTTAAGGAATATACAATATCAGGATTTTTTCTTGTTTGTAATTGGTAAAAGTTATTGCTAATTTTCTATGCGTTGATTATGTTCTTAAATAAACTTTGTTTGATAAAAGCTCTCTAAGTGGTCATTCAAATCATACCTGGAATGAAACATCTTATTCTTATCCTTGCCAAACTTCAAAGTGCAAAATTTATGATCCAGGCTGACTTCTTGGAATTTCTGCCCTGAGTTATAACATGGAGAAATTACTAAATCAAAGTCACAACCAGAAGGATGGCTTAGTGGTTATGTTATTGGACTAGTAATTCAGAGGCCAGGACTAATAGCCTCGAAATGTGTGTTTTCAAATCCCATTATAGAACATAGAACATAGAACATAGAACAATACAGCACAGAACAGGCCCTTCGGCCTTCGATGTTGTGCCGACCAAAATAAAAAGCAATGCCCCTCCTAACTAAACCATTCCCTTCTCATCCATATACTTATCAACTAACCTCTTAAACGCCACCAAACTTGGCGCATCTACAACAGCTGCAGGCAGGGCATTCCACTCCCTAATCACTCTTTGAGTAAAGAACCTACCTCTGATATCCGTCCTATAACTCATACCCCTTAATTTAAAGTTGTGTCCCCTCGTGCTAGCTTTTTCCATCCTAGGAAAAAGGCTATCACTGTCCACCCTATCCAAACCTCTAATTATCTTATATGTTTCAATAAGATCCCCCCTTAGCCGCCTCCTTTCTAACGAAAACAACCTCAAATCCTTCAACCTCTCTTCATAGGACCTGCCCTCCATACCAGGCAACATCCTAGTAAACCTCCTCTGTACCCTCTCCAATGCCTCCACATCTTTCTTATAATGTGGCGACCAGAACTGCACACAATACTCCAAGTGCGGCCGCACTAGAGTTTTGTACAGTTGCAACATGATGCTGCGGCTCCTAAATTCAATCCCCCTACCAATAAAAGCTAAGACTCCATATGCCTTCTTAACAACTTTATCCACTTGACTGCCTACTTTCAGGATCTATTGACACATACACCAAGATCCTTCTGTTCCTCAACACTATTAAGAGCCCTACCATTAGCCCTATACTCTACACATTTATTGTTCCTGCCAAAGTGCATTACCTCACACTTTTCCACATTAAACTCCATTTGCCACCTCTCGGCCCAGCTCTGCAACTTGTCCAAGTCACTCTGTAAACTAAAACACCCCTCTTCACTATCTACCACACCACCAACTTTAGTATCATCTGCAAATTTACTGATCCATCCCTCAATACCCTCATCCAGATCATTTATAAAAATTACAAACAGCAGGGGCCCCAAAACAGACCCCTGAGGCACACCACTAGTCACCGAACTCCACGATGAATATCTCCCATCAACCACCACCCTCTGTCTTCTATCTGCCAGCCAATTCCTAATCCAATTAGCTAAATCACCCTCTATTCCACACATCTGCATTTTCTGTAGAAGTCTTCCATGGGCCACCTTATCAAACGCCTTACTAAAGTCCATATATACTACATCAACCGCCTTACCCCCATCCACCTCTCTGGTCACTTTCTCAAAAAACTCAATGAGGTTAGTAAGGCATGACCTACCCTTCACGAAACCATGCTGACTATCCCCAATCAATTCATTTCTCTCTAAATACCTATAAATCCTATCCCTAATAATTCTCTCCAATCCCTTGCCCACCACAGAAGTAAGACTCACTGGCCTATAATTCCCAGGAAGGTCTCTCTTCCCCTTCTTAAACAATGGGACCACATTCGCCATCCTCCAGTCCTCCGGAACCACACCCGTAACCAACGAGGACCTGAAGATCAGAGCCAGAGGCTCTGCAATCTCCTCTCTTGCCTCCCAGAGAATCCTAGGGTAAATCCCGTCCGGCCCAGGGGACTTATCCAACTTCAAACCCTCGAGAATTTCTAACACATCCTCCCTATCTACTACAATACTCCCCAATTTGCAACCCTGTACCTCAGTGCTCTCCACAGCTACATTTCCAGCACTCTGCGTGAATACCGAAGAGAAATATTTATTCAGTGCCTCACCAATCTCTTCAGGCTCCACGCACAACTTCCCACTGCTGTCTATGACTGGCCCTAATCTTGCCCTAACCAATCTTCTATTCTTAACATATCGAAAGAAAGCTTTAGGATTCTCCTTAATCCTATCAGCCAACATCTTCTCGTGTCCCCTCTTAGCTCTCCTCAATTCACTTTTTACCTCCTTCCTGGCTAATCTATAGCTATCCATTGCACTAACTGAGCCTTCAAGCCTCATCCTGACATAAGCCTCCTTTTTCTTCTTAACCAGCAAATCAACTTTTTTCGTACACCAAGGCTCTCTTACTCGTCCATTTCCTCCCTGCCTGACAGGGACATACTTATCAAGGACTCGCAGCAGCTGCTCCTTGAATAAGCACCACATTCCAGATGTTCCCAGTCCCTGTAGTTCCCTAGTCCAATCTATGCACCCTAATTCTCTCCTGATGGCCTCATAATTACCCTTCCCCCAGCTATAACTACTGCCCCCAGCTTCATGCCTATCCCTGTCCATCACTAAGGTGAACGTAACCGAATTGTGGTCACTATCACCAAAATGTTCACTAACTTCCAAGACTAACACCTGGTCTGGCTCATTGCCCAGCACCAAATCCAATGTAGCCTCACCTCTAGTTGGCCTATCTACATACTGAGTCAAAAAACCTTCCTGCACACTCTGTACGAAAACTGACCCCTCTAACGAGCTAGAGCTATAGCTATTCCAATCAATATTAGCAAAGTTAAAGTCCCCCATCACAATTACCCTACTACTTTCACACCTAATCAGAATTGACTTCGCAATCCTTTCCTCAACCTCTCTAGAACTATTAGGAGGTCTGTAAAAGACTCCCAACAGGGTGACCTCTCCTCTCCTGTTTCTAATCTCAGCCCATACTACCTCAACAGACAAGTCCTCATCAAACTTCTTTTCGGTCACCGTGATACAGTCTTTGACCAGTAACGCCACTCCTCCCCCCCTTCTACCCCCTTCTCTACTCCGACTAAAGCATTTGTACCCCGGAACCTGCAACATCCATTCCTGTCCCTGCTCTAACCAAGTCTCTGAAATGGCCACAACATCGAAGTTCCAGGTACTGGTCCAAGCTGCAAGTTCCTCCCCCTTATTGCGAATACTCCTTGCATTAAAGTATACGCATCTCAAACCATGCTCCACCCCACCCGTACGCCGCTGTGTTTTACAACTCTCCTCTATAACCCCCTTACTCTCATCCCTCTCAGCACCCCAACTACTTAGGATCCCACCCCCCCCCCGAATCAGTTTAAAGCCCCCATCATAGCCTTAGCAAATTTTCCCCCCAAGATATTAGTCCCCCTCTGGTTCAGGTGTAGACCATCTCTCTTGAAGAGGTCCCACCTATCCCAGAATGAGTCCCAATTGTTAAGGAACCTGAACCCCTCCCTCCTGCACCATCCACGCAGCCATGAGTTCAAACTATCCCTTTCTCTGTTCATCTCTAAACTATCCCTTGGCACAGGCAAGAGTCCAGAGATAACCACTCTGCCTGTTATGGACCTAAGCTTCCACCCTAACTCCATAAATTTCTGTTTAATATCCCCTTCCCTTGTCCTACCTACATCATGTGTCCCCACATGAACAATGACTTGGGGCTGACTCCCCTCACCCTTAAGAATCCTAAAAACCCGATCTGCGACATCCTGGACCCCAGCCCCTGGGAGGCAACACACCAGCCCTGAGTCCTGTTTATTACTATTTACCCTCCTATCTGTCCCTCTAACTATGGAGTCTCCTATAACTAGGCCTAATCTCTTATTCCCCCCACCCACCTGAGCATTCTCAGCAGTCTCACCCCCAGAGACCTGCTCCCTTTGGTCAGCTCCAGTTGATTCTTCCTCAACTGTAGCCTCCAAGACAGAAAATTTATTTTGGAGGGGAACAGCCCCAGGGGATTGTCTCCCCGATTGCTTCTTACCCCTCCTCCTAATAGTTACCCAATTATCACTTATAGGAGTTACAATCTCTTTGTTACTCCTGCCTATATCCTCCTCAACCTCTCGAATTACTCTGAGCTCCTCTAATTCCCCATAGGTGGGGAATTTTAAATTAAATTGATTAATTACTGGATTTTTGTTAGATGAGGCGCTGTGCAATATATATGACAAGGTCCAAATCACAGTTCATTGCATCCGCCAAAGTATGGGCTGCCCAAGACACACAAAAGCAACATCCCTTTTTGCCCTATCTTATCTAAGATCAGTTCTGCATAGCATGAATTGTGCAAAGTGTCACAACCAGCTTGGAGCAAGTTTTCCAGATACACAATGAAGGATTCTTTCATGTTTGCCAAAACAATATAAAACTCATATATTAATAGCAATGTTGTATCCATGTGTTTATGACATTGCTAGCATATTCATACCAATATCCCACTTAAGGAAACCAAAGGTATTTGTGCTGTAGCACTATATCATTGCCATTTAAAGATGCCACCATTACGGGAATCAATATTCAATACTTGACAACTCACTTAAGTTTTATCGGCACATGCATGCCCAAATAGATGCTGCTGTCATGGAATCCGTTCTAGGGCCAGCTCTCACAAACATCTTTGTTAGGATCCATAAGAAATGTATCTTTGACAAATGATGCCTAACCTCCCATCACTTGTATATTTCTGATATGTGGAATATATCGATCCTTAATGCGAATCCACAGTTGTTAAATGTCTTAAAGGTTTCCATCCTGAGTTCAAATTCACTTTTGAAGTGGAACAGTCTAATGAGCTTCCTTTCCTTGATGTACTATTGAGAAAACTTCCAGAGGGTTCTCTATCCTAGTGTCCCTCAACCATACCTTCGCTGGCCAATATATGCATTGGGATTCTCACAGTTCCACACACTATGAAATTGGTCTTATTAGCAACCTTGTACTTAGGGCCCAAGTGATTTTCTCGCCATGCAAGTTCATTGCTGAAATAGAGCACATTCAAGACTTCCTGCAGGATAATGGCTGCCCTGGTCAGATCACTTCATGTAGCATATCACACAAGCTCATGAACAGGTCTGAGGTCATCATTTTTGAGCCTGAAAAGTGCCTCGTATACCTGAGATTACTCTGAATGGACAAAAAAACTTGAGCAAAAGGTGAAGTCAGCTGTTTCATGCTGCTACTATGCAGTGTAACATGAATGGTATTTGCCATTAACAGGATGCTGATGTCAAGTTAAAAAACATCCCTCCTATTACACAGTTAAGTAATGTGGTTTATGAATTTTAATGCCAGTGTAATGTTCAGTATATAGATCATACGTCCCAAAGGCTGTTTGATCACATCATAAACAGCATATCCCAGCCACTGTTCACAATGGTCAAGGTAAAAACCATACTCAACCAGCCCTTGCTTGCAGAATTCAAAACTCAATGTCCAACATTAGGTGTGATTTTGCAATTGGACAACATTTGCTAAATAATCCTAAGTGTGCTAATAATTACACTGACAACTATTTGAAAATTGCTTGTTGGGCTCACAGTGTAATTTGATTGTATGTACTGAAAGCTACACATGAGGCTCTCTTCTTTACAGACAGAAAGAACAGATACACACATTGCTTCTGTTTCAGTTAAACAAAATAGCTGACAGCCATTTGCTGGTTCATTCCCCAGAACAATGCCTTGAGCAACAATGTTTGGCAGATATCTGTACATAACTGCCAATATGTCATATGAAGTCATGATTAAACAGTTTTGGCCTATACTCTCTGGGATTTAGAAGAATGAGACAAGATCAAATTGAGGAATATAAGATGCTAAAAGATATGGATAAAATAAAAGTAGAGTGGGCGCTTCCTATTGTGGGCATTCTAGGATGACAGGTCATCGTCTTAGCATAAGGGATAGCAAATTTAAAACAGAATTGAGAATAAACAATTCCAAAAGGGTTGTGAATCTGTGGAATTCGCTACTCTGAAGTAAGGTGGATGCTGGGATAGTGAGTAAATGAAAGGGAGAGTTTGACATTTTTTTAATTGGTAATGGATTGAATATGGAGAAGGCAGGAAAATGGCAATGAGGAGTATATCAGCCATAATCAAATGGTGGTGCAGACTTGATGGGCAGAGTAGCCTAATTCTGCTCCTAAGTCTTATGAACCTATGAATATCAACCAGAGCATTCTCTTTGCAATTCCTCTACCAATCAGAGTCCTCAACCTAACCAATTCTCATTCATTTCTCACACAGTATAAATTGTTGTTTTACTGTTGTATTGGTATTCTTGCATAGTGTCCTGATGAGTGCAAGATGAAAAGCTTCAATATCTCTCTTTCTTCAGCATTAAGTTTATTCAATAAATCTGAATGCAAAACTATTATCATACCACAAAACTACAAGGTTGTCAGAAAAATTCATCCAACTGCTATACAAATGTACTTCAAGGAAAGAAATCTGCTCACAGCAATATAGTTAACCCTTACCTGTCCTCTGAAATGGCCTAGCAAGCTGTTTAGCTGTATTTAAGGAGGTGGCTCAGAACCAACTTCACAAGATCAATTATTGATGGGTAATAAATACTGCATTTTGCAATGATGCCCACACACTCTAAATTAATAAAAAGGAGAAGGCAGAAAGACAGTGATCGAGTCGAATAGGCTTCTGCGATATCAACACAGCCAGAAGAATAAACTTCAGGCACTCATTCAGGATATATATTATACAAATTAACATATACGAGATCTGCTTTTTGGAATCTGTCTGTAAACATGGTCAGAAATAGTTCAAGCAGTTTCTGTGACATTCTCCTCTCCTTCTCCTCAGTAGTGCCATTGTTTGCAGTGCTGTACAGGTACAAACACAATCTCTGAATTAAAATCAATTGAAGTTGAATCAGTTTATTGTCCAACTTCATGTTATGTGTGAGTTATATCCCTCAGTGCTTTCCCTTGAGTTTTGTGTGCACTGTCTAACCCTAATCTATGATATAAATTACTCCCTTGCGAAAGGAATAGTTATTCTGGCTCCTTGGTGGGTTTCAGTGGTTGTCAATTGGTATGCAGGTTGTCTTGTATCTTCTTATGGGGTTTCCTTAGATGACCTTGCAACGGATTCTGACACATCTGCTGCCCTTGTAGCTGACTGACTCTACTCACTTTCTGACATCTCAATTGGTATTTGTACAATTTTGCTGAACAGGGCATATGTGATCTAATGCTCAGAGACAACAGCCAGAGACACACGCACGCCAGCAATGCCAATGCTGATGCAAATTCCTTCCATACATACAGTGAGTGGCATGACAGCACACCTGAGGGCAGCATGTTGATGACTTAACAGAGAATGTTGATGAAGATAATGTGACTGATGTGATGATATGAACTCCCAATAGTTGTCTGATAAACTGTCATCCAAGAGGCTTGTCAGCAAAATTGGTGCCCATGGAATCAAAGAGACAGTGAATATCAAGGAATTTTATCCATGCTAATTAAGGGGGCGGGAGTCCGTGGAGTTCCATAAAAACCCCAGATATTGCCTGCTTCTACTGGATGTGTTTGGGGCTCAAAAAAAGCTCCAGCTTCTGTTCCCTGTTAAAATGCCTCCTTCCGCAGTGTTACAATTCTGTGAATATATTCTTTTTACTTATTATTAGTGCATTGCTCATCTCATCATTCAACGTCATGTTTACCTGTTAAGTACCATAGCGAAATAATATCATGGTGAGAGTTGGAATCAATGGGTGCTATTCTGGTTGGCAGTTAGTGACAGTGGAGTGCCGCAGGAATTGGTGCTGGGGCTTCAACTATTTACCATTTATATAGATGATCTGGAGAAGGGGGCTGAGTGTAGGGTAACGGCATTTGCTGATGACACAAAGATGAGTGGAAAAACAAATTGTGTGGAAGGTGTGGAAAGTCTGCAGAGAGATCTGGATAGGCTGAGTGAGTGGGTGAGGAGATGGAGGATAATGTTAGCAGGTGTGAAGTTATCCATTTTGGTAGAAATAATAGTAGGATGGATTATTATTTAAAAGGCAAAAAGTTGCAGCATGCTATGGTGCAGAGGGACCTGGGGGTCCTTGTGCACAAATCACAAAAACTCAGTCTGCAGATGCAGTAGGTGATCAAGAAGGCGAATGGAATGTTTAGCCTCTATAGTGAAGGGGATAGAATATAAAAGCAGGGAGGTCTTGCTGCAACTGTACAGGACACTGGTGAGGCTGCAGTTGGAGTACAGTGTGCAGTTTTGGACGCCACATTTGCGGAAGGATATATTGGCCTTGGAGGGAGTGCAGAGAAGGTTCACTAGACTGATACCGGAGATGAGAGGGTTAGCCTACGAGGAGAGATTGAATAGATTGGGTCTGTACTCATTGGAGTTTAGAAGGCTGAGGGGGGATGTTATAGAGACATTTAAGACAATGAAGGAGATAGATGGGGTAGAGGTGAGATTCTTCTCACTTAGAAAGGATAGCAGGACTAACGGGCATAGCCTCATAATAAGGCGGGGGGGCAGTTTAGATCGGAATTGAGGAACTTCTTCACTCAAAGGGTGATGAATCTCTGGAATTCTCTGCCCGTTGAAGTGGTGGAGGCTACCTTGCTGAATATATTTAAGTCACGGGTAGATAGGTTTCTGATAGACAAGGGAATTAAGCGTTATGGGGAGAAAGCGGGAAAGTGGAACTGATCCACTTCAAATCGATCACGATCTTATTGAATGGCTAGATAGCCTATTCTTATGTTCCTATTTCTTATGTTCTTATGTAATTACTTAATATTTCTGCCACTTTTCTGTCATTAGCTGTCACTGCCTATGAATGGTCATATTCCCAATACAGATGGGTTTTTTTTACTGATTGCCTGAAAAATATTTTACTATTTTGTCCTATGTTATTTGATCATTTAATATCATAGTTTCCCTTTGCCTTTTTTTTATATACTTCTGTCCTATTCACTTCATGTTCTCTCTTATCAAGCACTCTGTCTACGTACGTAATATATGCCTGTGTCCTAACCTTCAGTTGTTCCCTTAGGTCCTAATTCATCCATGGAGTCTCGCTAGTGTTTAGTTTAGGATGTTTAGCCTAGTATTTAGGATGTAGAACAATGTAGTCAAAACAGTAAAATATAAATCACAGGAAATAATCTTCAAACTGGATGGTGCTCTGATCAGTCTGCAACTTGAATGATGATTCCAGTTGTGGTCACTTAGCAACAAGTGAAAGTACTGCAGACGACAGTTCAGAGAAGGGCCACAAGGCTGCTGCCTACATTACAGTTTGAGTTATGAGGAAAGACTGGAGAAACTGCGAATATCCAACTCAGAAAGGAGATGTCAGGGAAGCGGTACTGGTGGGTATATAGAAATGTTAAAACATATGGAAAAAGTTAACCAGTAATATTATTTTAAATTGTACTGTGGGAATATACTGGAGATCCAACCAAGGCAATGGTATTTTAGAACGGATATCAGGGAGGTGTCCTTCACAGTAAAGGTAATCAATGTGTGGAATAGGCATCCAAATATCGTATGAAGATAAAAATCCTGAAATAATTTAATGAGTAACATGACAATGTTGGGGGGGCGGGGGGTGGGGGGGCGTTAGGATTTATCCAGATAGATGGACTGAGCTGAGTTGAATAATTTTCTTATTTATACTTGTTTTGTTATTGTGGAAGATTATCAACATTCTATGGGTGTGTGCGTGCATGCAGTTGAGAGAGGGAATGCGTATCATATGGATGATTTGTTTTCTAGCAGTATGGGCATGATTCCCACAATTCTGATTTATTTCAGCAATACTAATCCTTTTGGGATGTCACACCACAGTGAGAATGGGGAATGGTTTGGGATGGTGTTGGTTAGCTTCAGTGGCAGAATATAATTCAAAATGGTGCCAATGGTGATAGTTCAAACCCAATACTGGCTGTGGTAGTTCAAGAACTCAGTAAGAATTTAGCAACACCAATTTTAAATCCAACTGATTTATTTGATAGTAAAATTGCAAGCTTTCAACACTCTGTGTCTTCGTCAGGCAAATGCATTTGCCTGACAAAGACACAGAGTGTTGAAAGCTCGCAATTTTACTGTCAAATAAATCGGCTGGATTTAAAATTGGTGTTGCTAAATTCTTACTGAGTTCTTACCACCCCAGTCCAACGCCGGCATCTTTACATCATGTGGTAGTTCATGGAGGCCTACCTTTTGCCACAATTGCAGAGTGGTATTTCTCAAGCTACATATATTCTCCAGCAAGATTCAATTTAAGCATTGCTCATGACATTCAATTACATAATCGTCACTGAATTCCACTCCCCCCTTCTCTCTAAATAGCCCCATCCCTATCAACTGGTTGTTATTGACCAGAAACTGAACTGGATTAATCATTTAAATTCTGCGGCTACAAGAGCAAGTCAGAGACTAGGAATACTGCGATGAGTATTTCTCCTCCTAACTTACCAAAACTTATCCCCCATCTACAATGTGCAGGTCAGAAGTGTAATGGAATATTCTACACCTGCCTGGATGAGTGCAGCTAACAACACTCAAGAAACTTGACACCATCCAGGACAAAGCAGCCCACTTGCTTGGCATCCCAACCACAAACATTCACTCCCTCTAACAAACAGTGGTAACAGTGTGTACTAGTGTGCAGGAACTCACCAAAGTTCCTTCGACAGCACCTTCAAAACATATGACTGCTTCCATCTAGAAATACAGAGAAAATGAACACATGTGTACACCATTACCTGAAGCTCCTCTCCAAATCAGTCCTCTTCCCGACTTGGAAATATATGACAGTTCTTTCTCTGCCGCTGGGTCAAAATCTTCAAATTCCCTTTCTAACAGCACTATGGGTACACCTACGTCACATAGACTGCAGGGATTCAAGAATCAGCTCACCCCACTTGGTCAAGGGCAAAAGGGATGGGCAATAAACACTGACCTGGTTAGTGACGCTGACATCCCAAGAATTAATTTAAAAAAATAAACAGTTCGCCTCTGGAGAGAGATGTCTGTGATTCTTTCTAAAGCCTGGTCTACTATCTTACCTTATTTTTCTTCACTAAATTGGATAGTAAACTAATAAAATGATGCATTGTAGAAATCTATTTTCAGCAAAATAATAGACATTTATTTCTTGCTTTGCACTGAATTTTCTTTAACATAGAAACTGTTGGTGTTCATAGTAGACAAACTCAATGCATCCGAATACTATCCATACATGTGATACAGATATTAAACTATTTATTTGAAGCAGTTTATTATCACTGGTAAAATTACAGACAGAGGAATGTACGATGAGTTCATCTCCTGACATTGCCAACAGTCACTTATAGCTTTAGTCTCTGATGAATCATTGATTGTAGTGCAATTCAAATAACTGGCTGCGACGGGTACATTTTAACCTAAGCCACCCTTCAGAAAACTGACAGGATCAGACAGATTATTAGCTTTACATCCCATCTAATTATGCCCTCTATTAAAGTTACTGGGAATGTTTTATTGGGTGCGGTGTTAAAATAGTAGCCTACCTAATCCTGTGGGTTTCCCACCCAGTTAGTTAGGTTCACAGGAGTTGTCCTCATCCTGATCCCTTGCTGAATTTGTAACATTTGTCTGCAGAGGTGTGGGTAGGTGGATTTCATCAATTTCTCACTAAAGATCATAGTGGGACATTAGGACAACCCAGCAGAAATTCAGCGGCAGCAGTTTAGGATTATGAATTAGACTTTGTAGGTAGCACGTGATGGGTGGCATCTCATTGGTAGTCTGTTTTACACTCTGGCTGTTTTTTTGTTCTTAATGAAAGATAATTAGGCGGGGAGTTTAAAAGAATGTGAAGTAACGTTTTTCAAATATATAGGATGGAATTTACCCCAAAAAATTATCAGGCTGTGAGCCTAGATCTAACTGCCAAACAGGCAAGGAAACAGGAGAGAATGGCACCACTCAGTGCCAAAAGAGAGCCTGGTTGTGATTCTCGCCAGTGGACAGGGAGGGGTAGAACCTAAGCTTGCCAGGAGATTGGTGTGCCTGTGCAATAGTGCCCTAAGCACTGAAACCAGCTGCAGAGCACTTGGGGCAGCATTGCACAAGCACCCCAATCTCCTGGTGAAGTGGGAGATCTCTTGCCGCCCCTTCCCAACCTACTCCATTCTCCCCCTCCCACCCCACAAGCACACAGATATCTATCCCTCCATCACCAATTCTTCTCTCACCAGCTCCTCCACCCACCCTGCCAATTGCTGGTCTCTCCTCTTCCCTTCCCCATAACTCTGATTTATTTCAGCAATACTAATAATCCATTTGGGATATCACACCAGAGTGTTTGGTCAGGCCCAGGAGAAGGTTCACAAGAAGGTCCTGCTCCTTCCTCTCCCCTCTCCATATCAGATGCCCATGCATCAGAAGCATGGGGCTGAAGTGCAAACAGAACAATAACCAGAGTTTTTTTTAATGTAACTAGAAAGGAGGTGGAGCCTAAGGCAACCTATGTATACATGATCCACAACCTCCACAAGACTGCAAAAAGGGCAGATTTCTTGGGAGTCCGTGAACCGACACACCCTATGATTGTAAGGGGCTGCTGCATGCAACAGCCTCTACTCATGGTTCACAATGTTAAAGACTCCTTTGTAGTGAAACCTCCATTGGGAACAACAACAGTTGGATAGCAACAGGGTGTCCAGGCAATGGGCAAAGACAAGGAAGTGAAAAGTGTGCAGCAGCAGCCCATATAGAAAACTTCGCCGTGCCATGTGAAAGGGCAGGGAAAGCATTTCTGTAAGGCAGCTCAGACTGTGGGATTCCAGCTCCTGAGAGGGAGTTTGGGGCTTGGAGCTGATGTGAAATTCTATCTGAGCAGGAGTGCACTCAGACATGAGTTCACCACAGATCTGTGCTACGTCAGGAACCATGAGTGATGTTGAGTCCAAGCACAGCAATTTTGAGGTCATGGATGATATTAGTCATGAACTGGAAACTCATCGCCATGTGTGATAGGCCAACTCGTGGGATGTCATCCAGCCCAAACCCCTGCCACTCAGCACATCCTGATCTTGGCCACCCCTTTATCCACCCTATTTAACACATCCTCAAAGAATTATAATAAATCGTCAAACACCATTGCCCTTTTGCAAATCCATATTGATTCTGCCTGATTGTATTATCATTTCTAAATGTCCTGCAACTACTTCCTTCACAATGGATTCTGGCAGTTCCCAAGACAGATTCCCTTCTCCCTAAAATGCTTTTCCAATTTCCCCCAAGTGCACATATTATTCATTTCAACCACACTCTTAGCAGATAGCAGATTCCACATTCTTACTACTTATAGGTTAAAGAAGTCTTTTTTTTAAATTCCCTGTTGGATTTCTGGTTTATTGTCTTATATTGATGTCCCCTAGTTATGCACTGCCCCGGAAGAGGAAACATTCTGCCTTTGTCTACTCTATCAGAACATATCATAATTTCAAAGATCTCAATTAGATCAGCCTGCTTTGTTTATGAGAGAAAAGATCAAGCCTGTGAGTTCTTTTCTGAAATGTATACCTCTGGATTCTTGCTATTATCCTTCTTTAATCTTCTCTGTGGCCTATTCAGTTCATCTTCCTTTTTACAGTATGGTGACCAGAATGCCCTCAGTACTCAAAATGATTTCAATTCAGGTTTCATATAACTTCTCTACTTTTCAATTCTATCCCTCTAGAAACAAAACCTAATGCTGCATTTTTTTAATGGCCTTTCTAACTTGTGGTGCAACTTCTAGTGATTAGTGCTTTATAACCCAAGATCCTTTTGTTCCTCTACCCCCCTGGATTTGTAGCTTCCACGTAATGAACGAGCTTTCCTTTCCTACCAAAACATACTGCCACGCATTTATCTGTGTCAAATTTCTTTTGCCAATTATCTGCTTGTTCTGCCAGTTTATTAATGTCCTCTGTAATTCCTTGCAGTCCTCAATATTGACTACCCCATCAATTTAGTGTCACCATGAAGTTAGAAATATGTTTTAGATTCTTTAGACCAAATTGTTAAAGTAAGTTATGAACAGCAGATGTCCCAGTGCTAATTCTTATGAAACACCACTTCCCATCTTCTCCACTCTGAATAACTATCATTTATTCCCACTCTCGCCTTTCTGTCTTTTCAGAACTGGGAAAAGTTAGAAAAGCAGCAATTTTCTCTTTTGATCATTTTCCCAACCTCCCGTTTTTCACTTGTTTGAAACTCTACTACAATTCTAATTTTTCCCTGTTTTGTTTAAAAGTCAGTGATCTGTAATATTGTTCAGAATTTTTCAATGGTGGCTGAAAATCTGCCACTAGGTTTAAAGGGAGCTGCCAGCCCAATCAGCTCCACCCCTAATGGTGGGCATTGCTGAGGCTGCTTCACCAGGTAGAGGGCACTTCAGTGTTGAGTCACACTCCCTCACACCAGTTGCTTTGAGGGAGATGGAGTCAGGTTCACAGGCTCCAGCAATCAGTAGTGGAGAACAGAAAGGTGTATGCTGGGATTGTGATGCTTGGGAAATGGGAACAGTCTTTGCTGCCAGAGACCTCTCTGTGTACTATAAAACACAGTATTGTGTTTACCCCTGTCCAATGCCGGCATCTCCACATCATTACAATAAAGCAGCCATTATGGAGGAGTCTACCTGGAACCCGCCAGGACTCAATTAGCGAGCAGTCTCACCATGTGGCGGTGAGCCTTCCAAGGTAAGCAAAATACCCTCGGGGAAGAGAAGTAGTCCTTAATTCAGCCAATAAATGTCTCAAGAACAGCTAAGGTTCCTGTTGCTGGCATAACCTGCAAGAAGATATGAAGCTCCCTTTCTGTTGCCTTGACCCACCATATTGCCAGCCATATTAAGTTATCGCCATTGGACCAGGAAAGTTCAGCCCACTTCTTCACAAACAGTGCCTGACCCACTGAGTATTTCCAGCATTTTCTGTTTTATTTCCATATTCCAGTATTCACAGTATTTTGCTTCTTTAGTAGTTCCCTTCAAATGGCCAGATGAGTTTGAAACATTTGGGATATCCACCCTAACACCCCACTCCAAGATTTAAATAGGATTGATCTTTCAGTTCAACCATATGTGTACAACAGGACAGGATGGGCCTTCCACTGAAACATGCATTTGCCATTAATCTCTGTGCATTTTTCCAAAGTGATCCCATCTGCCAGCACTTGGCCCATAGCTCTGAATGTTATGATATCCTAAGTGCTCATCCAGATACTTTTTAAAGGATGTGAGCAACCCATAAATATTGTTGGATAAGCTCTCAAAAAAAGTCCACCATTAACCAGACGTTTGCGGTAAGTGACAAGGGATGGAAAGACAGATGGTAAATCCCAGGTAGACATCCAAAGACAAATGGATATAGCGATGTCAGAAGGTAGCAGAAGCCAATTGCAGCTTCCAAGAATGTAATGTGCCATGATACTTGTCAGTTTCTTGCTACTAATTCCCTCAATGTTCCCAGACTTCACTGGGAATTTATTTTGTCTCTCCCAGAAAAACAAATAATTTCTGAGGGAGAGAGGATTGGGTCGAGGTTATGGTTAGTAAGTTTGCAGATTGCCAAAGCTGGTAGTGTGGTGGACAATTAAGAAGGATATCTAATTCTACAACAGGATCTTGAGCAACTGGACCAGTGGGCCAAGGAACGCCATATGGAGTTTAATTCAGATAAATGCAAGGTGTTATATTTGGTAAGACAAACCAGGGCAAGACTTATACAGTTAATCATAAGCCCTGGGAGTATTGTCAAACAAGGAGACCTGGGGATGCAGGTACATAGTTCCTTGACAGGGCATCAGAGGAATCTCAGATGTAGGTGAGGAGGGAATGGACTGGAAAGTCAAAGGAAATAATTTCAGTGAGGCAGGGGCATGCTGACACAATAGCCTACTAAAACAATCCTTTTCATGGCTTTTGGAAAATAAGTAGAAGCGGGCTGTCCAGGGTTGGGAGACTATGAGATTAAAAGCTGTGGGAAGAAGGCATCCAGAGGAAGTGAGGTCAGTGACCATGTTGGAGATAATGGCTTGATATTTCGTAGTGTGCTCTTGGTCCAGGGGGAAGTAGGAGGAAATATCTGAGTGTTGGCACTTAGCCTCTGTGAGGTAGAGGTCAGCCCATCAGATGACAACAGCATCCTCTTTATCAGCAGGTTTGATGACAATCACAGGGTTCAATGTGAGGAAGTGATTTTTGGGCCTCCTATTATTCATTATACATATAAATGGCATTATTGACTATGTGGAGGTGGGGAGGATTAGTAAATTTGCGGATGGCACAAAGATGGGGCAAGTGATTAACAGTGAGACGGAGTGTCTTGGGTGACAAGTAGATATAGATGAAATGGTCAGATGGACAGATGAGCGGGAGATGGAATTTAACCCTGAAAAGTGTGGACTTTGGAAAGAATAATTTGACGAGAAAGTATTCAATGAATGGTAGGGCACTAGGAAGTTCTGTGGACAAAGGGACCTTGGCTTTTTTGTCCACAGGTCTCTGAAGGCAGAAAGGCATGTTAGTAGGGTGGTGGAAAAGTCATATGGGACACTTGACTTTATCAATAGAGGCACAGATTACAAAAGCAGAGAAGTCACGTTGGAGTTGTATTGAACTTTGATGAGGACACAGCTAGAGTACTGTGTGCAGTTCTGTTCACCACATTGTTGGAAAGATGTGACTGCACTGGGGGGGGGGGGGGGGGGGGGGGGGGGGGGGGGGGGGGGGGGCGGGTGCAGAGGAGGTTCACTAGGATGCTGCCTGGAATGGAACATTTAAGTTATGATGAGAGGTTGAATGAGCTTGAGTTCTTTGTATTGAAGCAGAGAAGACTGATCGAGTATGCAAGATTATTAGAGACATGGATAGAGTGCATAAGGAGCAGCTGTTCCCTAGTTGAAGGATCAGTCACAATGAGACATAGGTTCAAAGTGAGAGGCGGGAGGTTTAGGTGCGATATGAGGAAAAACTCTTTTACCCAGTGGGTTGTGATAGTTTGGAATGAGCTGCCTGGGAGAATGATAGAGGTGGGTTTTCTCAATCCTTTAAAAAGTATTTGGATGAGCACTTAGGACATCATAACATTCAGGACTATGGGCCAAGTGTTGATGGATGAGATTAGGTGAGGGTTCGGGTGTTCCTAATGTGCCAGTGATGGGCCGACGGGTCTCTTCTGTATTGTATGATTTCATGATTCTATGACTTCTGAGCTCAACGCTCTGATCAATGAAGAAAAGTGTACCAAATACCTTCTTCACCACCCTGCCTACCTGTTCCATCCTTACTTTCCAGTCCATTCCCTCCTCGCCTACATCCGAGATCCCTCTGATGCCCTGCATCATATTGATAGTTTCTAGTTCGCAGGCCTGAACCATCTCCTATTCACCATGGATGTGCAATCTCTCTACACCTCCATCCCACACCAGGATGGCCTCGAGAGCTCTTTGCTGCTTCCCTGAAAAGAGGCCTGAACAATTCCCATCCACCAAACTATCACAACCCACTGGGTAAAAGAGTTTTTCCTCATATCGCACCTAAACCTCCCGCCCCTCACTTTGAACCTATGTCCCTTTGTGACTGATCCTGACAAAGGGTTGCCTGGACTCGAAACATCAGCCCTTTTCTCTCCTTACAGATGCTGCCAGACCTGCTGAGATTTTCCAGCATTTTCTTGCTTATTCCCATTGGACTCTGGCTTCCAGTCACTAAAGGGATGTTACGTTACAACTGTACAAGGCATTGGTAAGGTTACTCTCCTTTGCCTGGTTGAAATTGTTCTATCTCTCAAAAACTTCTCCTTTAACTCATCCCACTTTCTCCAAATCAAAAGAATAGCAATGGGTATCTGCATGGGTCCTAGCTACGCTTGTCTTTTTATGGGGTATGTGGAACATTCCTTGTTCCAGGCCTACCCAAGTCCTCTCTCACAACGCCTTTATCCATCTACATCGATGACTATTTTAGTGCCACGTCATGCTCTCATCCAGACCTCGAAAAATTCATCAACTTTGCTCCCAGTTTCCACCCCTCCATCATCTTCACCTGATCCATCTCAGACACTTCCCTTCTCTTCCTTGATCTTTCTGTCTCCATTTCCAGCAATAGGCTATCTACCAATATCCATTACAAGCCCACTGGCTTCCACAGTTATCTGGACGACAGCTCTTCACACACCACATTTTGTAAGGAATCCATACCCTTCTCTCAGCTCCTTCACCTCCGTTGCATTTGTTCTGATAATGCCACCTTCAAAGTGGTGGTTCTAATGTATGCTCCTTTTCCCTCAACCATGGATTCCCATCTATAGTTGTCGACAGGGCCTTCAACAACGCGCGATCCATTTCCCGCAGTGTTACCCTCAACCCCTCCTCTTCCCCAGAACAACAGAGAATCTCCCTTGTTCTCACATTTCACTTCACCAACCTCTGCATGCAAAGCATAATCCTGCGCCATTTTCGCCAACTCCAGCGTGATACCACCACCAACACATCTTCCCTTCAATCCCTCTGTCAATTTTCTACAGAGACCATTCCCTCTAGGATAACCTACTCCACCACCTCTCTTGTTACTCAGGCACTTTCCTATGCAATCACAGAAGGTATAACGCCTATCCCTTTAGCACCCAAGGTCCAAAACATTCACTCCAGATCAAGCAGTGTTTCACTTGTATCTTTTTCAGTTTGGTGTATTGAAACCACCAATACTCCCAATGTGGTCTCTATAGCGGAGAAACTAAGCGTAGACTGGATGATCGCTTTGCTGAGCGCCTTCAGTCAATGCACAATCAGGACCCTGATCTTCCCATTGCTTGTCGTTTTAACATACAATCCTGCTCCTTTAACCATATGTCTACCCTTGACCTGTTGCAATGTTCCAGTGAATGTCAACACAAACTTGAGAAACAGCATCTCATCTTCCATCTAGGCACTTTA
Source organism: Sphyrna mokarran (assembly GCA_024679065.1). NCBI lineage: Eukaryota > Metazoa > Chordata > Chondrichthyes > Carcharhiniformes > Carcharhinidae > Sphyrna > Sphyrna mokarran. The sequence continues at coordinate 99,237,467 of JAGIQG010000001.1, read as the reverse complement.
CAGCTTTCTGATCTCAACATCAAATTCAATAACTTCAAATGATTTGCTCTACTCCACCTCAACCCTTTTGTTTTTATCCTATTTTATTTAATTTTTTACTGTCATCTATCGTTTATTTCTTTATTGTTTTTCTTCATTTTTCTTCCCACCCTTTTCTCTACTTTATGCCCCTTCCCTTACCTCTTCTCTCTCTTTGCTTTTCTTTTCCTAAATCTTACTTCTGTCCCATCCATTTTCCTTTTCCCTCCTCCCCAACATCTTCATTTCAGCTTCTCTGCTATTTGGCCATTCACATCCTTTATTCTCTCCATGGACTGCCATTAACAGCCTTTTTTCCTGATTTCTGTGGCTATAACTCATCTTTCATTCTCTCACCCTGCAATATAAATAACTCCCACTTTCAGTGCCTTTTAGCTTTGACAAAGGGTTGCCTGGACTCGAAACATCAGCCCTTTATTCTCCTTACAGATGCTGCCAGACCTGCTGAGATTTTCCAGCATTTTCTTGCTTGTTCCCATTGGACTCTGGCTTCCAGTCACTAAAGGGATGTTACATTATAACTGTACAAGGCATTGGTAAGGTCACATTTGGAGTACTGCAAAAAATACTGGTCACCCTACTGTAGGAAGGATGTTTTTAAACTGGAAAGGTTGCAGAAATGATTTAGAAGGATGTCCAAAGATGTGTAGGGGTTAGGTGGATTGGCCATGCCACATTACCCTAACTGTCAGGGGGACTAGCAGGATTACGTGGATGAAGGGAGTAGAGCCTGGTTGGAATTGTTGTTGATGCAGGTTTGGTGGGCCAAATGTATCATTTTGCACTGTAGGGATTCTATGATTTTATGTTACCGGACTAGAAGGTTTGAATTATAAGAAGAGGATAGATAAGCTGGGACTTTTTTCCATGGAGCATAGGAAGAGAAGGGGTGTCCTTATCGCAGTTTATAAAATCATGAAGGGCATAGATAACGTCAATAGCCAAGATCCTTTCCCCAGGGAAGGAGAATCCCAAATGAAAATTCATAGGTTTAAGGTGAGAGGGAAAAGATTTAAAAAGGACCTGAGGGACATCTTTTTCACACTAAGGGCAGTGTGCATATGGAATGAGCTCCCAGAGGAGGTGGTAGAGGCAAGTACAATTACAACATTTAAAAGACATTTGGACAGATACATGAATAGAAAAAGTTAAGAGAACTATGGGCCAAATACAGGCAAATAGGACTAGTTCAGATTAGGTTGGCATGGATGAGATGGGCCAAAGGGCCTGTTTCCATGCTGTAATTCTCTATGATTCAAATGTGTTGATTGAGTCATTTTGGTATAAGATGAGCTTAGAGGTCTTTTCCTTTTCTTCAAATGTTTATATGCTTGAGAGTGCAAAAATTAGCAAGAACTGACAGAATGAATGTTCAGTCCAGTTTCTGCTACCATCCACTTAATAATCTCACTGAAACAGGTCATGTAGAAAAATACCCCACAAGTGGTCTTCAGGTTTAAGGGACACACAGTAAAATACACAGTATTGCTATCTTGTTCATAACTGAGGCAACATTCAAAATGCAACTGCACTATCTTATAGTGAGTTCTTCTGTCAAATGTCTTTTAGGTAGCTAAAAATGACAATTTGATGCATGGTTTTGCAGCATGCGGCAGGTCAGTCAAATGTTCAGTGAAATGTTTTATCAAGACAGCATTTCACATAATGAAGTTCTATGAATGTTTTGTCTGGGTCAGCGTAAAATCATTATGAGGGCAATGTTTTTTTGGCATGCATACATGGGCAAGTATTTGCATAAATGCTGTGTTACAGCCTTATCTGGGCATTTTCCTTCAGGTCAACCATCTTTTTCCAGATCTGCAGAGGTCCACTGGGTCCTTCAATCTTGCGGCTATGTTGACTAATCCAGCCATTATCCTGTCCAGGATGACTCTCCTTTTCTCCTTCATTAAATCTCGAGTAATTGATTATAATGTTTGATTTGTTAAACTTGAATTTTCATCCAAAAGGCATGAGAAGGACTATATCCTATGCTGGATGAATATAGCCAAAAAGGAAAGAAAGAATGCTTTCACAGCCAGTGGATAGAATGTTTTGCAGGAGGAACGTTGGGCGAACCATACATAACGCTGCAAACAACAATTTCAGGGGTTAATGGGCAGATAAGAAACCTGTCTTTAAACCATAATCACCAACAGTTAAGCACTGACTAGTGCATCAATACCAACTCTCGAAACATGCATCAAATAACCTCCATTAGACCATAAGGGATTGGATGCCCTCTACTGGACTACCAAGAAGTTAACACGGAAAAATATCCAAATAACCAAAAGGAGGGGGGTGGGGGGAAGCGTGGGGGCAGGGTGCAGGAGGTGCACAGCATGGTGGGAACCCAGGTGTTACTACTTCCAATTCAATAGCTTTGAAATGATGTGAGTGAATAAATATTTAAAGTGTTTGTCTAAAACCCCTGACCTACTATTTCTGCAAGCAAGTTCACATATTCATTTTAAACAAAATCATAGAATCATTAGAAAAGCGTGCAGTGCAGAATGAGACCAGTCAACCTGTTGTGTCTGAGCCAGTACACTGCAAGAGATTCAGTTATCCCATTCCCCTATTTAAATAGCAGTGAGGTGAATTCCATATGAATGCATTAGGCATTCATCCACTTAATGTTGTGGCATACTTCCAGGAGCAATAAATTTGCAGTGTCAACCGCACATCTTCACTGGGCGACAAGAATAAAATCACAAGGTAAATCAGCTTGACCAGTTCAGTGCACTGTCTGGCTAACAGATAGAGAATCATTTTGTCTGGAGAAAAGATAAAGGCTATTCTATTTTTAAACTACTTTTCTAGCGAAATTTCTTGATCTCAAACCTAACCCTAGTCTGCCCTCATTTCTAATGATAAAACTATACCTTTTCCTATCCAATTTTGGTCAGTTGTAGTGAGCTTGGGTAGCAAACAGAAGAGCTCTATTCTTGTATTTCACTGCTGATTATATCATGTGCTGTTCTGTGATCTTCTCTGCTTGGAAAACAATAGAGTAACCCTTTCAATAGACAGTGGCTTAAGCAATAAACTTCCAAATTCTACTCTATGTAACAAATGCATGAACAAAAGTAATGACTGGCTGTAAATGTACCATCATTCAGGCTTACCTTTCCTTCCTTAAAAATAATGGACAGTAGGACCAACTGCATCTGAGGTCTTAAAAATTTGACAATTTGGAAGGAGTAACAAGACAAGGGAGTACTCATGAAATGACATGACATTAGGAAGCTCAGAGGAACAGAGTAAAGTAAAATGTAAAGTCTATGTATTACTGTCACAAGTAGGCTTACATGAACACTCCAATGAAGTGACTGCGAAATTCCCCATACTCTGGTGCCTGTCTTGGTACACTGAAGGAAAATTTAGCTTGACCAATGTACATAGCAAGCACATTTTTTTGAATTGTGGGAGCAAACCAGAGCACCCAGAGAAAACCCAGGCAGACACAGAGAGAATGTGCAGACTCCACACAAACAGTGACCCAAAACCGGAGTCAAACTTAGGTCCCTGGTGCTGTGAGGCAGCAGTGCTAACCACTACGTACCATGCCACCTGCACCCCCCTCCTCCCACCTTCCCTTGAGGTGCTTGTCTACAAATCCCTGAAGGCAGCAGGTCAGGTGAACATGGTAGTTAAGAAGACATTTGGGACATTTCCTTTATTAATCGTGGCATAGATTATAAGAGTGGGGAGGTTATATTGGAACTGTACAGAACTTTGGTTAGGCCAGAGCTGGAATACTGTGTAACTTTTCTACAAGAAGGATGTGATTACATTGCAGAGGAGATTCACCACGATGTTACCTGGGATGAAGCACTTGAACTAAGAAGAGAGGCTGGATAGGCGGGTGTTGCTTTCCTTAGAGCTGAGAAGTTTGAGGGAGGACCTCATGAGGTGTATAAGATTATGAGGGGAATGGACAGGACGGATAAGAAGCAGTTATCCCCCTCAGTTGAAGAGGGGCATGTTTTACAATGGGGCATAGTTTTAAGGTGAGGAGCAGAAGATGTGGAGAGGATTTGAGGAAAACCTTCCCACTCAGACAGAGTGGAATGCACTGCCTGAGAGCATAGCAAAGATAGGAAATTTCTACTCTATGTAACAAATGCTGTAGAAAGCATGTGGATGAGCATTTGAAATGTCATAACATTGAAAGTTATAGGCCAAGTGCTGGAAAGTGAGATTAGTGTAGACTATCTATAGTTCTGTTAATGCAGACTTGATGGGCTGAAGGGCTGCTTCTGTATCCTATCACTCTAAGTTGCTTAGCAGTGTGATTCCAACATTTGGGTCATGCCCTTGCTGTTTGCTTCCAGCATACTAGCCAGAGAAGCACATCTAATCTACTCATGACTGGTGAGTATCTGGGCTCCCACAGGCAACAAGTTCCATTGCTTTCTATCATCTGATGAAGTAGGTGCCCAGATACCCCTACTTTCCTTCTTCCCACAAAGGCCATTCCCTCATCCCATCACCCTCTCCCACTGTGTACAAAAATGAGATACAGTAAATGGAAAATATCTTCCCTTAGCTTTGAGACTCTATGGTGCTTCCCTGGCCCAAAACCTATGTTTAGCAATTTAGCATGACCAATTCACCTTACCCTGTGCATCTTTGGACTGTAGGACAAAACTGGAGCCCTGGAAAGAAACTTACATGGACATGGGGAGAACGTACAAACTCCACACAGACAACTAACTACCTAAGACTGAATTGAACCCTTGTTCCTGGCACAATGAGGCAGCAGTGCTAACTGCTGGGCCACCCCCATCTTAAATCTTAACCTATCAGGCAACAAAGATGCCTGATTGAAACGATAAGGGTCTCCCTGAACTATTATGCATATTAGGATCCCTTGATGCAATTGGGCGCCAACTGTTATCTAAACTCTGAATTGAGCAGGGAAGTTGGTTTGGTGCCAGGTGACCTTAGGTCAGAAAAGAATATGGAGCAAAAGTGGACATTCAAACTAAGCTTTCTCACTTTCCTTTATAGGGCCAAGAGCTCCCCTCTAAGTTCCACAAGTAAAATTTAGGGCTTCCCACTATGAACTCTTCTCCCATCGCCTTTCCCTTGAAACTGGTTTTGGAACCCTAGTTCCCATACCTAACTGATCAGTGGCAGGTAACTGAGGGATCCCCAGATTGCTGAAGGGCAACAACAATTCCAAATCACTCCTGTCCCTTCTGATGAGTAAAATCACATGACTAAATTCTGGCTCCGACAGGTGGGAATCTTAGCAAAACCCAGACATTGCACCAGAAATCCATTAGCACTTAAAACTAACACTTACACCCACCACACTCCCTCCTTCACCAGCCTTATTTTAATGGGATCAATAAAAATATTTCTGGCAAAGATTTTTTTTGGCTACATTTCCTCTTTCTATCTTTTAAAAAAAATTATCTATTGCATTTCCAGGAGCTGAAATTTCTAAGTTTGGTATTTGGCTTAGATTTGTTCACATTAAATTACTCTAGGAATATCTCCCAATAGCATCCCTACCCTTCAGAAACTTTTCTGTACCCACACCCAGCACGCCACTCCACACCCTGCTGAACTCTGCTGAAGAGATAATCAATGCCTATACTAAACAAAACAACGTTTTAAGATTGAAAAGACAAACTGAAGTTGAACAAGACCTCTAAGAAGTCCATGCAATTCTGAGATGCATGACCATCTAAAGCTGGCTAACATAAGCTGCAGTTGAATAATTTCCCTTGGAGGAGGAGATACTCTTATCATACTTTTTTTTATATATCTAATTCAATCCAATAAAATCCAATTCAATGTCTCCACAAGTGAGACATTCCAGATCCAAGCTGACAAGACAGGTTCACCACTTCCTGTCTTGGGCTGATCCAAACTAATTGAAAGAGGCATTGCACCTTTTCCTCAGTTTGATCTCATTTGCATCTTAGCCAAAAGGCCTAGATGTCATTTTTAAAAAATTGCTTTGAATGAAGCCTTAATGTAACCTCATGACTTCAACCAAGTGCAGGATGTCAAAACTACACTTGATCTTAACCACCTAATGGACACATCAAAACACTGGCGCAATCACTTACTGAGTTCAACTACTAGTCAACCTAAGGTTCAAGCACATATCCTATAGTGCAGATTGAACCACTTACCTATTTGAAAATCTATATGAAAAGTGCAGATGTGTATTTCCTTTTTCATGATCTGCCTGTAGTATGCTAAATGTCAGAGGCAGCGCAGCAAAAGCCAGTTATGGTATTGAATTACGCTGAAATTTGAAATTCTACAAAAAAGAAAAATGAAATCTACAGGCATTCAAAACTGGCTTGTTTTGATATTAGCTGCATGATGTTCAGCAAACTTGTTTGATTGAAGGATTCACCAGGTTGCACACAAGAATTATATACAATAATATTCCTGTGCATATTGCTAGTAACTAAAATGGAATGTTAGATGCCTGGAAAATTGCAAAACTATTCGTTTAATGTAGGCTGTTTGCATTCACATTTGTACTCTTGCTCTATTCACAGGATAAGGAAAATAACGATGCTAATGCCTTTGATAACTTAATGAACTACAAAACAATATCCCCATCTCAGTAAGCAACTAAATACTTAACAAGTACAACTCATACTATGTTGACCTAACTATGTAGACTAAATAGTTACAAAAAACTTCATTATAATGATCAATTTGAACATGTTCCATTTTGATTGTTATATCTGGCCGATCATTACGTGTCAATTGCTGCATTTCTTTGCCCCAGAGACCAGCACTAATGAAACCATGGAGTGGAACTGATTTTATGGTTTGTGTTTGCAGAAAAGCAACATTGTCATTCTAAAACCAACAAACAGTGCAAATATATTTTTCATAAGTAGTTAGCAGTATAAGAAGTGCCTGTGATTCTCCTCCATTGTTTAGTTAATTCCAAGGAACAGAAAGGCAAGGTAAGAGTTAATACATGTGCAAGTTAACACTATAAATCAGTTCTCCCCACATTTTGACAATTGGTAAGTAATGTTTTCATTTTATAACTTTTCATAACAAGTGTTTTCTCACCACTTCTGATTGTATTTCACACAAAAGCCCTAAAACTGATTTTTTTTAAATCAGGAAATAGGAGTGGATCAAGGAATTGCACCTCAAAAGTCATGATATCTAATTTGTGTGCGCATGATTTGCCAGCAATTGTCCTCCTCTCATACGAGATTTTGTGTTGCAATGTTGGGGCTGCAAGGTTCTCTTATTGCATTCAGTTCAATAGGGGATCCACAAAGCCTCTAGAGAAGCAATGTAAATGTTATTATCTCTAAAGCTGTGATATTACTGCAAATCTCAGTTTCCTTCATATATGTTTGGTTCAGTTACATTTCTACTAATGATAGTCTATTGAGAAGTGCAGAAATATGGTTTTCAACAAGCATTTGGTCATTCAGCAATTGGGTGAGCTGTGAAATTCCTTCCTGACGATGAAATATTGAAAGAAAAGTAGTGCAAAATTGAACCTTATACAACTGGTTGATCATAATAACCAAATACAAGTAGCTGGGAATACTGGATACCAATTAGGCCACTCAGCTCCTTGAGCTTGTGCTGCATAGTAATTAGTTCATGGCTGATTTACATAAATGTAAAATAGTGTTGGAAAGTAAGATTTGATCAGTAACATTGACTGTAACATTAGTAACATTGACCACAACTGAGCTGTAGGTTGGGACTGCAAGCGAAACATGGAATTAGTTCAATATTCAATCATCTATTCCATAAACTAACCTCAACTCTGTAAATCAAAACATAAAAATATTTTTATTCATAAATCAATATGTATCAGCTCTAAGCAGGACTTTGTTTAACACAGTAATTGCATTTTTCATAAATCTGGTAACTTTACAATAAAACTTAACATTAGAAATTTAATTACTGGCATACTGTTTCATTAATTATGGGAATGCATGGCATGAAAGCATTAAAGTGAAATGGTGATAGAAGAAAATTCAATACTAACCTTCAAAAGGAAATTGGAGAGTGTGAATGAGTGGGACTCGTTGGATCACTCTTTCAAAGAGCAGGTAGAGCTTAGATGGAGAGAATTGGCTTATTTTGGGATGTATCATTCTATAATTTTAGGACAACACTTGAACAGGTGTGGTAAAATAGAAATATATCAAAGTGCTCAGATAATTTAATAAGGTTGAAAAGGAGGCATGATGAATTTGTCAGTGATAACTGAAAGATTTTTTGCCTTTGAAATGTACCTTACCATGTTTGGAGTGGTAAACATATAGATTTTTGGGGGATGGGGGAGTAATTCTGTCTTAGATCAGTTTGTTTTTCTTAGTAGTGATTGTGCAGCCAGTGAACAATTCCATTGATGGAATTGCCTGATGTGAATTGAAGTGTTATTTCACCACATGACTTGACCTGACTGATATTGAATTTTATTTACTGGATCTCACAGGAAAATTGGACACCTTGCATCAATTATAATCTGTTGATGGAAAATCCTATAATAGCTGATCTCTCCATAAAGTAATTGTCAGTATGATGCTGAGCCATGCAGACCAGAAATGCCTTTAATCTGATCCACAGAATATACTGTATTAACTAATCTCAGACATGGTGAATGTAGATTAACGTAACTGACTTCTGCACTCAGGGATTCACTGACCATTGCTCTGCTGCTTGTCATTATCAAGCAATTTTGAGACTGTGGATGCCAGGTAGAGACAGTTTTATTGGCCTGAGGCTAGGGTGGAATAGTTTTCTGCTATCTAGTGTATAGGTCAACTTGTGAAGGCTAGCCACTTGCTCAGCATTACAGGAGATGGCTGTGAACAATATTACAGCAAGAGTTGATGTCTCCAGGAGCTTGTGCTGCACAACAATTAGACAATGACTGATTTACATACATGTAAAATCATTTTGGAAAGTCAGATTTGATCAGTAACGCTGACTGTTTATCATCACTTTAGATGACTCGAGAGAGTGTGCAGCTGAGATAAGTGAACTTATCGACTGCTGACCATGGCAATGGACTGAAACCTTGTACTTGGGATAAGGCTCTCCTGGAACAGGCTAGTACTTTATCTATTTTCTTTGTGTTGATCATAACGCTGAAGTTGTTGCATGCATTGGAGAACATCGGAGCCCATGTTAATTTGCATATCCAGTTATGAACTGGCCACTCACGCATAGTCATCAGCAAACAGGAACTCACAAAGTACATTCCTGGAAATCTTACTTGTTACCTGGAGTTGTCCAGACCGTAAAGCTTCCTCTCCATGCAATACTAAATATGAAGCAGCATGACATCCATCAAAAACAAATGCATTATAGATGGAGAGAAAAATACAAGGTGAGAAAATTCCAAGCTATCAACTCTGCCAAAATGATGAGATATTCTGCCTGTGACATTCTGTTCTATTTACAGCAGAGCCCATTTGACCAAACACCTCCCAAACACTCAAGAGGATGAACATAGTTACCTTCACCTTGAAGAATGAACGAGGAAAGAAGAATATAACCAGTTGAGAATTTATATTTGCACAGAGTGTGATTCACTGGATGCATAGACAGAATATTCAGATGAGATCACTCCTTGAAAGTTAAAAAAGTTGTCAATTCAGTAATTAATATTTACAGCACTGTTTCTTCCCTTTTCATGCCCTTGAACCAGTCATCATTGCTGTCCAAGAACTACTCCCATTTTTTAATTATCCCTCACCACATTTAAGAAATAAAACCCTCCACACCTGCCATCCCTACCATTATCACAGGCACAAAACACTCCGTCCCCAATATCTTCTTGTTTCTGCTATATTCTAATGGAGCTTGCATTGCCACTTTGTCTCTTACACATGAAGATACAGACAGACATGCAAACATAGCCACACATGGGTATGTACAGGCACTCATCTACAGAGTCTATGTAGTAAGAGACACACAGTAAGAAGTCTCACAACACTGGGTTAAAGTCTAATAGGACTATAACAGGACTTTAATCTGTTGTTGTGTGATTTCTTACTATATTTATCCCAGTCCAACGCTGGCATCTCCGTGTAAGAGACACAGACAGGCATGCATGCAAGGAACACAAATGGTGTGAATGTAAAAAAAACGTGCAGACATATTCACATGCAGACATAAACACAAATTGTGCATTTATTATTAAAAATTGTCATCAAAATAATTACTTCTTAATCAATAACTTATAAATTCTTCCTTGGTATTCCTGAGTAGGAAATATATGAAAAGAATTTTAAAATATTAGAAATTATTACTTTCTTTGAGTCATGATGTGCAAATTTGGTGCAAATTTTAGATTGTCACATGCCTGCAGGCTTGTAATACCTTAAGCTCTGATGGCCATCCTTGAATCACATGAATTTCAAATGTAGATAATTGGAATTCCTTCACACGACAAGTGGGAAGCAGCAGAACTACCTATGCTGAGCTACTGCAAGATTTATGGACATTTTTTAGTGATTGCAAGAAAGTTTTTTTAAGTTATCGGGGTCAAAAAGGCTATTGGCACATATTAAATAATATACAAGGGCTTATATTATAAAATCATCAAATCAAAAGTTAAATCAATACATGGCACTTGCATAAAATCCTGCAGTCATGTAAAAGGATAAAAATGCATCTCAACTAGATTTTTTTTTGCTCACCTCATAGAACATAGAACATAGAACATTACAGGGCAGAACAGGACCTTTGGCCTTCGATGTTGCGTCGACCAATTTGGAACAAGCAGTGACCCTCTAACCTAAATCATTCCCCTTTCATCCATAAACTTATCTACTAACCTCTTAAACGCCACCAAACTTGGCGCATCTACAACTGACGCAGGCAAGGCATTCCATACCCTTACCACCCTCTGGGTAAAGAACCTACCTCTGACATCTGTCCTAAAACCACCACCCCTTAATTTAAAGCTATGTCCCCTCGTGCTAGCTTTCTCCATCCTAGGAAAAAGGCTATCACTGTCCACCCTATCTAAACCTCTAATCATCTTATATGTTTCAATAAGGTCTCCTCTTAGCCGCCTTCTTTCTAATGAAAACAACCTCAAATCTCTCAGCCTCTCTTCAAAACATTTTGTAGATTTATGGTATAAGAGCAAATCCAAGAATATATGTGGTCATATCTGCTTGAACTGTAATATTACAATCCTACAAAATGTTGAGAACAAGCATTTAAACAAAATAGGTTTGATCAATCAATTTCCTTATACAATGTAACTATTCACTTGTAATGGCACAGACCACTGGTATTGTTAGAAAGCTTCTTTTGCATAAATTGGTTGGAAAATTGCTAACCTGGCATGTTTTCCAAATAGTCCTTAGCTTTTCATCATATCTTAATAGATGTATGAAATTAATTCTACCACCAAACTTCTTGTTGCTGTGATTAATTTATGGTAATTTCAGCAAGACTTTACAAACTATTTGTCTTCAAGAAGTATTGTATTATTGTCATTTTAATATTGCTGGTATACACTCTGATGTCTGCTGTACACTCAAATCTGTGGCTCAAGTGAATTGCTTGGATTCCATTATACACATCTGTCATAAAAGGATATGGAGGTAGTTTGTAGTTTGGGGGTGGAGGGGACTGGCATTGAAGCTATGAATGTGTGTACTCCTCCTTGGTTCCTAAATGCTGTTTGACTTGTTGAGTATCTCCAACACTTTTTCCATTTTTGTTTGATTTCCAGCAACTGAAATTTGTTTTTTGCCAGTTAGCCTGGTTTAGTAGGCAGATATCTTGCCCGTTTGAAGTAGCAGATTGTGGGTTCAAGCCAAACTCCAGAACCACAGCAATATGTTGATGACTCTTAAGTACCCTCAGAAATGGGTAATAAATGCTGGCCCACCAATGACGCCCACATCCCATGAAATAATAGAAAATAGATTAATGAGCTTTTTATCAAACGGATTCAAATCCCATTCCCACTACACTCAATTTACTTTAAAGGTGATTGTGTTGTCCAGTGAGTGGTAACTTTTTTTTTCTGTTTCCATGACTCTTATTTAAAATTGTTCCATCTTCCATTTTGGAATCTGTTATGTGTTGGCTGGACAGGATGTTTATACTCCCGTCGCTGAGATAAATTCTTTCATTTAATGAGAATAATATAACTTCTGATATTGAAAAAATTCAATATGGAAAATAGCAATATAATAACCCTTGACATGTACCATTTTCTTCCCTGTTATAGGTGGGCATACTATGTATTCGCAATTGTTGGTGTAGTATTGTTTAAAGACACAATCCCAGCTCCCCACAACTCAACAAATGCAAGGCAAGTTTTAGATGGTGCAAATATGGCCATTTCTTGAGCTTTATTATTAAGCTGCTGTTTATGGTTAACAAATTAAAATGTATCTCTTTTCCTCCCTCCCAGTCTGTTTTTCATCACCACTGTACAATTTGTCCTCTTTACTTTCCACAAGGCTGTGGGGTTTTGACTGGACTTCATCCACTGGTCATCCAAATGTAATTATGGCTGAGATCACCAAAATAGTGATCAGGGTTGGGAGCTCCTTCCCATTTTCATTTCATGATCCGGAATGCTGATGCTCAGTCAACGTAACGCAGACCAAGAAAACATGCCTGTGATCTTCTGGTTTGTATGCCTGTTACCTTTCGTTGAGTGAAAGTTGGCACCAAGGTTGATAAGGTTGTTAAGAAGGCATATGGTGTGTTAGCTTTTATTCGTAGAGGGATTGAGTTTTGAAGCTGTGAGATCATATTGCAGTTGTACAAAACTCTGGTGTGGCCGTACTTGGAGTATTGCATACAATTCTGGTTGTCGCATTATAAGAAAGCAATGGAAGCACTGGAAAGGGCGCAGAGGAGATTTACAGGGATGTTGCCTGGTATGGTAGGAATGTCTTATGAGGAAAGGCTGAGGGACTTGAGGTTGTTTTCGTTACAGAGAAGAAGGTTAAGAGGTGACCTAATTGAGGCATACAAGATCAGAGGATTAGATAGAGTGGACAGTGAGAGCCTTTTTCCTTGGATGGTGATGACTAATACGAGGGGACATAGCTTTAAACTGAGGGGTGATAAATATAGGATGGATGTCAGGGGATAGTAAGGGTGTGGAATGCCCTACCTGCAGCACTAGTGGACTTGCCAACTTTAAGGGCATTAAAATGGTCAGTGGATAGGCATATGGATAATACTGGAATAGTTTAGGTTGAGGACCATTAGATTGGTTCCACTGGTCGGCACAACATCAATGGCTGAAGGGCCTGTACTGCGCTGTTATGTTCTATGTACTATGTATGTAGAGACACTCATCTACAGAATCTATGCAATAAGACACACAGACAGGCACATGTGTAAGGAACACAGATGGGTGTGAATGTAAAAAAAACATGCAGACATATTCACATGCAGACATAAACATAAATTGTGCATTTATTATTAAAAATTGACATCAAAATAATTACTTCTTAATCAATAATTTATAAATTCTTCCTTGGCATTCCTGATTAGAAAATATATGAACAGAATTTTAAAATATTAGAAATCACTACTTTCTTTGGGTCATGATGTGCAAATTTGGTGCAAACTTTAGATTGTCACATGCCTACAGGCTTGTAAAATCGTAAACTCTGATGGCTGTCCTTGAATCACATGAATTTCAAATGTAGATAATTGGAATTCCTTCATATAACAAGTGGGAAGCAGCAGAACTACCTGTTATAAAATAGGATTTCCTTTAGCTGTGCTGCATTTATCTGTCATGCTGCCGTGCTAGTGTCACCACCTTGGTGTACGAGAAAAGTTGATTTGCTGGTTAAAAGGAAAAAGGATGCTTATGTTAGGATGAGGATTGAAGGCTCGGTTAGTGCAATGGATAGCTATAGATTAGCCAGGAGGGAGCTAAAGAGTGAATTGAGGAGAGCGAAGAGAGGACACGAGAAGACTTTGGCTGATAGGATTAGGGAGAATCCTAAAGCTTTCTTTAGATATGTTAAGAATAGAAGATTGGTTAGGGCAAGATTAGGGCCAGTCATAGACAGCAGTGGGAAGTTGTGCGTGGAGCCTGAAGAGATTGGAGAGGCACTGAATAAATATTTCTCTTCGGTATTCACGCAGGGTGATGTAAATGTAGTTGTGGAGAACACTGAGGTACAGGGTTGCAAACTGGAAAGTATTGAAGTAGATAGGGAGGATGTGCTAGATATTCTCGAGGGTTTGAAGTTGGATAAGTCCCCTGGGCCGGACGGGATTTACCCTAGGATTCTCTGGGAGGCAAGAGAGGAGATTGCAGAGCCTCTGGCTCTGATCTTCAGGTCGTCGTTGGTTACGGGTGTGGTTCCGGAGGACTGGAGGATAGCGAATGTGGTCCCGTTGTTCAAGAAGGGGAAGAGAGACCTTCCAGGGAATTATAGGCCAGTGAGTCTTACTTCTGTGGTGGGCAAAGTATTGGAGAGAATAATTAGGGATAGGATTTATAGTTATTTAGAGAGTAATGAATTGATTGGAGATAGTCAGCATGGTTTTGTGAAGGGTAGGTCGTGCCTTACTAACCTCATTGAGTTTTTTGAAAAAGTGACTAAGGAGGTGGATGGGGTAAGGCGGTTGATGTGGTATATATGGACTTTAGTAAGGCGTTTGATAAGGTGGCCCATGGAAGACTTCTGCAGAAAATGCAGATGTATGGGATAGAGGGTGATTTAGCTAATTGGGTTAGGAATTGGCTAGCAGATAGAAGACAGAGGGTGGTGGTTGATGGGAGATATTCATCTTGGAGTTCGGTGACAAGTGGTGTACCTCAGGGGTCTGTTTTGGGGCCCCTGCTGTTTGTAATTTTTATAAATGATCTGGATGAGGGTATTGAAGGATGGATTAGTAAATTTGCAGATGACACTAAAGTCGGTGGAGTGGTAGATAGTGAAGAGGGGTGTTATAGTTTGCAGAGGGACTTGGACAAGTTGCAGAGCTGGGCCGAGAGGTGGCAAATGGAGTTTAATGTGGAAAAGTGTGAGGTAATGCACTATGGCAGAAATAATAAATGTGTAGAGTATAGGGCAAATGGTAGGATTCTTAGTAGTCTAGATGAACAGAGGGATCTTGGTGTGTATGTGCATAGATCCCTGAAAGTAGGCAGTCAGGTCGAGAAGGTTGTTAGGAAGGCATATGGAGTCTTGGCTTTTATTGGTAGAGGGATTGAATTTCGGAGCCGCAACGTCATGTTGCAACTGTACAAAACTCTAGTGCGGCCGCACTTGGAGTATTGTGTGCAGTTCTGGTCCCCACATTATAAGAAAGATGTGGAGGCATTGGAGAGGGTACAGAGGAGGTTTACCAGGATGTTGCCTGGTATGGAGGGCAGGTCTTATGAGGAGAGGCTGAGGGATTTGAGGTTGTTTTCGTTAGAAAGGAGGAGGCTAAGAGGGGACCTGATCGAAACATATAAGATGATTAGAGGTTTAGATAGGGTGGACAGTGATAGCCTTTTTCCTAGGATGGAAAAAGCTAGCACGAGGGGACACAGCTTTAAATTAAGGGGTGATAGTTATAGGACGGATATCAGAGGTAGGTTCTTTACCCAAAGGGTGGTTCGGGAGTGGAATGCCCTGCCTGCAGCAGTTGTAGATGCGCCAAGTTTGGTGGCGTTTAAGAGGTTAGTTGATAAGTATATGGAAGAGAAGGGAATGGTTTAGTTTGGAGGGGCATTGCTTTTTATATTGGTCGGCGCAACATCGAAGGCCGAAGGGCCTGTTCTGTGCTGTAATGTTCTATGTTCTATGTTCTATCTCGCAGCTGGTAGCAACAGCTGGCAGCTTGCTACGAGATCAAAATTTGCCATGGTCAAACATATGAGGACACTATTAAAAAAAGTAGGAATACTGGACAGCACTTAGTCCAACATTGAAAAAGGCTTGCTGTTGATGAGTGGCCACAATGATTTAGTGTTCGCTTCCTAAATGGCAGGCTTTATGTAAAGGAGCTTTTCCATTCTCACAATGTCATTGGCTCCTGGCATATGGCTATCACACAATCATGGGCACTCCAGATTACAAACTTATTGACCTACTTATGACAAACAGCAACAAAGACTCAATTTTACTGTGTCTCCATATCTTCTTCTGGTATTGCTACGTTTCACACTTCTGCATACATAAAGACAGTTGAGGAAGGCAATTTAAATCATCTGTTCGCCCAAGCAAAAAAAGCCCCATAGTCCCCTATCGTGACATTTATTTTTCATAGTTTTTTGCTCCATTACTCTGACCAGAAATCTGTTTAATTTGTTAATCACTATGTAAAGGAGACTTTCTGAACACAATATTAGTTCTAAGTTTGGTCTTCATTTGTTTGAGCCTGTGGTGTGCCCAGGATTTACTTTTGCTTCTTGTTTCTAATCATATATACCACTTTTTGACCACCTCTAAAGTGCCTCTTTTCAAAGCTCAGAGGGCTAAGAATCTCAATCTTTCTCCATAATTCAGGCCTAACACTGAGTACAACCTCCTGGTTGTCCTCCGCCCTGCCACATGTTCCTGAATATCTCCCTATGATTACCAGACGAGGCACAGTAATCAGGATATGGTCAGACCGCAATACTTATACAGTTTGAATATGATTTCCTCTGACTTATATTATACAGTTTTGGAAAAATTAGTTCAATGTTCTATTAACTGTTGATTTTTATTCTGCAGTAGTCAAAACTGTTGAGTGTGGAGTCTACTAAGGTACTGAGAACTCTACACACGTCTACGTTAAACTTAATCTACCATAGTTTTGCCAAGTTGAATATTTTGTTGAAACCTTTTTGTTGTTTTTAGAGCTATGTCATTTAAAGCTTGTAATTTGCATATGACGAATATGTATTGAGTTCTGAATCCAAGTAAATGAAAAACACTGAAGGTTCAAGATAATTTTGGGAAACTATGTCACCCTGACATTATTAATCTTACAACTATGTCTAAGTTTCCACTCTTCAACAAACTTTTTAGTCTATTCCTGAACTTTCAATTCAATTCTTAGAAATTTGAAGCCAATTATTGGCTTTTTATTTGGAACTCAAAGACTTCTGGAAATCTAGCTAACAACATGTTTTTCAAATCTTTCCGCATTTCTCCTGGAGTGCCATTTCACCAGAAAGTTAAGAAGTTGGGGCCAGGCATGATTTCTCCAGCCAACCATCGGGACATTAATGGGCTGGATTTTTCAGTCGGGGTTGAGACACCGGTATCAGGCTCAGGACTTCTTTCTGAATCATGTTACAACTTACCTGCTGTAATGTCCAGGAAGCAGCCTTCCAACCTGCTATCTGCACATACGGTCCCAATAAGGACAGCAGGTTCTGCTTGATGCAGGCTCACAGTTCCATTTGGAGAAGAGGATGCTTCTGAAGCAGGTAGGCAAGGCCAAACATGCCTCAACATGTGGAGCACAAGAAAGTTGGTCCAGCTTTTGGCTTGGAGGGGGAAGCCCTGTCCCTGGGTTTCTTTGACAGAGTTGCTTCCTTGCGGCTCCACCACGAGGGAGGCCGCAACCATTATGGAGCAGCCTTTACCCCATAAATAACAAACAGAAAATATTGGAAATGCCAAACATTTATGAGAAGATCATTGACTTTGTTTCTCTCTTCAGCTGTTACCTGACCTGCTGAGTATTTCCAGCATTTCCCCCAATAAAATAACTAAAAATACTCAGTAGGTGAGGTAGCAACTGGAGAGAGAGACAAAGTCAATGATTTTCCCATGAATGTTGGGCATTTCTAGTATTTCAGATTCCTAGAAAGTGCAATATTTCCCTTTGGACTTGTTTGTGTTATATTTTACAAATCTCCTTTGTACTGGACCATCCTTGTCAAATTACTGCACAGCGCAACCACATTAATGAGTTCCCGCGTTGGTGTCTTTTTGTTAAATAGTGGTTTGTGGCTTCATGTTATTTTGTTGTCTGAAAATGAGTACTTTTCAATACTGATCTACTTCTCTTTTAGGAGGCTGTGACCAATCTGATCTTCAGCGAATGCGTTTCTCATCCTCACTTAAAACCAAGCGTCAGTTTCAAAGTGTGAAAGTTTTAGTCATTCTTAGTCAGATTAAATCAATAAAAGATGATATGAATCATTCGGAGCATAAAGATGCAAAACAACTCTGATGCAATGAATTTGTTGGAAAGGAGGGAAGCTATTGTAGTCGGCAACGCTTTGGCAAATTATCCAGCATAGAAATTTAAGAAACTTCTTAGTTTCAGAGTATCACCCAATACTATCTCCATTTCCAAACTAAATGGGATGGATGATTGTTTTAAAGTTTTTTTTGCAGGTGTTCTTTCACAATTCTATGTTTTAGTCTATTGTTGACAGCCTTGTCAACGTGTCGATAAAAATTTCCTTTATAAGAGGTCATTGCCAATTCCAATTCTGTTTGCAAACACGTCGAGGTTAATTATATGACAAGACATGATTCTGTCACCACCCTTGGAAAAAACGGGCTCTTATGGCACCAAACAAAAGAATGCCTTCCACAATTCATTCATTTGTTTCAGGGAGTGACAACACCCCACTCAAGAATGCAGCCTCACACCTAAAAAGGGGATTTCTAATCTACGCGGGGGAGGATTTACCTGATGTAATCTCATGGAATTGTACCCATAGAATATCTATCAAACCAGGGAAAAATACTCCACAGATGGCTGCTAAAATTCAGTTATTGGAGGGGGGGGGGGGGGGGGGAGGGCTTTGCCTGTGATTGGCGTTAGGGAGAGTGGAGGGGAGGTGGTGAACAGCAGAGAAGGAGACAAAACAGTTGACTAGAATTTGAGTGCTGAGCGGTGTTCGGGGCAATGACACTGCGAGCCCTATTGAGGATATGGGACTCTCTCCTCCTGTTCATTCATTCCATTGTTGGCCGCGCCGCGTCTCCGCCGTATGCTAATGAGCCGGCGTACGGGGTCCAATGAGAGGGGCGGGCGGGGTGAGGGGGCGGGGACGGGGGCGGGGCTTAGGGCCTGGCTACATTAGCGTGTGCCCCCAACGCGCTGAATTGTTGCAACGTGAGTGAGAGTGTGGCAGGCTGGCGGAGGGAGGAGAGCTTCCAGCGTTAAGAGCAGCAGCGGCAAAGCAGCAGCAGCATGTGAGAGGGACACACAACCACACCGGGCTCCTGGCTACTTCCAATCCTCTCTTTTTTTAGCACCCCCCCCTCCTAAAAAAAACCAAAGCAACCATCGCGACTGATGCAACTCCAGAGAGGTGCTGGGAATACAAGAATGCAAACATTTGTCTCACTGCCCACCTACCTTCTGGTCTTTGGGGCAAATCGAAGATTTTGAAAAAAAAAGAGACCAGTCCTGGACGGACAGAGAAGGGGGAGGAAAAGAACTCCTTGTTTGATTACTTGGAATCTGGACTTAAAAGAACAAAAGGTTGTAAAGACTTTAAGCAATTACACGCCCATTTAATAGTCTTTTTTTGCCCCTGGTGTGTTTGAATCGGGACATGTCTGATCTCTTTCCCCCCACCTCCCCACATCCTCAGTGATTCTCATGACTGTCAATAATGACAGCCTGATGGATGCTTGAAAGGGAATCGATATCTGGCGTTGTATGCGGCGCTATTCTGTTGAATCATCTGGGCTGCCGTGCTCGAACGATCCGAAGCGATCCGCTGACAAGATAATTCATTTGGTTTGGTCGCATTTTTGTTGCGAATCCGGAGCCTCTTCTGGTGGCGATAAAGAAGGCGCTGCGATACGTGTTATTGTCTGGGAGCTGGTGTGTGTGTATGTGTGTGTGTGAATGAGTTCGCAGGCACTGGAGCGATCGCTGCTTGCTTCGAAAAATCTCTGCACACACACCCTGGCATTGGGACAGAGAAAATAAAGTTGGGAGATACGACTTGAAAGCAGCATTTATTCACCTTTCGGTTAAAAAAAAGAAACGAAAGTTTACACCACCCCACCTTCCTCGCACACAAAAAGCAGCGATGAGCGCGTTTGGATTGTGGAGGGGTTTTTGCTGCTTTCTCCTGGTAATCGGGACGAATACTTGGAGAGAAGTTGTTGGCCAAGTTTGCCCGAATCACTGTAGCTGTGCTGGGACGGCGGTGGATTGTCACGGACTGGGGCTGCGCTCAGTCCCCAAAAGCATCCCCAGGAACACCGAGAGACTGTGAGTACAAACCCATTCCTCACCTCCCGGATAAATTTAAACAGAACTGGCACATTCTGCGGATTCCCCGTTTGAATGGAGAGCTCTGCAGACTCCGGTGAATTGCTTCTTGCTCATTCCCAGAGTGTGATGCAGGAACTCTTGGCACATTTCACCGTGTGGGGACCTCACTCCTGGGGCTCATTGCCGGGATCCGCATTGCTCCTACAAAGCCGGCAGGTTTCAAAACCTGCCTGCCACACCTTGGCTTTTAAAACAAAACCCTGATCTTTGCGGGTGTTTGAAATGCTGTCATTTGCAGGGCTGACAGTTTTGAAGGGGGGAGGGGGGACTGCGGGAGAACCAGCCACTTGGGAGGAGAGGGGGAGCTGGTTATAGTAGAGAGCGGGGATGATACTGCACAGGTCTGAGGCAGCCTCAAACAGCTAGGTGAAGTGTGAGAACGGGAGTCAGATGCAATGCACATACATGACTTGCTGACTGACAGGGTCTGCAGAATAACACATACAGCGGGGAACCTTTTGATCATTTCGCCTTATTACACACATTTGGCTGAAGGGTATTCACCCTTTGCGGTATAATTTCAATTGTTAAACTCTGGGAGGACATGCATTGGTCCCCAGTGGTCAACCAAAATACACTTCCTTTGGGGACTCTAAG
This sequence comes from Sphyrna mokarran, assembly GCA_024679065.1. Classification (NCBI taxonomy): domain Eukaryota; kingdom Metazoa; phylum Chordata; class Chondrichthyes; order Carcharhiniformes; family Carcharhinidae; genus Sphyrna; species Sphyrna mokarran. Next base: position 99,216,611 of record JAGIQG010000001.1, on the reverse strand, counting down.
ATTATTTCTTGGACATTCGAACATGTTCTCGGCTATTTTTTTTTAAGTGCGAGATCAGGGCAGATTTCATAACTGTTCACACCAATGAAATATCTTGTAGGGGTTCCAGAAGGAAGCTCAGGGCGCTTGCTCCTTGTTACAGCAGCTCCCCCCATTGCTGAGGGCATTTCTCTTTGAATATAAACTGGAACAGGGCAGTTTTTTTAGCGGTTCGTTCTGTGCAAGTGCATGAAAGCTTGGAGTGGGTTTGAAAGGATTGTGCCCTCATTGAGCTTACTTGGCGAGTGTATAAGTGGTCTCAGATGCTTGATGGGATTAGATTTCAAGAGCTCACAGTGCTGTCAAAGTCTACATTTGCACGCAGCATAGAGAGGCGCACATTTTTCCATTAATACTGATTTATTTTTGAAATGTGCACGCCAGTGGAGTTTTCTGCATTGTGTGCCATACCTTTCACTTAAAAAAAAATCAAGTGGTCCGAAAAATTCCCGAGACAAAAGTTTTGATATTTCTTCTGGTTTCTCAGAAATGCACGAACTTCAACAAGCGGCAACATGTATGGTGGAGAACGGTAACAGTTTAGATCTTTTACCTCCTTGAAGATTCAGAATCAGATCCACCGATCCCCACATTCCTCAGAAACTATTTTCTCAGGCCTCTGCCCCCAGTCTCACCCTTTCTCCCTGGCCCCCAAAAGCTGAGACAATTGTTGATCCCCAATGTGAAGGAGCCGTGCTAAGGGCATAAACGCAGCTTTTCTTCGTCTTGTTGAGAGAAGGATTAGTACTTCTTCAGCCATGTTCAATTTTTCTGTAGTCGTTAATTATTTATTGACTCATTTTTTAATGTATTCACAGAAACAGTAGGAAATGAATTACGGGGAGAGGTACTTAACTCCCAAACATTCATCCACTCCTCAGCTTGGAGGTGGGGAGAGGGGCACCCTTTGCTTATAAAGATTCCAAATGGATTTAAAATTATTACTGAGTGAGATATCAGTAGCTGGGTGTAGATTTGACCATTTGGGCATGCTTCAGGAAATAATGGCGATTCTGCCCCATTCCCTCCTTGTTTCACTGTCAAATACTTTAACATTGTTTCCTTTCAGGGATTTGAATGGGAACAACATCACAAGAATCACCAAATCAGCTTTTTCAGGATTGAGACACATGCGAGTTCTGTAAGTCTAAATATTTCTGTCGCGCCATCTATCCATTTTTGCTGCTATTTGCTTCCAACTCTTCAGCTTGTCATTTAAAAAAAAGGTGCAGTTTGCTATCTCATGTTACCCTTTGTGAATGAAATGCAGGAATGAGGTGTTGTATGAATTAGCACAAGGCAGTTAGCAGTGACTATACATCACAGATCCAGACTATAACACTCTTAATGCTGCTCTCCCACTTGATTATTGGCATTCTGCTTCTTGCAGGAAAATGTGATTCATTTTAGGAGTTGGAAACTGAGGCGCTGGGTATAAGTGTAATGATGCCATGGGATACTTTCTCCAGCGCCTATCCAATGCTTCAAGCTGCTTCCTATTTTGACGTTTAATAACACAGTGTGACAGTATACTTGGCAAACTCTACTGAAGCTGTATTTAACAATTTTGTTTCATTTGCTGGTTCTGAATGGATAATAGTATTCGCCAGTCTTTGAAAATTGGCACAACCAAATGGCACTTGTTGAGTAGCCATAGGGGCACAGCTAATATCAAGCACTTTGCATGTGAAAAATCTCAAAGATTGCAACAGGATTCTTGCACAAATCATAAGCACAATATTACTCATTCTTAACAAGTAATCCTATACTTGAACATTCGTGTTTCTTCTTACAAATACTTTATAAAGTTTCCCAAGTGAAATATATTAAGAACATTATTAGGAAAGCAATACTCACAATTTATATTCTTAACTGTTAGTTGATTTGTCATTCTGTAACGGTGTGGACATTTAAAAGAAACATTGCTCAGTCTGCCGCTGTTTTTTGGTTCTGATAAGGTGCTGCTCTGTTATTGATAAATTATTTTTTCACATCTCTTTTGCTTTGCTATAGGCCGAGAAACTAAACTCTAAAGCATGTTTTCATGAATGGTGTTTTAAATATTTGATTGGTGAAATGCCCTCTCTACCACACCCACTTCCCCCGCCCGTACTTCATTTCCGTGCTATATATATAGCTGTTGAATTTCAGGTGTCGGTGTCAGGCAAAGCAAATTGGATGTGAAATCTCAAACTCCAGTATGAGATGCTTGAATAAAGAAAAGCCAGCCAATGATCTGCTGTTGATGTTTGAAATTCAATCATTGGAGTTGTTAATGGTTGCCTACTTACTCACTGCATTAAGATGCCATGGCTTCAATTTTCTATCATCTGCTTCACAGACAGCTCATGGAAAACCAAATAACCACCATTGAGAGGGGAGCCTTTCAGGATTTGAAGGAGCTGGAAAGACTGTAAGTATTGTCAGTATCTGAACCTCACAAGACAACTTTCCATAAACTAAGAATGCAAATCTGATCACTAGTGTAATCGAATCAGAGGAAATGAATAGAGCATATTTCTCATTTTATAAACTTGTGGGTTTGTTTTGCTGTAACTCATCTCTTTGTTTTTTTCCTGGGTGCTTCCAGTATCTCGGGTGTTGCAATGTTCTATGATTTGAAGAGGATCACTCTAATAAAATGTGTCAATAAGTGCATGGTGGTACAGTTGTTAACACTGCTGCCTTACAACTCCAGGGACCTGGGTTCAATTCCAGTCCCAGGTCGCTGTCTGTATAGAGTTTACACTTTCTTCCCATGTCTGCATGGATTTCCTCCGGGTGCTCCGGTTTCCTCTGATAGTCCAAAGGTATGCAGGTTAGGCTGATTGGCCATCCTAAATTAACACTAGAGTCAGGGGGATTAGTGGGATAAATCTATAGGGTTACGAGAATAGGGCCTGGATGGGACTGTGGTCAAATACAGTCTGGATAGGTTGAATGGCCTCCTTTTGTACTGTAGGAATACTCTACTATAATTGTGATATCTTTTTTTTTAACTTCTTAATTTTTTTCCCCTACTTCATTGTTTAGAGACACTTCAAACTTTTTTTTTGTAATGAGCTATTTGAGTAGCGGTTTGGTCATGAAACTTTCAGTCACATGGATATCAAATGCAGAAAGTGCCAATTTCAGAAAATCGGCCCTCATTTATATTTAAGGAGTACTAAGTGTATGGCCTTCAGCTACCCAAGCCCTATACTCTGGAATTTCCTTCCTCAGTCTCCCTGCTTTCCTCTTCTTTTAAGATACTCCTTAAAACCCGTGACCAAGCTTTGGTTACATGCTGTAATATCCCCTAGCTTAATATTAATTTTCTTTGGTCTCTATTCCTGTAAAGCACCTTGGAAAGTTTTACTATGTGTCATGTGCTATACATTAATGCAATTTATGAAGAGAAAACAGATCTATACAACATTTCACACTTTGAAATTTTACCTGATTTGAAAGATACACATGAAATCTTGTGAAACCTTGTTGCAGCAGGAAGTTTCTCAACGGTAGAACTATAAGTGTGTGGGATTTCCGCTCAGAGATGAGATGGCTGCCTATGTACCTATCATGCAGCAGTCAGCCAATTTGCTCTGCACAGTTGAAAGGTTCAGCCAATGATTGGAGGGTTGTGGGGATGCCTATCTGAGAGGCGGATTTTGAAATTGGACTGCTGCCACCTCTCTCCACTGCCATATTTGGATCCCTGGAGCTGCAAGCCATCACCTTTGACCATCCCTCACCATAAGCTTGTCTTCTGAGATCCTTAAGCTACCCACCATCACTTTGCTCCCCAGCACTTTGAGTCTGCTCCCTCCTGTCACTCTTGTCCTATCAATTGTCATCCTTGACCATCTCTCTATAATCTTCGACCAATCCTGTGTACACTCAACTTTCCCAGCTTTATGATTGATCTACTATCAGTCAACCTTGATCTCCTGAAGCCACTGTTGGCTTCATCTAGCAATCTCCCACTGTCCCCCTTGACTCTTCTTAGGGCTGCCGTGGTTCAGCCTTCAGAAAGCCATGCTACTGGAGCTCACTGCAAACTCAATCTCCTTTCCTCTGCTCCAACACACTGCCCCAGACTACAAAGTCGCTGTTACACACTCCAGATCCACTAAGAAAACTACTTTGGCTTGTTGCACGCTATTTTTAAGCAGTTGTGAATAGAAGACACTTGCTCCTCTTTTGATGCCAACTTAATCACAAAGGCACAATTTAATCTACTGACCATGAGTTTCAATAAGTATGCGTGGCATGCTAATGGATTAAAAATTGGTTTCCACCTCTTGCTGTCGGAGACCACAATTTGTCTTTAATCTGCCTGCATCTTATTTCTTGACATTCAATGCACAATCAGGCAGCTATCATTTCACAATTAACTGCTCTTGTCTGCCTTGTTTCCCACTTCCAGGAACTTCACTAGATTCCACTTCTTGTTATACTCACAATTCAAAGGCTAACATTCTGAGTTACATTGTAAAATTGTATAGAGCAATGGTATAATGGACCCTATATTTTCACTGCACTCCTTTCTTCAATCTGTATTAAAAATCTAGTCCTCTCAAAATATTGTGCAAGTTTCAGACATTTTGTAAGTGTAATGTTCTGTATTTATCACATTTACTGAACTGGCATCGCTGCTTTAATTCGCATGGGGTCCTATAGTTGACTCTGAAACCATTTTGTTTATTAATGCAACGGGACAGAATGACACCACTCGAACAGACTCCCAGCCAGTGTGAGAGTTAAATTGGATTGATTCTATTAACATATCTTATGGAGAGCCTTGTGCTTTCTGGACGGAGATGGCTTCACTGCTTCTATCTCTTTGCATATCTTCCTCTGTTGCTCCTTTGTGTCTCTGTTGTTTTCTGATATTGTTTCTTATTGGGAATTCTTGAAATTGTCAAGAATTTTGGGATTGGAACTGAAAGAGGGTAAGGCCAGGATAGACATCAGCAGGAAATTGTGGGAAGGAGTGAATGGGAAGATATGAAGTGGGTGCGATTCACAGCAAAATTAGGGAGGGAAGCAAAAAATGAAGCTTTGTCAAACACCTTAATGAAAACCTTGGAGGCAAAGACAAACAAAGCAGACATTTTGTCCAACAAACAGCAATAGGCTGAAGGACCTATTGGCTCACTTTTAGTGATGACAGTTTAGGAAAAATATTTTCCAGGGATTGGTGGGCACTTATCTAACAACTGGAACAGATTATCATGAAGCCAGTTGTACCTCAGCACTATGCTGTAATGTCAGCCTTAACTACATGTCGTGAATTGAGACATGAACCCATAATATTGTGATCTGGAAGTGATAGTGCTACCAGATGAGTCGAGTTAAAAAGGTTTTCAGAAGAGGCATGGGCAGTTCCCCTGTTGGTATTTGTGGTAGTGGGACTGACAGTGTAATGTAAGCACATGTGTGGATTTGGCAGTGCTGCTATGATTGTCTGCATAATCAAAACTATTGCTTTTGCCCAGGAGGGAGAGTTGGCAATTTGGTTATTTGTGATTTTCTGAATAATGTATGAATTATGTGACAATCATTATTTATTGATATCAAGGGCAAATAACTCTATTGCAACTGAAGGCAGATTTGCAGTTTTTCTCATTGATTGGTCCACAGATACTCCAATCAGCTGGAAAGAAAGACTTGCAATTCTATAGTGCCTTTTACTTGTTTCACAGTCAATTGAATATCGTGATAGATGTTGTAATGTTAGAAACATGATAGCTGGCTTGCGCACAATGAAGTTTAACAAACAACAATTAAATAATGGCCATTCAAGCTGTTTTTTATATGATGTTGGTTAAGGAATGAATATTGGCCTAGACAATGTTTGATGCTCACTGCAAACATATATTCTTCATGTGTACATTGTTTCAGACACCCAGGAGAAGCTTTCAATGAGATTCTTGATCTCCCACCATTCATTGGGGGCCTTGAGAAATGAAATTAATGGCTTTTCCAGGTGTTATGCTGCTCTTATACTGGAATTATGGCAGCAGATCAGGTAGAACCCCCACAGAAATTCATTCTGAAAGTTTTTAATAATATATATTATAGCTGTCACCCGTGAAAGCAGATGATCCACTGTGTGTCCAGTTTACATAATGCATTTCCAAAGCCTTGCATCTACTGATTTATGTAACAGCGTGCAGTTGCTAACTAACATTAGCCTTGTTCAGAAACTATTCTTTTTCATGTCAAAAATATTGCTGCTCCAATACTGTATAAATGAGCTACAAAAGCAAACTTTAACTATACTATCAAAAAATATAACATAAGAAGTTATCTCTGCAAAAAAGGCCTGTACTTCCTGTTAGACTAGCTGTAGAGCCAAAAGGCACAAAAGCCAAATTTTATTTTGCAACACAAGTATTTATGATGTAACAGGTCGAGCAGCAGAAAGAGTTAATCACTGGAATTTTCCCATCCCGCCCAGCACGGAAGGGGTGAGGGGCAGACAACAGAAATGTCCACTGACTTCTGGTGGGAATTTATAGTTTTGCTCAAGCGAGGCTGTAAAATCTCGCCTAATGGTTCAAATTAAATGCATCTCTTCTTCAGAGCTTATGAAGTGAATGTAGTAATCAACTCAACATTAACTCTGTTTCTGCCCTCACATGCTGCCAAATCTGTTGAGTATTTCCAGCACTTTCTGTTTTTTTTAATTTCAGATTTCCAGCATCCGCACTAATTTGTTTTCATATCAGCAATTATCACAATGCTGTCTAGGTGATTTCCTAGTTACCGTCATTGTTATTCGGTTACTAACGAACATAAAAGCACTGAATAATCAACACAACTGTTGCGTAAATACAGAATAAAGTCTTAAAAACAAAGAATTTGTTTTATTCTCCCCCCAAACTAATTGCTGCTGACAAATCCTACAGCTGTAGTAATTATATTTACTCTTGTGGCTTTTGTTTATTCCTTTTCTAAGACTGCATAGAATAAAACCTGACATGCTACTTACTGTTGAAAAAATGTCATCTGAGCTTTGCTCTATAATACTGATGCAAACAAATTCAGAACAGATCAGGTTTGATGTATGCGTGTTCCTGGCAGAAAGGACGAGTCTTCATTCATAACACCTCAGGGAACTCCAGCATATTAATTGCCTCTCCTGAACCAGAACCCACCATCCAATGTGAATGCGCTGAACATTAGTCTTTGAAAATAATTGCAGTTAGTAAGGCTGGCATTTTCCAATGGTGTTCTATGTAGCCCTCTTGCTTGCTTCAGGTTGGCTGCCTCAACTGTTGATCTATAGTTGGCAGGGCCTGACTGAAGTATAGGGGATTGACTTGACTTTCAACTGTGCAACATGATTTAGCACAAAGCCCCCTCTACCTCTAGGCAGTCACAGCTGTCAGCCCCAGAGCAAATATTTCATATTTGTTCAGAATAAGCTGCGGAAATTCCCATTGTTAGTGGCTGTCAAGTCAACCTGATATGAAGAGGTTGTTATCTGACAAGCAATTTATCTCTAAGTGTCTGTGGAATCCACAAGAAGATTCTCTTGAAGTTTGTATTAATCTGCAATGAGTTTTCATCATATTTCCTCACCTTCACTGCAAGAAGGAAATAAATTGAATTGTGTTTCTAAGCAATGTGTCTAAAAATCCCTTGAAGTTTGATTCTTGACTCTGTCGGTTGTTTTTCAGTGCTGTAACTCCTTGTTCACCTGCATAGTCTGGGTTTAACATAATAGAGATGTTCCCACGATTCCTTCACATTACAAGTTCCCTGACCTTGACCGGGACAATAAGGGGAAACAGAGTGGGGGCTAGATGCTTCCCCACAGGAGGGAAGGAACTTCAGCAGCAAATCACCTCCTATTATACCAATTGCCTCAAGTAGATTGAGGAGATTTTCTGCTTATTTTAGAAACAGACTTAATGCCCCAACCAATAGTTTCAGGAGCATATGATATTCTGATCCTGTTTAGGAGAAAGGGAACGTAAACTGTGGGCAGTTTCTTTATGCTGTATCTCTCCCTCCTGTCATAAATGATTAGAAATCTGGCTCTGTTCACTATAGAGTTACATCGGCACCTGTCTGGCAGCATGTTACATTTCTGTATTCTCGGCTTGGAATACATTTTCATGCTGCTAAAATGAAAAGAGTTGAACATTTCCAACAAACAGAGAACAAAGGCATAAGGACGATCTTTGTGAATAAACTTTTTTTATCTTCTCTGTGGATTGCCATCTTTGCCCTGACTGAGAGACTTGAGCTTTTTGACTTTCTCCTGAGCAATGCTAATCGGAACTTACTGCCACCCATGGCAGCAGGTGGCGAGCCAAAGTGCTATCCAAAATTCCTCAGCAGTGGAACAGACTAAGGAAGAATGTGTCTCGCCAGATGCATAGGCAGGAGAAGACTGCAGTAGTGAAGTGGTTTCAATCATTACAGTTTAATACATCAGCAAAAACTGATCATCAACCCATCAATATTGTGGGCCCAGTGAGAGTGTCCCAGGATTCCTGCACATTAAACAAGGTCACATGCAAGCACCTACTAGGGTTTGACAATGATTAGCTTTACAGATTAAAATGAAGCTGTAGCATTGGAATGTCAGGTTAATGCTCAAACGGTGGCTGTGGACTGCATTGGCTGGTAAACATTCTGAGCTAGAATTTTGTTGTTTCAGTCATTTCCATTTTTCACCACAGGGGAAGATTTCTTCTGTTTGAAAAAAAATTGTAACTGTTTCTTCCCCCCCATCAACTTGTGTATTACTCACCTCACTGCTCTGTATTATTAATTGAGGGCACCAAAAGGGAAAGTCATCTGAGACAACCTTATTTATTTATAGCCGAGCCTCTTTTCTTAAATGTCAGCCTGAATGCAGTTGGTCTTTTGCATGCTGACAATATTGGTGGTGATTTAGAAAAATGCCTTTGTTTCTCTTTGATTTTTTTCCACTCTTACCCTCCCTTCTGAATGAAATGGCACATCCTGCAGTGCATTTGTATATTGTACTGACAGAGCTTGGAACCTCAAATCGGTGATTGTTCTTCATGTGTTGATCAGGGTTGGTATGCCATTCACTCATTGCGAGCTACAGAGCCAAGCTTGTGTATGCAATATTGTGCACATACATGCATTTAACAACCAACATCTCACATGTAAGGGATAGAAACCCTAAGTGGATCAAGCTTGATGGGCCAAATGGCCTATTCTACTGCCACTCCTTTTTTTAATGTTCTTTTCTTAATAGCAGGGCTGTGAGTTTGAATCCTAGTCTCAAACATCATGAGTTTCTAACTGCCCTTGTTGGGTGAGACATTAGGCCAGATAATGGCATATCTGAACTCTGCCACCTTCCTGTGTCCACCAGAATTATGTTCAGTTGTTATTGCCAATTGAGAGCCTGACTGCATTATAGTATTTGGGTAGTGCAATACAGAAAGGAACTCCTGCCAGCTATCAGCAGTGCAAAAGAAAATAATCAGTTGCATCTAAAATTGCCAGGTATTCCTGAAGGTTTCACAATATGACATGGAGTTGCTGACATTGGGCTGGGGTAAGCACAGTAAGACCACAACACCAGGTTAAAATCCTACAGGTTTATTTGGTAAGACAAGCTTTTGGAGTGTTGCAGTCACCTGATGAAGGGGCAAAGCTCTGAACCTCATGATATCTAATAACCTGTTGGACTTTAACCTAGTGTTGTGAGACTACTTACTGTTTCACAGTATGACCTTGGACCTCCATCTGCCCTAGCCAGACAATTGTTTCTTCCCATCTCTACTATTTTTCTCAATAAATGAAATAGTTCAATAACATGAAAAAAAACGTTCATTTTTGAAAACCCTGTGGTGTTTCTCTGGGCTTTGCACAGCAGTATCTGGAAGACAAACCTGAAGGAGTGCACTACACTTTAGGTCAAATGTAAAGACATTAGAGAGAGTGCAGAAAAGGTCACAAAAATGGTACCAGGGATAAGGAACTTCAGTTATCTAGATGCGTTTGGAATAATGTGGACAGTTCACCTTAGAACAGGAAAGGTTAAGAAGAGATTTGATAGTGCTATACACAATTGTGAGGAATCTGAACAGATTAGATAGGGAAAAATTGTTCCCATTGGCGGAAGGATCAAGAACAATAGGCAAAAGAAAGCAATAACATCTTTTTCATTCTGAGTGGTTGGGATCTGAAATGCACTGCCTGAGAGTATGGTGAAGGCAGGTTGAGTCAAGACATTAGAGAAGGATTTGGACTGTTATCTGAAAAGAAAGAATCTATAGGGTTAAGTGGAGAACACTGGGAGTGGCACTTGGACATGATGGGCCAAATGGCCTCCCTTGCTGTAAGCATCCTGTGGTTCAATGATACGTTGCTCCTTCTCAACTGAAATAAGAAGCTTGCAAAGAAAACAGAACTGGGCACCACGAAAAGGAAAGAAAAGGGGCAGAGCATGTAAATAAATAATACACTGTGTACGTCTTGAGAAACCAGAAATTAATTTGACCTGACATCGATTTAAAAAGCACTCAGTAGTGCTGCCTGCTAATCTGCTGCGTGTACTGCTTGTTTCTGGTTATAATGGACCTTGAATTATTTTCTTTCACTCCTTTAATGACTTTCTTTTATGTTGTTTAAAAGTGTCAGACAGTCAATGGCAGCGAAATAATCCAATTTTTTTAAACCAAGAATTCCAAACCACTGCCTGAATCCACAACAAGCACTGACGAGGAGATTAAACAAGACTTTATTCAATGGGGACAGCTAACTGAAAGTGACAAATAGAATATCTTCCGCAAAAAGAATAGAAAGTGCTCATTTGGTGATAATGTTTGTATTTGTATGCCGGTATTTCAAATAAACAGATGAATAGCACTGCTCAGCATGAGTTTCAGCAGCAGAGTGGTGGAATGAGATGACTATTGTAGCATACTTGGAGTTGCTTTCACTGGGATTTAGCACAGCTAATAACAATAACAGTAACAGCTTAAATTTGTCTAGCACTTTCAACATAATGAGCGGAATCTTATTGGGGATGGGGGAGGGGTGGTGAGGAGTAATGGGGAGGTAGTCCTGCCAGTTGGAGAGCTGGCAAGAGATAAGTACTGCCTCTTTTAGGGAAGGCCTGCTGAACCAAAAGCCAATCAGACACTCGCGAGGCCAGCAGTGGGCCTTCCCCTGGAATCCCAGAGGCAATATTCGGAAGCTGGCCGCTTTTATGTTCAGCATGGCCGCTGGATAAGTTGTGACTTGCTGCCAGAAGGAGAGGCATCAGAGTTTCCAGTTTGCTGGGTGATCCAGACTGTAGGGATGGCAGGGAAATCAGTGCAGCAGGGTTACTAGTGATCAAAGAGCATGCGTCTCAGAAGGCTCCTCTCCTCCTAATGCCCAGTTTTTTTGAACATGCGCCGAATACCTTTGATTGAAGCATAGCTCCCAGGAGGTGGCATGCTGACTGCATGATTTTATAGGCCCTGCATGTTTCATGCTGACAGGCCTGTCACTAGATTAATACCAGCAGTAGCAATATAAAGCCCTGAAGTAGTCATTAATTGGTTACCCAGGGCCTCAGTTGGAGTTGTGGCGGGTTGTAATTTTGATGATAACTGTTTAATAAGAGACGTCTACATTATTTCTTCTTGAGGCAGGATTTCATTATGGGCTTCAAGATCCCAATTTCGGGACCACATGGGAATCCTGAACCTGTGTTTTCTGGGAGCCATACCAACACAGTGAAACCCCTGGAAGTGAATTGACATCCTCTGAACTCACTGTTCCATTACAGATGATGGGTGGAATTAAATGCTGCTTGTTTTATCAGAGGGCCAATACCTCTGAAACCTCAGTAGCTGCAGTTGAGCACTGCTGAGGCATTGCTGAGATTATGAGGGAGCCTCAATATGAGGTCAGTGTATTTTTTTTAGAAATGGAGGGCAAAGGCCTCCAGGCGAAGTATTTGAGCTGTGGAAGTTGTCTTTCTTTCATGTGGTCTCTTTAATGGCCATTGAATCTCTGCCCCCCATTGGCCCGCAGATTGCCAATAGGAGATTGTCTCCTTGAAGCTTCTACACACTTAGCTGGAGGCCATTTTCCGCTGGTATAATTCCAACACGGCCTCTGAATCACTGCTAAAACAAATCAGGCAGTCGTTCTTCTCAACTGCCAGCCTCCATTCCGCAGGTGACCATTTTGCAACTGATCCTGCCACTCCCACTGGAGAGACTATGTTGGCAAAATGCCCCTATTTTCCTGGTGTCCTTGCTGCTTTTCTTGCCAGCCAGAAAAATCCTGCCCGTCTTTTCTGGCAGCATTTGTTTAATTCAAATTCCAGAGGTCAGACTTAGTGAGCACTTTCTTCCATGTTGACATTTCTAAATCTGGCTCTTTCGGTCAGGCAGCTGAATTATAGACCATGCTTTTTTGTCTTTAACCTGGGTTTTGCCATTAGGGTGCAAAATTGGCTCACAAATAACAGACTTAAGAATAAACTTTGATGGAGTCCTTGATTGCAATTTAACAGAGATAAGGCCAACAGCTACAAAACACAAGACAATAGTTAGAAGCATCATGATAATGGGAGGTGGGGGTGGGAGTGGAGATCCAGTGGCTGTTAAAATTCCAAGGACTCGACTGAAATGTGGAAAGGTTGCTTGAAGAGGGTTTGAAAACAAAAAATATCTCAGAAGTAATCCCTTCTCCATCTCTTTGTGCTGAGATAATGCTTTAAAACCCAATAAGAAGTGAAAAGTTCCGACATTGTATCCCCTCTTTGATAATGCTGAATGATGTGCAGAATTTTAGGCAATCTCAGGTTGTCTGTCATACTGTTCAATATGGGAAGCAGAGATGAAGCTCTGGAGGAATGAAGAACAGTTTGAAGAGAAATACTATGTTCAACACCACTTAATGAAGGGTGTTTTAGCAGAGTGATATTTTAAAAAAACAGTATTTGAATTCTGAGGTAGGGGATGGGGATACATTTAATTATGACAAAGATCACCCCCTCCTCACTTCAGAACTTCTTCTGGGTTCCTGAAATGAAGCCTTTTTTTTCCCTGAAACATTGCTGCTGCTGCATTCAATAAGGCGATATTGTATTCCAAAAGATTTAACCAAGAGGGAATCAACTATTTTGTGAAGCTCATTCACTATTTGTCACTCAAACCTTGCAGTAAAGATCCTCCGAGTCTTTTTATAAAGGCAGTGTGGGTGTGTTGCTGTAGAAACTCTTCAGAGGGAAGACTCTGGTGGGAGAAGAAACATTTCCTTTCATATATCTGAATCGATTAAACAAAGAAAGCACAATAGATGGTGATATTCTCCCCGCGAGAGCAATGTGACAGGCCATTCCCACCTGATACAAGCAAAGAAACGACTTCTGAGATAGCAGTAGGACATTCCGTTTCCACACGGCTACAGGATAGGCATGAGGTTGGCAATGGGTTTTCTTCATGATGGTTAACATTTTTCTTTTTCATTACTGGCATAAAATAAGTTTTGAGCTGTGCACTTTGAGGGTAGTAGGCACAATGATTAGCACTGCTGCCTCACAGCGCCGGAGGCTCGGGTTCGATTCCCGGCTTGGGTCACTGTCTTGCAGAGTATGCACATTCTCCCCATGTCTGCATGGGTCTCTTCTAGTGCTCCAGTTTCCTCCCATAGTCTGAAAGATGTGCTGGTTAGGTGCATTGGCCCTTATTGTATCCAAACAGGTGCCGGAGGGTGGCGACAAGGGAATTTTCACAATGACTTCATTGCCATGTTAATGTAAGCCTACTTGTGACTCTAATAAATAAACTTTTAAAAAAACTGCTTTTATTGTTACATAAAACTAAAAGTGCAGTTTTGAAAATGGCTTTCCTTGAACTTTTAAAATCTGCTTTATGTTCTTAACATGAATTCTCCTTTTCTATACTGACTTGGGTTGGCATACCAGTGACAGAGCAATGAAAATAGGGTTGATATCCCTTCAGAACTGGATGAAGAAGAGCAATTTGGAATGATTCATCATGCATTTGTTCCATCTGTCTTATCCAGTTTGGAGAAAAGCCTAGTTTCTTCATGTTGCTCTTGGAAGATGAATCAAATTGGCTGTAGCTGTTTCTAGACTTTGCCTCAAACTTATTGCCACAAGATCATGGGTGAAATTCTCCAGCCTCCGAGCTGCATGTTTCCCACGAGCGGGAGATGGTGCATTGTTTGCTCATGTCAGGATTTCTCAGTCTTGTTGCTGTCAGTGGGAATTCTGCGGGCAGGGTTGCACTGCCAGTACAACCCTGTTCTGGAGAGTTCCATTGGCATGAAGGGCTGGACATTTCCAGCCATGTATTTTTAAATGTCAGCTCAACGGAACAGGGACATTTCTCCTCAGCGTCCTGACCAACATTCACACCTCAACCAGCAATTAAAATAGATGGGGGACTAAATTGGATAGCTACTGAAATGGACATAGGGATCATTAACTGCACTATACATTGGCTGTACACAAAGCAGGCTCCTCCAGAGTGTTACAGGCAGCAGAAGTTTTTTTTTGTATGTAAATGATCCGCTGTATCACATTTTGTGTGGCACCATGGCTGTCATTGTATGCGCGCTGCCCGTGTGTGCATGGGCCACACAGTAGATTCATGGTGGATATCTCTTTGAATAGAAGCTGTTACCAGTAGCTTAGTCGCTTTTGTTTTCCTGTAGTGGCTCAAACGTTATTGGCTCAGCATGCTGCCACAGAATAAAGGCATGAGGATTGCTGCCAGAATACCGGGCATTGACCTGCACGGTGCACTGCTGTTCATCATATACCAGCTGGATGTTGGTTCCCATTTAAGACAGAGTTGATGTGTGGCATCCAAAAAGCAACGTGTGAGCCGCCAGTGTCATTCTGTGCCATGGGGGAAAGCTGCAATTCTAATGAAGCCACCCACTCACACTGTCTGCTGCTGTCTGCAGACAGAATTAAACATGTTTAGCTGTCTTTGACTCGAAAGTCCCCTCGCACAACAGTAGATGGCATACTTTTGAGATGTTGCTAATACTTCTAGCTCCAGCCCAGAGATTGTGAGGTACATGAAAGTTGTTGCTATTCTTCCCCTATTCTGAGTTTGCAGTTGTGGTTGTGACAGATTTCAATGAAGGTACCACATACATTGATCTTCAATCTGGAGAATTTTTCCCTAAACATCTTGGGCAGAAACGCTCTTTTATTAAGAGCCTTTCACCTGTTTCTTCTTCTCCCTCTTCCAGTAACTTGTCTTACTCTGAATTGCCTCTGCTTATTTCCTAAGTAATGCTGTATTCCAAGGGAAATCCCTACTTAAGCACTTCTGCCTCATAGTAACTGCTTTTGCTTAAGGATTGGGTACACCCTGTAGTCTTTTGCAATTTGTAACAATTATAGAAAATATCAAAGTGTATGGTATCAAAACAATTCCAGAAGAAATCAGTCAAGGAATTAACTTTAAGTAGTTAATGATCAGTTGAAATAGTACTGGTCCTTTATGTTATTAAACACGAGTTCCATTGTACAAGGTTAAGATTTGGTGTTGAGCTCCAAAATGGCACTGCTGAATTTAATGCAGCAGTATATCAACAGAACTTCTAATTTTGCCTTCTTCCAATGCACAATCATTACTTGCGCCAAAGGCCGCACCAACATCTAGGGCAAAGCCGCCCACTTGATTGGCACCTCATTCACAAACATTCCTTCCTTCTACCACCAATGCACAGTGGCATCATCTACAAAATGCACTGCAGGAACTCACCAATGTTCCTTAGATAGCACATTCCAACCCCACTACCATCTAGAAGGTTAATGACAGCAGATACATGCGAACACCATCACCTGCAAGTTCCCCTCCAAGCCACTTACCATTCTGACTTGGAACGATATTGCCATTTCTTCATTGTCACTGGGTCAAAATCCTAGAACTCCTTTTGTAACAATACGTTGGGTGTACCTACATCTCCAGGACTGTAGCAGTTTAAGAAGGCAGATCACCAGCACCTTCTCGAGGGCAATTAGGAATCGACAATAAATGCTGGTCAAGCCACATCCCTTGAAAGAATAAAAAGAAAACATGATCGCCATAGGTGTGTTTGCATGCGCCATGTACATAATTCTGGAGCTTGAAAGACCCAGAAGAGGGTCTGCTAAAGAGCCCAATTTCTCATCATGACCTAGACATTATCACATTGCAGTTTGTGGGACTTTGCTCTGCACAAAATGGCTGCCACATTTTATACGTTACAGTAGTGTCTAGACTTCAAAAGAAATGATGTAAAGTACTTTTGACCATTTTGAGACCCTGAAAGGTGCTATATAAATGCACACCTTTTTTCTTTTATATTGTATCATTAGTGGTAGATGGCTGGCTTAAAATGCAAAGCTATGTTCTTCATCAAGACAATGTGGATATAGTCAGCTTTGTGAATTATTTCAGGGAAAGAAAAGAAACAGAAAGAATGTTGTTAATGTTATGAGTGCCTTACACTTTATTCTCATTGGAATCAGTTTCTTACTTACTGAGCACATTGGCAAACTCAGAAACACCTGGCTTTAAGTACAATTGCCTGATGACAAGGCAAGATTGACCTTTGGTGATATCCAAGTTATTTGCGTGCTGTAGCACTGTCTGTACAAACCTGTATGGCGCACAAGATTGTTTTCTCTTAATATTTATCAGATTTAGCATGTTCTCCATTGGGATAGAATCATGTACGCAACCATTAACACTGAGTAAGTATGCTCATACAGTCCAAGTCCCACTGCGCTGAGTACAACATATTTCCTATCACCACATATTTTGTTACAGCAACTAAAGACAGTGTAACAGAGAGGACTGATTGCATTTTAAATAATTACAACATTAATAAGATCTAAGGCAAGTTGTTAGAGCCATGTTCCACATTTGGAACAAGTGTTTCAGTGTGAAATGTATGAGTACTAGCTTCTTGACTCATTTTGTTCTTAATGCTTAAATGTCAGAGTGAAAAGGCTTTTTTTTCTCATTGCTGCCACAGTTTCTTCCTGCCCATGCAGAAACCACCACTGCTGCGGAGTTCTCAGTGTCGCTCCTTTGCTCTAGGTTGGGTTTTGCCTGACCTTTTTATGGCTATTGATGTTGAAGTGAGGAATGGGGTTTGTTTGCATTGAGCAGGACCTTTTTACCAATTCACATGGCAAGCTGCTGTTTGTTTTTCCCACATCTGTTTTGCGCTGCTTCTTTGTGACAATGTTTGCTGGATGCTCGCTCTTCTACTTTCTCCTGAAATGAGAAGCCAGTTTAAACGGATGTTTCGAAAAGTTAAAGACACACTCTGTTGCTTGCTTCCCCCCAACCACCGCCCCCCCCCAAACTTCTCTGGCGCCACTTTTATTATTATCAGCCTACAATGCTTGGACTGTATTTCACAAAAACAGTAGCTGTCATCTGTCTGTAGTAGAAGACTGAAAGGCTCCACCGCTTTCAAACTGTGGTTTGAATGGATGCGCTTTGTTTAAAAAAAGTCACAACATTCATTTAGTTTTCATAGTCTAATTTCAGATATTACCTCCCACTACTGCCCCAAATAACTTTTCCTTCATCTTTCCTGAAAACAGTGACACTAGCTCGAATACACTTCACCATCATTAAGAGTTCATAATAATATTGCGTAATTGATTATCTAGGCTTGAACATGAAGGACAGTGAGTTTTGTCAAGCTGTTTGACTGAGGCAGGCATCATAACCAGGCTTGATCCTAACCTCAACTGGACACCACGCAATCATACTTTTTCAATAGAACTTATTGAATAGATGCTCTCAGACGCACTTTAGCTGATTCTTTCCCGCTGTAGTCCAGGGAGGTTTGGACCGATTGAAAGTATTTTAAAACTTGTTTGATGCACATCATGGAGCATATATAGACATGGAGCTGCGATCAATCACTGTGATTCAGTCAAAATATGACTGCAAGTTCACACCTGAATTCATGGGTCATGATTGGAGAGGATCAAGAACAACTTGTCCATCCTGAAAGTAAGATTTATTTAACTTAATGAGGGAGGCGATGGCCTAGTAGTATTATCATTAGACTATTCAAAACCCCAGCTAATGTTCAGGGTACATTGTTTCGAATCCCACCACGACAGATGTTGGAATTTGAATTCAGTAAAAAATATCTGGAATTAAGAATCAACTGATGGCCATAAAATCATTGTTGATTGTTGGATAAACCTATATGATTCACTTATGCCTTTTAGGGAAGGAAATTTGCTGTCCTTACCTGTTTGGCCTACGTGTGATTCTAGAGCCATAGTGGTTGACTTTCAGCTGCCCTCTGAATAAGGGCAACTAGGGATGAGCAATAAATGCTGGCCAGCCAGAGACATCTATGTCCCATGAATAAATATTTTTTTAAAAAGTTAAGGTGTCTTGAAACCACTTCGTGGAAAATCATGTTTGTTTGTTTTTGAAATTTTGACAGATTGTTCTATTCACTAAGGACAAACAATAGGATGGCATTAAACCTATAGATTCTTCTAACACAATGATTTGAAAGTTAGCAATAACTGAAAGGTTGATGTAATTATACTGGGCTTTCAATAAATGTGTGAGAGTTATTGACTAGGTTAAAAACAGTAAAGTTCAATTCACCGGGGGACATAAGGAAAGAATTGTTCAGGTTTCACTTTCTCATTAGCTCCGCTTCTCATCGCCTCTCGCTGGGCTTTGCAGATTCCTGACTCACTCGCATGCCTACAGGGAACGTTTTAACATTCTGTAATGTCTTGGGTAAACGCTGCAGGACCACCTTGTGGAATTGACAAGCTGTTATCATATCCTGACCAAATATATAACACATTTTTCATTTGATGCATATGTAGCACCTGTGTCCATCAGAGTTTGGGCCTTTAATAAATACACAAAGCCAGCCTTTGACAGGCACCATATGAAGACGATTAAGAATAGACACAATGTTCTTAGTATATGAAAATGAGACAGTGGAACTTGTGGCGTGCCTATGAGTATTCAACAAGAATGTTTAAAATGCAGTATCTTGCTCTTCAATTTGCTTGCAGTCCAGTTTGTATGGAGCTCATTGATCTCAATGGAGCAGCAGTTAAGGTTCTATATCTGGCCTCAGCAAAGAAAATGCCAGTCAGGGTCTTCTCTCCTGTTTATTGTCTTTTTGTGTCGTGCTTTGATGAGCACATGATGATTCAAGCAGTGACCTTTCCATGGTCCAATAGCCTGTTGACAACTCAGGTAAATCAACCAGCTCTTCATTCCTAGCAGTGAGAAACACTGGAAAGGAGCTATGATGGTGATGCACTATTTTCAATTTGGTGTCCATTCCAGCATTACTAATTCATAGAATCATTGAAACCCTACAGTGCAGAAGGAAGCCATTTAACCCGTCAAGCTGCACCAACAACAATCCCACCCAGGACCTATCCTTGTAACCCACTCATTTGCCCTGCTTGTCCCCCTGACACTAAGCGGCAAAATTAAGTGTGGTTGATCAACCTAACTCACACATCTTTAGACTACGGAGGAAACCATAGCACCTGGAGGAAACCCACTCAGATACAAGGAGAATGTGCAACCTCCACGCAGACCGTGACCCGAGGCTGGAATTGAACGTGGCGCTATGAGGCAGCAGTGACCTTCGCTGAGAGCGTGGGATTGGTAAGCTTAGTCATTATGCTCCAGGTTCAGGAATGAAAGATAGCAATTAACTGAGATACTGGAGATTATACAGCATTTATTGAATGAACATAGTGAGAAGAGAAATTTGAGTGTTTGAGTAGTGATTTTTTGTGGAAACAGATTTCTCACAACTATTTCTCATTCCACTTTCTGCCTCTTTGCAGCCGCCTGAATAGAAACAATCTACAAGTATTGCCAGAATTGCTTTTCCTGGGAACGCCGAAGCTCTACAGACTGTGAGTAATCCTTAAATCTGTCAAATTTGACAATGAGAAAGACACCTGGATGATTTCAGAGCCATGTGGCTACTCCTGAACCAATTGCACCACATCAGCACAGCTTGACTCTTGGTAACCTGCTCTTCAATCTAACCTAACATTGCAAATGGCTATATAATTATAGATATTTTGTTATATGGCTGTCTGGAAAGGGAATTTATTTTTGACTAATTGTCACAATTTTTCTGAACCCCTTACAGCTATTTTTTTAAGAAAACCAGTAGGATAGAGTTGTAATTTGCTTTGTGCTTCCTTACAAATCATAAATCAAAGTTAGACCTTAAACTCCGAGTTATCCTCAGGCACTTTGAAGCAGGCAGATGCAGTCCTGGTGGTAATTTAGAAGGAAAACAGTTAATTCTAAAGCCATTGAGAAGTGAGCCGTTTCAGAAAGGTACAGGATGAAGGTCATGTCTGGTATGGTTTCACATAGTTATGGTTAACTTGGAATTCTCTATGCCTAATGGAACAAATGTTCTGAAACTGCGATTTGATTCAGAACTAATCAGTGGTTCGTTTTACTTTCACTTTCTTAGCAGAAATCCTGATGTATTCAGTTTTTAGAGCTTTATCATTTGCTTAATGGGTGGATATTAGTAGAAAGTGTGAATTATGGCTGGATTGGTGTAGTTGTCATTGCAAGCTGTGGTGAAATGACAGTGGTTTATGTCTGAGGGGCCTCCTTTTAATTTTAACTTGAGTAATTGCACTGAAAGTAACTGGAGTCCTCTGACGAAGAGGGAATGTGAGTGCTAAGTTTCACGTTATCAGGTACTGCCACTCAAAAGTGAAACTTAAAGAACTGATCACTTTAGTTCCTATTTCTTCTTTTCTGTGGGGAGGAGCCATCATGGTTCTTAGCATTTCTCGAAGTAGAAATACAATAACATGCGCGTTTTTTGAAAGATCTATTCTTATGAAAAATTTCAGTGAATGTGTTGTAGATTGTGTGATTCCTTCAAATACTTATAAAATAATATAGATCAGTGTAACTATTAGATCAACAACAACAGTTTTTAACGGTTCGTCGATGTACTGAAAAGTCATTTGGAATGATGTTAAAGACATTTTGTTGTGTCATAAATAATTCGATCCTAATTGTAAACAATACAGATACTTCACTTTATCTGCTGTTTTCTTCCCATTTTGACCCCATTTCTCTCCTAACGGTGTTGTCCCCTTGCCTGGGTATAAGGCCACTGGTGCTTGCCACTCTGAAAGTCCTCACCTCATTTGCCATTTGTGTTAGCCTGGACAGTCAAAATTGGCAGGCAGCTTAGTTGCAAGGTTGTCATTTGAGCTTGAATGTGTGTTCTGACCAAATGCTACTGTGCGTCGTGGTGGATGGATAGTTTCTGGATAGGAATTGGGAGTGCAAACCTTGTCTAGATTTGTGAAATAATTTATACTCAAGGAATAAAAGAGACAGTCTCAAAGAAGATACAAAATTGGTTGAGTAACTTTTTGGGCTGAAGGAGGGTTTGTAGAGGACTTCCCCAGTGATCAGTTCAGGACCCTTGTTTTTCCTGATATATCTTAATGATCTCAAACTTGATGTGCAGGGGACAGTTACAAAATTTGCGAATGATACAAACTTTGTGGTATTGCAAACTGAGGAGGACAGTGTTCTTCAGAAGTACATAGACAAAATGGTGAAATAGAGAAGTGTGAAGTGATACATTTTAGTAGGAAGAGCATGGAAAGAATTAAGCGAATAAGGGTTACAACTCTAAAGGAGTTACAACTGAGCAGGAGTAGAGAGACTTAGGAATATAAATCATTAAAGGTTGCAGGACAGATGGAGAGCTGTTAATAAAAGCATACAATACCCCTGACTTTATTAATAAGGGCATAAAGTATAAGAGCAAGGAGGTTATGCTGAACTTGTTTAAGATTCTATTTAGGCATCAGCTAGAGTATTGCGTCCAGCTCTTGGGCATCATGTTTTAGGAAAGATATGAACACGTGGGAGAAAATACAGCAGACATTTACAAGAATGATTCTGGGGATGAGAAACTACTGAAAATTGTGCAGGCCCATCTCTGATGTATTTGCATCATTGCTTGAAACTCTTTGTCTGAACAAGATTTAATAGAACCATTTTGATTACAATTCCCCAATTGCTCTTCAAATGTGACCACTGTAAATGGCAGTCCTAAAATAGTGCACTGCTTAGCTGAGTGGAATAATTATACATTTTCAATTGATATTTTAAACTTTGAACTACAGAGTTCTGCAGCTGTATGTTTTATTCAGGCCAGCAACCCACTGTAAAAAAATATCATTCTATCGACTTAAGCTATGGCTCTCTCTGAGGGAATTCCATTAAGACAGTTTGCTGCATAGTATGTTATATTTCAGTAAATGCTTGTATGAATCATTTTATCCCCAGTGGATATCAGTGTTTAGTGTACTGTTTTTTATTCTGACTGTATTTAATTTTCAAAGATATTGACAGTCTTAACTCAGAAAGAAAGAGGTCCATTCACAATTTTAGATCCTGCACAAAATGCAGCTATTTTGTGCCAAAATTGCTATTGCCGAATTATTCAATGCATCTTGTATATTTGTGCAGCATGGTAATGTACTGCAATGATTCTGTTAACAAGTAAGCATCTTGGATCCTGCTGTTCTTTTTTCAGAGCTGTGCTCAGAGCTTAATTGTATTGCAGCTGAATTAGTAATGAGTTTGAACACCGGGTAACCTGTAGGATTATTTGGATTCTGTGAAAGTAAAAATGACTTTTAAAAAGCTGTTTGTAGTTTGTATTTGTCCAGAGCTCAATTTTCATCTTTGGCTCAGCTGATGTCAAAGGGCATTCTTCACAAGAGGTCAGTTACATTTTCATATTTCAGCGTGTAGTCAATGTGAACTTCTCACTAATCAGCAGGCGGGGCCAGTAAGAAATTCACTTGGTTCAGATTGACAGAAACTGACTTTATCATGGTTTCCCGCAACACCCTCAAGCCCCCACCTTTGAGAACTCACTGCACAACATTCACTACCCCATCTGCTGGTTGGTATTGGTGAACAGTTGTGCGGATGCCAGTCTGTGTTTGTTACCTTGCAAAGTAGTGGCAAAAGTCTAGGTACTGAGCATTGTTGAGTTATTTGACTATGGGAGACACCATTACTGATATTCTGTTCCGAATCAAAAGCCATACATGCACATTCTAGCTGCTGGATGGCGATCAGGTTCAAAAGCCATTGCCAATTCTGCCTGTCTTAACAAAGAAGGGGCTCCAGCAGCACTACTGCTGTCAGCTTAACACAGATCAAGGATTGAGATTAGTGTCTTACCCTTTTGTGCAACCTGAGCGGAGCCATTGGAGGAGACTTTCCTCTAGATTTGAACAAAAGAGAAAATATGCATAAAAGGAGATATTCGGTAAGGCTGTGCTCCCATATTGATGGGATTGCAGACTAGAGAAGTGTGGCTGCAATTGTTATTGTCCTGTTAGTTGTCCAACAAGACTGCAATCCATTCTATAGCACTTTGCTGGGCCTGAGCAGATGGAGATTTGATCACAGCTCATTATACACCAAACCCATTATAAACCCCATCCAATTATCAGTGGAAAGTACGAATCAGGAGTGTGTATAGCGGGGAACCAATCTGTTAACATTAGCCCATGCGAATGTATGCTACCAGAGATTTTGCTATTGTGAAGGAAATGGAAGATTTCAATGTGAGGAAGAGAAGAAAACTAAAATATTAGATTTCTGTTGCCCTGAGGTTATTGCTGAACAGAACGTGAAATCGAGCGTGTGCATGTGTGTGTGTGTGCGTGTATGTGTATGTGCGTGTGTGTGTGTGTGCGTGTGCGCATGTGTGTGTCTGGGGCCCTAATGTAAACCTTTACAAATAATGACTTTGCAGTGTTACTAAATCTGTATTTCATCTGTGGCATGCTCTACTCTTTAACTTTGTATAAAATGAATTTTCATTCAACAGTTTAAGTGACATAGCAAATTATAATAATGCTGATAATCAGCAACTTGAATATCTACGATAGTGTGAAATGCTGCTCAAAATAAAAGTCTTTCAGAATAACTGAACTGTTTTACAAACTGTAAGCTTTACCAGTGCCAAAGGAAACTTAGACAACACAACACAAATTGTCATCTATTTTCTTTAAGGAAACACGTCTATCAAAGTCTCCAGAAATGTTTGCTCAGGTTGTACTCTGCATGCCAAGAATGATTAGCATTTTGTGGCACTCTGTTCTTGTCTCGAGTGAGTTATTTAATTTTTTTGTCAAAATATCTCTGAATTACAGATTGGGGATGATTGACAGCCTGATCCCTTTGTGCACGTGCAATAGAAAATGTCTTGAAGTGGAGTGATATGTCTCCATATAACAGACTATTTAATGCAATTCAAAGAAAAGTCTATAAGTTACAGGTGGGTAGCTAACTCTGTGTCTGTTTGGCACCGATGAACAATATGAGTAACTGGACATGTGAAAAATGTGCGATTAGTTACAGTTGGTTACTAACAGCAACCAAGGGAATTTTCGTCACTCTTACTATCTGCTGTGTGGCTTCTCTTAGAGAGCTATGCAAGCTGGAAGCATCACAGGCTTAGGTCAAGGTATTTGTTCTGTAACAGTAGTATAGTCACAGCTGTGTTTGCAGGGCTAGGATGCCAGTTCAAATATCATTAGCACAATTTATACTACTCACCATTCAGCCATTTTGAAATCCCAAGTACCTGCTGAGCTATGACTAGTACTAACCTTGGTAAGTCTCCAAGGGCAGACCGTACGCTGCAATAATGGTGCAAGTGACTCCACTCGGACATGTGGAGAAAGTGTAAATTCCACACAAACAGTGACCCAAGGCCAGAATTGAACCCTAATATTGTGAGGCAGCAGTGCTAACCACTCTGCACTCATTCATAAGTTCACGTTCGGATGTATCTATATATAGTATAGTCACAGCTGTATTTGCAAGTATCTGTGTGTATAGACCAATGTACAGTCTTATCAGTGTACTCCTGCTGTAACTTTAAACTGGGGCCAATGTTTCCACTAAGTTGCATATATTTGCAGCACTGCAATAACCTGGAAGATACTGTGCAAGACTCATTCCATTTAAAAACTGCACAAAAGAAACTCAAATGCGCCATGTATTAAAAAATAAATCTGGCTGCACTTGAAAAGGAATTTGTAAAGGGATCAATGACTGGGATCTGGTTAAGTCTGGGCCTTAATCTTTCACCAGAATTCCACTCCGTCTTCTTGGGGATCAAGCTTCCTCAAATGCCAAACAAAGCCAGTGGCCTAAGAAGGGTGGATCCAAGGATCCTACATTAGGAATTTCATGTGTTAAGCTCTCAAAGTGGTGTCGAGTTGGCAATGAGTATATTAGTGATACTAGGTGTAACATGCACTAAACAGCAGAAACACGCATAATCTTCCAAACTGAGACTGTAGTCTGGATCCTAAGGAAAAAATAAATTATTTTAACATGACCTTCAGAGCTGTGATGGCTAATTGAAAAAACCGTGAAGGAGGATTTTTGTGTCTGGGTTTAGACACGATACATAGATATTTATAATCATGCAACTGCAGAATGAATACAAAAGCCAATATTTTTAACAGTTATAACTACCATTGCAGTTGAAGGTACCTCATATGTTTCTCTACTACTCATTCTGACTCTCACCAAAAATTCCATTAACACTCTCCATTTAAGGATTCTGCATTCATATATATCCACATGGTGCACCGTTGTGCAATTGCTCTGAATACTCTGTTCGGCTGTGTGCAGTAGTCTGATGTACATCAAACCTGGTAACTAAAAACAAACTAACCCATGGTAAACATGTGTTGGTACTTGTAAAAATAATTCAACACAGCCCTCCATTTTTAGCGGAAGAGAAGATTAAGGATCAGTGTTTCACAACACTGCTGACAACTTAGAAAGCAGATGAAAATTCTGCACCATATGCCTTGTCCTCAGAGCTACTTAAAAAAGAAATGGGTAATGTAATAATAATCACCATAATTGAGAATACTCTGAAGATTTTGTGGATTAAAACATTGAATAATTGAAATAGTTTCTGAATCGTGACTTAGGAATGTAGGGAAAAAGGTAATTTGACTTAAATGGATGTCTGTGTTATGTTTGTATTTGACCTGTTGGTTAGCTTGTTGATTTGTGGGCATTGGGAGTAGGTATTAATTTGCTTTATTGGTAAGTGATTTGCTCAGGCTGCAGTGGTGTTGAGTACTACCTCATTCACATTTACAATGTAGTACTGTAATGGAGTAAAAGGAAAGTAATTTTTCAGCATGATTATTTGCCCCAGTGGTAATTTCTTTAATTTAATATTTCCAAATACTTCGAGCTGAACCTCACAAGACCACAGGAGATTAAGTACTGATTTAAATGGAATTGGAGAAGCTCTGGGGAAATATATTCATTTTCTTTTGATATTTGTTTGGAACAAGAGGTGTGTGTGTATGTGTGTATCTATATAAATCTATTTGTGTGTGTGTGAGTTTATGAGGGTTGTGGAGGAGGAAAACTACATTTTAAATAGAAAAAGCTTCATATATTCTGTGTTTCATTTTTCCATTTCAATCTGATTTTTTTGAAATATTTCTTGAATAATAAAAGTTGTATTCTTTGTTTCGCTGCTGGGTTGCAGTTGCCCTGCTTAGAAAGTGGCTAATTAAAAAAAGATCAGAATTGAAGCCATTTCTTCACTTGTTTAGTTTTGCTTCCATTTCTTTTTCACTTTGCTTTAGTAACAGCCTCTATTCATAAACATGCAACGTTCTTCCACATAGCTGGTGGGCAGGTAACCTCCTTCAATGCTTCTCTCAATGGGATTAACTTGTGTGCAATAGTATCACCCCACCACCCCTCCATTCCTATCCTCGTTCTGAAATGCTTAGTCTCAGTATCCTCTTGTGTGGATACATTGTTCATTGACCACAGCGCACCAGTGAGTGTATGAATGAGCTGTCCCACCATTTTTGTTTAACTCGCTACCTTAAGGAGCAACCCACGAGTGCAGTGAAGGCCGGCCATATTTATAGTGACCTGATTTTCATTGACAGCAATGCTGCCCTGCCCAAAACTCGTACCTCTTGAGAAGCACATTGTTCACAGCCTGCTGGCTGCTCCTCTGAAGCAAATGGATTTTGACTGTTTAATTTGCCTTGTTGGATCACAGTTCAGTGATCGTTGTTTTCTGCTCAGCTGCGTTGCATTGCACCAAGTGTTTGACCTGATACACTGGAAACTCTGCCTTCTGGGAATCTCGGCACTCTCATGGATGCATTCCTGTAGAACCAAGTACTTCTAGTACGGGAGACAGGTGGGACAGTTACACACTGGCTGGGATTCAATGAAATAGACTTGCCAAGTGCTTGCAAGAAAAGGCTTCTTCTAAAAATGTGTCAATACTAGAATGCATCAGTGGTGTACAAAAATGAGACCCAAACACAGAACTGGGTTCAGCAGTTATCTGATTGGAACATACGCTGATTGAATTGGAAGGAGAACAACATGCAGAGGCAACCCATCCTTTCAGCATCACCTTCCTTTCTTAATTCTAGGGCTAAGTACTGTCTGGGTGTTGGAATTCTCCATGGCTGTTACCATGCTGCTCAGGATGGATAGAGCTGGAGGGTTCCCAGGCTAACGGAATAGATTTTCTTCTGCTGACTTTCTCACCCTGTGATGGAATGGTGTTCTGAACCTAATGTGTTCATCCCTGTACCATGCGCTGTCAGAAAAATTAGGTGCAGCTGATGAGTCCCTGCTTGGGCAGGAATCCAAAAATGACTGCGCAGTGACTGAGCAAGATCAACATTCTGCCTTTTATTGTTTTAGACTTTAAGAGGAAAAACACCGTTTGTTTTTCTGTCCCACTAACAGCAGAGTTATTCCATCAGGCATGTTCATAACTAACAGACCTGGACCAGACCATTTCTTTCTCCGCCAGAAGGAATGAATCATTAGTCACCAGATTTCAAATTTAGATTTGGATTTCAATCAATATAGAGTTTGTGCAAGAGGAGATTTTGGAGAGGGCGCACATTCAACATATTATAAAGCTAGGTTAATGTAACAATTATTTACTTCGGTTATATTGTGCTATTCATTTCTTACATTAACAACGTTGATTACAGTCCAAGATATACTTAATTGGCTGCAGTTCTCTGAGCGTGCCAAGTTCGCCATGAAAAGTGCTAAATAAAATGCAAATCTTTTTCTTTTTTAGGTTTCGTAATCCTGGTTATACTGTAAACTCTGTAGAATCGGAAGTCTGGTTGCTTTTGTCACCCAAAGTGAACTTTTCAGCACTGATTGTTGCTAAGGTTGCAGTAGCTTCACTGTTACTTTATTGGGGAGAGCAGAAATTAATCAGGGAGTACAATTCTCCAGAAAAATAACTTAAGTGCCATCTGGGGTAGAAAACGCAGTGTGATTCCACTTGGTCAGTCAGTGCAATTTCCCAATGACAATCCTCCCTCACTTAGTCATTATTTTCGGACGGGTGGTTTGTGCTTTGATTGAGAGGGGCAGAGCCTAAAGGGATAGCCCAATCTCAAAATGAGGTTAAAGCCTCACCCCCCCACCTTCAGTATCCAATATCGGGCTTCCCAACACTGCCATCAGCCCCCCGCTCCCGTTGGCAGTGCCAACCTGGCAGTCCCCAGCATCCTGCAGTGCCAACCTGACAGGTACAGACAGCTTGGCTCTGCTCAGTCGTGTTCCTAATCACCCAGGGGCTCCAATGGCCTCAGCCCCCAAGTGGGTCATTCCAGCTAGAATCAATTTGTGGAGACCAATAGTGATTCCTGCCAGTTTCACATTGCACGGGTGGGGAAATGAATTCCAGGAGCTGGGTGAATTTGTGCTGTAGTTTTCTATGTTCTGTGAATCTGGTTTAAAACAGATTTGCATATTTAAATAAAGATTCAGATATGTTATTCTGGGTGTGAACCTCCCTGGCCAGGACAGGAAGAATCTTAAAATGAGTTTCCCTGGTGCAAATCATGTTATGGCCCCTTCTCTCTCCCTCTCTCTCTCTCTCTCTCTCTCCATCCTTCTCTCTCCCTCCTTCTCTCTCATCCTCCTTTCTTCCCCCCTTCCTCTTCTCCTCCTCTTCCTCCCTCTCTCTCCCCTCTTTCCCTTCCTCTCTCCTTCTTTCTCTCATTCCCTCTGTCTCTCCCCCTCCCCCCTCTTGCCCTCCCCCTCCCTCCCTCTTTTTTCCCTTCCTCTCTCTCTCCCTCTCTCCTCCTCCCTCCCCCCCTCTGTCCCTGCCTCCTCAACTCACTCCCTCTCTCTTTCTCCCTCTCTCTTCCTCTCTCTTGTCTCACACACACACTTTCCCTACTTTCCCACTCTCCCTTCCTCCCTTTCTCCCTTTGTCCCTCTCTCCCTCCCTCTCTTCCTCCTTATTTCCCTCCATCTCTCCCCTGCCCCTCTCGCTCCCTCTCTCTCTTCCTCCCTCTCTCTCCCACACCCCCCTCTCTCCATGCCTCCTTCTCTGTCTCCCTCTCTCTCTCTCTCTCCCCCGTTCCTCTTTCTCTTCCACACACTTTCCATCATACTTCCCTGTCTCCCTCTCCCTCTGTCTGCCTCAATCTCTCCCTCCTCTCCCCTCTCTCCCCATCTCTGTCCCCCCCGTCTTTTCTCTCTCCCTCGAGTCTCATGCCATGATGGTATTTGCACCTGCATGAGTGTGGCCGGAGTATTGCCTCACGGTTCCTATTCCTGACTCTTACCCAATGCCCCTCTATCCACAAAGACAGACATCAGGCAGAGACAGGATTTGACTTGATGGTGATGCTGTTGATGATCCAGCACTCTGCCAAAATTCATATTCCGGATGCACATTTTAATGATGATGATTTGGGCAAGTTGCCATAGTGTTGCTGTGGTCTGTGGAAGATTGGGCCAGCACAGGTCGCCATCTTTGGGAAGTAAAAGCTTTTAAAGAAACGCAAGCAAAAGCTTTTAAAGAAACGCAAGCACAAATAATTTATTAATGTCTTTTGTCTATGAAATTTTAATTACTTTTTCTTTTAATGCTGACATGACATGATCATGCAAGTGAAATAGATAAGTGATTTGTAAAAGGCCAAAGACGAATGTCTCATTCTAACAGAGTGTTTTCTGAAATAGAAAATATTTCCTTTGAGTCTGGCAGTTGGCAGAATTGAGGGTTTTGCAGCCGATAACAAAAGCTGGAGCGACATGGGGAACCATCTCGAAAATCCTCCGGAATTAATTTCTCCCAGCTATGATTAAAGTGCAGGACACTAGATGTGTCAAATGCCATAGTTCTTTGCCTCATTTTCTTTCTGGCCTCTCTGGCCTCTGCTGCATTGAATCCAACAATGGCTGTGCAGGCTTCACAAGTTACTGTTGCTACGGTTACTGTCGCCTTGTCAAATCAAAACCATTACTCATCTTAGGAGCTACCATGATAACTGTTGCTGGTTTCAACACTGGGAAGACTCTGATGATAATTTACGCAGACGCGAGGGAAGTTGCTTGGCTGTGTTCTGTGAGGTGGATTTTAATCTCTTGGCTCTGCTAGCATAAGCCAGCTGTTGAGCCCCTGTAAGTTTTCTCTGTCAACCTTGGCTCTTAATTGTCATGGAAACCTGAGAGCGCGATGACTTGGTAAACTTTGTAACACTAAACGTTTTTTTTGCAGTTCTAGTCAGGGATTATACCTCAGTGTTGATTCACCCTGACATTTTGGTTATAACATTATGACCTCTTTTAAAACTACTTGTATCTTTGAAGTAGTTGGGTTGGTAAAACTCCCGTGGTATGAATGGGAAAACGTTTTACTCTTAGTCATCAAAGCTGCTGGCAGCTCATGGTATCCTTCAGTGCCAGGCTGAAGAGCTTCAAAAGAGCAGGCCGACTTTGTAACAGATTCTCTAAAGAAGCCAATGACATTGTAAATAAGACATCAGACAATGTGAATGCATAAAGTGGCCTAATCCCTGTAGAGTAAAAGGGCTTGTACAGAGACAACCCACTATTTCAACCAGTCGAGCACTTGACTCACAACCTAAAGGTCAAATGTTAAATTACCATTTGAGGGGTCAGCATTGACAAGTAGCTATGCCGAGGTCCGCAGTCCTGCCCATTGCATGTTCCTGGAAGATGTGGATAATAAGAACCTGCAGGGACAAATCATAGAACCCCCTACAATACAGAAGGAGACCACTTGTCCCACCGAGTCTGTACCGACCCCCTTCCCACCCAGATCTTATTCACATAACCCTTAATTACCCTGCTAATCCCGCTGACACTAGGGTGTTGGGTAGTCTTTATCCACAGTGCCTATCATTTCTTCAAAGAACTCCAACAAATTAGTTAACATGATTTCTCTATAACAAAGCCATATTGACTCTGCCTGATTAAATTATCTAAGTGCCCTATTATAATATCTTTGATAATGGCTTCTAACATTTTCGCTATAGCACATTTTAAGCTAATTAAAATCCTATAGTTTCCTGCTTTCTAACTCCCCTCCTTTTTTGAATAAAGGAATTAGATTGGCTATTTCCCAATCAAATGGAAACTTCCCAAATCCAGTGAATATTGGAAAATTAAAACTAGTGCATCAACTGTCTATCTCATCACTTCTTTACAATCCTAGGATGAAAGCCACCAGGACCTGGGGACTTGTCAAACTGCATTCCCTACGATTTGCTAAGTGCCACTTCCCTGGTGATTGTAACGCACTTGAATTCCTTCCAGTCCAATTCCTGATTTACGGCCATTTCTGTGGTGTTAATTGTATTGTCTGTAGTGAAGACTGTTACAAAATATCAGTTGAATTCATCTGCCATCTCCTTATTTTCCATTGTGAACTCCCAGATTTACTTCTATTAGATGAATGCACACTTTGCTACTCTTTTCTTTCTTTTTCTGTAGAAATTCCACAATCTGTCTTTATATTTCTTTGTGCAAAAACATGTTTTCCTTTAAGTTTCACCCTACTATTCATTAACTGCAGATGGCGGGTCCTCCCTTCAACTACTTTCTCATTGGAATAGGTCTATTTCTGAGCATTATAAAATTTCCTTTACATGTAAATCTGCATCTCTATTGACCTATCCTTTTATCTAAATTGCTATTCCACTTTCAGTAGATCTGCTTTCATGCCCTCATAATTGCCTTTCTTTAAATTTAAAATATTTGTCTTAGATCTACTCTTCTCTTCCTCAAGCTGAATATAATATTCATCTGATTACTGCTACCTTGGAGTGCCTTCATTTTTAGGTTATCAGTTAATCCTTTCTTCTTGCACAAAACCATATCTTGTGGATGATACTCTAGCCCCATGAGCACAGAGGCAAATCCTGTTATAGCCGGAGATCCACGTGAGAGAGACCATAATATGATTTGCACTGGGGAGAACATCTTTTGAGATTCTCCCCAGTCCCATCCAGTGAGGTAATTTGGTTCACACCTTCACTGTGTGTGAACCAGATTAGTGGATTTCAATATTCATTTAAATATGTAGGATCTGTTTTAAGCCAGGTTCACCCAACTCCTGGAATTCACCCCCCACTCCACAAATGGAGACTAGACATGATGACTATGCCAGAGTCTAGAACTCCCAGATGACCAGGGATAGGGGTGGGCCTTAAAGTGTTGGTGCCTGAATGGGAAGGTCCCCTGGGGGCTTCGTAACGGGGGCTCACTCATGTAAGGAGGAAGGGGTTGCTGATGCCAGCATTTGGGAGGGATAGTGTTGGGAGCATGGGGGGAACCTGATGCCAGACATTGAGAGTGGGGCCCTGATGCCAGAGGTGGACTGGGAGAGAGCATTTCCCACCAGAGATCAAACTTAAAAATTGTTTTGGGATAATTGTGCCTCTCATGTAGTCTGCTCGCTGGTTGGTTCCAGAAAGTGGTGATCTTGCAAATTATCCCAAAAGCATTTGATGAATTTGTTATCTAGGTTAACTTTGCCCTTCTGATTTTTACAGTCTGTTTGCAAATTGAAGTCCCCCATGTTAATCGCCATAACTTTTTGAAACGTTTCCACTGTTTCTTCTTTGATGCTCTGGCCTATTTTTTGACCACTGTTAGGGTCACAAAACTTGTTCCCCTAACCCCCACAGGTGATTTATTTCCTTTATCATTTCTCACATTTACCAAAACTGCTTCTGTATCCTGGTTTCTTGAACTTAGATTATCACCCTCTTAATACACTAATGTCATCCCTCCACCTTTTCCTCACTTCCAATTGGTTACTCACCCTTCAATATTCTGTTCCCAATCTGTACCATCCTATAGCTGTGTCTCTGCAATGGCATTTATTAATCTCTATTTTCATTGGGTAGCACGGTAGAATAGTGGTTAGTACTGTTGTTTCACAGCTACAGAGACGTGATTCCCAGTTGTCTATGTGGAGTTTGCACATTCTCCTTGTGTCTGTGTGGGTTTTCTTTAGGTACTCTGGTTTCCTCCCAGTGTCCAAAGATGTGCGGGATTGGCCATGCTAAAAATTGCCCTCAGTGTCCTGAGATGTGTAGGTTAGAGGGATTAGTGGGTAAATATATAGGAATATGGGGATGGGGTCTGAATGGGATTGTGGTCAGTACAGACTTGATGGGCTGAATAGCCTCTTTCTGTATTGTAGAGATTCTATGATTCATCTGTTTTGATTTGAATGCTGCATGCATTCAGATACAGAGCCTCAAATTTTGCCCTTATATTATTTTTGTAAACTCTAGCCTGATTTGCAAGAGGAGGCGATGGCCTCGTGGTATTATTGCTAGATTATTCATCCAGAAATTTAGTTAATATTCTGGGGCCCTGCTTCAAATCCCACCATGGCAGATGGTGGAATTTGAATTCAATATAAAAAAAAATCAGGAATGGAGAATCTACTGATAACCATGAAACCATTGTCAATTGTCGGAAAAACCCATCTGGTTCAATAATGACCTTTACAGAAAGAAATCTGCCATCCTTACCTGGTCTGGCCTATGTGTGAATCTGGAGCCACAACAATGTGACTCTTAACTGCCCTTGGGCAACTAGGGATGGGCAATAAATGCTAACCAGTCAGTGATGACCATGTAGGGTAGTAAGAGCATGGAATGCCCTGTCTGCAGCAGTTGTGGACTCACCAACTTAAGGGCATTCAAATAGTCATTGGATAGGCATATGGCTAATATTGGAATATTTTAGGTTAGAGAGTCATTAGATTGGATCCACTGGTCGGCACAACATGAAGAGCTGAAGGGTCTATACTGTGCTGTAATGTTTATGTTCTATGTTCTGTCTCATGAATGAATAAAAAAAATCTGTTGGTTTACTCTTAGATTTATACTCTGCTACAGCCTGTTTATCATTTCCCATATTAACACTATCCTACGTTAATATAAAATAAGAACAAATAGGATTCACTTGTGTGGATAAAAATGATTTCAAAGTATCTGGTAATATATTGTGACAGTCAGGCAATGTGCACATATAGCATTTATCTCTCAGCCTAAAAGTGAGAACTTACGTTTTTATTCAAAAACCAATAAAATCACCATCACAACTGCCAGTAGCTGAGCAATTTTATCCAGCAACTTGGTGAGTGTTAAAGATCCACGAAAGATTCAGGTTACAATCCCCACTCACTGCTGACCGCAGCTATGGTAATTTCGAAGTGCTGCTTCTCAACTCCCACATTAGAAAGGGGAATCTCAGTCAGAGCTCCCGTTTCTGATTGGGCTGCCCCTAAGGGAAGTGGTGCAAAAACAAATGTGTGCGTGTATCAGGTTAAAATAGAATTGGATCCAGCTGTGATGCACTTTCTAGTCAAATAGCCTACAACACTTAAATGGGGATTCCCATGTCAATGATCACCATCTGGGCAAAGTACCAGTGGGTGATTGGCGCCATTAAAAGTTTGCCCTGAAAGGAGAGGAGGGGAGGAGGAGAATACCGCAGCTGTCTTGATTTAAAGTATTATCAGTTTCTGTGGTAAAGATTTAATCATTCCAACTAATTATCAGCAAATCACTGACTCAACATGCTCAGGAAATCTCAGTTGAATATCCACACAAAATAAAATAAAACACTGCATATATTGATAACTGCAGGAAAAGACAGGCACCCAAAGCAAGAACTGTGAACTTAACCTTGACAAGTGTAGTATCTGTAGAAAGATTCAAAGGAAATGCTTTCTGAATGGTGTAAACAGCTAGAACGAGCTGTGCTGCTCTCTCCTTATTTGGTGTGAATAATAAAAGTCTGTATCCATGTGGTGCTCTTATGTTACGATGCAATGAAAACAGATGTGGCTGGAGTTACAGTATGTTTCGCTTTCCTGAGCACTCCTTAACCTACTGCCAGCAAAAAAACTTTCAGGATCGAAGTACTGAAAACTGCTCAAATTAAAATATCACCCTTCCTGTAACCATGTCACCAGCATGATGTGAATGGGATGGCAAGCATGTTAGACATTTAAAGTGGCGATAGGAAACATTGCCACATTTAACTGAATCGCACTTTCATTAATTATAGACTACACTTGGTATATAATTACATACTGGGTGAAGTGTGTATAAACATTAGGCGTAGGGAAGAGCAGCCATGACAGGTTGATTCATTCCTTAGCACTTGGCTGCTAAAGGAGACTGTTGCACACAGATTGAACATTTCAAGGTTCTTTTATTCGTGTTCCATCATTCAGCACCTACCAAAGGGGTTTTCTGTGAATGTTAAATATTGCATTGTTTAAAGCAGCACAGAATAGTCCAGACCATTGCCTTAACTGATGTCTAATTAGATTGACATTATTAGAATGTTAGAACCATTGCCTCACCCCCACTGAATTTATGCCCAGCCTTTCGTACACCAAGCAGACAGACCAGAACGATAAAAAGGAAAAAAATCTATACAAAATGAAAACTTGAAACAAAAAGCAAAAGAAAAGGCAGAAACATACAGCAGGCCAATTGGCATCTGTGGAGGGAACAGATCAGCTAACATTTTATCAGTACAGCTCAAGTAAATTTCTGTTCTGTCCTGAAAAGAGAAGTGTCCTGAAGTTTAGTACTTGGTTTGTGCTGAATTATCCAAGTTCACAATGAATGAGCTCCTATGCTCTCTGACTGTACGGATAAATACTCTGGGTTCTGATGTTGATCAATATTCAGTGTTGTAACTGAAAAAAAAAGATATGTAGAGCATAAATTTATAATTGACCTGCTGGCTGTTTTGAAAACTCATACAGAATCATTACTGCATGGATTATTGCAATGTAATTTTTATAGATTGCATTTATTTTATATGCTAAGCTGCTGATTTTTAGCAGTGACATTTGTATGAAACATAATCTCTGCTGATATAGCAGTATACAGTTCTTCATTAAAATTATTGCAATACATAATTGCTGCTTTTGATATGATAACAAATCCTTTGACTGGTGAACTAGCAACAAAGTGCATGTGTGTGAACATCAGGTGACGATAAGGTCAGGGCATGGCTGTCATACACAGCTGAGCAACTCTGCCAATACTCACCGTGCATACTCATAAACACCAAGATGCTACTTTGCCTGAGGTATCTGATGGCTGTTAGGATGACATATCCATTGGTTACTAGGGCAAGGTGTTTGATGATTACTAGAAAAAGTATCAATTGGTTACTCGAGCGAGTGCCTAATGTTACCGCAAGTTCTGCCCTCAACTGACCTCTTGCTGTTGTCACAGGGTTGAGGGGATGCAATTCTACATCTATGATTCACAGAAACAACTGCCCATATAAACCAGCAGCTTGCTCCAGTCATGCCTGATTAGACCAAGTAGGACAAAATAGATATCCAATGGTTACTAAGAAAATATATCAATGTTTACGAGGATGTGGTGTTGGAAGTTTGCTGGGTTGAGATGTGCCATTGTGATTGAAAGAGGTGTGTGTTTTTTCTAATTCTTTCACTGGATGTGGGCACCGATGGCTAGCCCAGCATTTATTATACATCACTAATTGACATTGAGAAGGTGGTGGTGAACTGTTGCAGTCCCTGTGTTTGATTGCCACCAGGGCGAGGAGTCCAATAATAAGGTGTCTTGCTACTAGGGTAAAGATTCAGATGATTATTAGTAGAATGGTTATTTAGGCTATGCCTGTGAAATCGTGCTGCAAAATAGATTGATATTCTCAGGAGAGCAGAGTTAATAGAGGCTGGAGTGGGGAGGGATTGAAAAATGTTCCACCTGTGAAAGATGGCCTTATGATGGATGAATCGTTAACCAATCTGGAAGACAAATAAAGATGATGAGCTACTTTCTACAGTGAATGCCTAACTTCCAGCTCCAAATTCCAGAAAAGCAGCATGAAGAGTTGAGCTCTTGCTGATGTTATGATAGGAAATCGAGAGAACTGCAATAGATTACTAATGGAGTAGAACAGCAGTTTGTTGAGGAAGATGAGGCTTTAGGCAATGGTGCATAATAGTGATTTGAATTTTAGCTTTTGTCCATTTTCACGCCATTAGTTCCCAACTGCAGGTTTCATGTAACCAGGAGCAACCCAAATGTTTTTGGTCAATTTTTTTTAAGGCCAGCTGATGGGAAGATTTATTTTTATCTTGTTTGAATAGCAACCCGCATTTGAGAATCTAGTGATGTGGTGAATATTACTGACAAGCTTTTTTCCCCAGGCTAGTGTTTTTGAACTTCCAGAGTAATCAGGATATTTTCTAATTATTGTTCGTATGGAAAGCAATTACGACTCATCATAGCATCATAGAATCATGGAATAGATACAACACAGAAGAGGATCATCTGGCCCATTGTATCCATGCCTATTCCCTGCATGAGCAACTCAGTTAGTCTTGCTTCCCTACTATTTCCCTATAGTCCTGCAATTTCTTTGTATTTGGATGATTAAGCAATTACCCTTTGAAAGCAAAAATTGCATCTGCTTTAGAAGACTCTCAGGCAGTACATTCCAGATCGTTACCACTCACTGCATAAAAAGACTTTTCCTCTTGTCACCTTTGATTTATTGCATTATAATATTCCTAGCTTTTGCAGTCTATCCACATAAATAAAGTCCCTCATTTTTGGAATCATTCTCCATAATGTTAATATTTTAGCGAGGGGTTGGGGGAAAGAACTTGAATTGATTTAGCATCTTTCACAATGCCAGGACATCCCCAAGTGCTTTACAGCAACTCATGTGCTTTTCTGAAATGTCATTCCCGCTATGCTGTTGGATAGTAAATTAAACAGTAAGTTTCCACAAACAACACTGTGACATTGACCAGAGAGTCTGTTTCTTGTGATATTAATTGAAAGATGAATATTGGCCAAGCATATCAGTTAGAACACCTCTTCCCTTTTTCAAAATAATGCCACAGGATCATTTGGAATTTATTTATTAGTATCTCGAATAGGCTTACGTTGACACTGTGATGAAAGTTACCGTGAAAACTCCCTAATCGCTACACTCTGGTACCTGTTCTGAGGGAGACTGAGGGAGAATTTAGCATGGCCAATGCACTTCACCTACACATTTTTCATACTGTGGGAGGAAACTGAAGCAGACACAGGGAGAACATACAGACTCCGCACAGACAGTGACCCAAGCTGAGAATTGAATCTAGATCTCTGGCGCTGTCAGGCTAAGTCCACCTGAGAGAACAGAGGAATTCTCGGTTTAACATTTATCCTAATGCCGACACCTTTAACACTCCCACCACACTGCATTCAGGAAACTAGACTGACTCTGTGAATGATAGGTGATTGGGTTCCAGTCAGCTATCTCCTGTAGGATAGCAGTCTATCATGACTTGGTCTCATGACTTTCTCAATGTTTCTGACAAAGGAGGAAATTACAAGAAATCATTCACTGCTGCTAGTTGCTGCAGCTTTACGTATATGAGCATGTGGCAGAGGTGGGGTTTTAGACAAAAAGTGGTTAGTCTGATTTTCTGATTGCAAATGAAAACGGCGGAGAGCAGTTTTTTTGTTAATATTTAGATCAGATGTTTAGATTACCAAGTCATCTGTTTGGAAAACACTTACACAACCTGCTACAGGTTTTGTGTTGGTGTTTCTACAGAGCAAAGAATCGGCTGTTTTTATTTTGGAGGCATATTCAATGTGCAGGGACATAATGAATCGTGTAAAGGGACAAT
Organism: Sphyrna mokarran; assembly: GCA_024679065.1. Classification (NCBI taxonomy): domain Eukaryota; kingdom Metazoa; phylum Chordata; class Chondrichthyes; order Carcharhiniformes; family Carcharhinidae; genus Sphyrna; species Sphyrna mokarran. Next base: position 99,177,479 of record JAGIQG010000001.1, on the reverse strand, counting down.
TCTGTGTAAACAGCTGATAAAACACAATCCCTGACATTATATCACACGACAATTCCATCATAGAAATATTAACAAATTCTCTTGATTCTTTTGCCCTTTTAACCACCAGCCGAAGATTCCCAGAATCTGGTTGGAGTTGTCATTGAATTTCAACTTGGGTCCTGCACAGCATATTTAGGCTGAAACTAATGTTAAATGTGGCAGTGCTGTTGCTCTGATCCTTTGTGCATTGTATTCCATGTATATCTTCCTGTGAGATTTCAGAGTTTACAATTCAGCAGGTATTGGGCTGTAAGTTTGAATGTCTGATGTATGAATACGTACAGTTGTTTCAGTAACCTTCCCTGACCTAGCCACTCTCCACCTTGTTCCCTGATGTTTCTGTATTAGGAAGTGAATACAATGAAGTCATTTGGAAGCACTTGCTCCATAAATATTGCTGAGTAAGCAGTTTCTATTGGTTGATTTTAATTAATGCATCAATAGGTTTTCAATGTAGCTGGCATCATGTAAGCTCTACTCAATTGAGTGCAGTGTTGTGATTATTTCCCCTTGTTCGTTATATTGCAAATCCAATCACATTAGTGGATCTCTGAACTTGTAATGTCTCTTTGAAACATTAACCTCGATTTTTCTGTTGGAAGTAGCCTGGAATGTGGAAATGGAGCTGCCAAGAATGGCAGAGATTGCCTCAGTGCTCTCTTTTTTTGGAATGCCTTTAAACAACTGCTAGAAATAGTCTGCATAAGAAATGCTTCTACTATTCGGTGGTTACCAGATACTACATGTCTACGAAGAAATTGTTGTGGTTCACTGATTTTATCCATTCACTCCACTGGTGACAGTAAGAATCTGTCACTCGGGGTCAGGGAGAGAAGTGAATTGGAATCTATTAGAAGAAAGAGGTACTGATGTCTATTCTTTTTTGTGTGACAGAGTAGCTAATAGGAAGGTTGAAATAAGTTAAAGGCACAATGTTTCAGTTGCGTCTCATGAGTAGCTGCCAGGGTCTGCACATCTAGAATCTGTAGCTCACTCTATCACATTCAATGGCAATCAGCAGAACTTAAAACTGTAGAAAAATAATTGGTAATTGGAAGCAGAAAAATGAAAATCATTTAATATTTAACTGAATTGTAGAGCATTTTATCCTGTAAATGGAGAGTAACTGTAAAACCGGTAAAAACGATACCAGACTGACAACGGGATTAAACTTGGTTGTTCTAGTACTTTTGCTGGAACTTCCTCACGGGTCCTCTTGATTGGCTGCTGTAAATTTACATGAACAAGTTATCTGCTGGAATTACAGTGAACAATCAGGAGAACTCACAAGGAAATTACCAACAGTACTGTTTTTTCAGCAGGGCAGTGGGACCAGTGTTTGTTGAATGAAATACGCATAAGGAATGGAGGTTGAGGAAAGGAGGAGATAGACATGGAGAATAATAGGAGAGAAAAGTAATATTCAGGAAAAAAAATGAAGGACTTACAGATGCGGAGTTTTATACTGATATCATCAACAAAAAACTTCTGTAGAAAAACATTTACATTCATATTGCGTCTTTCACATCTTTAAAGTGTTCTAAACTGCTTCATGGTAAGTGAAGTATTTTAGACACTGTTATAATGTAGGAGAACTTGACACAGAATCTGCACGCAATGATGCCCCACAAACATGATGAGTAACGTGGGTTAATCATTAACTAGGACATGGGGATAGCATTGGATAATAAGGGATGCTTAAGAAGACAGGAGACTATGCCTGAGTGGGACAGAGACTGAGTGAGTAGCAAATGAGGTTCATACGGGAATTCGGTGCACTGGAGAAATAAGAAAGATCTTTCAAGTAAGATTTATTGCAACTCGTAAACTATGTTAAGTATTAGATTTTTCAGTGCTAATAAGGTTTATCAATTGTTGTAAGGTTTATTAACTTAAAGCCAAGTGAAGTTAATCTATTAAACCAAAGTGAAATAAAGTTAATATATGACAGGATAGCTTGGTTGTACCTGTTCTGTAGTATGTGGGAAGTCTTGGACACTGCCAGTTTCCTAGATGACACATGTGCAAGAAGGATTACCAGCTGCACAAAATTGCACTTCCGGTTTCGGTAGTGATCATACCATAGGCCAGAATTCATTAGTTGGAGAAAGACAGCATTTCTGTGGTCCTAGATGTGTTTACAGAATGATATGTTGCCTGTCTGATGCCAGGATCAAGGATGTCACAGAGTGGTTACAGGACATTATTTTGGGATAGGGTAATTGGCCAGAGATCGGGTCCACATTGCTGTCAATGACATGGCTAAGAAAGGGGGCAAGGTCCTGAAAGAAGATTTTTTTGGAGCTCAGAAAGGGAGTGAAAAGCAGGGTATCTAAAGCAGTAACCTCAGGATTACTCCCAGTCCCATATGCTAGTGAATATAGAAGTGGGAGAAGTAAACAATTAAACACGCGGCTATAAGGGTGAAAAGCTGGGTTAAGAGGGAGAGATCAGATTTCCGAAGCATTGGGACCAGTTCTGGGGAAGGTGAGCTGGATGGTTGACACTGAAGAGGACTGGGATGAATATCTTTGCTCGTGCTATTGATGAGGGTTTCGACTCGATTTGTAGGAATGGGATGGGGAGGGGGTATGGGGTCAAGGCGGGGGCGAACCTGAGGGCAAATTCGAAACAGAGAACTGGAAATAGAAAGTTGTGGGCATGATCTTATCTGCCATTCACACCATGCTTCTGCTGCAGTGGGCTTGGGGACTTTGGCAGCCAATGAAATCTTCTCTATTCACTGTGGCATGATGGGGTGTGAACGGTGGTAAGATTGTGGCTAGTGATTCTGAAATAAAGAAGAAGCATGGGTTAAAAAGTGTTCAGCTGGAATTTGGCAGTGTTAAAATATATATATATGTAAATACGAGGAGTATAGCAAACAAAATCAGTGGATTGAGGGCACAGATAGATACGTGACAACATGATATCATCACTGTGATGGAAATGTGGCTTAAAGAGGATCAAAAATGGCAGCTCAACATCCCTGGATTCAGAGTTTTCAGGCAGGGTGAAGAGGAAGGTGAGAGTTTAACATTACTGGTTAAAAAATTGATTACAACTGTAAGACAGAATGATATACTGAATGAAGCATCAAATGAAGTTGGAAACAAAAAAGGGGCAGCCACACATCTAGAAGTGTACTGTAGACCCTTGAATAGAGAGAAGGAGTTAACAGAGCAAATATGTAAGCAAAAGCTATCAAGCAGTAATAGTTGGGAACTTCAACTTTCCAACATAAATTGTGATATGAACAGTGTGAAGGGCACAGAGGACACACAATTCTTAAACTGCATTGAAGAGAATTTTTTGAGCCAGCACATAAGCCAATGAGAGAGGGTGCAGTTCTAGATTTAATCTTAGAAAACAAAACTGAGAAAATGGATGAAGTAACAGTAGGGGACTCTTATAGGGATTGTGGCCATAACACAGTTAAATTTAGCATAGTTGTGGAAAAGGACAAAAATTGAGCAGCTGAAATATTGTTCTAAGTGCTAGTCTACATTGCAGGAAGGACATAATTGCTCTGGAGAGAGTTGAAAAGGGGTTTACAAGAATGTTACCAGTGCAAGAAAATGGCAATTATGAGGAAAGATTGGATAGGCAAGGGTTGTTTTCCCTAAAACAGAAGAGGCTAAGGGGATGACGTGACTAAGTGGTACAAAACTCTGAGAGCCTAGAAAAGATAGACAGGAAAGATGTTTCCCACTAGCTGAGGGGCCAGTTACTAAGGGCCATAGGTTTAAAGTGATTGTTAGAAGGATTAAAGAGGACGTGACAAAAAACTTTTTCATCCAGAGGGTGATGGGTGTCTGGAATTCACTACCTGAATTGGTGATTGGAGCAGGAATGCTGAACTGATTGAAAAGCTATAAGCTGCAAGTTACAGAGAAAGCGCTAGAAAGTGGGATTAAAATGAGCAGCTGGCTCCTTTTTTTTTTGGCCGGTACAGACACAATGGGCTGAATGATCTCTTTCTGTGAGGTAACTTTTCTGTGATTCAAACTCCTCTGCTCTTCTTCAAATAATGCTGGGGAAGCTTGTACATCCACCAAATCTCAGGCAAAAAGTGTCTCAAGTTAACATTGTACAGTATGTGAGAGATGGTCAATGCTCCTTCATACCAGCTAAGATGATGCACTCACTGAAACTTGACTGACATGCACGTCCACACTGGAAAGCCCCATTGCCAGTGCACAGTGTAAGTGGAGAATCATTTGCTCAGCAATGCAACAGCAAAATACCTACACCAAATTGGATGCCTGATCTCAATGTAAATGAGATGTGCGACTCTCTGCACCATTGTACACTGTAACATTCGCTATCCCCTCCTTCACCTCCTTCCCCTCCCCCTCCCACTTCCAGTGTAATGAATGCATCATTTCTGATGATAGCTATCTCCTCTGCTCTACTTAGGAGACGTCTTAGAAGTGAACATCAGAGTAAAAAGTAGAGCTAAGCTTGTATTAGAGTATTATTCTTCTCCAGCCCCCAACAGGACAAAAGCTGGTTTGTCCTCATTGGGGCCTACTTCAAGTTTGTCATTAACTTTACTGATTGAATAATTTTTTTTCCACTCAGCTCTGGTATCCGTGGCCAGACAGCAACTTCACCAGCATCCTCCCACACGTGATTGCAATATTTAACTGGCCTAGCCTGGCCATTTATGATTACCTTTCTCCTTCTCCCACTTTGGACAAATGTCCTGCTTGTAAATGAACACACAAGTTGCAAAGACAAATAGACTATGACAGAAAGTGACACCATTTTTTCCCCCCTTTCTTTTTTCCTGCCCTCAGCTTTTTTTTAAAATTTAAAAAAAACAAAGAGTCCAGTCACAGAGTGCTGCTTGGTAAAGGAGAGCTTGCTTTAGGAATGCAGTGCCTTGTTTGCTGTTTTGTACCTTCCATTCTGCCTTTTATTTGTATCAGTCTATTACATCAGTGTGCACGAGTATGGCAAGTCAGTCTATGCCGGGAAGTGGTGCTGCTGTAGTGGAGATCTTGTTTTTGCTTCTGAAGGCAGTATATCCTTACAGCTTCTAAAGGTTTTAAGAATTCAAGCAACAAAAGTAGGATATGTAAGAACAAGAGATATTAACTTTGGCTTTTAAAGCCACATTCAAAAAAAAGTAAGAAATTATTTGTGAGAGGTTGATTGGGTTGGGGTGGGGAGAGGAATTGGCCACTTCTTATTTTCTGAGGATTTGAAATCACTTGCAGAGACTCCTTGAAAGAGTAACAATTACAAGGTACAAGAATTTTCTTTTCTTAAGGTCTTTAATGCATCCACAAAAATTGGTTTTTGATACTCCCTGCTGAATGTATTAACCTGCAAGCATTCAGGCGAACCTTTTGTCCAGTTATGTTGAGGATCATTGTGGTTAATAAGCAGTTGCATTACTAATCACCCAATCAATTGATCTGAAACTTCTTTCTCCCAAGTGTTGCGTTGTGGTCGGAGAAAACGTGGATTAGCCAGTATCTTGACAAACCTAGATTAAAAATGTGACTGCAGAAAGGTAAAGACTTAATTTAAATATTTCAGCAATGCCTTTTGGCCTCGTTTTACTACTGTTACTTAGTGCCTATTTTTGGGGAATTGTTGTATTGGTCTCACTCTGAGTCACATGCTTAAGATTCAGAAGCAGTTTAGATGATACATCATGGTTCATGCCAAAATTGGACCATTCACCAGAAAATAGTCAAACTTCATTTGGTACCTCCACGTGATCAAGAACTCAATGGCATTTGGAACGGAGTCTTTAACACATAGTTCAATTTGTAAATATATTACCTAGTTTTAAACTGAGCTGACAGGAGTGTGCACCAAGCTTTAATCCCTGGATTCTGATCAGTTAGCTGTGTTCTTAAGAGGTGACTGTTAAATGTCATATTTGACCTGTGTACCTCTAACAAGAAGGCCTGGTCTAATCCTGATCTCAGTTCAGAAAATCCTGATGCAAAGTGTGCATATATGGACATGGAGTCAGAGCAGGGTTGGGTCAGTCTGTGGTGCCCTACATTGTCAAACATATGGTCAACATTTATCATCTCGATTCACACATAAAGAATGACCGCATAGATCAGACATTCGATGGCAGTCACTGTCCATGGAACTGTGCCTGAACTTGCATCAGCACCAGTAGGAGAAACAAGGCAAAACTTGGAGGTGAGGGTTGCTGCGTCATGTCACATTAAACTGCTCAATGGCATAAGATGTTGGTGTTTTACCATGCTGAGTTATTATGCCATTTATTGATATTTTTTCCTGGACAATTTGAATACAAATAGTGGAGGTATTCTGCCATTGGACCTATCGAAGCTCGTAAGTGGCCAATTAGTGATCACTTCAGAAACTTATCCCACTCCAGGAATATTTTTCCCATGGTGAAGGTAAACCCATACCGTGGGGTAACCCAGCAGCTTTAGCGATGCCAATTGTTGTCGGACAAGGCGAGTGGGACTCCCTGTATCTATCAGAGGTATCTTCCCCCACCACTCTGAGGATCACACTACTCCCTTTAATTTCCCACTGGCCTCTCAAGCTGACCCCTCCCCCCACCCCTTTCAACCTCCTCACTGGGGCCTGTCACCCTGACCGCTGCAAAATTCTTCCTACTTACCTTGGCATCCATTCCTGTGGTGGTCTACACTGGGGACTACCTCTGCTTCCAGCAGTGGCCATCATGCCCGTCTAATACTGCTGGGATTACAGTACTAATGGCTAACACTTCTCTGAGGAGTGACTTGTTATTCCTAGGTGGGGAGAAGCTGGGGGGCACTAGTTTGGGATATCCCACTCCAGTCCATTATCCAGTGAAGCAGGGGGTGAATGTATGCAGCAACACCAGGCAGTAACTCCTCATAGCATCCAACCCTGAGGTAATGGGTGGTATGTTCACCAGTTACAATGGTTAGTTGAGCAATTAACCTTGAAAGCCTTTATAAATAGTGAAATAACACACCCGCTTAGATGGCCTTGTGTTAGGGATAGAGTTGATGAAGGAAGTACTAAAGGCAAAGAGCCATGTCAAAGAAATACCAACATTCTGTCAAGCAAAGAAAATCCATGGAGAACCATGAAGGGAACATCTGTGAGTGACAAGAAAGTTCATTCAGCAGATTCTGAAATTGGGTGAAACCATCTTGATTAAAATCGAAAAGAAAAGAGGAATAAACAAGCGCAGGATAAAGGCCAGAAAGAAATAAATCTTTGCAGGACCACACAATGAAGCAACTTTTTCCCTTCTCCCAGAGAAAGATTAAACCTTGAAGTAACTGAATAGCAGAGAAAAGCAGGAAGAAAGGTTGATTGCTTCCCCTCCTACAGTTCAAATTGATGAAAAAAGGCTCAATTCAAGTTGTGTTTGTTCTGTGTCTTAGACCATCTGAATTTTTTCTGTGGAGTGGCAGAATACACTGCTAGGAAAGGAGCCAGGGTAAAAAGTCATTGCGGGCTAACAATTGCTTCTAATCCTCACAAAATGCTGAAGAAATTCAATTTATTCTGTATTGGTCAGAACGTAACCTAGGTCACTTGGTGATGGGAAAACTGAACTGGAAGTCGAGTTGGCTGCATCTTTGTCTTGTGCCTGGATGCTTAACCCAAGATGTAACAAAGCTTTCTGTAGAGGATGGTGGGAACTTTGCACAAAATGTTAGCATTAATTTTTTTTTCTTTGGATGCTGTTGACTCCTGGATAGAAACAGAGAGAATATGCAGATTTCAGGGTGAGAGCACTATAATTTCAGATTGAAATGATTATTTAATTAGCACTTAAGGATAACTGTGTGCGGAATAAGTAGCTCTTATTGTTGGATTGGCCAGGAACTTGAATGTCCTTCTTTACGCGACTGCCCTGCTCAAAATGGACCTTTCTTAGGTTGCACTCTGATTCGTTATACAAACTTTATATTGCACACTCTTGGCTTTAATTCTGCTGTTTGAAGATTGTTCAGACCTTTGGTTTATAACATGGGTACTTGTTTTTTTTTCACTTATTAATGTTTATAATAAAACAAACTGCAGTGAAGATCACTACAAAGCATGAACCTAAAATGATTTGCTATATGAATATGCCACTTGGTCCAATATAGAGCAATGCCAACGCAAAGGGTTCTGGCTTCAGTCCATGTCTTTGCCAAGCCAGCTAATCTGGTATGATTTTAACCGTTAGACTACTCCTTTTGCATCCGGGATCGCCAGGTTCTCCTGATAGCTCAGTACATTTCTCCTATGCTCAAGGAGGCTTTGGCAAACTTAGTTGGTTTCAATGGCAGCTATATGGTTACAGTTGATCTTAGTGTTCATGGTCCGTGAGCGCAAAACACATTTAAGGCTCTTATACCTGATTACAGTTCAATGATGTGTGCCTAATATGCATCAGTTGTGAACATTGGGGAAGGAAGGACAGCATCAGAATCCATCGAAATGTCACCTCCCTCTATGCCACCAGTCATAAGAGCTGCTGACAGTCACTGTCATTGTTCAGCCACGAACAATGGACACTTTGGGAAGGTTCTTGAGGCTGCTTAATATTTGTGGAACCTAGTTGAACACGACTTCTGTAGAAGAGCAAGGGAGAAAGGAGGAAAGGAAAAAACTGGCAAAGGGAAAAGAGAATTATGTTAAGTGGAAATTGGAGATGCAGGTGCATTGTCATGTGGCTCTTTAGCGTTCACAGCACCAGTAACAATGGAAAACACTGTGCAAGCATGCTTGTGAAAAAAATGTGGATCACAATTTTCTTTTCCAGCTCTGGATCTTCTTCAATTTAACAATTGCATTACTAACCTACACAGGATGGACTGAGCATTCAGGCTTTCAGTGAGCATTACAATGGGAGATAATGGCAGGAACAGTTTTCAGTCACCTTGTGTGCACTGCTGCCTCTAGAGGGTCCTGGGGAAACAGTATGTTGAGGTGATTTGCTGCACTTCCAGTGGCCATTTTCTACTTGTCCCCATGTTCTTGTTGACTCTTGCAGAGGTAGCTGTATTTATATTGCAACTTTGTCATTGATGTCAGGAAAGCACTCAGCAGCAGCACACTGTGTTGACAAAAGGGCCATCATTTATTAGATAATGAGGCTATGTAGGTGGCTGATTCCTTTTGAAAGCAGTAAGTGTACGTGGAATTGGATACATTTGGCAAGAGGATTTGAATAAACTTGATCTGATCTGCAACTGGATTCATTTCAGAAATCTACAATGGGGAGTAAAACAAAATCATAAATTCTATGCTTGCAAATGTGCGAAATTTGATGCCAAATCTGGACCATGACCTCAGTGCCAAATTTGCATTAATACAAAATGTGCATTACGTTTTCCACAATCGTGGCATGAATACCGAGTAAAGCTGTAATAGCAGCACTGTGGTGGAGGTGGTCTTAAGAGTCAGAGTTATAGAAAATGATATTAAGGACTCAAGGGCAGTGGATCTCTGTATAATCTCCCAACTGCCTACTTTGGAAATACATTTCAGTAGCTTGACATGAAGCAATTAAGGGCTGGCTTATTGAATTGGCAAAGATGTGTCAAGGTACCATGCAAATGAATTGCCTGTTTGTTGAGGAAATGCCATTATACCTTGACTATAATGAAGAAATGCACAGAGACGATTAACCCGAGGAAAACCAATACTGTAGTTCCAAGGGAATTTGCATTCAGTGTGAAAATGAAAAATTCTCCTTCAGTGTCTGCTTCCAGTGGATGGTCAGGCAATCATCGGAAAGAATTGCTATTTATTCCACCATCAAGGAAATTCATTTTTGAAATTGAATGAAAACTTTAAAATGAGGGAGGATATTTACTTGCTGCAGAGATATTGTGATTCTTAATTCATAAAGTAGAGCTGTGGTGGAAATGTTTAGCCTTCCAAAGAAAAGGCAGTTGCTTCAATTTTGGGAGATAATTCTATTCGTTGTCTTGTGACTGCCTGATCAGTTTTCCCTGTGTGAAATGTTGAAATGAAATCCAGAGGGCATTTCAAAATGGCAGCTTGTTTGCATGGTAATTCAATCTAGCACAGTCAAGAGCCAGCAAGTAACTCAGACAGTAAGTGCTAAGCACCATGAAAGCTGTCCATTTGCAACTCAGGAATGGAAACTGAGAGATAGATTCCTATCTTTCCGGTCACCAGCCTTACTCTGGCAGCTACATATCTGAAATACTTTCTATTTATCCTTCAGAAAAGGAATAAGAATATACGTTTAACAAAATTGAACTGCAGGGATGGATGTGTGGCGGAAAAATCTGAGTTATCAAAAGTCATTTTTAAACAAAATAGTTTTGATTGTGTTAAGGCTGCAGGCGAGCAACAGATGTACAAATTAACACATTGTCAAGTGTGTCTGTGTTGCATGTGTCAAGTGATGTCATGTAGCATGATCTGCTTGCCGACAAGGAGACGCCTCACAAAACATTTTTGGTTATTTTCGAAAACCCGAGACATTGAATATGAGAAACTCTTCACATTTGTGCAATTCAAATAATATAAAAATGCTAACCTGGAATTCTGAAACATGAATAAAATCCTGGAAATGTACAGCAAGTGTGTCAGCAGCTAGAGAAAAAGACATGTCAAGGATTAGGGTACAGACTCTTCAGCAGAGCTGACATTAAATTCACAACATTGAATTAGATGTGATTTCCTCATTTTCAAGATTTGTCCCTTTTTATCTATATTACATAATTCTAGTGCAGCACATTATGGTACTTGTGTTACTATCAATACAGCAGCAAAAAAAGCCCTAGACCTGTTACTGAGAGGGTTACATGGTGAGCCAGACATTGTTCAAATAACAAATGTTCAATTTCAAATTGGTTTTCCCCATCTGCCCGCTACAGGAATTGTTGCAGGCAGGGGCCGGACCAGAGAAAGGTATGTTGACCTCGGGTGGGATTTTCTGGTTTTCAGGTGAGCGTGGCTGGAAAATCTCACCTATGGACTAATAGATATGTGAGGTTTGAATTTGTGCTAAATGTTTTTAGGAACATGTACATAATTCATTAATGTCAAACTCCTCTATTATTTTAAGGAAGGGGTTGATTTGTTTAAAACTAACTCTCAATTGAAGTGCAGTGTTTTTGCTGAAATAGTCATTTGATATGTATGCATTAACATGCTTGCTATTACACCAGATCATTTTGGTTATGTTAAATTTATAAGTTTATTAGCCTGATATTGGTACTTTAATGTTTGCATTTTCTCCTCATATATTCTACGTTTACTAATTTGTTAGTAAACCTGTGTACAGTTGTGAGGGTTCTGTCCATTCTTGCCATCTTCTTGTACAGGATTGGCCTGTGCTGTTGCAGCTTGTATTTTCAGTATAAAACTGATACAAATTAATACAATGGTACAAACAACTTGCATTTACTTCTGAAAGATTCTCCCTGCCACTAGAATAAGAAAGTGAAAAATATTCAATTAGGATTTGAAATTGCCCAGATCAAAACAATCAACACATTACTGCATTTATATGAAATTCCTCTTTCTACCATGTTGATGAGGATGTTTATATTCTTATTAAAATAATGCCTCATTTCTGTTTGTGGGGGCAAGCTACGTGCAAATATCACAACAGTATCAGCACTTCAAAAGTACTTCATCGGCTGTGAAGCATTTTAAGACATAATAAGATAGTGAAAGGGGCAATATAAGTGCTGTTTTATTCTTCCTTTAAACTATCTCTTTCTTATAAAGCTGTTATTGGATAACTTCCTAGAGTCATATTCCCTATTGGTGGAAAAGTTTTCCAAATCACTTGTTTATTACCCATTTTGAGGAAAATAATTTATGTAGGATGAATTTTAGGTAATACTTATTGTAGACTTGAAAATCCTTAAATTATATTAATACACAAAATTCCTGACCCAGTTCATGCTTTGGATTGCTGAATAAAACTATGTTAAGTTTAAAAATATCTGTAAATGTTAAATACCGATTGTTCACTGGCTGTGAACAATTAATAGATAAACATTTACAATTTGGACATTTGCTTTTGAAGGGGCTGTATTCTTCTAAGTTTCGATCTTCGGTCATTATTTCATCCCTTGATTCAGTTTTAAAGCTTCCCTGAGCAATGCATCCAGGGAGCAGCTTTTATTAGACTGGGCAACATTCTATGCACATTGTTGTTAGCATATTTTGATATCCCAACTGTAATTTTTACACTTTGGAAAATAGTGGGGAATGTCCCCTTAAATTCCTGCCACTGCTTCTCTGCTTCCAGCAGCATGTCTCCCAGTGGCAGAGGCAGTTCTCTATTGGCCGGCAGCAGGATCTTTAGATCCTGTCAATGTCAATGGAGTTTTCTGTTGTTTGCCGGTCACGCTGGCAGGGAATCCGCCACGGTGGGCCACCATCAGCAGAATGGGTAGATCCCACCAGCGGGAAGGGCCAGAAAATTCAACTTATTGATCTGTCCCCTAGCCTAAAATCCCAGTTCACCAGCTCAACTTTCATGCCCACATAGTTGCCTTTCAGTTTAAAATATAAGTTTCAAATCCACTCTCCTCCCTTTCAAATGGGATATAAAACTCAGTCATATTGCAATCGCTGCTACCTAGGGGTGCCATTGTTCTGAGGTCATTAATTAATCCTGTCACATTACACAATACCCAGTCTAATAAAAGCTGCTCCCTGGATGCATTGCTCAATGAAGCTATCTTGAAAGCATTCTGAGAACTCTTCATCCAGGCTATTACTGTCAATCTGATTACTTAATTATTTACTTATTTATAGTGCTTTTTATATATTTTATTAACTTTATCACCAGTAATTAGTTAATATACTTTTATAAAGTTTTGTTGAGGGAAAACTCCCAGTCTTGCTTTGAATAGTGCCAATGAGCTCTTCAGCAATCATCTGAAGCACTGAGGTTGTAGTTGGAGACTTAGTTTAACGTTCTAACCCAAAGGATGTAACTCTGACTCTCCAGCACACACACATTGTACTACTGGGAGAATGTCCTAAGTCATGAGGTTAAAGGGTGAATGAATGTGCCCATTAAGCCTTTATTTGAAACTGTTCTGCACATGCAGTGCCAGGGACCCTGGTTCAATTCGTGCTTCAGATGATTGTCTGTCTGAGTTTCCTCCGGGTGCTCTGGTTTCCTCCCACAGTTGAATTATGTGCGGATTAGGTTGATTTGCCATGTTAAATTGACCGTGGTGTCACGCAGATTAGCAGAGTAAATAAGTGGGGTTATGGGAATCGGGCCTGGGTGGGACTGTGTTCAGTGCAGACCTGATGGGCCAAATGGTCTCCTTTTGTGCTGTAGGGTCTCTATGACTCTTTTATGATTCTATATATTTAAACAATAGACCAAATGCTGCCAAAAGAATGTTGTTGTTAAATATTGGTCCATTTTGTTGACTAGAGTAATTTTGTGGCGGTCGTTCTGCCTGGAATGTTGCCTTCTCTTCCTCAAGATCCTTTTCCAGTGAAAGCTGTTCCTCAGAAGTTATAAACTACAGTGGCACAATTGAACAAAATCTCCTTGGTGAAACTGTGCCAGGGCCTTTCACTATTACAAGCAGTGTTGATGACAATTTGGCTTTGCCAGTGATTAATTTCCATCAGAGGCACCCAATACAACTCGCACTGAGCTAGACATTTAACAATTCAGTGGCATGTGTGTTGGTCCATTTACATCACTGGGTTTACTCCAGTGTTAATCTAACAACTAGAGGTAATCCTGACTATAAGTGCTTGCTTTTAGTTTTAACATAGAGAGCTATAACAGTCTTGCTCCTTAGTTTGGCTGCACACACAAAAAACAATCTTAGCTTGAAGAACATTAGAGTGAGAGCAATAAGGGCTTAAGCTCACTGGGCTTGGGCGAGCGCAGGCTTGGATGCGGCGAGTACTGTGATTCCTATCTAATCAACACTCTTTTCCCAACACCTTTAAAGGGGGTGTACAAAATGCCACAACACTTGGCCAAACGCGTCCACTGTGTACGCTGCCATAGGTGGACCTTCTTGGAGGCATCACGTCTCCCGAAGGCCCACATATGCGCAAAATGTTTAGAATTGCAACGTTTAAGAGCTAGGGTGAGGCAGCTGGAGCTGCGCTTGGAGGACATGTATCTAGTGAGGGAAAACGAGGTTACAATGAATAGGGAAGGTAGTCCTGCGGGGACCCCAGGATCTAGTAGTAGGGACGGGCTGGTTATAGATACAAGGAACAAGAATAAAAATCAAGGCACAAAGGCCATCTCAAAGGAGGATTCCCAGAAAACCAAGGGAGGGGTAAAAGCTGTGATGGGGAGGGCAAGTGAAGGGGAACAGAATGCCACAGAGTTAGAATAGGATAATGGAATTGTTACTATATAGTTATGACGGCGGCGCGGGCTCGTTGGGCCGAAGGGCCTGTTTCCCGTGCTGTGTTGCTCTAAAACAAAATAGATGAAATTGTCCTGAAAAAGACAGGGAGATGCCTGGACGATTTGGTCCATAACAACAAGCGCAAGCATTGTGGTTCAGGAAGTACTAATCAGAGCTTGGCAAATGTCAGACAGTTCATGCAGATAACTAGCCACAACTTAACCGTAGGTTTTATCAGCTGGCCAAAGTAGCTAGTTCTGCCAAGAATCAGACATAATAGTCAAGAGTAGGTAAGTTTGCCAGTTTTTGCCTTTTGTGGAGAAGGACGATTGATGTCTGTGCCATTGAAAAACCAAGAGAGTGAGGGAACACTCCGGATTCCTGGTGAGAAGCTGCATATTTTCCACCAACACTTCCTTCCCTGCCAGATTGTGGAAGGGAAATAAACACACTGTTATTCTGTTTATAAATGAATGTATTGGAGGAGTGAGCCAGAGGCACGGAGGAGAGTGCCAAGTGCCACAATCTGACGTGGAAAACATTGGCGGAGGTAGCAATTGCTAATGACTAAACAACGCATGTATTATCACTAATTGTAAATCGCTGCTTCAGCACTGAGTGCCAGCACCTGGGAGTTCGTTCGCCCAACTTGGAGCCCAGTGGCTGGATGTGTAGCGATCTGGCAGCTTTGAAGCCTGCATTAACACTTTGAGCCGTGGCTGTTTAAGATAAGCTTTTTTCCAAGTGGAAACATTAACACTTCCAGTTAGCACCATATCAGATTCAGAATATAGCAGGCAAAGTAGTCACGCAAATAAGTCGAGGAGCAGGAAGGTGGTTTCAAAATATTTGAAAGGGTTTCTGAAATGGAATTGACAGTAGAAGATGCCAGAATGATAATTACAGTATTCTGAGAGACAGTGGCTAGCCACAGGGAGTGTTTGTCGAACCCTCTAAGGATTGACAGGTGATTGACAGGGTAAACAGTCCTACTGTGCTCTGATAATGCATGCTGTGAGCCTCAAAAGAAGCAGAATATCACACAAGCGTGAGGAAATAGCCAGAATCCAATTTTTATTAAAAGTTATTTGGATCAATGGGTGCAAACAGCACTTTAATTAGTGGATGAAAAGTGCCATAGTCTTTCAGTTCATTTGCAGATAGTGCAGTAGTTCTCTGATGGAAGCTGAAAGGGTCTGTAAAAAGAATTGTGCACTAAATGGAAATAGGATGGCAAAACAAACTGTGGGCATTCTCATTAAAAGGGACTTAAATGAGTCTCAACCGATCATTCTTACAGAAGATCATTTTTGAATGCTAATTGCAGCATGTTCCAAACTGTTCTGCAAATGCTGCTGAACGTGAAGTAATCTCTAGAATACACCTAATTATGATTTTGAACTGATGGTTATTAGATTGTGTGAAAACTTCTACATATGCTGCCAATGTATTTTACTTCCATCCAAACAAGTGTAATATAGCGAGGCACAGTTTTTTTGCAGTTTATCCAAAGCCAATTTGTGCCCACAGTGTATAGAAAGCTCAGTGTCCTATTGTTTTATATTGCCATGTATTCTAATGCCTGCAAATTGCGAAGATGTTCACTAATCTCTTCAGCTTTTATGTTTGTTTCAATGGGATTCTTCTTGTTGCAACTTAGGCAAGTTTACTTTGTACTTGCCATCACTTGTACAAGACCGGAGTAGCAGGATCTAGTGGCCCATGACCCCATTACGTCCACTATAAAAGCAATTAGAGTCTAACTAAGCAGGTAGTGTTTTTTCTGCAAAATGAGTTGCATTACAATAATGTGTTGCATTGACTCATCATTTAATAACTTTTTAACGCTTACTAAATGTTGAATTGCTTGTAACATACAGCAGCAGGATTGCACTATGCTATGCGATCTATTAGTTTGTTTCAAAATGTCGTAAACAACACATTATTTCCACAAAGTTATTTTGAAATATAGTTTTAATAATGTCAATGACTGTACAATTCTCTATGATTATAGCATTAGATACCAGATAAAGGGTCTAAATTCCCCAATAGCAAACCCAGAGTCAATCAGCTTCAACATGGAGACTTTGTGGAGTATTCTCCCGGAATGCGAAAAAAAATGCCTTCTGGAAGTTCAAAGCATTGTGGTTTCACATCCACAGAATTTGAGCTGAATAATTCATGATGTCTGTACATTCAATGTGCCTATAAGTTTTTGCATTTTGCTGGAAAAGACCTGGTTAATTGCCCTAAATCTTCAGCAGGGTAATCAGGAATGCTGCCGTAAGTTTTCGATTACAAATTCAGTGTTTTCTTTCATTGTTGAAGACACATGAGGAAAAGACCAGATAAACAAATGTAACTCGAGAACAAACATTTGTTGTATGATTTCATTTTCTATTTTATGCTTAATTTTAAATTCTCTTATCCCATCTTGTTTTCCCATTAAATGTAACATAGTATGTAAAGAACATCCAATATCCAATTGCACATTCATTAGTTCAGATTCCCTACTTAACCAATGTCTGTAGATCTATTAAACCATTAAATAATATCAGGAGTTCTTTTCAGCATTTGTCAGTTCAATGCTGGAAGTACAATGCTTAAATTATACAGTGCAGAGATGATCAAATGCTTCCTGGCATTTCTTTTTCTGAACACCCCTTCATCGCATCAAAATTCAGTCATGCAGTTCAATGCCATGTCAAATCTTTGTTGACTGTACGTATTGTCAGTAAATTTAATGTAAACTAGACTTTTCTGGTTAAATCAACAGATTCTTGGAAAAACATCCAGATATGCTGAATCTTTACCAAATACAAATTCACTTGGTTAGATCTCTATGGATCAGTCCTCCCATGAACTGCCCCTACCTTTCACAGTGCTGTTCAACACTAATTTCTGCTTTTTGTGTCACACAGTACAAGTGTTCTTTTCTATGCCATTCTGCCGATCAATTGAAAGACCTTTAATATAAATCAACAGGAAAGCTAACAGGAGTAAATACCGAACTACCTAATGCTGACGCGTCTCACTGGTGCTTTGGATGTATAGCACAGCCAGAACCCTGGCCATGGGCGCCTGAGTCTCTGCTGATAGTTACATTGAAATTGAGCAAAGGGAGTCGTTAGAAGGAAAAAGGAGGTTTTATCTTTCATTAGTGCCAGTCGATTGAGAAAAGGAACTCTGATCTTTGGTCATTTATGAGAGATCACAGACAAACCAGGGTTGGCAATAAACGTGTTTTGTTGTTCTGTTTGAATGTGGCCTCTAAAGGAAGGATCAAAGGTCAGAGAAGAAGTGTCAGGGAATCTATAGGTCTGAATAATGAAAATGTCAGAGAGAAGAGGGGAGATGATGGTAAGGAGTTTTGAATAAGTCTGCCCTTTAAGTGATGACAAGTACAACTCATTACTGTTACCAAAGGACAAAGACAAAAAGGAGACAGGAGCTAAATTTGGACTGATGGCTACAGGCTGCTGT
Organism: Sphyrna mokarran; assembly: GCA_024679065.1. Taxonomy (NCBI): domain Eukaryota; kingdom Metazoa; phylum Chordata; class Chondrichthyes; order Carcharhiniformes; family Carcharhinidae; genus Sphyrna; species Sphyrna mokarran. The sequence continues at coordinate 99,159,615 of JAGIQG010000001.1, read as the reverse complement.
GATTTAAGATTTATTGACATGGACATGAGTTAGACTGCAGAAATGGCTTACGTTTTTTTGTGCAATGAGCAATCTTCGATACTATTCTGATTCTTCAAATTTAAAATTTGGATGATTGACATACAAGTATGAAATAGTAATGTAAATTGCAAAATTTAATGCAGCATTTGAGCATGAAGTGAAAGATATTGCTTAATTGGAATGCTATGCCTGATTATCAACTTTGGATGATATGATGATTTATATGAAGATTTGAGGGCATTGGCACAATGCAAGGGGAACAGAAGTGGCATCACTCAAGCTAACTCTTCCCAACATGATTGGTTTCAGATCTCTGCTGTTCCAAAAAGGGGAGAAAAACAATTATTAGTGTCACAAATAGGCTTACATTAACGTTGCAACGAAGATACTGTGAAAATCCCCGTGTCACCACGCTCTGGTACCTGTTCGGTACACACTGAGGAAGAATTTAGCAAGGCTAGTACACCTAACCAGCAATCTTTTGGACTGTGGGAGGAAACCAGAGCATCCAGAGGAAACCCATTCAGACACAGGGAGAACATGCAGACTCAGCACAGACAGTGACCCAAACTGGGAACGGAACGTGGGTCTTTGGTGCTGCGAGGCTGCAGTGTTAACCACTGTACCACTGTGCCACACTAGCCAGGTATTTCTCAGGAGGTTAATAAGGGCAAATCAGTAAAGCAATTTAAGTTGCTTGCCTCTAAGTCCATCTTGCCACTTCGTGTAAGAATAATGTGAACAAAGCTGTGGGAGCTGCCAGCCTGCTTGTCCTTTAAATCTAGGAAAGGTGGAAGGAGCTGCAGAGGAAAGAAAATCATTTGAAAATTGGTACAAAGACCTGGGCAAGTTCAACATGCATTGATTTCAAGCTGATTAAAGTTTTGCCTCAACCAATATCTTAATATTTAAATAAAAGTGAAATAACACAAATGCTGGAAATCCGAAGTGAAAATAGAAAATGCTGGAAAAACACAGCAGGTCTGGCAGCATCTGCAAAGAGAGAGAGACATGTTTAACATTTTGAATCCAAAATGACTGTTATAAGTCATATTGGACTTGAAACATTAACAGTGTTTCTTTCTCCACAGATGCTGCCAGATCTGCTGAGCTTTTCCAGCATTTTCTGTTTTTATTCTTGATAGTTGATTTAATTTTGTTTCTTGTTTTTTTTAGGAAGGTGGCGAATGAACAGTTCTTGTTGTTATGTTCATTTTAAATATTAATGTTGCACTGACAAACATGGTAGGAGAACTTCACACTGCCAGTTTTGCAGTAGGGAGAAAATCCAGTCTGCTGGCTTCCACACTGCTCTTCACGCCCTCAGAATTTAACAGACAAACGCAGAAGACGCGTTGGAAATTCAAGGGCAGTGAGAAGCCCTTGGGCAGGCAGTAAAAGAAATGGAAGCAGGGGGTGGCTGCTTCCATTCCACCCTGGAGTAAGCAAGTTATGTTCCAGAAGAAAGTTGATTGCTTCCCTCGGTAGGATTTTCATGTAATATCTTTCATTGAATGGAAAACTGCCTGATGGAAGCTGACCAAGATCTAATCCATTACTGAGCAGCAAGTGCTGAGCTCCCATGTTGACTGCACTATCACCCAATCCCGGCACATGAACATCAGTGGCTGAATTGCACTAATTCTTACCTTCCACTCTCGAGGCCATCAGATATTGTCCTGTGAAGATACCTAGCACTCTTTTTGGAGTTTGGATGACCAGTTAGTCTCAAAGTCTAAAATGAACTATTGGGTGTAATGCTAGCATTTCTTAGTATTTTTTAAATTATGTTCTTTGCAACTGGTTTGTTGAAGAAATGGCTTGAAAAAAGTCTCACATTCTGACCATTAGAGTTTGCATCCATAATACCATCCTTGATTATCCGTTAATGTTTGAGATGTAGAGAATGCAGTATTATGTTATATCATCATTTGTATCTCTGTCTAGCAAAGAACTTCAAGATTCATTTAATATGCCCGCACAAGCTCATAAATAAAAAACCTTAAACAAAGCAGCAATATGCATTGCATTCTGGCTGTGCATTTATCCTGGAACCAGGCAGGACACAGATAGATAGTTGCTGTTCAGACTTTCCATCTGGTCTGAACTAGGAGCATGTTTGGGGGATGGGGAGGGATCTCCTTGTCACTATTTTGTGCAACAGAAATTTGACATGATACAGAATCCCACAGTATGCCAGCAGGGGAAAAATCAGCTCCATGCCTTAGTTATAAATACATCTTTCCACTTGTCTATCTGTGGCTTTATAGTCAAATGACTTTGTAGCTTGAGAAAATAGCATGCAGATAAAATAAGCAAATTGAATAACTGGAGGCTGAATCAATGTGGCCTTAATTATGCAGAAACCTATTTGCTGACTCTATATTGTGTGTCCGTAAAAGAATTAACCTCTTTAACTATCAGTCTCTTTGTGCCTTTCACTTTATTAAATAAAAAAAAGTCTGAACCATAGAGTGTTCTCATTCTGCTCTTCCCATTTATGTGTCTGGTTTTTCCTAATTTATTGCGTGTCTAGCTGAGGGCAGTCTGGTCATTTGTTATGCCCTAGTTATTTGAGAAAGACAATTATATAAATACACACACAAATAAATATACACACAAATACACACTTTATCTCCTTACCATCCAATAGTACAGACCAAAGAAAGTTAATAGATGATACTTTAAAGTTTCCTTCTCTCTTTGCAAGAGAGCATGTGACTTCAATGCACTGCCCACATTGTGAATCATTGTTAACAATCCATGTAGCCTTTAAGGAACCTTGCACATTGCTCACAACTGTGGTTTTATTTGATCAAGTCTGTTATGTTTTGAAGAAGAGGTATTATTTTGAGGTTTGTGGACATTTACTAATCCTGACCTCTAAATAAATAGTTTTCTCCCCCAGATGTGGTTTTATTTGTCAAAGGGCCCTAAGCCCAGTGCTAGTAAATAGCAGCCATTGGCTTTAGGCAATCTTCGGTACATTATCATGAATTTCCTTGATAGAAAAATACAAAAATAGTTTCCTTTGACACTGTTTTATGTTGTGCTGGGGTCATTCTCTCTTGTTGCCGTAACTACACTGGGATGTCACCTAAGAAATGGAGAAGACATATATATGGACAAGGCTGGACCAACTAACAGTAAACAAAAGGATGAGCAAAAAATAGACTGCACATTCTTTGTCATCTCAATGACTTTTGGTTGCTAATGGCTACCAACAGGATCATGAAAGGCTCTTCAAACTGGGATACTGTTTGTGTAGTAAAAACAAATATTAAAAACTCTTGATGTCAAGGTTAATTCTCAAGGAATGCAGCAAAACCTAAGGATCTCAATTATTTCTGGGATGAAAGAAAACTGTTTGAAATACGTAAGATTGCATTTCCTTAATTTTATTTTCTTTATCTGTAAAAATTAAATACTAACTGAATGATTGTGGTCTACTGAAGAGCAATAAAACTGGAGATGCACACAAGGAAAGGATAGAACTAACCATTGGCACAGTCACAAATCATTGTTAAACTGATCAGTATTTATCACACAAAGCCTGCTTTGTATTTTATTTACAGAAAATAATGTTATTAATTGTTTAATTATACTGCAGTATGCCAAGTAACCACAAAAACATGGTACAGTAGAGTGCTGGCTGGGCATGTACTACATAATGCTGAAAACAATTCCAACATTGACTATTTGGACCTATAAATCATTGCTGGTAAACTGCATGTGTGGAATAAATTGTGTTGTGACAGCTTGCCCTCCACTTTGTTTCTCTCAATTTAAATAATTGGCACTGAAAAGCCACATAGCTTGATTACTTGTGGTGAGGGAATGGATCCCAATGGCTGTTTGTGTCATTACCACTAAAAGAAATTCCACTGAGCTGCACCATAGAGGTTTCCAGCACAATGGAGAAGCACAACTCACAGGCTGTCCTAAAGTTTTGGTTTTCCAGTTTGCAGTGTTGGGTGTTTGCTTTGAAAGATTGTGTGACTCAAATCTATATTAATGACTTGGATGAAGGGACAGAACGTGTGTTGCTAAATTTGCTGATAATGCAAAGATTGTGAAGAGGATGTAAAGGCTTAGATTTTCATTTATGACGGGCTGATCTGCGAGCCTTTAAAAAGTCCAGATTCCAGGATTGCCAATCCCATTCTTGGGCTGTTTGATTTTCCGGAGTATCTTAAAAAGATTCTTGTCAAAAAGCCTGCATCTGGCATTCCCAACATGACCTGCTGTATTGAGGGGATAAGCATTTCCTACTCCTCCGCAATTTTCGTGGTATCAGGCCAGGTTTTTAAAGAGCCATAGTTCGTGGCTGCCCAGAAGAGATGTGAACCCTAGTGTGCACGTGGGACCTTTTAAACATTAAGTTCAAAACTTTCCCCTCATGTTCTTACACTCACCACTTCTTGTCCATGTCTATTGATCCACTATACGCTGTGTAAAACCAATGAACCCTGTAGTGTACATTGGCAATTTTAAAAAATGTTTTAAAATATATTGCATTTATAACTTCCTCCTGTGTTAAAAAGAAGTAATTTCATTATCAGCTATTAATAGTGTCAATCATCCAGACCTTTTAAAATATCAAGCCCTTGAAACCCCTGCCTAAACAAATTGTGAAATTGACAGCAGTGTTCTGAGCTGTCAAACAAACTGTGTTTCTTATGGGGAACAACTGGTTCAACAAACATATTTGTCTGGGCATCACCAAGCCTCATTATGTATGCTTGGCTGAGAACCCAGATAATCACTAGAGGATACAGCACCCACTCCCCAGAAAAAGATTGAGCTGGCCAATGGGCATGGAAGTGCCACAGCTTAACATAGACATATGATGTGGCAATGGGTGTGAGTGAGGGACATGATGTGGCATGGATATGACATGAGTGTTTGGAGCATGATAAGGTGAAGGCTGGAGGGACTTTGTATTTTCATTTCAAATGGGACAAAGTCCCATAACTCTGGGAGGAGTGGCAATGAACATCCTTCACTCAGGTGCTTTCTGGTGGGTTGAGCCTAATTTTTCCCAACTCCCACTACCCACCTTGAAGACGAAAGTTTAGGCCAAGAAGTCTGCGAAAGGGCTATAAATGGTTTGAGTGAATGGCCAAACAACTGACAGTTGGAGTATAATGCAAGGAAATGTGAACTTGTTTATTTTGGAAGGAAGAACAGAAAAGCAGTACTGGAGAGAGATTGCAGAATTCTGAGGTAACAGAGAAATTTGGCTACCTTGGTAAAATTAATCACCAAAAGTTAATACGCAGGTATAACAAGTGATTAGGAAGGCAAATGAAATGTTGTTTACTGCTAGGAGAATATAAAAGTAGGGAAGTTTTTCTGTGGTTGTACAGGGCACAGTGTTGGTGTCTTGGAATACAGTGTGCAGTTCTGATCTCTTAATTTAAGAAGGAATATAATTGCAATAGAAACAATTAATTGTAGGTTCATTCGACTGATTTCTAAGATGAAGGAGTTATCTTATGTGGGAAGGTTGGATTAATTGGACCTTTATCCACTGGAATTTAGAAGATTGAGAAATGGGCTTGTTGAAAGATCCTAAGAGGACTTGACAAGATGGATGCTAAGAGGATGTTTCCACTCATGGGATTTGAGAACTAACAGATGCAGTTTAAAAATGAGGGATTCATATTAAACATGGAGGTGAAAAGAAATATTTTCTCTCAGGTTAATTAGTCTGTAGAATTCTCTCTCCAGAGAACAGTGGCAGCAGGGGAAATTGAATATTTTTAAGGCTGCATAATGTAGATTTTTGATTAACATAGGAGTCAAAGTTTATAAGAATAGATAGGAAAGTAGGGTTATGGTTACAATCAGATCTTACTAAATGGCAGAGCGAGTTTGTGGATCCAAATAGCCTACTGCTGCTTCTCGCTTGTATATTCATATGGCCACAAGGCGCAGACTTGATATCCATGAGTGTTTTACCTTCTATTTTAGATATTTGTATCATTTACATCAAAAGAAATGGCAATTCCAAAACTTTATGTCCATTGGAATTTTGTTGAATAGGCTCATTAGACCTGCATAATTGCAAAGAAAATGCCTTAAACTCCACATCACACAAGCAGAATTTTACAGCGCGAAAGGAAGTCATTTGGCCATTGCAGAGTGCAGCCTCTGAAGGAGTTAGTCACTTAGTCCTATTATTCTGCCTTTCTCAAATCTTTGGTGCAATGGCTTGGGTAATTAAGTGTATTTATGATTTAATGCTAATCTGCTGCTCTAAAGCAACTCAACTGCAAAACAGTTAAGTTAAGGAGATTTTCTTAGAAGTATAATGCTGTGATGTGATGGACCAATAATAGAACAAATCTAAGGAAAGATGAGGTTTGCAGATTAGACACAAAAACTATTATAATAATGGTGCAAAGAATGACATACTGTTGTTAACACTCCTCACAGGAGAGATCCCTGTCAGGCATGTCAGTTTAACTGAACCATAATTAATACACTTGATAATAAAGCTCCATGTCAACTGCCCTTCAACAATTAATGTTAGCTACTTAAGATGTCTTGCAGAGGCTGACAGCTTTCTCACAGGCAGCCCTGCCTGCTAGTAAACTTTCTTTGCATACGTCGCCAATGGGAAAGCCCAATTTGCCGAGGTAACATGCTTGGATTGTACTCTTGATGATTGCAGGGCAGCTGCAGGTAATAAGCATGGGTGACTTCCTGCGGTACTGGCTGGGTGCATTGGACCTGTCACCTAGCAACAGAGCAGCGTCTAGCTTCTGCACTGCATGTGTCCTTGACCTAATGAAGTTAAATAATCCTATCACACTACAGTCAAATGTCTGCTCTGGGAGCACGACAGGAATTCCTCTTGAAGTGCCAGCTACAGAAGTAGTTAGAAAGCAGCTGGTCATCTCTTTATTATCCCTTTAGTATTTTGGTTGTTCCTAGAATCAGGGTGTCGGCATGTGCCACCATTTTAAGTGGTAAGCTGTCTTTTTTGGAATAGTTGAATAAACCTTTAACCAAAAACACCCCTGAATATATTGTTCTTCAATTTGACTGCTGTCTCTGGCAGTCACAGTGTGTAAAATGAATAGTTTATTCTGGAGAAACACCAGCAAAGATGAACTAAACCCCAGATGGAAAACCAGGCAGCAAGCCTGAAACTGCTGCATGCTCTCAGAACTCTGTCTGATAGATGGTTATTTTACAATTTCTAGTCTGTCTTTATGTTGCTGTTCCTTCTTTAATTATCTTTGGCATGCAGACACTTTGGCACAGAACTTTTCTTTACATAGAAATACCACAAACGTTAGATGGGATTGAAGTAAACATAAATTAAGAATCGGAGGATACTTAAAAGTTCAGACAGCAGTGTTAAATAAAATTGGCTTGTTTCCAAAAATTATTGATGGGAGAGGCTTTCTTTTTGTCTGGAACTCAGAAGTAGACTTTATTAGGAAAGTTTTGTCTTCATTGTCTTCACTGAACGTGGTAATCCTTGGATTTCTGAGGCTTTGGTATGGGAACATGGGACAGCATGAATCTAGACGTTTGACAGAGGCTGAAGTGCAAGCAAGTCTGTGACACCTAAATTTTTTTAAGGAAAGCCTTATATAATCTGTTTAATGCTTGTGCCTTTAATGTGAAACCCAAATTGTCATGGATATTAGCTTAATGGGAACAGGACACATGTTCCCGTTCCTTGGCTTTAAAAGGAAATGTTAATATTACGCTGGGGGGCAGTTTCAGTGTGTGCTTTGTAGTTGTTCATCATCTTGTAAAGTAGTCTTCGAAATAATTAGGATCAGGTGAATTACAATGTTTTTTTCACATGGAAAATCTCTTCCTTGATATTGTTATAGAATTCCTACAGTGCAGAAAGAGGCCATTCAGCCCACCGTGCCCACATTGACAACAATCCCTTCCAGGCCCACTCCCGCAACCCCATGTATTTACCCTGACACTAAGGGGCAATTTAGCATAGCCAATTAAATTAACCAGCACTCTTTTGGAGTGTGGGAGGAAACTGGAGCACCTGTAGGAAACCCATGCAGACAGAAGGAGAATGTGCAGACTTCACAAAGACAGTGACCCGAGGCCAGAATTGAACTTAGGTCCCTGGCGCTGTGAGGTAGCAGTGCTCACTACCGTGCTGCCCTATGGTTAAATCAGTGTTGTGTAACCTGTTAGCAGCCATGAATGCCAGTGCCAGGCTCCCTGCCCATTTCACAAAACGCTGGCAGACTGTGAAGGCACTTGCAGCCCGCACAATAATTCAAAGCATGACCTGCAAACATTGTGCAGTGACGTTCAGGTGGAATAGCATCTTTCTTTCACCATTATGCAGGCCTTATGAAGATAGGTTGAGGGAGCTGGGACTCTTCTCACTGGAGCGACGTAGGTTGAGAGGCGACCTGATAGAGGTTTATAAGATGGTGAGAGGGGTAGATAGGGTGGACTCTCAGAGACTATTTCCCCGAGCTGAAATGGTCACTACGAGAGGACACAGATTTAAGGTGCAGGGAAGCAAATACAAAGGAGATGCGGCTGTTGTAGATGCGCCAAGTTTGGTGGCGTTTAAGAGGTTAATTGATAAGTATATGGAAGAGAAGGGAATGGTTTAGTTTGGAGGGGCATTGCTTTTTATTTTGGTCGGCATAACATCGAAGGCCGAAGGGCCTGTTCTGTGCTGTAATGTTCTATGTTCTATGTTCTATGTTAGGGGTAGGTTTTTCACTCAGAGGGTGGTGAGTGAATGGAACCGGCTGCCGTTGGAGGTTGTTGAGGCAAACTCACTGGAGTCTTTTAAGAGACTTCTGGATGAATATATGGAAACAAATAGGATAGGGGGTTATAGATAGGTCTGTGGATTGGTAGATGTGATCGGCGCAACTCGTGGGCCGAAGGGTCTGTTTGTGCTGTATTGTTCTATGTTCTGTGTTCTATTATACATTGCTTATGTTATTCATAAACTAAAGTCAGTTTGCCCTCGTTCATTTTAGGATATGAGCTATGTTAAAATTCTCCAAGTTGGAATCATGTATTTCAGTACTACGTTTGCTGAGATGAGGCAATCGTAGAGAAAAGTGAGCTTCCCCCTGTTGGGAGATTCAGTAGTAGTTGGTGTGGGACACTCCAGGGACGTCCCTCAGCCTTTTCCCTGAAAATTTACACCAAGGACTTCCCGCCATCAGAAGATATAATCACATCATTGCTTTCTGACATTTTCGGATTGAATGTAATGTTACATGCAATTCTACCTCTCACCGACAGTCTTAAGCAAAAACGGAATGTTTTCCTAAATTTGAGTCAGTGTTTTGGAATGCAGAGATAATTCCTTTACATTGTAGCAATAAAAGTAATTGAAGTAACATAAACCTTTGGATCAGAAGTACGGACAAGAGTAGACTGATAAGATTTTTGTAAATTAAGAACAGTCAATCTCTATTAAATTAAACCTTGGTATGTGTGGGTAGGCACTTGTCATGTTATTTCCCCACAACGCATACTTTGAGGCTAAGTGGGAGAACTGCGGCATTACACAGTAGTGGTTTACTCACACCATGGTGGTAACTTGAGGTGAGCTGGATTTGAATGCCTCTTGGCCCGATTCCCTTTTTCTTCTCAGCAGCCACATACATTTTATTGAATCTTTATTGTTCTAGCAAAATTACTGTTTTGAATTAGGATGGTCTGCCTTGTACTTACTGAACAAAGTGAAGATTCCTGCTATATAAAAAACACTTCTGAACACTTCTTGACACCTTTTAAGTGGTTAGGCCAGCGACATTCCAGAGACAATCTGGGGTCTATTGCTATGGAATTCTTTGCAAAGGAAATTCTTTGCCTAGATAGAGGAATTGTGCTGAAAGATTCTTAGCAGTGAGAAGTCAGGCTATTGCTCAGAACCTACTCAACCTGGATTTCCAAAGAATAAAACCAAGAAATGATGCTGTATCAGGAGATGGCACATATTTAATTTCACAGAATCCCTACAGTGCAGAAGAAGCCATTCGATACATTGAGTCTGCACCGATTCTCTGATGAAGTATCTTAACCTGGGCCTATCCCTGAATCCTACACGTTTCCCATGGCCAATCTATCTAACCTGCACATCTTTGGACTTTATTATATTCCATTAGACAACAAATAGAACAAAGTACAAAACAGCAGGGGAAACAGGCCTTTCGGCCCAACGAGCCCCGGCTGCCACCCCAATGTTCCCACCTCTACCTGCGATCCCTGTCCACGTTTATAGATCTATGGATTAAAAACCAAATTTGAGTCAATTTAGGGAGAATTTGTTTTGCCAATTAGCCTAAGAGCACATCTTTGGGATGTGGGAGGAAACCGGAGCACCCGGAGAAAACCCATGCAAGCATGGGGAGAATGCGCAAACTCCCACAGACACAGGCCCAAATCCATGTCTCTGCACAGCACAGCGATAGTCACTGAGCTTCGTGTTGCCCATCAAATGGTCCAGGTCAAGCGTACACTAACGACGTGAAGCACTAGGATACTCTCGGAAAAAAAATCCAAGAGCAGCCCTCTCACGACCCATCGCGTGTTTGCCCCTCGTTAGACAACAAGGTGGACCAAAGCACCTGTAGGATAAAAACAAGTACGTCAATATCATCATCTACTTACACACTTCCCAGGGACTCCCAAGGCTCATGATCCCTATTTAAATGGTGACAATGTGCTCATTTTATTGCTTATTTTAGAGAAGACCTCTATATTACTTATTTGAAGAAAGCTGTTCATAACAGTGGAAATTAATTCTGATGAATTTATAACCATTAATGATTGGCAGTATTGTTGTGTTTCTCCCATTTTCTTAATAAAGTTTACTTTATACATATCATATACATTGTTTGCTATATATGTAATATGCGTTAATATGCCAGAACCAAAGACTGTTTACAATACTCAAAACCAAGTGTCTCTAAACCCTGCATACTGCATCCAATATCAACTTGTGATATTCATTGTTGCAATTGTCTTTTTTTCTTGAATTTGACTAGATGTCTTGATTGTTGAAGCACTCAATTTACAAACCATGGGCTTTAATTTGAGTTTCAGAATTGCCTTTCATTTTAATTAAGCCATTTCTGAGGGGTTTGAGTGTCGCGCAGAACAAAGCTGCTGTGGGCCAGATTTTAATTTGTGAGATGTGAGGGTTTGCAAGCTGGGTTCATTTCCTGATGTTATTTCCATGGTGGGGTGGCCAGGGATGAGGTATGGGGGCTTGGGTTAGTGCCACCACCTCTGAAACCATTCCAGACATGGAAACAATATCTAGTAGATGCCAGTCCTCAATCTTGTACAAGTCTCTTATTTACCTCCCCAACCCCCTCCACCATCAGGTCCCCAATGTATCCTCATTCCATCCCACATGACCCCAGTTTCCTGTTAACAGCTGTTTGGCTAACTGGCTGTAACTCACTGAGTTGCTGTGATCAATATCATCTGCAGAAGTCAGCATATAACATCAAAATTGCAGGGGAATCTGAAATGCTGACCCTTGTAATGGAGCCAAGAAGGTTGGGAATGCTGTTTCTGGGCTCACTGCCTGCATCTTTATCCCACATCACTGAAAATTGCGGATGACAGGAAAGGATGGGGGATTTCTGAGAGTGTGGGAAGTGGACGTGGCTCCTTCTGCTTTGACTCCTGGTTGATGGAAAATAGCATTAACAGTAATTGCAGATGTGACAAGGAATGGTGCAGAGTAGCTCAGGATGCAGCATAGGAATGAGGGGAGATTATTTATCCCTGTGAGCCTGATCTTTCCTTCAGTGAGAACATGACTGATCTGCAACTAATCCCGTATACCTGTCTCTGCCCATATCTCTTTAATATGACTGGAGAAAAAACATTCCAATTTCAGATTTAAAATTAACAATTGATCTGTCATCAATTGCTGTTTGTGGAAGAGAATTCCAAACTTCTACCATCCTGTGTGTAGAAGTGGTTCCTAATTTTAATCTTGAAAGGTCTGACAGTAATGTTTAGACAGTGCTCCTTGTCCTGGTCCTTTCCAATCAGTGGAAATAGTTTCTCTGTATCTGTTTTCCTTAATATCTTGAAAAGTTTGATCAAATTATTCCTTAACCCTCGAAATTCAATGAGTACAATCCAGTTTGTAATCTAGTCTTGCAGTTTATTTCTAGAAGCCCCAGCATCATTCTGGAAAATAACTTCTGACCTCTTATAGAACATAGAACATAGAACAATACAGCACAGAACAGGCCCTTCGGCCTTCGATGTTGTGCCGACCAAAATAAAAAGCAATGCCCCTCCTAACTAAACCATTCCCTTCTCTTCCATATACTTATCAACTAACCTCTTAAACGCCACCAAACTTGGCGCATCTACAACAGCTGCAGGCAGGGCATTCCACTCCCTAATCACTCTTTGAGTAAGAACCTACCTCTGATATCCGTCCTATAACTCATACCCCTTAATTTAAAGTTGTGTCCCCTCGTGCTAGCTTTTTCCATCCTAGGAAAAAGGCTATCACTGTCCACCCTATCCAAACCTCTAATTATCTTATATGTTTCAATAAGATCCCCCCTTAGCCGCCTCCTTTCTAACGAAAACAACCTCAAATCCTTCAACCTCTCTTCATAGGACCTGCCCTCCATACCAGGCAACATCCTGGTAAACCTCCTCTGTACCCTCTCCAATGCCTCCACATCTTTCTTATAATGTGGGGACCAGAACTGCACACAATACTCAAGTGCGGCCGCACTAGAGTTTTGTACAGTTGCAACATGATGCTGCGGCTCCTAAATTCAATCCCCCTACCAATAAAAGCTAAGACTCCATATGCCTTCTTAACAACTTTATCCACTTGACTGCCTACTTTCAGGGATCTATTGACACATACACCAAGATCCTTCTGTTCCTCAACACTATTAAGAGCCCTACCATTAGCCCTATACTCTACACATTTATTGTTCCTGCCAAAGTGCATTACCTCACACTTTTCCACATTAAACTCCATTTGCCACCTCTCGGCCCAGCTCTGCAACTTGTCCAAGTCACTCTGTAAACTAAAACACCCCTCTTCACTATCTACCACACCACCAACTTTAGTATCATCTGCAAATTTACTGATCCATCCCTCAATACCCTCATCCAGATCATTTATAAAAATTACAAACAGCAGGGGCCCCAAAACAGACCCCTGAGGCACACCACTCGTCACCGAACTCCACGATGAATATCTCCCATCAACCACCACCCTCTGTCTTCTATCTGCCAGCCAATTCCTAATCCAATTAGCTAAATCACCCTCTATTCCACACATCTGCATTTTCTGTAGAAGTCTTCCATGGGCCACCTTATCAAAAGCCTTACTAAAGTCCATATATACTACATCAACCGCCTTACCCCCATCCACCTCTCTGGTCACTTTCTCAAAAAACTCAATGAGGTTAGTAAGGCATGACCTACCCTTCACGAAACCATGCTGACTATCCCCAATCAATTCATTTCTCTCTAAATAACTATAAATCCTATCCCTAATAATTCTCTCCAATACCTTGCCCACAACAGAAGTAAGACTCACTGGCCTATAATTCCCAGGAAGGTCTCTCTTCCCCTTCTTAAACAATGGGACCACATTCGCCATCCTCCAGTCCTCCGGAACCACACCCGTAACCAACGAGGACCTGAAGATCAGAGCCAGAGGCTCTGCAATCTCCTCTCTTGCCTCCCAGAGAATCCTAGGGTAAATCCCGTCCGGCCCAGGGGACTTATCCAACTTCAAACCCTCGAGAATTTCTAACACATCCTCCCTATCTACTACAATACTCCCCAATTTGCAACCCTGTACCTCAGTGCTCTCCACAGCTACATTTCCAGCACTCTGCGTGAATACCGAAGAGAAATATTTATTCAGTGCCTCACCAATCTCTTCAGGCTCCACGCACAACTTCCCACTGCTGTCTATGACTGGCCCTAATCTTGCCCTAACCAATCTTCTATTCTTAACATATCGAAAGAAAGCTTTAGGATTCTCCTTAATCCTATCAGCCAACATCTTCTCGTGTCCCCTCTTAGCTCTCCTCAATTCACTTTTTACCTCCTTCCTGGCTAATCTATAGCTATCCATTGCACTACCTGAGCCTTCAAGCCTCATCCTGACATAAGCCTCCTTTTTCTTCTTAACCAGCAAATCAACTCTTTTCGTACACCAAGGCTCTCTTACTCGTCCATTTCCTCCCTGCCTGACAGGGACATACTTATCAAGGACTCTCAGCAGCTGCTCCTTGAATAAGCACCACATTCCAGATGTACCCAGTCCCTGTAGTTCCCTAGTCCAATCTACGCACCCTAATTCTCTCCTGATGGCCTCATAATTACCCTTCCCCCAGCTATAACTACAGCCCCCATCTTCAAGATATAAATCCAGCCTGCCATTTGCGGTGCTGTATGCACGTAGACCAGTAAGTCTGTCTGAATCACTGCCATTTTTAACTTCATCCCATTCAGAAAGTACTCTGATTTATCTTATATAAATCCAAAGTGGATTTATTTGCCTGCATTGAAATCTGTTTGCTATAATTTTGCTCACAGATGTAATCTACACTACTTACATTTATTTATTTACATAGAAACATAGAAATTAGAAGCAGGAGTAGGCCATTCATCTTGATCATGGCTGATCACCAAATTCTATATCCTCATCCCCCACTCTTCCTCCCATATCCCTTGATTCCTTTAGCCTCAGGAGCTATATCTAATTTCTTCTTGAAATCAGACAACATTTTGGCTTCAACTACATTCTGAGGTAGTTCTGAAGCCCACACTCTGGATGAAGAAATTTCTCCTCACCTCAGTTTTAAAAAGTTTACTCTTTTTCCTCAAACTATGAACTCAGTTCTGAACTCTCCAACAGTAGAGTTCAATCTACTTTATCTAACCCTGTTAAAATTTTACAAGTTTCTGTGAGGTCCCCTCTCATTCTTCTAAACTCCAGTGAATATAATCCTAATCGACTTAGTCTCTCCTCATACGGCAGGTCTGCCATCCCAAGAATCAGCCTGGTAAACCTTCGCTGTTCTCCCTCTATAGCAAGGACATCCTTCCTCACATAAGGACACCAAAACTGCCACACTACTCCAGGTGTGGCCTCACCAATGCCCTACACATTTGCAGCAAAGCATCCCTATCCCTATACTGAAATCCTTTCGCTACTGAGACCAACATACCATTTGCCTTCTTTACTGCATATTGCATCTGCGCACATGCATTCAGCGACTGTTGCGTGAGGATTCCCAGGTCTTGTTGAGTATCCACCTTCCTCAACTTATGCTCATTCAAGTAATAATCTGTCTTCCTATTATTGCTACCAATGTGGAAAACCTCATATTTATCCACATTATGCTGTGTCTGCGACGCAGACGTCCGGACACTTGGCTTGTCCAAATCACGCTGATGCATCTCTGCATCCTCCTCACAGGTGACGCTGACACCCAACTTTGTATCATCTGCAAATTTGGAGATAATACATTCAGTTCCTTTTTCCAAATCATTAATATAAAATGTGAACAGTTAGGATCCTAGTACAGAACCCTGTGGAACTTCAGTTGTCACTTACTGCCAATCAAAAACCCACTGACGCAAACTCTTTGTTTGTCATCTACTAACCGGCTTTCTATCCATCTCAAGATGTTACCTGCAATTCCTGTGCTTTAACTTTACATAGTAGTATGAAATGAGAGAACCTGTCAAAAGCCTTCTAAAAGTCTAAGTGAGCCACATCCACTGGTTCTCTTCAGTCAACACCACTAGTTACATCCTCAAAAAATTCCTATAGATCCATCAAACATGACTTCCCTTTTGTAAATCTTTGTCGTCAAATTGTATGATTTCAAATGCCAAATTATGAACTCCTTCATAATAGTTCATAATTGTGAACTCCTTCTAGTAACTTCCCCAGTATTATCGTTAGCTCATTGGTCTATACTTCCCTGTTTTCTTTCAACCTTCCTTTTTGAATAGCAGACTTACACTAGCTACCCTCCAATCTGTAAGAATTATTCCAGAATCCAAAGAATTTTGAAAAATCAGCCTATAATGGATCTATTATTTCCAGGGCCACTTCCTTAAGTAATCTGGGATGAAGATTATCAGGACCTGGGGATTTATCCACCTTCAATCCCATCAATTTCCCCAAAACCATTTCTCTACTAATGCTGATTTCCTTCAGAACCTCACAAAAATATGTTTCTCTCAGCACATCTGGTATATTACTCATGCCTTCTTTTGTGAAGACTGAAGCAAAGTATAAATTTAATTCCTCGGCCATTTGTCTGTGTAATCCACAAGTTATTACGAGGGACAATACATGCATAGTGTACAATGGAGAACCTGTGGATGTGGTGTATCTGGATATCTAGAAGGCATCTGACAAGTTGCCGCACCAAAAGCTGCTGCATAAGATGCACGGTGTTATGGGTAATATATTAGCATGGATAAAGAACTGGTTACCTAACAGAAAGCAAAGAGTGGAGGTAAATAGGTTTTTTTCTGGTTGGTGATCAGTGACAAGTGATGCATCTCAGGGATCAGTGTTGGGACTGCAGTTGTTTACAATTTACATAGATGATTTGGGGACCAAGTTTAGTATATCAAATTTCACAGATGACACTAAGATAAGTGGCAGAGCAAAGCATGCAGAGGATGCTGAAATCTGCAAAAGAATATAGACAGCCCAAGTGACTGGGCGAGAGTCTGGCAGATGGAGTACAGTGTTGATAAATGTAAGGTCATCCATTTTGGTAGGAATAATAGCTAAATGAACCATGATTTAAATGGTAAAAAGTTGCAGCATGCTGCTGTGCAGAGGGACCTGGGTGTCCTTGTGCATGAATCACAAAAAATTGGTTTGCAGGAGCAGTAGGTAATTAAGAAGGCAAATGCAATTTTGTCCTATATTGAATGGAGTTTAAAACCAGCAAGATTATGTTGTAGCTTTATAAGGTGCTGATGAGGCCATATCTGAAGTACTATGTTCTGTTTTGGTTTCCTTACTTGAGAAAGGATAGACCGGCACTGGAGGGGGTGCAGAAGAGATTCACTAGGTTGATTCCAGAGTTGAGAGGGTTGGCTTATGAAGAGAGACTGAGTAGACTTAGGCTATACTTTTTGAAATTTAGAAGAATGAGGGGAAATCTTATAGAAACATATAAAATTATAAAGGGAATAATAAGATAGAAGCAGGAAAGTTGTTTCTACTGGCAGGTGAAACTAGAACTAGGCGATATAGCCTCAAAATAAGGGGGAGCAGGTTTAGGACTGAGTTGAGGAGGAATTTGTTCACCCAAAGGGTTGAGAATCTGTGGAATTCCCTGTCCAGTGAAGCAGTTGAGGCTACCTCATTTTTAAGGCAAGGATAGATAAATGTTTGGACAGTAAAGAAATTAAGAGTTATGTTGAGCGGGTGGGTAAGTAAAGCTGAGTCCATGAAAAAATCAGTCATGATCTTACTGAATGATGAAGCAGGCTTGAGGGGCCAGATAGCCTAGTCCTGCTCCTAGTTCTTATGTTCTAAAATTATGAATTTCTGTCCCATCTATTAAGTCATTCATAAATACTTTGGCTAATTGAGGCCCAGCACAGATACTTGTGGAAAACTACTGCACACATCCTGCCAGTTAGATGACCTGCTCATTAGCCTGCTGCTTTCTCCCAACCCTCCAGCCAATTTTCTAAGTAGGTATATAAGCTGCCTTTAGTTCCATGAGCTTTCACTTTCACTATATTGTCTCTCATTAAGTACTTTACCAAGTGCCCTCTGAAAAACCATATAAATCACATCCATAGGCATTCCTCTGTCCACTATTTTATTCATTGTTCAAACAAATTCAGTCACGTTCATTAGACATGACTTACCCTTTACAAATCCATGCTGGCTCTCTCTATGATCAGTTGAAAATTTTGAAGGTGGTCAGTTGCTTGTTCCCCAATTATAGTCTATTCCCTAACAAAAGTTATTGGATAACTGTCTGCAGTTCACTGGTTTCTATTTTTGACCTTTTTAAATAGCTAAGTAGCATGTGCAGTTTTGTTGCCTGCTTCCTTTAAAGCCCTAGGATGGGAACCATTTAGTTCTAGGGATGTGACACTCTTTATTGCCTTCATTTTCTCAATTCCTGTTATTTTGCTTATGTTAATTTGGCAAGTGCCCAATTCAATTTTACTTTCCTTAGGATATCCTTATGCTACCACTTGTTCTACTGTAAATAGTAATGCAAAGTAATTATTCAGTGTGCCTATCAGTTCCTTATTATCATAGGCAATATCAGTATTATTAGTATTCAAAGGTCCACATTGCATCTGTCCATGTCTTAATATAAATATAAATCGTATTTCTATAGATTTCATTTGCTTCTTTTCTATTTCCTTTTTTGTAGCACAGTCCAAATGTTTTGTCACTCTTTGCTTCTCTTTGTACCTTTTTCCATCACCAGGATATGTGCCTTTTTGTATTTTTGTATATTTTTCTGTATTCCCTCAGTCATCCAAGAATTTTTTTTGGTAAGCACAGCCCTAGGATATAAACTTGTTCTTAATCACATTTCAGCACCTCTCATTGATGTTCTGTTCTACCCAATAGCAGGCTTACTGCGGACACTTTCTGTTCAATTGTGTTGAAATCAACCTGACCTAAAGCTGTAATCTTTGTAACTACATTTCTCTCTTTCAAACACTATTTGTATCCTCCTGATCTGACAGAAGTGACTTACTTTGGCATAGATCCATGGGCACTAAATGCTTTGCTAAAGTGACCTTCCATATTTGCCAGTTTAAGACTGGGTCGAATTTCTGCAAGTATTCAGCTTTGCGATCGTTCTGGTTTGTATATCAAAGGAGTACACCACACGGTGCATTTCTTCACCTTGCCATCCATTCGACATCTGAGTGATGAATCATCAATTGAAAATCCCAAGGAGACTATTGTGTTGCATATTTGATTCCATCATTTTTCCTGAAACCCCACTTTTTTCCTGCTTAAAGACTTCGCAGTATTTACTTGCTCTTTCTCGGCTATCTTGTTTGTCATGGTTCTTACAGTGGGGAAGAACAGATGAGACAATTGTTGTGGGTTTTGGACATGGCAATATCTTGGCAAGCCATGTTCATGAAGCTGCAATTCCTTCATCATGTTCAGCATTGCAGTCAGTACACAGTTTAAGACAATGGAGGGAGCAGCTTCATTACCTTCGATAAATGTACGACACAGTCACCAAGAGATGGTGTGTCCATGTGAGCGCAAATGAACTGTAGCTACTGACTTCTTAAGCTTTGCTGCTTATTTGTTGAAACTTAAAACATTCCGTGTTAAGGGCTTTGACTGGGATGAATCTGGGGCCAATATCCCTGGATGCCATCTGGCCTGCTGGGTCATTTGCGCCCTGTAAATCCAAGTTTATATGAAAAGCATTTAGTGTTTGCCCTTGTTCTCACATAAGAAGAATTTTTTCTTTTGTGCAATTTATTCTTGTTTCCAAAGGCTTAAAAATGAAAGCTTTGTTTCTGAAATAATGGCTTAGTGTAGGCTTACATTGTTGATCCTCTCAGTAGATGCAATGTAATCCTCTTTGGTAATGTGAATTTTTAAACAATCTTCTCCCTTGGCATTAACCCTTGGATGCTAATACAGTGTATATAACTGGCCAAATTACAATTACCACAAATGTGAGTTGTTGGTTGGCAGTGCATAATGGGGGCATATAGAACCTGTGTGGGTTTGCCCTCCATGAGCCTGACATGTCTATATTCAGTGAACATGCTTTGTTGCTTCCTTTTCATTGAAATGCTTACTCCTGACTAAATGAATGTAAGTTATCACTGCTGCCGAGCAATACATTTTCACGGGAAAGGTTGCACAAAGTAATTCTTAGGAAGGGCAGAGTGAGATGAAAGGTTTCTAAGGCTTGTGTGATGGTCCAATTTTCTGATGTTCCTTTCATACTAGGGGAAGGAGAACTGGTGCTCACATCTGTTTCCAGAGGTACCAGGTTTTTTATCATCTTTGTTGCAGGCTTTTATTGATTTTCTAACAAACAATTGTTATGATAAATATACTATAGGATAACACAAACCTGCTCTGAAACTAGAAATGAGCCACCAATTGTATATCAAATGTGTTTTTGTTTAGCAAAACGTGGTTGTACTATAAAGACCCAGATTGTGAAGTCAGTTAATTGCGCAATGTATGAAATTGATATTCTGCTGTCAATGCTGGTCATGCGCCAGTATGTCATCTAAACAAACGTTATTTCAGTAGGACCTTTGATAGTTTGTGTCAGTTGGTATTTGACTGGGGGTGGTGGAGAGGGCCTGGGGAGCGGTGGGTGGGAAACAAGGAGAAACAAACCTGCTCTCTCTAAATAAGCACACTGGATATAGGACTGCTGCATTGTATTCTGAAATAGCAAACTTGGCAGTAAAAGAGAGACTGGTTGTTATGTAGCGCCTGGACATCCCAAAGCATTTGCAGCCAGTGAAGTGCTTTTGAAATATTGTCATTGTAATGCAGGAAACACAGCAACCAAATTACACAATGTAATAGTGGCTACAGAGCCTGCAGGCAAAAGCATCAGTTGTTGACTGCGATAAATGTTGTCCAGGATATCATGATATCTCCCTGCTCGAAATAGTGCCCTAGGATCTTTTATATCCACCTGAGAGAGCAAACAGTATAATATCTCTTCCAAAAGGCAGTATCTTTGACAGTGCAATACTCTCTAACTACGGTACTGAGGGTTCATCTAGATTTTTCTCACAAGTCCATAGGCGGAATATTATGGCCTCACTTGTCTCAAAACTATAAAATCCTACCCAAGGTCAATGGACCTTTCCATGGCAACCCCTCACATGCTCTGATTCCCATAGCGGACAGGACGTAAAATTCTGGTACTTGAGTCTTTTGACTTCAGAGATGCAAGTTCTACCAACTGAGCCACAGCTGACAGACATACTCTCTTCCTCCTACTCATAAATAATGAGACAGTTGTAGCATACCTACCTTTGTAAGTCAGAATAAATTAAAGTTTGAATCTAGGATTCTCCTGTTCAGTATTCCTGGGCTATTTACTACTAGAGCCACCAGGGGACTGCAGAAATAGCAGACCATGAACAGACATTGAACAGTTGATGTACTTGTAAAAGAACGGAAATGTAGACTTTGAGAATATTTGACAGTGAACAGGAGCAAAGGGTTTACTGTGTTCTTTGAAGAATGAGGGTGGGGGTGTGGGGGGTTATGTAATAGTTGGGGGACTGGTTACTGTCTCTTTCTAATTCTGTATTGTCAAGGTTGAGAGAGCTAACAGCAGGAACTCCCGTTGATTGTTTGGGAAACAGCTGAAAGCCTTTTTAGAGTTATGTTAATAACACACTCGACTATTAGAAAAGGAGAAGAGGGAGTTGATAATAACATAGTTAATCCACCACAGCAGACATTCACAATTTTACTTCTTCCTCAGGTTATAAGAGAGAAAAAAATCTTTAATTGCTCAATTGAGGAAAATTGACAAAAAAAAAGCTGCAGCTGTTCTTCCATGATTTGTCAGTGCTTAGATTTGGGGAGTTTGACACTGATTAGCCAAGTAAAAAGCTCCAGATATGGGAAAGGGTAGATCGTTTTGCGTGTGAATTTTATGTACCTGTTTAATGAAAATGGTTCTTTAACCTGTGAAGTAACAGTGCTCGGAATATCTAATTGTGCATTCATTTCCATATTGGAGTTTAGATGTCACTGTAATCTACATGCTCAGCATCAAATACCTGTCCATTCTATGCTGTATTTAGCAGTGTGATATTGTTGAATATCACTACTCTCAGGGGTGAGATAAACTCTCGGGTTATATCTACAGTCAGATACACAGTACAAAGTTAGAGTATATCAAATAAGTTGAGAAGCTTGGTTTAAGTGGAGAGACATATGTTAAGCAATTGGGCCGTTCTGTTTGATCTGTGCTTTTCTCCTCTGGAAACCACTGATTCAATGTGCTGGTCAAATGTGAAAAGTGAATGGCTTTTACCCAGAATGCATGGCCGTAGCCAAAACTGAACTGTAGGAAAAAAGGACAAATAAAGCACTGGCTGTAAGCATGTTACAGCACAGTGGTAAGTAACAGATCAGTTGAAAACTGACTGTGCAGTGTTGAGGCATGTTGATGGATAAGCTTGGATGAAACCAGTAAAGCTGGCCCTGATTTGCTAAACAATCCAGGCACCTTCAATTTAATGCAGCTTAATAGTGCATTTAAAATCACTTAGGCAGAAACAACAGTAGCTATTAGGGAGTTTTATCTGTTTGACATGCTAATAGACCAAAACAAAATCAACCCAGGTCATCATGTCACAGTGTTAATAAAGCCTTTTTACTGTAAAATGCTATTTTGGCTGCATTCAGCATGTAGGATTTAAAAAAAGTAACATTAAGTGCAGAAATGTAATGAAACACGAGCAGAGCAGTTCTCAGTTTGCAGGTTGTAACAGTCAGGAGTTATGTGGGAGAAAATTGAAAGCTAGACAAGGCATTTGTACATCAAATCAGCATCCTTTTTGTGAAAAGCTGCTTTGAATTGTTCTCATTTTCGTTCTTTTATTCTGTTGAGTGAGATGGGATGGCTTTTGACATTGCCTTCATTAGTTAGTTGCCCAATGGAGGTAAGATTGTGAGGCTTCATTTCTGTCAATTCCTTGTCTCTATTGTCCTTCAATTTGACCTCTTTACAGCTCTGCAGGTGAGAAGCAGAGTGTGTTAAAAGGAAGGTGGTCATTTGCTAGAATTACTGCTGCCTGCCTATATTGGTACTTTCTGATATTGTTTAGAGATGTCATGCACTTCATCATTGACGCAAGAAAAATAACTTATGTACAGCGCAGCTCGGCAACATAATGCATGTTTTCAAAAAAATGACACAGGTGCGTGCTTAGGGTACAATGGCTGTTGTATAGGGTATAGAAAAGAGTTAAGTACTGAGCAAAAGAGGTACTCCAACATCTAAGAGGCCCCAACTAAACTAAAGATATCTGCAGGGGTAGCTGTGTATACCTAATTACTGATTCTTCTCATTATTTTCTAAAACTCCATGTTGTCCAAAGCTCTTTTTACCCCTACCCTCAAAACCTGAATTGCTTAAAATGCAGAATGAGAAAATAAATAATTTGTCTGGCTATTTTTGACACTGCTGTATATTAAAGTAAGAACATCATGGGATGTGAGAGCAAAATGACCTTATGGCATGTTGTTGTATTGAACCATGCAGAACAGAAGAAACCCAGGTTTAAGCCAAAGATCCTTGACCTCGGTGACCTTAGCATCCCAACTCCACTTAATGAATCAAAACCAAAACGGAAGTGGCTGTAAGTTATTTGTTTAGCCGCCAGCACTGAAACATAATTCCATTAAGTGTGTACCAATGATTTCTTATGAATTTAGCAATTTTCTAGTAAGGACTGGAATCTGTAAATCTATTAACCTTCATCCAAGCTAAGCAATTGCCTCCGGGCTTTGGAATCTGCCCAGACCAGCTCTATTATTGCTATCATAAAGCAATATGGGCATCTAAATATACTTAGTATTTAGACACGGACAGTAAAAGACTCCAAATATTAGCTGCACATGTTCGTTGTGTGTGTTGTATTTAGTGTTCCAGATCTGTTCCATTGTTTTATCCTGTGGATCTGGTATGGATGGGAATTGAGCATGACAATTCTCTCTCCTTTCTCTGTAAATCTAACTTGTTGGCATGAAATATGTTATCCGTGTACAGGTGAATCTCTGTGTGTGTGTGTGTGTGTGTGTAAGTAGCATTACGGTGGAGGAAACTGCTTCTCAGTAACTTTCTAACACTGGATTCAGGGACTGATTAGACCAGGTAACCTGCATTGTCTGTCAGTAAAATGGGGAAGGATGTTAGCAGCAAAATGTTTTCTAAGTCAGGACCTGTGCACAGGTTCACAGAGTGCATCCAGCTATAGGTCCAAGAAAAGGCTCTGAAATTTATTGGGTGGAAGAGAAAGGTGTAGCTTACACTGAGGCTCTGGGAGGTGCCTCAACATTACTACATCAAAGCTCCACCTTCTTCCAGTGGTGTTAATTGACAGCGAGTGAGTAAGTATCTTGAGACTGAGAGTGAGCCAGATGCACACGCTCTGACCTTCTTAGACGCTAATGGTCCTTTGATTAACTATTCTTTTTTGAAGATCAATTTATTGCTTTGACAGTGCTTCATTTTTGCTTCATAAGTTGCTTCTTCATAGTCAATATTTTTTTGAAATTCATGCAGCTTTCCGAAAGCTGCTCACCTGAGCGAGAAAAATATTCCCCTGTCCCAATTTAAAAAGGTTTGACAAGCCTTCCTATGCTGACCCAGCAGTTATGGCAACTCATACCCCCATGCCAAATCAGTGCCAACTCATGACAACCCATGTTAAGCTCACCCACCACCCTTTGCTTTTTTTCCCTGCCAATTCAGCTGGTATTCTTGGACACTTCCTTCTCAGCTTTGATACTTCCTTAGACAGTTCCAATGAGTTTGTGTGAAAATCACATTAACTTTTAACAATTTCAAAAGGTGTCTTACCTTTCCTAAAGATGTCCTGTAACCATATCCAAAGGGATGCCTTATCTCTACAAACGGGTTACCTTGGCTATCCATAAGAATCCACCAAAATCAGACCCGATCTTACCTGTTCTAATTTGCACTGTCTGGGTTGCACAATCTTGGCCTACCAAATCCCACTTCAGTGGAGGCAGCTGGCGATTAAATAGCTAGCTATATCCATGAAACTTGCATATGCAAACCCTTGCCCCACTCCACTCCTGCCCCTATGAAGATTGGAAACGCTGGGTTCAGACGCTGGGATTAGAAACTTTGGCCTTTTCTGGAATTTGTGCTGCAATGGCAAGGCCGTCCGCTCTGGTGAAAAATCTCCTGCTGCAGGCTCACCAAGGTCCTACCTAGGTGCAATAAAACTTCTTCATGCTTATAATTCAAGTGCTTTGTAATAAAAACTAACACACTCTGATGAGGAATAGACAACTTTACTGAACTCTGACTGGAGGGTTTTAAGGGGTTACCTGCATTTTGAAGAATTCCTCAAGAAATGAATCCCAGTTCTTGATTTGCATTGCTTATAGACTTGTTAACCTGCATTGCTACTTTTGATGATTGGTGAATATGTAGCTCTCGATGCGCTTACTCTTCTGTCCATTAGATTTTTATTTTTTAAGAGATAGGTGTGTAGTCTCATTATTCCTCCGACCAAAATGCGCAACTTTTCTATTGAATATTCTGAAATTAATTTGTCATTTGCTCACTTGTCCTGCAAGTTTTGCAACTGCCATGGATGGATTATTAAAGTTTCCATCACTTGTACCTGTTAAGTGGCAATTGAGCTGCTTCAGGGGTGTGAATGTAGCTTGATTGCATGCATGTTGTGATTGGCAGGTTCTCTTTTGTTCTTGCTGATGAATTTGAATTTCACAAAAGCATTGGCAAGAAAGTTTTGCATGTGCATCATTTTGATTGGCGGTCGTTAAGCCCTCTAAAGAATGGAGTTATTAACTCTTTTTACTGAAATGATGGAATGTATGACCCAAGGAGAGCTCCATGCTGACCTGGGTAAGGGAGGTGGGAGGGTTGTGCTGGTGAAGGTCGACCTTCGTCCTGTCAAGGAAATTTAACAAAAAGTTGCCATGGCTACAAAACAGAATTTGCCATTCTGTACTCATGCTGACATTTTCACTAAAGTTTTCAATGAAAAGAATTTTAGCCTCCCTTATTCTCGCCCTCTTTTCCTCTCTCCCCCCACCCTTCACCCCCTCCCTAACCCTTAGAGTGCCTGAGAAAGGCAGGTTTTACACAATCCTAGCACAAAGTTATTGCAACTTGATGAGCACAAAATTCAGCAAAACAATTATTAAAAAGAAATGTGGTGGCCAGTGGTGGGGGTAGGAATCACAAATACCAGATTCCAAATAGTTAACGTGTTCATGTAAATTCCTTCATACACATAATGTTGCACAACATCATTTCATCCCACAGAAAATACTTCCCTATGCGACCTGTGTGATTCAGTCAGAGGCATGCACCTCCTTGTGGCTAATTGGCTGTGTGGAAGCTGGTAATTTTTGTAGCTAGTTTTTGAGTTATTGCTGCAAAAAGTGCTTCACCAGGTCCACCAAGGTTGCACGCCCAGATTGGTCTCTTTCCTTCTTTGCTTCAGACTAGCAGCTCTTGGGCACCTTGTGTGTTTGCTCCCCCACCACTTCCCCACTCATGGGTGCATGTTCTACCAAAGCAGCACCAGTGCACAGAGGGGATAGATAATCACACGTGTTTAGCAAATTGCACAAAAGCCTCGTCTGTTAACATCTCTTTAACCAGTCACTACAGAGATTGCTTTCTTTCAAATGCTTTCACGCACAGAGTCATCAACCAGATGCAAAGAGGACAGCAGAGTAAGTTGTTGAAATTCATGACTGCCAGTTCTCCGCCCCATGCTTTTCAACCTCCCTCCTCTCCCTCCCCCTGCACCCTGCCAAAATGAAATGCCTGGGCTGTATATTAAAGGCCTTAGTGTTCCTTTTGTAGTTGTATACTGCTAGAACAGGTTGCCTACTGGACCATGTTGACGGCAAGTTTTTGTTAAGAGAAGGTTTTGCCTCTAATAGCTGACTTGTAAAAGGTGGCAGTGGAGTGAAAGGAAAATGATTCAGCTGTAGATCCCAAGTAGCTGTTATCTATCCCAATCCCAATCAAGCCTCTCAGGACAATTGCTATATAGGCAGCACTAATTCACTCTCCTCCAACTATCTAAGGGGTCATTACTGAATGCTTTGTGACTGTTATTGACATGTCTGAACAGATGTCAATATAATCTTTGCCTGCTTTGATGTGTTCTTTGCTCAGTCTCTGGAGTGTGGAGTACTACACCATCTGGACTGCAGTTAGTCCAGCTTGTGGTAGTAGGGCTTTCTGTTCTGAGTGCTGCAGAGTTTTGCAATGATCCTTCAACCTCAATACTTGTATTGTGCGTGCTGATGACCTCTGCACCTTTATCTCCTCTATATAACAACCACAGAGCCAATTTATCAGAATTTCTGATGAGATCAGATTGTTATCAAAACCTCTTGTTTGTGAGTCGGGGATTTTAGTGTATATTTGTCTCTGTTCAGATCATCTTTTTTCTGATGAAATCAACCAGACTAATTGCATGGTCTGTTTGTGTTAAGCTGTGATGCTCCCTTCATTCCAGATTAAACACACAAGACTTTGAAAATAATTCCACAGTATTTTTCAGGATACTTTCCCTTGCATTTTTCAAGGAGTGCCAAGTTTCTGGGGATGTTTCAAAGCTCCTAGGTTTTTGGATACAGAAACTCTGTCATATATAGGCATGGCTCAGTCTTCATCAATCCAACTTCATTCTCTTTTAGCAGGTAATCCTGACTCTGAAAGAACAAATGGTTGGAGGCTGGACAAAACATTTTAAACATCAATTAAGTGCAACCGTTAGCTACATAAATACTGATGTTTATTGGAATCACAAGCACAGAATTGTTGCTATGCAGAAGAAGGCAACTCATCCCATTTCAATGGCAATATTTTCATATTTTTAAATTGTATTTAGTTTTTTTTGAAAGCCAAAGAAAAGAAATGCAGGGAAAGATGTTTAAAACTACACTTTGGTAAAAGATGTGTAAAATTCCAACAGGTCCAATGAATGCTACATTCTAAGTAGTAAGGTCATTCTGAGTTCCCAGTTCATTAAAATTCTGATGTGAATTTACATTCTGTTTCATACTTATTGCGGCATGGTTGTTTCTGTTTTTTTTAAAAAAGAATCTCTATGCCCAAGAGCACTGATTTCCAAGAGATAATTTTGCAGCATAACCTTTTCTGGCAAGTCTGCGAAATCCTACCGTGCAGAAACCTTGAGAATGTGCCCTGGAAAGTGAGTCCTTTCAGAAGTGAGATTCCACCCTCGCAACCCCCCTCTACAGTTCCACTGATGCTGTGGAAAGGGCATTCTGGCACATTGGCCAAGTATCTGTTTTTCAGGTATAAGGCACAACTGTATGCATCAGCACACCATGCTGCTTTCAAAGTCATCAGAACGAACGTATCAAACAAAACCCTGGCAATACCTACAACTAGAAAACAAAATGAAAATCCCGCATTTGCTATCATAGTTTTCACAGAGATAAGAAACCATCAGACCTTAATGAAATCCTTCATGTGAAAGGGTAATCACTATACTTCAGTATAATCAACATGGTTAGAACAAAATAAAAAGTGTAAACATTTGATTGGAACATGCTGGCATTTCAGAACACACATGCGTTACTTCTGATCTAATTCACTTTGTTTGGAGCTCACTCTGATGGAGATCAGCTTATTGTATGTGTTTCATGGACACCAAGAAGCAAGCAGTAATAATTATTCTAATGAGGCTTTACCAAACAGAGAAATCATCATGCGCTTTAAGAGCGGCTGAGAAAGTGTTTAACTTGAGTTACTGTCTTTGTAGAAAGTGGTATATGTGGGTAGACAGTGATTACTGTTGAGTGGTGTGCCTCTGCTCGACTCCTGTGACAGGAGAGCCAAACTACCAGCACAAGATTAATGTCACAATTCCTAGGTAGAAAGCTGCTTCAGAGGAGAATGATTACAGGGTGCTGCAGACGCGCAGAAAGCATTCGGGAGAACAGCCAGCCCGACAGGGAAACAAATGGCGAACACCTGTAGGGTCAGCGCAGAGGCAGCCCAGGAGCTAAAAGTCATGGGTGACCCAGTTGCTATGATGAATGCTGCGCAGCAGGTTGCCCAGATTACCAGGCCTGCAAGCTTGTCAGCTACTTGTAAATTATGATTTTTTTTATCACGGGAAGTGTCTCATTATTCATCACTTCAATCCCAAGTGGTCACTTGTTCAGTGACCTGACTGGCAGGTATGCTTTTAGCTATGCTGAAGTTAATAAAATGTTGGGAGCAAGAACCCCTAGTGGTGTTAAGTGCACTCTGGTATTTGCAGGTGGATAGTTCAAGTATTCCCATCTGCTGGAATAGCAAAACCGCTCTGCAATCTTCTCTCAGTTCACAATTAAAACAATCACTTTGCAGATGTAGTGTACACCTTAGGGGCAAGCACACCTTGGGTCTTAAATAACAATTAACATTTATTTGCTTTGTAGCTGATGGCTGTGGGGGACCACACAAAAACTGTATTCTTATCAAACCTAAATACATTGATTAAATTCATATGCTCCAAAATGAAATCATTTCCTGGAGATGTCACAAAGGTTGGACAGAATTCATTTGGAAAAAAAAACTGATTAATTTTTCCTTTTATAATTGATATTTCCTTTCTCTTAATATGTTAATGGAACTTGGGGAATTATGCTATCCATTCATCTAATTCTTGGAAGGTGGTAATTTTAGCCAGTAACAGGCAGAGTTTCAGTGTAGCTTATGCTGAGATGGGTGGAATATGCGGTGGTACAGGTTCCAGTGAATTTGTGACAAAGATTTCCTGACAAATTGCCTGTTGGATGGGAGCTAGACATTTCTTAAGCCAGCGAATGACTTTGGGGTGTGACTGGTAACAACTTAGGCTTCTTTTCTGTCCAAGGCACTCCTAATAGGCCCAGTGAGACCTACACTGGCTGTGGACAATAATAGATTATGACCTGAGCCTAAACAAAGCCCCGTCAATGTAACAGCAAAAGTAATTGGTTTCTTTTTGAGGTAACCTTTCCATCCTTTGAGAGGATCAGACTTGATTTTCGTTTGCTATTCTTCATTGGCTTAGTTTGGGTTCATGTCTGCCCTTTTGAAATGGAAGCTTGTCACGCTAACTTCCGCACTTTCAGTTTTTGTGTTCTTTTGAAACAAGAGTTACACAAAGACAAGAATGTTGAGGTAATAATACCTTGTAACTGTCTGAATGTTTTTTAAAGGAACTTTGTTATTTGTACTCCACATTAAAATACATATCCTCTAGATAGGGCAACGTAAATGAAAGGAAGTCTCTAACAAGCATGGTAGATCAAAAAAGGTTGTCTCAATAGGAAAACATATTTCTCCTCTCTAGAAAAAAGATAATCATGACCTACTTCTACAATTTGGTTAATTGACTTTTTTTTAAGTCTGTAAATGTTCAGTCCCCTCCTTTCAGATTATTATTTTTTTGTCTGAAGTAACCGTCAATGTTAGTTACTCTGAGTTTGGAGTGGTTGCCTCCTCTCTACCTATTATAAGGAACTCCATGTCTTGCACTGATGTGTCAGACGGCAACTGACTGGATTAGCATGGCTAAGTCTGTCTGCAGCTGGGCTCCACTAATGGCTGAGAACATTGCTGTCTTCCAAAAGAATAAAGGAAAAACTCTGGGAGTGAATGAAAACAACCTGAATGGAGTGTAACTCGCACAAACTTCGTCCCACTTTCAAAGCCTTCCTTTTTAATACTCGCTTTTCAAAACAAACCTCTGGTGCAGTTTCCCACCACTGTTGTAAACAGTGTGCTGCTGCAGAAGCTATAGTTGTGAAATTACATCATTTTAAGACCTTGTCGCTAATGGGTTGCAAGAAAAATTGAGTTTTTTTTATTGTTTTAAAGTGTTGGTAATTTGGCAGTGAGGCCTCCTTCTTCTCCCTCCCTCTGTTCTCACCAAACCTCAGCAATTAGGGGGGTTGTCAGAGAAGTGAGAGAGGGGGATTGTTGATGGTTGTCAGTGACAGGTGTTAAGTTTAAAGCCTTTTCCCTCTGGCAACAGAGTGTCAATTTTGGACTTACACGAGCCTGTAAACTTTATAGGTCTCTCGAAAGAAAGTGAGTGGCTGTGTTAGAGTGTTGATATATGAAGTAATTTCCAATTGGATCTCAGAGAGACTGGCAACGATAAGAAATTTCACACCCAAAATTCTAGCCAAGTGACATAATTTGTCAAAACACTATTTCTGTTCTAGTTGAAGCAAGACAGCAGGGAATTAATTTTGAGTTCCAGGGGAACGGATTGATGTGGGAGTTGAGAGAGCAAAGATTAATTGAACGTTTGGCTTCCATAAATAACTAAATATTTTACAATTGTGTAACTGTAAATTATAGACTGTTATATATACATATATGTTGCAAATTCATTTTTATATCATTTTAGAAAGACAATTATTTCAAATATAAAATGTGCACTTCACAATATCTATGCGTAATTTACAGTTACGCAATTGTATAACGAATTGTTTGCATGTTGTTATGGTATGAAACCCACATGTAACCTCTTGCCCTGGCAATATGTATACATAAAATTAACAAAACTGGAATGTGAATTAGCCAAAGGTTCCAGCTTCTGATCTGTCGTTTTACCAAAGTGTTGCCACGTGATTTCCGACATCTTTTTGCCCAGTGTCAAAACGAAGCTGAAAAATCTTGACACCGCACTTGCATTCCTGTTTTGATGATAAGTAGGTGCTGTCTGGTTAACAGTGTTTCAAATTTAGTTCACACAGGAAAACAATAGGATTCCCTACATCCATCCATTGCTACCAAGTTAGGACCATTCATTTCCACCCAGAGAGAACAGCCCTGGGAAAGTGTAATGGTAGAGGCTACGAAGGCTGAGTTGTCCCTGTTAAACAAATTCTTAAAGGATATTTTCTTATACACTAGGATGGTGTCATTTTGGCGGGGGGGGGGCACAAATCAGCAACAGTTTTTATACCTTTTCCTATTTTATTTCCACTGAAGTCAGAAGGGAAGATGTAAAAGCTGTTTAACTGAATTACATGCTTGGGTTTTCAGGAAGCCTTGGAACCATTGAACAGTAATTCAATATGTGATGGCAGAGATTTTGACCAGTAGTTAATCAGTTGCTGCCCACTCAGTCCCAATCCCCAAATTTTTGCACTTCTCTGTGTCAAGGCTGGCTTTTGCAAATGTTTTGCATTGCAGAGCTGTGCTGTTTTTGATTTGTTACTAATGAGGAAATGTTTTTGAGTGAATAGGTAGAATTTTAAATTGCCAATGTGCTGGAACAAAATGAAATGTTTGGATAGTAAAATGAAAGGATTGCTGGTGTCATAGAAAGATTATGGTGAAATTTTCCCCCCAAAATTCGAAGTGTCGTAACAGCATGAAAACAGGGCCCTCCATGCCAGCACCATAATCTTACAGCACTCAAGCTTTGCGCTGGCAGGGAAGGGGTGAAGCCCAAATGCAGCAGGAACACAGTTGCAGAGCACTGGAGGGCCATTGCACAGGGGTCCCAATTTGACAGTGAACCATCCTCTTGGACATCAGGTGCCCCCCCACCACCCCCCATCATTGGGGACGTTGTCATGTTTGTCATGCTGCCATACTTGCACAGTCCATCAGCATTAGGGCATCAGGACCTTCCCACTGTACGCCCTAGTGGACCCCAGCATTCTTCCCCTCATTGCTCACACACTGGGCACAAATCTGA
This sequence comes from Sphyrna mokarran, assembly GCA_024679065.1. Taxonomy (NCBI): domain Eukaryota; kingdom Metazoa; phylum Chordata; class Chondrichthyes; order Carcharhiniformes; family Carcharhinidae; genus Sphyrna; species Sphyrna mokarran. The sequence goes on along the minus strand of JAGIQG010000001.1, from coordinate 99,127,098 downwards.
ATTGTCACCTTGCACACTTACTTTCTGTCTCACTATTCTCCTAGCCATTGCGACAGAGCTGCTGGCCACCCGATTGGTGAACAGCTCTCCAAGGCAAGACCTAGGAGCAGAAATCGCACCTTTAAGCGATTGATGATGTTCCCAGAGTTAAACTGCTGTGGGACAGCCATCAGATTCTTGACAGACTGCCCCTGACTTTTTAGTTCGGGGCAGGTGGTGGATAAGGGGGGAATGCGGTGTCCTGTGAAATCCAGATCATAGAATGAGCTTGAATATTGCACAGAAATGGACCATTCAGCCCAGCTAGTGTTGACGCTCCACATAAACCTCCTCCTACCTGGGCTCGTTGAACCCTATCACTGCACCCTTTTATCCCTTTCTCCCTCATGAATTTATCTGGCTTCCCTTTAAAGCACCGTTTGCTATTTGCCTCAACAATCTGGAATAGATTGAAATTTCACATTGAGACCCCTCTGAGTAAAGAAGTTCTCCTGCATTTCCTATTTAACTCATTAGTAACTATTTTGTATTTATGTACCCCAAGATTTGGACTTTTCTTAGTGGAAACACCTTCCCCATATCTGCTCTATCATATGATTTCATAGTATTCAAGATTCCTTGACTTTAGAGAGAAAAGAATGTCCCCTGTCTATTCTTCTTCTCCTGACAGTTAAATCCTCTCAGCTTTGGTATCAGTTAATGAATCTCAGTGACCAAGTGTATGCCAACTTTGTCTGGTCACACAGTAGCACAGTCAACCAAAGGAAACACTTCTTTCTGGGGGGAAAGAAAACATTACTCTGATGTATTGCAAGAATGATTCTATCAGCTCCCAGTGAGCACTAAATGCACATTTTAATCAAGTGCTCTCTACATTTATCTGGTATATGATAATGAAATATCCTTAAACAGCTGCAATGGCTCATTACGTTTCTCAACATAATGTCGCTTTAGAAATAATTGGAAAATTGTAACCAATTTTGATATGGCGAGCTGGTTCTTTGAATGTAGCTGTGGTTTCCGTGGAGAAAGCTAATGAACGGAATCGCCTGTCATCAGGCGTATTTTGTAGCACACTCCTGTGACCTTCGAGCTACTAGGGCTAAAAATAAACCTGAAATTTCAGCTGGAATCCAGCACTTGGACTGTAGTAATCATATTGCACACAGACTGATAGGTAATAGATTGTCGGGATTTTGGGCACAAACAGTCCAAGTGAAGTGTACCTGTTTGAGATGTCTTATGCTAGTCTGTAATCAGAATGAGCTTTAGGCCTTTATTGGTTTGTTGAATCCTGTGACTTATGTGTGAATATTCATGTAATTAATTGCATAGGGACTGCTCATCTGGACTTTTTAATTTTAGCTCTAAGTAATGGATCCGGTGGATGCTGTCTCTTCCACGTTGGCCTTCCTTTCTGAAATGAAAAGCCATGAGAAACATAACACTTATTAAATCAGTTCATTTAGATGTGGGACTGGCTCTTAACCCATTGAGCTGCAGAATTTATTAATCAGTGGGATGTGTAGCACATTCAAAATATTATGCTTTGGTTCTTCCAATATCAAGATTTTGCTTGGAATAATATTCTCTGGATTAGCTAAACCAGAATGCTGAAATGTTGATATCCAAAGGTCGAAGTTGCCCGAACAAACTTAAGTTCAGATTACAGGCAGTCCCACTGCGATGAAGAGTAGAGGTTAGAGATCTCAGGGAGACTGGAGTAAATGAAGTGGGTTCAGGAGGCCAAGAACAAGAAATCAGGATTACCAATATCAAGACTGATTCAAAAGACTCTCTTTGTTAATACTTTCACCCATAATATTCTGGAGAGTTACCTTACGGTTCTGTGCTTAATGAATAACATTGATATGAGGGGCAGCATGGTGGCACAGTGGTTAGCACTGCTGCCTCACAGCTCTAGGGACCTGGGTTTGACTTCTAGTTTGGGTCACTGTCTGTATAGAGTTTTCACGTTCTTCCCATGTCTGCATGGGTTTCTTACAGTCCAAAGATGTGCAGGCTAGATGCATTGGCCTTGCTAAATTGCCCCTTAGTGTCCTGGGATGGGTAGGTTAGAGGGATTAGTGAGGTATATGTGGAGAGTTACGGCGATAAACCCTGGGTGGGATTGTTGTCGATGCAGACTCGAAGGGCTGAATGGCCTCCTTCTGCATTGTAAGGATTTTATGATCCTTTTCTCGCAAGGCTCTGGATATTGGAATTGGTCTGGGCTAATCTTCAGGGTCTGATTTGGTGCTACACAGAAATAAACCAAAAGAGGAAACCTAAAAGACATGTTGCATAATTTAATAGTAGGCACAACACCATTGGAGATAGACAGACTGGCTCATTGCTAAATTGATAAACTTTGTGGCAGTTTGATGACTGAGAAACAGTTGTGCATTGCTCACCAGTTTTTACCCTTGTGGAACTGTGGAAATTAAGATGGAGAGGGTGGTGATATACAGGATTCCACCAAAATCTAGGATTCCAATTATATTTGTTTTATTATATTTTCACTATTACCCGAGGTAAACATACTCAACTAGCCTACCATTTTATAGTTATGATCATTCCTTTTCACCAGTTTTAACACTATGAAGGCATTAGTGGTGCAGAGGATGAAGCTGAATTGTTTTCTTATTCATTTGTGGGACAACGGGCAACACCGGTTGGCCAGTATTTATTGCCCATCGCTAACTGCCCTTGAGAAGGTGATGATGAGCCACTTTACTGAATTTGCTGCAGTCCACTTGCTGTGGGTTGACCCGCCATGCCATTAGGGAGAGAGTTCCATGATTTTGACCCATTGGCTGCAAATGAATGGTGATATATTTCTAAATTAAGATGGTGAGTGTCCTGGAGGGGAACTTGCAGGTAATGGCGTTCCCATGTATCTGCTGCCCTTGCCCTTCTAGATTGAGATGGTTGTGGGTTTAGAAGGTGCTGTCTAAGGACCTTGGGTGAATTGCTGAGACAGTAACAAGGAATGTTCAGAATTTTGATCTGTGCATTTGAGTCAGAAGAACAGACAAGTGTTCTTAGCATGTAGCAAAGTAACTAGAACTGGCTAGACATTTTCCACTTACTTTAGTTTGGCTGCTATGGTCGAAGGCTATGCCCTCAGCAATGGGTTGTTTCATCAGTTTGTTTTGAACTTATCCTCATGATTACTGAGTGGGGCTTGATGTACTAGATTTTTAAAGTTTGATCAGTTGGAGATCACTTTTATCAATGGATGCCATGACTTCCTGGCTCTGATTTGTGATAGTGCTGATCTTACATAATTTCATGACACAAACGAAACATGGCTTTTTAAACTTTAAAACCCAGTCCAATCGGATCAGCTGGTAACTGGGATCCCAACTATTGTTGCTGTTGCAGTTTACACACATCTGGTTGAAAGTTGATGTGGAATCCCCATGCTAAAACATCAGAAGGAAAATACTCCTCCGTTGACCAAGGCAAATAAACAAAAGACACAAACCTAACCGAAGGCCATAGCAGGGTCAACAAAAATTAGAGTCTGGGCTGGTAAAGAATTAATCATCATCTCTTCTTAAAGACCAAGAAACTCCCCCAACCCACCCAATAAAAACTGGGGGGAGGGGTTTTCATTCCTCCATTCCTATCTCTCACTGACATTCAATTCCTGACCTCTGCTTAAATGGCTCAAATTCTTCATGTGGCGGTTTGAATCGTTTGAGTTAACAAAATATTTATCTTGGGGGAATTTCACAGCTGACGTTGAGCTTAATTGCAACCAACATCCATAGACATGCTCTCACCAGTACAGGTTAGTGGCCTCAAGACTAGATACTTTTACTGATATGTCTCTGCCAACTCCAAAGCTAGACCATGGTCTTTCAGGCATGTGCAATTCATTAATATTGAAATAAAAGTGAAATATTGTGAATGCTGGAAATCTGAATAACAGAAAAGCAGTTAATTGCAGTTAAAATTAGCTTGACGATAATGCACTGCATTGTACACTGAGCTATTGAGTGGGGACAGCTGGGGGTGGTGGGGCTAACTATTGCATTGCTACCAATTGGAATGTTTCTGGCTGCTTCCAAAGCACAGTAAGTCTGACAAAACAGGTTTAAGTCCAACCAATGTATTTGATAGTAAACTCACAAGCTTTCGAGGTTATCCTCTTCATCAGGTGAATGAGATAAACGTAGTGTTGTCAGACTTCTTACCCCAGTCCAACACCAGTGCCTTTACATCATGCTTCCAAAGCAACAGCTTCTAAGCTATTTAATTTACACCCAATATTTTTACAAGCCTAGGAATATGCAAAACATGAAGGGAATGATGCTGAAGATCAGCAAGATTGTGCTGCATTGTTTACTGTGTTCCTTGATTCCAAAAACAAGGGCAGAGATTTGACATTGATAATAAATTGACAGTGTTTTTTGTCTGAGCAAGATTCATTGGGGAGGGTTTCCAAATGGCTTTGTGTCACAACCAAAATGATATTTCATTGTGAATTGTAGAATTGCAGATGACTTGTCTTACACAGGACAGTTTTGTCATTTGTTATTTTGATGTGCTTTATTCCCTTTGACTTTTTTCTTTTAATTGATTGATCAACTGAATTTTCATACTTATTATGTACAGACTCTGCAAGGTCAAAGAAAATTTACATCATTTTCCTCTTGATTTTATTTTCCTCCACTTCCCTCCTAAATGCATTGGCTCCATTGTGGTTCTGGCACCATGATTGTCAGTTACTCTGTTGTCTAACCCAGCAAACATAATTAAGCATATATCAGTCGTTTGACTGCAGCTGTTATAATATTCAAGCTCAAGCCAGACCTCACCTGACATTCCTTATACACACTTTTGAGGAAGATTCTCTAGGAGTAACTGGCCACAAGAACCTGACTGATATTTTCTCTCTGTCACTCATTCAGCTAAGATGTCGAGATGCCAGCATTGGACTGGGGTAAACTCAGTAAGTGGTCTGACAACACCAATTTTAAATCCAACCGATTTATTTGATAGTAAACTTACAAGCTTTCGGCCTTTATGGCCTGACGAAGGCTACAAAGGCCGAAAGCTTACAAGTTTACTATCAAATAAATCGGTCGGATTTAAAATTGGTGTTGTCAGACCTCTTACTCATTCAGCTAACTCAGCAAAATGGAGATTGTGGCCCAAGTGACTCAGTTATCTGATGGACCACCAAGTCTGGCTTTAGAGGGTAGAGATTGCACAACTGTTGAATAAGACTTTACATAAGTAACAGAATCTCAACAACAACAATGATTTGAAATAGAAATATTTCCAAATGTGCTTTAGAGTTGTATAATCAGATGAACGTGGCCACTAAAGAGATAGAGATTAGGAAAGGTCACTAAAATCTTGGTGAAAGAGCCAGTTTACGCTCAAAAGTGGACGGTTACAAGAAGGGAACTAAGAAAATTTCCTCTCCTAAAATTCATCCTAAAGCAGTAGAATGGGAAGTGCATAAAGGAGTTCTCTACAAGCCAGTTTTCCCTTTTTAAGACTGGATAAAATAGGTAAGACTAGATAGCTTGTGTTTCAAAATGTACCACACTCCGACAGTATGTTTAAGAGAAGATAATATTGGGTTTGGAATCTTGATGTCAGCTGATGTCAAGAATCTGGTTTTCTAGTTTCTTAGGAAACTATTAAGAATCTTGATTGCCTCATAAAAAGGACAGTTAATTTTAATTGATCATTTATAGTAGTTGTGTTGATGAAGCACTTTAGCATGCTCAACTAAGGAATATTCAGTGTCCTCAATGGCTGAATTATTCATGATAGATTTGCACAAAACAGCACATTATGTAGATTGACATTAACTAAATTGATCAAAAACAAAGTTGCAAATCTCCACAATCCCTCATGGCTCTGGATATTCATGATCAATAATTCACTGGCTGTCACATTTTTTCAAGGTTACCTGATACACTGAATAAAGCTGATCTCACTTGGCGGGGGAAAAATATTTGAAACAATTATCAAATACAGTGATCTGATTTTCTGAATGAATGCTACAATATAAATTATTCAGCAAGTTGAGACAAACTGAATAATTCTGACACATTTCATTAAATAAGTATGTTAAAAGGATCTTCATGATAACTGTTATCCAAAAGAGTAGTGACATCTTATAGAAATAAGGTTATCACCACAATGAAGTTAAATTTATGATTAAGTTTGTTTTAATGTTGGAGCAGTGATCAATTATTTGGAAATTACCATTCTTTAAATAAATACAATATGTAGCATTATGAGATAATTAAGTCTATCCCAATCTGAAATATACCCATTGTATAAACTCTTTGACCTTATCTACAAAGTTTGCATGAAATCCATCACTGATTTATTACTGTGTTGACAGATTGAGATGGAAATAACAATGCTAAGACTATATCCCCCTTCAGTCTTCCTTCCTTTGGAATAAAATAGCAGTTCACATCTCATATTCACTTTTTGAAAGCATTTCAGAAAGCTTAGCACCTCTCGATGATAATAGCGAAGGCATCTGTGGACTTCACAGTTCTCTGATGTCCCTATTAATGCTTCCATTTTACGGTGTACCATTGTTTACAGCACACTATAAGTGTGTAAGGTTGATAGTACCTTAAAAATTGGAGCACGTTGCTTACCCCTCATTTCAACTAATTATTGCTGTTGAGTTCAGAGGTATCACATTGACACTAATAGCCATTGTGGGGAAACTGGGCATATTGTGCACCTGTTCAGTGGGCAGCTTTCAGCACTTGAAGGGACGTTGAACTGTCGGGGAAAAACAAAGGACTAGCGGAATTTGTTTTAGGAAATGGCCTGAAAGAGTAAGCTCTATGTGAAATGGATCTTCATTTGAGTTTATAAATACTACATAATGACAAATATAAACACACTTCCTATTTCTGGCGAGTTTTAGAACTCTTCCGATGGAACAGATTTGTTCGAATAGACATGGCTATATCTGTACTTAGGCTAAGGAGAAATTCTCTTTTCTAAAACAGAACAAATATTTTTGAGAAAGTGAGTGTTTTTTTCTGAATATTCTCTCCTTCCTTGAAGGCAATGCTATATACTAGGGTACCGTCCCCATGGGTAAAGTAGTCCTGCCACACCCTATACAGGATTCGTATATGAGTCTTAGTGATTTATTGACCATGGGGGTCATCACAGTTGAGTCTAGTTCTATCCTCAGCCAGTGTCCATGTTTCCATTTTTTAACACTGGCTTTGAAATATTGCCTGAGCCCACTTCCCCACCACTCTGCCCTATTTAGCACAAAGATGCTGAAGTCTATTGTTGTATGGCACTGCTAATGACTAGGGTAAGATCCGGTAACTCGGCACAGATTAAGACTTGAATTTGGGACCTCCCTGGTTTGTTTAGCTTTATTTGACTGCTTTCACTGCGCAAAGACTGATTGGACTTTTTTCTGAGTTTTCAAAAATACAAATTACAGAGGCATCACCATGCCACCGCTTTGATAAAACAGCAATGATTCGTGGATTCTGGTGAGTAGAAAGCTCTGAAAGAAATTAGATTTTGAGTAAAAAAATGGAAGCCAGGGACAAATACTCAATTTAAATGTAACAGTTTAAATTCTTTTCATGGTCAATATAAGTTTGGAAGAAAATGTTTGGCTTCACATTGTCAATTTAGATTGAATTGCTGATGTGAAATACTTATCCTTTTAGACTGTAGATCCCTTAAAGACTTCAAAGTGAGACTGCTTTGGCCTGAGAAAGAGCCATGTTACTGATCCTGTGAGGTTGCTTATGATATCAGGAAAGCTGCAATTACTCATTATAAAGACAACTGCAGCCCATCTGACAAAAAGAGCACTTGTAATGTAGAGCTTTCCAGCAGCACAAAATGGAATAACATTTGAAGCAGCAATGTTTAATCTGTCAGATTGTACTTGTGATAAGTGTAGCCAGATTGTCAAATTGTGACTTTGAATTGTTAGGTGCATTACACATTGCTGTGGACCTAGGAGGCCCTCTATGTTCGGCATAATACTTCAGAACTAATTAAACACCGCAGCAGTTGCAGACTTGAATGTGTCATCTGCACAGTTTCAGATCACAAAATGTACTAGGAGGGTATCCAATCTCTGGATGGTTTTCAGATATGTCTGTTATGCTAGCTCTTTCTTCATCCTGATATGCTTTTACTTAAGCATAAACAGATATGCACATGTGTGCATTCACACATGTGCATTTACAAATATAAAGGTGCCAGCCTTTGTTTAATGGCAGTATCCATGCCTTTGCGTCATAAGGTTGAGTTGAGTTTCATTCCCAAGTCTATACACGATCTAGATTAATGCTTATTGAGGAAATATTGAATTAAAAGTGCACTTCTATCTGCCCTCTCAGGTGAAGGTTAAAGGTCAATAATAAAGTCAGTGGCAGGCTGGAAGATAAGAAACTTTTAAAAATCAACAAAGGATTACTAAAAAAATAAAAAGAGCAAATGTAAATTATGAAAAAAAACTAGCACAAAATATAAAAAGGATAGCAAAAGTTTTTATAAGTATGTAAAAGGGAAGAGAGTAGCCAAAGTGAATGTTGGACCTTTGGAAGATGAGACTGGGAAATTAATAGTGGAGAACACAGAAATAGTGGGAACACTAAATCAGTATTTTGCCTCAGTTTTCACAGTGGATGACTCTACCACCATCCGAATAGTAACAAATAATGCAGAGGTAATAGAAAGAAAGGAATTTAGAATAATCATTATTAGGGAAAAGGTACTGCGTAAACTTATTGTGGATAAAAGCAGACAAGTCCCCAGGCCCGGCCGGCCTATCCTAGGGTCTTAAAGGAAGCGGCAGTGGAGATAATGGATCCATTAGTCATAATGTTCCAAATTCCCAGGATGTCTAGTGGATTGGAAAATGCTAATGCCATTATTCAAAAAAGGAAGGAGGCAGAAAGTAGAAAACTATAGACCAATTAGTATAACATCTGTTGTTGGGAAATTATTAGAATCCATTATTAAGGAAGAAATAACAGGACGTTTGGAAAATAAAAATACAATCTATCAGAGTCAGCATAACTTTAAGAAGGATAAGTCATATTTGACTAATTTGCTAGAGTTCTTTGAAGATGTAACAAGCAAAGTGGATCATAGAATTCCATCAGTGCAAAAGGAGGCCATTTGGCCTATCAAGTCTTTACTGACTCTCTCTGACAGAGTACCCCCATCCTGTCCCCATAATCCCAGACATTTACCGTGGTTAATCCATCTAACCTATATATTTTGGGAGATTAAGCATAACCAATCATATCATAGCCGATAATTGGGATCCTGTAGGTGTTGTATATCTGGACTTCCAGAAGGCATTTGATAAAGTGCCACACAAAAAGTTAATACACAAGGTAAGATCATTTCGGGATATTTTGTTAGCTTGGATGGAGGACTGGCTAATCAACAGAAAGCAGAGGATAGGGATAAATGGGCCTCTTCTGGTTGGCAAGATCTAACAAGTGGATGCCACAAGATTTAGTCCTAGGCTCCCAACCAATTACAATCTGTATTAATGACTTGAATGCAGGAAAAACAGGTACAATTATAACATTTAAATCCATGGTCATGTGGATTTAAATATAATTGATCTGGGACACTATCATCTGGGCTCAGTTTCAGTGGCTTTCTGGTGAAGACCCTCACCAGTGAGGACCATGTATCGTCCCCATCAACAGCGACCCAATGTGACACCTCACCAGTAGGACTGGAGGCCATTGAAAGTCTGCAAGGTGGTTGATGGGAGCAGCAATGCCCCTTGGGCAGTACCAGTCTGGCATGCCGGCACTGACCACGGGACTTCTGGTACTGCCCGTCAGGCACTGAACAGTGCCAAGGCAGTGATTGTTGTGGGGGTGGAGCCTAAGAGGAGAAGACAGGGCCATTATGTGGCAGGACCTAAGGGTAGGCAGATGATGAGGGGAGCTGCACACTCTGCAAGGAGGATTTGCTGGGTGAGGAACCTGTGCACTCCACAATGGTGATCGGCCGGGCTGGCGTGGGGGGTTTGGGCAGCACTTGTCTGGGCCAGGAGTGGAGGATTTGCCTGGCACTTGGTTGGGCCATGTGTGGGGATTTTGTGGGGCAATATGCAGGGAGATATGTGGCTTTTCTACCAGGAGGCCAGCAATCGCAGGGGGAGAGGGGGTGTTATCCAAGGGGTGAAGGTGACAGACAGAATTCTCTGTTCTGTTGATAGGATAGAGATCTGCGTCCTCTGTTGTTAGCAGCCGGCTTTTTGTGATCTTAAGCCCTGCCTCTCTCCTCCCCTCCTCTATTGGTGGGAAACAGATTATACATAATTTTTTGCACAAGATGGCATAAGATTACATTTTTAAACTCATCCAAAAAAACTGAAACTCTCCCGTTTTTCACTCGTCCTGCACTTTGTATTTTTTTTTGAGTAAGTTCGCTCCCTCATGTTTTTATGAGATCAATCTTCCTTGCAGCTTGACTCTTGCAAATAACTGTATGCAAGGTTCAATTCCAACTCTAAACATGAGGATGAGATTGAAAGCTAATGGCAGAGTGATGAAGGTTAGGGAGTCACACAGGATGAAATGTAATGCCTAATGCAGAATTGCATCTTTGGTGAACATTGTTTAATTTAGCAAATAATCTGTACCTTTAAGACACCCAAGCTTCAAATTACATATCCATCCAAAGGGAAGGAAAATATCAGAATTCATTTCTTGATACAAATTCTTCTAATATGGTTTTTATTTTCATAAACTGTGAATAATATTATGGAAGTAGAGTACCTAATATCAAGTGCTAATATAATTGAATTGGAATGTTTGAAGGAGAATATTTGGGTATCTACACATCCATCCGGATTGAAAATGAAATGCTGTAAAATTGCAGACAGTGGAGCACTTGTGGCATTTATCTATGAGCAGATCATGTTCTTTATAATATCCCCATCATCCTTCCAATTGTATGTATGAAGAGAAAGAGACCTGAAGAGGGGGTAACAGATCAATGGCAATGCAATTAATACATTTCTCAGAATCATTTTGACTCAAAATTGTTGGGCATTTCTGTGTACATGCAAAAGCGAACAGAGAATTCAAACTGATCCTTAACACAGGGCAAGCTGGGTTGTCTCAGCATCTTGTATGTCATTCACCAAGTCTCATCCTCACGATGTGGAGTGTGTTATTTGAAATAGATTCACTAATATTCTGTGTTGCATGTCAGAAAATACAAGAACAAAAAGACGGATGTTTTTTATGCTCACGTGGTACTTTATGTGCTCTTTGACAGTGCCTGCAGCTGATCTGTTACTCTGTGCACGGCACTGATCCTCATATATTAACTTTGATTCCTCTAGTCTTACAGGCTCAACACTCTGCTCTCACTATTGACAACCCCTGTTTGCTGTCAGTAACTGTCTTCTTACTCTTAGTCTCATTTCTGGGAATTGTAAACATTTGCCTGCTCCAGACATCAAGTCCAAGAATTCTGTAGCTGCTGGCAAAATGTCAGTGTATAATTCTTGAGGGTATGCCTCGCCTTTGCAAGAGGATTGAATGCTCACACAGTCATCCAGGAACAGTCTTGCACTGTAAAGGAACTTGCATCAAGTCAGATCACATATGCTGCAGTACATCTACTGTACGGTATCAGATGAAGAGCATCCATTACTTTGATCAGAAAGTTACTGTCTCCTGCAGATCACTGCTCTTAGATTTGCACTAATCCAGAATGCAGCTTGAGTCCTTTTCTGTACACTAGCCATCAAAGTTGGCAAGATTTTCTCCCTTTCCTTTATCTTACAATAAGCCATTTGTCAGAGCTTCAGTACTTACACACTAATCCTATAATGGCTTCTGACATGCTCAAACTCCATTTAGATTCTAAAGCATTTATCTTGAATTGTGTGTGAGCAAATAGCTAAAGATGGCACACTGAGGATGAAGGGTGCCAGTGATATAGCTTGGAAGCTTTGAAAAAAAATTCTGTTCAGGAGCACCAAAACAATGTGGACTCGGAGATTTACACAGGGCAGGAATGAAGAAAAGTTAGGAATAATACAATAAGAGCAGGGATAAAAATGAAGGAAATCTGACCCAGCAGAGCTCCAGCAGGGACAGGATGGATGTATTTTGACTGCACATGTGCAACATGGGAACGAGGGAAATCAAGAACTGAAAAACAGAACTGAAATAAATTAGGAACAGTGGATTGGAAGGAATTAGAAATGGTGAGGGAAATTGTGGTCGGACAAGTGATCTCAGTATCAAAGTGAACACGATTGTGACTAGTAAGATCCAGATCAAGATCAACAAAGTGAATGACACGTATAGATGGATCTCCTCACCAGAAAATCCCGCCTGAGGTTAAATGACCTTTGCATCGTCCGTGACAATTCCCGTGGTGGGTGGGACGAGAAAATTCCATCCATGGATTCCAGAGCACGCTGAACATCAAAGGAAATGACCAAGATTGAAGTGAAAAAAGATTGAAACTGGAAAACTATAATAAATTGGGTGATAGGGCAGGAGAGGGAAAAGGGAATAAAACAAGAGAAATTTTAACCTGAAATGAAGAGGCCAATTTTTAAGCAACGGTATTTTCCTGTAATTTAAGAGAGTATTAGTCTTATTGCACTTCTTAGCTGCTTTGTGAGACTCCACCTTACTGGTAAATTTATATCTTTGTAAATGAAATGAATTTAAAATCCTGCAGTTACAATTCCACCGTAATCAAATTACTTCATGAGACTGAGCATTTTTGTTTTAAACAGATTTCTAAGTTCCAATACAATCTCAAATTGCTCCCTTCACAGATGATAACATCAGTCACTGGTTAATGTCAGTGTTTTTTGTTAGCAAATTGAAGATGGCCTTGCTGTAGTTTCACCACATGTTGCCTGACCTCTTTGCAAAGCTGCATTCCACAACACATGCTGGTATTAATCAGCACTTGAAATTTCCTGTGCCAGATGCGGTTAATTTTGGAACAGATTGTTACCTCACCGTTGCTTGTTGAATCTCAATTGGATGGATATACCCGCCATGCCTCCTTATTTCTTTCTTGATCCCATTGCTCAGTAATTGCTATCAATGTTTATTTTTGTTTCAGGTACCAGAAAAGATGCGATCAATGATTTTTGAATGCAATAGTGTTCATATATGGTGTTGCCAAGAGTTTCCCTGACCTAGCTGGCAAAGGTACACAGGAAGCTAGAAATACCAACATTTTTTTCCCCCATTTTATAATTGGGAAATGTCCTCAAAAATGTCTTTTTTCTTTTCTAATTGAGAGGTATTTTCTGTATGTTATCAGTCATCTTGCTTTTTTTGTTGAGGAAATATGTTATCCTGGACCTCCCAGTTGCACATATGAAAGCAGTGACTTGGCATCCTGACTTCCACCTTCTAAAGAAACAGCACAGCTAACAAGCTCTGCAGGGTGGCTAATAGCTGTTGTCAGGCAAGAGGAAAATGGTTCACTTTGAAACACCATCCCCCAGATGAAAGGCCAAAATGAACTGGTGATCAGAACCAGATATTAGAGGAGTGTCCCATGTGCCAAATGGAAGTTGTTAGGGCCTTGGAGTTTTCCTTTCATGTGTGTGAATAATTGGACCCAGTTTGCAAGGAAAACCCTTATGACTGTCTTTACCACATAGAGGATACATTCCTGCAAGTAAAGACCATGTTTTAGGATCTACTGAGTTCTTCACACTGACAGGAAGTATCTCGGGGCCAACTAACCTTTAAAGCAAAATCAGTCGCTTTCCAAGACGTCCGCTTCTGAGACAGCAGGTCACGGGTTCAAACCTTACTGCAGAACTCTTACCCATAATCAGGGTTGAAACATCATACGACATGATTAAAGATGCGACCTTAATGAAATATTAAATCGATTCCTTGTCTGCCATTATATTGTTCAGGGAAGAGCAGGGGACTGTGCTCACATCCTGGTCCTGCTTTGGCCAACATTCCTTCCTCAACCAACAACACTAAAAACAAATCACTGGACATTCATCTCATGACAGTTTGCGGGATCTTACGAGGTGAAAATTGGCTGTTGTATTTTCCTACAAAACAATGATGCCCCCACTCTGAAAGTGACTATAAAGTGGGGAGACGGGGTGGGGTTTGGGGATCCTAAGCACACAAAAGACATATCAATACAAGTTCTTTATTTCCTTTTACCATCCTCTTGTGAAATTAAAATAAAGAGTATATGCGGTAGAGAAAAGAGTAGAATTGTACTGTACTCCTTATAATATTCAATTGGAATTGTTTTGGAATGTACTTTTCATAAATCTTAAGAATATATTTTTGGAAAAATCTAAAGAAGGGGGCAAAGGAAATTTGCCTTTATATAGTGCCATTCACAACCTCAGGGCATCCACTCTCGGTCCCGGCATAACATTGTGATAGGATTCGATAAGTTACAGCAGCCCATGAACTATTTTGTAAATATATTTCTTGACAGAGAAATTAGAGCATGTTGGGTAGCAAAGCTGAAGTCAGACTTCATCTGATATTCACAGTTTTTTTCATCGCTATTCATGCTGTACCAGTAATGTCCGGCAAGAATGGTAGCATGGGGTGGTAGTGGTGCAGTAATATTGCTGCTGGAATAGTAATTCAGCAACCAGTGTAAAGCTGTGTGGACCTGGTTTCCAATCCCACCATGACAAATGATAAAATTTGAATTCAGTAAAAATCTGGAATTAAATGTCTAATGATGACCATGAAATTCGTTGTTGAATTTTCTAAAAACTCATCTCGTTCACTAATATCTTTTAGGAAAGGAAATCTGTCACCCTTTCCTGGTCTGGCCTACATGTGACTACAAATCCGCAGGAATGTGATTGACAGTTAAATGCTCTCAGGAATAGGGAATAAGTGCTGGCCCTGCCAGTGATACCCAGATCCCATGAAAGATTGCATTAAAAAAATTCTCCCCTTCCTAGTTATCCTAGGGCTAATGAAACTTCTAATCACTGCTCCAGGTCTAGTGACAGCACAGACCAGTAAGCAAAACTTTCAAAGACCCTCCCAGACTTTATGGATCATGGCATATCCAACCCTATCCTCCCCATCCCCAAAGTAACTTAAAACTTTAATTGTTAACTATGTAGATTTTTGTATTTAGGAAAGAAGTGAGAGAAAGAAAAGTGAGATGGCTGTACTGGATTTAAAACACTAACTGTTAATTACTGTAGTTCGGCAGATATTCTGCAGTCATGTTCGTTTTCCCTGGGAGCAAATAAATTTAACAGAACCTTTCCTTAGGTAAAATAAATAAGTGGAGTAGACATGGCAGGAACAGGCTTGAAGTGGCAAGTGGCCAATCTCATTCCATACTCTCTGAATGATATTAAGATCTGCTTTGAATTGACCTTAAGGTAACCCCAGAACTGGTTAAGACAGGTTGAGTGTTACCAACTTGACCTCAATTTACATTAAACACCCACAGGGACTTTAAATCTTGAGGATTGAGAAGCAGGCGGGTAGAGGCTATGTACTGCAAAGTATTAATGGGAAGCAAAACTCGCTACCCACAGGAAATGCTAAAGCTGACTCCAAGACCTCTTTTTCTTCAGTGGACTGTTGAAAGAAGTGTCAGTTGTAACATCGTTTGATGTATTTGCTTTGTATAGCTACAGAGCTCATTTACATTACATTTAACACACTGTTCCAACTCAGGATGTTCTTTAACAAGGTTTTAGTTTACAAGCTAATAATCTGGCAGCTCAACTGCTTTTAATGAAGACCTATAGACGGTGAACAATTTCCAGCTGATGTCTCTTTATGTTCTATCATTCTCCTGTAAATTATGGTTTGAGTATTGCAGTTAGAGCTTAGTTGCTCCCTTGACACTGTATGTAGGTATCTGTTTCCTTCAGCTAACACTATGATCATTGTCAGCAGACAGGTTCCAAGAGCTGCTGTGTGCTTGAAATGAAAGGAGCTTCTTGACAGTTTAGTTTTCTCGAGCAGCGCATTATTAGTTCCCAGATCCTTGAGGAAGCTTGCCAGTTTGATACCTATATGAATACCTGAAGCCTATAACAACCATTTTTGTCTCTCAGGAAATGTGTGTTTTAATATAAATGAGGCCAGTTTTTTTTCTCCTTTGTGCTTGTGAGCATATAAAGGCTGTGCTTATTACAAATTGTGCTGTCGATGGGATTTCAGATGTTTTATTTTGCACAAATATCCACCAGAGCTATGAAAAATTCCCATTAATCCAACTGTCCTATCAAACCCAAATTGTCGCTTAAGATGGTATTTTGATTTATGCAGCAACAAGATGAAACATTAGTGGTTACAACTCTGTTACTGCAAGCAAAGAATTAAAGTCAACATATTAGAGGATCACTTTATGAATTTGCATTCCTAGGGTGGAACTTCACCGACTGAGATGCAAAATAGGAATCTAGATGTGCACCTCCCCTGCCTCTCCCTACCCCCACAACCCCTCAGTCTAGCCAATATCTCTTAAAGCTGGTTCATATTTAAGAATATTGACCTGAGCACTTTTATTTCCTCTGCTAATTTGATGCTGATAAGCCTGCTGAATTTAGCAACAAAATGGCTATAGCAAATGCAGGCTTGGGTCTGATAATCTTATCTGCTTGCAATGGGGTTTTCTCTGCATTTATGCTGGCAAGATTTTAGTAATGATCAGAAGCAGAAGGCAGCCAAAGTATGAACTCAGAATACTCTGAAAAGTAGAATAAGAAATAGTTGACAGATATCCAGTGTAACTAAGTGGTCAATGAATAAAGGGCCTGAATAAAGTTAGACATTGTGCCAATTAAAACATACTGAAGAAGCTTCTAAATATGTTCATAATTATACTGCCAGATGCATAAATAATACAAACCATGAGAGAATGCTTGCAATAACATTTATGGATCTTATTTATGACAATCCTGAAAGAATTCTGATTGTGCAGTGCAATATTTTCTGCAGAAATGTAAGATTGATTCATTTCTAGTTCATTTGTTATATTTTCATGTTATTGATGTTCAGTAAATCATGGCCCAATTAAGTACTCAGCAGAGGATAACTGGACAAGAGGGCGGGGAAAAGCAGCTGGAAGAAGAGGAGGTAAGGGTGGAAGGGAGGGTGACCATTGAGGAGAAGGGAGGGAAGGGGGGAGAAGAAGGGGAGAGAGAGAAAAGATAGAAGGAGTGAGGCCAGAATTGATGACATGAGAGAGGAGGATAATAGGATGGCAGGAGATGGAGAGAGCAATTTGGGATAGGAGGAAGTATGTGGCAAAGAAAGGTGGATGACAAATTAGGAGGAATGGATGGATTGTTGATACAGACACTAAGAAGTCTCACAACCTCAAGGTAAATTCCAACAGGTTTATTTGGTAGCAAAAGCCACTAGTTTTCAATTGTTGCTGTTCCTTCGTCAGATGAGTCAAGGAGCAGCAAGCACTCTGAAAACTAGTGGTTTTTGCTACCAAATAAACCTGTTGGACTTTAACCTGGTGTTGTGAGACTTCCTACTGTGTTTATCCCAGTCCAATGACAGCATCTCGACATCATGAATTGTTGGTGGCAGAGGAATAGGACGTACACCTGAAAACACGACTGGGAGATTGTTGTTGGCTTGTGGGCTGTTGGAACATGGAGTTTGAAAAAGTGTTGAAGGTGGGTGGGATGACTGAAGAGTGGGTCACAGGAACATCAAAGATGGAATCAGAAGGTTGAGAAAGAGAGAGTTAAAGGATGTTCCAGGCAACGCCATAATGGAGGGGATTTAGGCAGCTCGAGTTCAGAATGTGGGCTTGCAGTGGGGAGCAGTTGGGGGTCAGGATGTTTGAGTGATGGATACATTCAGGTCTAGGTGGCCAGAATGGCCCAGATGTTTCACAACAGAACAGTTAAGTAATAGTGAATGCTCAAATATCATCTGGAAATGGAAAAAGATAGCTGAAAGCAAGTTATGAAAATTATTGAGTAGAGGAAAGAGGTGGCAGTTAGAACAGGTAAAATGTATTAGGGGAGTAAGAAGGGTTTCTAGGATCTCTAAACAGCTGGTTGAACTTTATCGATCGCTGGATTTGTTTCATTTCAAGCAAAGTTGAAAACTCCCAATTCATTCAAAGTTTGTTCCAGAACACTGTTTAAAAAAAAATTCTAGAATTGCTACTCTGTGGCCAGCAGCTAAAGAGTCCTTGTAATAGTGCTTAGTATTTTCAGACAGTAATTGCAAATTCCAAGGGTCAACAGACAGTGCCAGTAATAGATTATACAATGATTGTAGGTCTTTCAACATTTAAAAGGCCTAACACACTGCCATCTCCAGGCATGATTGGTATTGCATGCAAATATTAACTTGAAAATGGGTTGTGCCAGAGATGAAGCCTTACTTCAAAATGTTCTATGTGTAAACTTTTGTTTCTGCAATAAAGGCAAACATTGCTTATAATCAATAAAAAAAATCCAGTGCTTTGAGCCACAGTACTGTTTCCAATGGGTTCTGCAAGGTGGAAAATTGACATTGAAGAGACAGGAAATCTTGATTGTTTTTAAATTATTGAATACTTTTTACTTGTTAATATTACCGACAGATTCAATATATTAATCCAAGCAGCATTACTGAACCTAAAGCTGAATTTATTTGGGAGTTAACTTGCTTAATCCTGCTAGAATATGGTCATGGCTGATTGAGCCCCACACATTTTATGTTTAGAATGTGTCAATTAAATGTCTTGGTGAAACATAAAATTAGTCAATACAATAACATCAAATTATTGGAATAATTTGAGATAATGTTTCATTTGTCAAGTTAAAGAGCTGATATTGTCTTCTTTATTTTGAGGATGCTATAGTTGAGCTTATATTTTGTTAGGTAATGTTCTCCATCTATCATTTCTGATATGAGTATTTTTATATATCCTTGTTTCTGTCATCACTACTTTATCAGTTATCCGAGAGATCATATCACAATGCAGTCACTCTGTGGTGGTGGGTCATTGTGACACTAAGCTGTACAGAAGAGGCAGAAGCTTTTCTTAATCTGCCTCTTTCTTTTTTTTCTCTGTTTTAAGTATCCACTTTTAGAAGAGGTTTTAAGGAAACATTTTGCGAGTTGATGCTTTAAAGGGTTACTACTTGTAAATTCTTCATGAATTTAACCTTTTTTTAGGAATTGAAAAGACTATTAGGCCGAACAAGTCCACCCTATTAAAAGATACTGAAAGCTGAAACCTGACTAACGTTGAGGAAGAAGTTGAGATTCTGTTTATATACATTGAACTTTGAAGCAATGTTTCCACCAAGGAACGCTGGTAGTATAATCGTTAACATCCATCAATCTACGATAGATGATGGATCCACAGCAGGCAAGCCATTTCAGGCGTTTTTGGTCAAAGCTGGCAAGATAGCATGCATTATTGCTACACAGTACCTAGCAGAGTTATTCTTATACTCTCTGTATAAGCTTTATGCATGCATGATGATACAGCAGTCATTGTCAAGTTGTAAATTACTTTATGCAGTTTGACTATACTGGAAACTTCATTTTCATGCAGGTTTTTTTTTCCTTTCTCTCATGTTCTCTTCCAGATGTTTCCCCTCCTCTCCTGTCCTCTCTTGAAGTCCAAAGGCAATAGTTGCCTTCCTGTCCCTCCCCCAGTGGTGGTCATTGTTCACATGTGAACCTTGACTGTGATAGTCAAGGTATTGAAATATAGGAGGAGGGTACAGTATTAATGATCCTATTCACATATGTGCAATTACAAGCTATTTAAATGGTTCTGTGATCTGGTGTCTCAGGTTTGATTATGAGCCAGTACCAGATTACCTGATCAAGCTAGGCTGGCAGTAGGCATGCTACAACTGACCTCTCTGTTCTGAAACTAAGGAATAGAAACATCAGTTGAGGTCCTTCCTAATGTTCATTATAGAGGGATCCGAGCTGGAAATGCTCAAATTTCTGTGGCTCTGCAATCCTGGTTCAGGAATGAAAATTCAGGGCTTGATCACGGCAAGGGTGTAGCGAGAGGCTGCAATCAATGTAGGGTAAGTGGAATCCTTTTTTTTGAGGGATCAGATGGATCTCTTATTGTGTTCATTCTGGACTACAAGAGAGTGCTTAAAGGTTACTTATCTTTTTAAATTGGCAAATCCTGTTTCCCTATAGGCTTCCAAATAGGAAGCCTATAGGGAAACTTATACAGTTACTGTTATAGTTAAATCAGGCTTCACTTGGCACTGTGGGAATTGGATTTAAATATGTTAAAGCAGTGGCCATTCTGTCCACAGCTAGAGATACTGTATAAAATAAAATCTGCTGCCGTAAAATTGCTGATGGTTCTATTCACAGTAGATTAAGGATGTATTGCTTATTTGTTAATTTTTAACCCCTTCGTCCTCTCCCACCCTCTCTGGAGTTTAACATCAAGGTTACTATTTGCCAGAAAACCTGTCTGACGGTGACAGAAGACCGCTGTTCCTTGTGAACTGTACAAGCTGAGGCCCTCATTAGAAGGCAGAAATTGAAGAAAAAATTTAAAATGCAATTGCTTAATTTTCCTGTTCACCATGTTATAATAAACAGATAGTGCCATTACAGTTTGTGGTAGACAATCATATAAAGCTTATTGCAACAAATAAAGCTACTGAACTGCAACAATCTGCACTCTAAACACATTCATTACTTCGCACTTCCACTGAGCCATGGAGGCGGACAGTCTGATTACAGGTGAGCTCCTGCTAATAAACAAGCAATTTTTAAACAATGCTTAAACACCATTTTCCAATGCAGAAATGTCTGCTCAGCATAAATCAATGAAAGAGCAGTAAAAATATTGATTACGAGATGCACTTATTTGGTTCTTGACAAGCAAAGTGATCAAATATAAATTGGCTTTCTTGCCTGCAGTATACAGAGTTCACCTGTGATAAGTCTATCCACTTCCATGGCACAGTGGAGGTACGATGTAATGAATGTACTCAGAGTGCAGATTATTGCAGTTCAGTAGCTTAATTAGATGGTTAGGTTTGTTGCAATAAGCATTATATTATTGTATACCCACGAACTGTAATGGCACCATTTGTTTATTGTGTTCTGTTACTGGGGTAAGAGGAGAAGTGTGTGCTGACTTATTTCCTGCAATTCAAGGGAGGAGGAGTGATGTGGAAGATACATGAGAACATATGGGGGTAAATTTTATGATTCAACACTCCCAGTGCAGAACCTCACACATCAGGTGTGCAGGAGGAAATGCTCTTCATGGAGATAAGTGCATTTGATTGATAGCTCCTTATGGGTAGAAAATCAGACAGGCCACAAAACAAGTCCATGGCCATTTGCTCTTCTATTGCCTGGAGACCATAAACATCCAGTCCAGCTTGTGCTGAGTGTTGCCACTTAACTTTTCTGGAGGCTAGGCTAGCAATTAAATAGTGCCTTTTGCTTAATCTGTTTTGGCATATTTTCCACATGTCTACATGTATTTAGGTGTGCCTCAGTTACTGATTCTGTGCCCCTCCATCACCACCACCCCCCACCCCTACAACCCACCTCACCAGTTAGGTTCAGGCCAATGTTGTGGGTTACATGTTGCTTCTGTCCATTTTCTGGAAGAGAACAATTCTCATTAAATATTTGTTTATTACAATCTTTTGTTCTCACTCCTTCTGATGAAGTAATTTATGGTCAGTGGGACCCAGCAGGAAGCCTGCTTTCCCGCAAGATAGCTCTGACATTTGAAAAAACCTTGCAGGATTAAAGGCACTCAGGCAAGAACTCACTGTAAACTCGCGGGCACAACCTGACAGGTCTAATCTGTGCACTGCGAGTGATTGAATGGCTCCGGGGCAGTGCAAGCTTGTAATACAGACAGGATCAAGCAGACTTTTAATCAGGGGCCAGGCTCAGATTTTTCAATTCGTCCACTAATGTTTTCAGTCTCTATGACCTTTCAATCCTCTTTATTCCGAATGAAACACATTCTCAATAAACTTCCATTTCACGTTTTTTTTTACTTCTGTTCTGAACGCAGCAACTGCTCACCATTTCTTTTTCTCTGGAACAATCCCTCCTGGCTGCCAGAGCACAGAATGGAGGAAACTGAGTTTATTAAAAAATCCCTAACGGATAACATGAAGAATGAAATCTCGGTATCAGTCTGCAATGTTGTCTTTTCTCTTTCTATTTTGTTGTAATTGGCTTATACCAAGTGACAGAGCTCAAGCCCAATCTGTCTTTCATTCACTGCATTTTGATCGGCAGAGGAGACCAGCTGATGCCTTCAGCTGCACATAGTCATGGCAACAGGTCCGTGGCTATCAATTTAACACATATATCTTGCTCTACAATCCCATTTTCTCAGTGACGATGTCTCCAATCCCCAATATTCACACCTCTGCTGCTCACTGAAACTTGCTAATACTGGGACTTTTTGTGTTCTATGAAATCATGCCACCTTCCTGAACTGCTGTTATTGAACAGAAATTGCTTTTCCTGTTTCTCCATTTCATAAAAATCATACAGTGCAGAAGAGGCATTTGGCCCATTAAGTTGCATTGACAACAATTGCACCTAGGCCTTATCCCTGTATATTTACCATGCTAATCTCTCTAACACATCTTCGAACACTAAGGGGCAATTTAGCATGGTCAACAAACCTAACCTGTACATTTATGGACTGTGGCAGGAAATTGAAGCAACCGGAGGAAACACACTCAGATACAGGGAGAACATGCAAACTTCACACAGACCGTGACCCAAGCTGGAATCAAACCCTGGTCCCTGAAGGTGTGAGGTAGCACTGATACTTGTCACCGTGCAGTCCCTATACCAGAGAAAATTAGTGGAGAGGAAAAGTATGGGTCTGCTCAGAACCCTTCAACTCTCTCAGAACAGTTCCTGCCCTTTTGTTTGTATAGTTCTCTGTAGTTGCATTTTACAGCAAAACATTCAATCAGATGCATAGGCCGGGAAAACCATGGACAGATAAGTGAGAGAAGTTGTAGCTGGCATCAGTTTGTAGAAGAACCATGTATTTATCAATGTACTTTAAGGGTTAATTTTCGGCTTTGCCCCTTGAACAGTGACCTAGTGAATATTGAACAGGTTTAGCAAAAGCGATGGAGCTGACTTGACTACAAACCCTGATAGAACTCATCCAGTTTTTACTTTGGCTGCCAGCTGTTTACTGCTAGATCAGCAAAGTTGAATGTTTTAAAGTTTTATTTATTAGTGTCACAAGTAGGCTTACATTAATATTTCAATGAAGTTAGTGTGAAAATCCCCTAGTCATCATACTCCAGCACCTGTGTGAGTACGCTGAGAAAAATTTCGCATGGCCAATGCATCTAACCAGCACATAGAGATTTAAAGTGTGGAAATAGGCTTTCAGTCTAACTCGTTCATTCTGCCCAGTTTTTGCCACTAAACTAGTTTGAATAGCCTGTGTTTGTCCTATTTCCCTCCATACAATCTTACCCATATAACTGTCTGAGTTCTTTTTAAAAGACAAAATGTACCTGCCTCTACTACTACATCTGGCAGCTCGTTCTAGATACTCACCATCCTTTGTGAAAAAAATTTACCCTCTGAACCCTTATGTGTCTCTTCCCTCTCACTTTAAATCTATCCCCTCTAGTTTTAGACTCCCCTGCCGTTGGGAAATGATGATGACTATCTACCCGTTCTATGTTCCTCATCATTTTATAAGATCACCTCTAAGCCTCCTACGCTACAGGGAAAAGAGTTCCAGTCTGTCCAGCCTCTCAATATAACTCAAGCCATCAATTCCTGGTAACATCCTCGTAAATCTTTTCGGCACTCTTTCTAGTTTAATAATATCTTTTCTGGAATAAGGTGACAAGAACTTTCAGACTGTGGGAGGAAACCAGAGCACTGGGAGAGAAGATGCAAACTCCACACAATGATTCAGGCTGGGAATCAAACCTGGCACTGAGGCAGCAGCGCTAGCCACTGTGAAAGTAACCCAGGTTGTGTTTTATATTGCAAAATGAGAGAGTGAATCAAAACAGGAAGTTTGATGTTTTTCCATGAGTGTTTCCCAATATGCATACTTGGTCATTTGTATGTTTAACAGGTAAAATAATCAAACAATTTGACTAAATGAGGCTATGATAATTAGCCTTTTTAAAGGTTTAAAACTCAAAGAAACCTGCCAAAAAAATCTTAAGAAAAACACTGGCAACTTTAAACAAAATGATAGCAAGCCCGAATGCCTATGATCAAGGTTACTGCTTCAAGAAAACGGCATAAATTAAGATTTCTTTTATTGCATTAGGTGTCAGAATTTTTATTAGCTTTTTGAGTTTATATTTCACAAATCAGTTTTTTTTATTAGTCAAACCTCATAGTATGACATATGACAGACGTAAAGATGTAACCACATGAGGAATACGATAGGACATAAACTCATCATGATTCAAACTGTAGCCCAGTACTACACACAGATAAAACTGCAAATTCTTTGTGCAACCAAATGCAGCCCCCATTTGCGTCTTTCCCTCAAGGACTGGGCAAACAGCTGGTCAGGAGCTGAATGGCTTTGTCCCCTATTCACTGCAAAAAGCACAAATACGGGTTGACAAAAATAAACAATTGTCAGTTCTCTGATTTGAACTTTAGATGCAGAGATAGAAGAATCTGTCCAAACGAGTGATGGCGAATCATTGTAGAAGATGATGAAGGCGGTGCTCTTCATTGAGCATAAGGTGACACTAGCAGAACCTGATCAGTTTTCAACATCAGCGCAGCGCAACATGCAATAGAAAGCATCAGAGTGTGCTTAATTAAGTATAAGAAGAGCTGTGTTTAAATAACTCCTTTTTGTGTCAGTCAGTGGTATTGGGTAAAGTCATCACGCCATATTGCAGAAGGAGATGTCATAGATATAGAACCATAGAAAATTACAGCTCAGAAATTGGCCCTTTGGCCTTTCTTTTCTGTGCCAAACCATTTTTTGCCTAGTCCCACTGATCCGCACTTAGACCACATCCCTCCACATCCCTCTCATCATGAACCCGTCCAAGTTTTTCTTAAATGTTAAAAGTGACCCCACATTTACCACTTTACCCAGCAGCTCATTCCACACTCCCACCACTCTCTGCATGAAGAATTCCTCCCCCCCACCGCCCCCAAAATTCCCATTAAACTTATTTCCTTTCATTCTTAACCCATGCCCTCTGGTTTTTTCCTCCTCTAGCCTCAGTGGAGATAGCTTCCTTGCATTCACTCTATCTATACCCATCAAAATCTTGTACACCTCGATCAAATCTCCCTTCATTCTTCTGTGCTCCAGGAAATAAAGTCCTAACCTATTCAATCTCGCTCTATAACTCAGCTTCTCAAGTTCCAGCAACATCCTTGTGAACCTTTTCTGCACTCTTTCACCCTTATTTACATTCTTCCTGTAACGAGGTGACCAAAACTGTACGCAATACTCTAAATTCGGCCTCACCAATGCCTTATGCAACGTTACCATAACACTCCAACTTTTATACTCGATACTACAATTTATAAAGATCATTGTACCAAAAACATTCTTTACGACCCTATCCACCTGCGATGTCACTTTTAGGGAATTCTGTACCTGTATTCCCAGATCCCTCTGTTCAACTGCACTCTTCAGAGTCCTATCATTTATTCTGTATGTTCTACTTTGGTTTGTCCTTCCAAAACTTGTTTGTATTAAATTCCATTTGCCATTTTTCAGCCCATTTTTCTAGTTGGTCCAAATCCCTCTGCAAGCTTCGAAAACCTTTCTCACTGTGCACTACACCTCCAATCTTTGTATCATCAGCAAATTTGCTGATCCAATTTACCACATTATCATCCAAAACTATATCCATTGACATAGATGACAAACAACAATGGACCCAACACTGATCCTTGTGGCATACCACTTGTCACAGGCCTCCATCCACAGATATCTATGCATAGTTCTCCTGGGAGGAAGGAGAGAAGTTACAATAATGCTCTAGTGGATCCCTGGGAGTCAGCTTATAGGGAATAATCTTCAGATAATCAGCAGCAGATGTGAGAACATCTGGTGGAGTTCCTTGATAATCCTGAATAGAACAGATTACTGCAAAGAAGTGTACTGACAACTAAACAATGAGGAACACTACAGACAGTTACCCACAGATCTGACCAAAGAACATACCCATTCACTCAACACTTTGATCAAGACCTTTGATCCAGACCTTCAGAGCACACTCCGTGCTCTCATCCCATATACTCCCCGCATTGGAGATCTCTACTGCCTCCCAAAGATACACAAGGCAAACACACCCAGCTGCCCCATCATATCGGACAATGGGACCCTGTGCAAGAACCTTTCCAGCTACTTCAAGGGCATCCTGAAACCTATTGTACAAAGAACCCCCAGCTTTTGTCACAACACTATGGATTTCCTATAGAAACTCAGCATACATGGAGCAATTGAACTAGGGATGCTCCTCATCACAATGGATGTTTCAGCCTTCTACACCAACATTCCCCATGACGATGGCATTGCTGCAACTGCCTCAGTACTCAACTGCCAGTTTCCAAATGCAATTTTACAACTCATCTGCTTCATACTGGACCACAATGTCTTCACCTTCAACAACCAGTTTTTCATCCAGACACATGGAACATGGGGCCCAAATTCGCATCTCAATATGCTAACATCTTCATGCATAGACTTGAACAAGGCTTCTTCACCACACAGGACCTTCAACTGATGCTATCCACTAGATACATCGATGACATTTTTTCCTTTGGACTCATGGGGAACAAGCACTGAAACAACTATATGATGACATCAACAAGTTCCATCCCCCATCAGACTCACCATGGACTATTCTCTGGGATTGGTAACATTCTTGGACACACATATCTCCATCAAGGACGGTCACCTCAGCACCTCACTGTATCGCAAGCCCACAGACAACCTCACAATGCTCCACTTCTCCAGCTTCCACTCTAAACATGTTAAAGAAGCCATCCCCTACAGACAAGCCCTCTGTATACACAGGATCTGCTCCGACAAGGAGGATCATGATAGCTTCAGATACTGAAAGGCGCCCTCATAAGAAAAGGATATGGCGTTCAACTCATCGATCAACAGTTCCGACATGCCACAGTAAAAAAACCACACCAACCTCCTCAGAAGACAAACAGGGGACACGGTGGACAGAATACCCTTCATTGTCCAGTACTGCAACAGAGCAATTGGGGAAAATGTCTTCATTTCAGGAACTCAGCATTTTGACTAACTTTAGAAAAGTATTGATCTTTCTCTCTATATAGCATCATGCCTGTTTATCCATCAGGATTTTCTAGCTGTAAGTCTAGGATAACTCGACTCAAATTAGATGTCAGATTTGGAGGCTTAAGACAAAAAATTTGTTTTAATAATAATCTTCCTGAAGTGAAGGGTGGTGGTTTGCGGTTGTGTTTGCTTTGCACACACTAGGCTGTGTTTCTTGAGGATTAGCTCTGAAGTACTTGTTGAGCAGCACTTGTCATTTATACTGCTACCCTGGTATTTGCAGTGAAACTTGATAGAACAAGTCCTACAAATCTGCTAATCGAGGGAGAGATAGAGAGTCAAGTCCAGTCAGAATACTGTTGCAAAGTAATGTCTTAATCTCAGTTGAAATCCCAGTGATTTTCTGTTGAACTTTAGCCATTTTGTATGAAAATTTCATGATAGCTTTGATTGAAAACTTCCTAGAATCATAGGGCAGGATTTTCCAGTCCTGCCCACCAGTTGTTGATTTCAGTTTATAATTGTAACACACGATGCAAAACAGTATCACAGTGGTTAGCACTGCTGTCTCACAGCACCAAGGACCCAGGTTCAATTCTGGTCTTGGGTGACTGTATGTGTAGAGTTTGCATGTTCTCCCCATGTCTGCATGGGTTTCTTCCAGATGCTTCGGTTTCCTCCCATAGTTCAAAAATATGCAGGTTAGGTTTATTGGCCATGCTAGTGGCCTCTTGGTGTCGCAAGATATATTGGTTTCAGGGATTATTGGGGTAAATGCACGGGGTTATCGGGTAAACCAGGTTAAAAGTCGGTGCAGACTTGATGAGCCAAATGGCCTCCTGCACTGTAGGAATTCTAGGTGGTGGTGAGTTGCCTTCCAGTCCATGTGGTGTAAGCACTCTCAACAATGCTGTTAGCAGGCGAGAATTCCAGGATTTTGACGGAGCAACAGGGAAGGAATAGCAATGCAGTTCCACATCAGGATGGTATTTCATTTGGTGCAAATCCAAGTTATATACTTGGATCTCCTGTCTTTGTGCTCTAAATGGGAGAGGATGTGGGTTTGGAAGGTGCTGTTGAAGGAGTCTTAGTGAGTTACCAGTGCACCTTGTACCTCAGTGATGGACATCCTCGACTAATGAGTGGGCCGCATGAGTGGCCCTTCTTCATCTCATTGGGCAGTAAGATTGAAATCAGGCTTGTTCACTAATCATGACCCCATTAATAAGATTGAATGCATTTAATATGTGCCGAATATTTCATTATGAGTTATAGAATCTGCTTAATCATTTCTAGATTAATAGAACTATCGTCAACTTTAAATGATAAAAACAAAATAAAAATTTAAACTTGGATACTGAGGATATTCCCGCTCTTACAGTCAACATTGTAAGCAATCAACATGCACCTCACTTCACTTGCCCTTTACGTGTGTATCACTTCGGTCATACTAGTAGGAAAAAAACTTATGTGGACAGATATCAGCAGAATGTGGCAATTCTGAACATGGACAATGGTCAGCAAAATAACTTGTGGGCCACACTCAGAATTCAAATGGGCCACATGTTGCCCACCACTGTTGTAGATGGTAAACACTTCTGCTACCGTTGCTGGAATTTTATCACCTCGCCCCAGAATCAGGCGAAGTCATAAAATTGCATCATTTGTGTCAGAACAGGAATAATTATATGTTTAAGCTGGTGAATGGGGTTCCAGTCAAGTGGGCTACTCTGTGGTGGTGGTGTCGAGCTTATTGAATGTTGTTGGAGTTGTACCTATGCTGAAATATTTCATCACATTTGTGCCTTGCAGCTGGTGGACAAGTTTGGGAGTTAAGAGGTGAGTTATTTCCTACAGAATTTCAGCCTTCTTCCTGCTGTTGTAGCTACAGTGTTTGTATGGCGAGTCCACTTCAATTTCTGATCAATAGTAACCAACATGGTGTTAATGTAGGGGATTCCACAATGGTAATCTAATTGAATATCATGGAAAGATGGTCAGATTCTCTCCTTTTTGGAGATGCTTATTCCCTGGTATTTGTACAGTACAATTGTTACTTGGCACCTATCAACTGCATATTGTTCAAGTCTGGTTGCATATCACAGACTTCTTCAATATGTGAGGCATTGTGAACAGTGCTGAATATTGCACAGTCACATCCCCTCTTCTGATCTTATGATGGAGGAAAAGTCAATGATGATGCAGCTGAAGATGAGCCTAGGATACTAAACTGAAGAACTCCTGCAACAATATCTTGGGACTGAAATAATGGAGCTCCAACAACTACCACAGTCTTCCTTTGTGCTAGGTGTAGCTGCTACCAGTGAAGATATTTTCCCCGATTCCCATTGACTTTAGCTATACGTTCTGTAAAACATTGCAAAGTAGTGTTATGACTAAATTAATTCAAAAATTAACTGACATGAATTAATTGGGACAGATGTTTTCTCATATTGATTTGATTTGCGAAAGAGGCATAAATAGACTGACTTAAATAGTAGTTTTTGCATTGGGAGGTGTTTGCTTCTAAATAGGTAAATAAATACTTAGAAAAGTGTATAAAGAGTGGCATCAGTTATACCCTTTACCGGGTGGCTTTCTGGTCTGTAACATTCCCTCTGTCCCCACTCCCATCTTGGTGTAGCACACATATTGAATGAAAATCATTCTACCATAAAGGTGCAAATGCTGGCGGAATGTGGTCACTGATTTCCTGTTCTCTGAAAACTAATGTGAAATATTTTACAGCATTATTAATGGCTGTTTGGTTTGGCACTTCAGTTAACATAAATTTAAACAATGGCTCAATATCTTAGTTGATTATGTTTCTTTAGGAATTAGCTATTAGTGAACAGACTGTTGGAAAATCTTCCGGAAGACTCCATCTATGTGGCCAGATCTGACATGGTAGTGATGCAGCAATGGTCAAATAGTGTGCTAAAATCCAGGGGTTTTGTTAACACATAAAAGTCCACTTGGGTAGAATGCTGGGGATTCTGTTGATCCCCAAGATGGGTGAATCTAGTGCGCTCCCTTACAGGAGGCTTGCTGGCATGAGGAATGTAATCAGGTATGTGGCTGGCTGATGGGGTTCAAGACACCCTGATTAAGTCTTAGCGTGAAGGCTATTAATTGACACTTTTACACTTAAGGGCCTCATCTGCCACCATTAGTATTCATGTAGGTGGTGAGCTAACCATGATGAGCCAATCTTGGTGAGGGAATCCCTTGTTCAAAGGCACTTAGTGCCTGATGGAGAGACCCAATATCAGGAAGGGGCAGGAGGCTGTGAAGAGTCAGTTCCTGTCCTTGCTAGTGAACTCCTCCCCCCCGCCCTTCTTGTGATCACCTTTCTCTCTCATCACTGATCTGTGCTTGGATCCCTTCTCAATGACGCCTTGGAATGATGTGGTACTGGCAGCAGTCACTGCTTTCCTGGTGGTGCTGCTGAGCTCAGAAAAACATTGGCAAAGGAGACTTTGGAAAGTCAGGCTCTGCTAAGTGCCCAAGCAGCAGGCCTTCCCAAAAAAAAAGTTGACTTGGGGTTTTCTCTGTCCAAGATCCTGCTTGATATCATACTCTGATATTGCCTTTAAGAATAAATAGGACAGTTGGGCGGCAAGATGGCACAGTGATTAGTACTGCTGTCTCACAGTTCCAGGGACACGGGTTCTGTTCTAGCCTCAGATCACTGTCTGTGTGGAGTTTGCACATTCTCTCTGTGCCTATGTGATTTCCTCTAGGTGCCCATGTTTCCTCTCATTGTTCAAACATGGTTTTGGTTGATTGGCCATGTTAAATTTTCACGAGTGTCAGTTGATTTAGCAGGATAAATATGTGGGGTTATGGGAATGGGACCTGGGAGGGTTTGGGGTAGGTGCAGACTCAATGGGCTGAACGATTTCCTTCTGCATTGTAGGGATTTTATGATAAATGTATTACTGTACCTAACTGTTGCAACTAGCCAATGCTGCTATCATAGTTGACAAGAAATATTCTGTTTTTAAACTTGGAAAAGAAAGAAAACACATTTGAAGATTACTTACAAAAAATATTTTTGCTCAATTTGGCAACAAATTCCTGGTAAAATGCATTTGTCCCAGAGTCAACACACAACCATGACCTTATCTTAGGGATAGATGTAAGATGGGAAATAATTTTTATAAACACAAACATTGTCCAATTTTATGATTTTGAGACCCAATTTGCATGTCAAACAGGCAGTTAGATTTCTCTCCTTCACCTCAAAGAATGTCAACACTGACACCACACAGCAGATTATGATTTCCTGTCAGCATGACCCGTATGCAATAGTATCTCTGATTCCTTTAAATTTCAACACGTGCT
Source organism: Sphyrna mokarran (assembly GCA_024679065.1). Classification (NCBI taxonomy): domain Eukaryota; kingdom Metazoa; phylum Chordata; class Chondrichthyes; order Carcharhiniformes; family Carcharhinidae; genus Sphyrna; species Sphyrna mokarran. Next base: position 99,095,481 of record JAGIQG010000001.1, on the reverse strand, counting down.
TGTAGCCCAGTCATTTGGAGCTCACTTCCATTATTCTGCTTTGAGAAGATGACACGGCGTTCAGAGGTCAGAGGGAGATGTTGATAAGAGTGTTGCGGGAAGTTGCCTGCAGTGTAGGTTGCATTTGTACAGAGCCATTCTTCTGTCAACAGTCTTAATAAAGCTCCTCATTTATCTGTCTGCTGCTGCTGGCCACAACAAGTAACAATGTGGCAGCTGGAATATCAACTGTCTGTCACACAGAATAAGCTTTAATTTATCTGTTTATTCTGTGGTTTATGCTAATTTTGTCTTTTCAATGGGAGATCTTTATGATGGTCAGCCTTTTGTTAACATATTTTGAATGAAAACTTCAGCTGTGTTAGTTCACCGCTTATTCCAAGGATGTTGAATGCAATGCCATTCTTACATTAGCAAGCTGCATAAAACATGAAGACAAATACAGCAAGGCTGGACTGTGCAAGCGTACCTTCACAAGATAGGACTAAGGGCTGGAGAAGATGGACAATAGTGTCGTAGCCCTATTTATATCTGAAAAGTGCACTCACTTAGTAGGGTATTTGAGGAATACTAATGATTATGAAATTGGAAAAGAAACTAACTTCCTGAGAAGCTAACTTTCAGATCCAAAACTACTTTATAGCCAATGAGATTTTGAAGTGTGGTCACTTAGTGACTGTTATAATGTAGGAAATGTGACAGTCAATTTGCGCAAAGCAAGATCCAACAAGTTGTGATGTGATAACGATCAGATTATCTGTTTTAGTGATGTTAGTTGAGACAAAACAGCTATTGTAAACATAAATGGAAATACACTGGGATGACCTTCACTACTCTTCAAAACGTTGCTGTGTTATATCCATGTACAAGGGATGATGAGATGTCATCATTCCAGTGACACTCTGTCTAGTACTGCTGCCTCACAGTTCTAGAGACCAGGGTTTGATTCCCAGCTTAGGTCATTGTCTGTGCGGAATCTGCATATTCTCCCCATCTCTGTGTGGATTTCCTCAGCATGCTCTGGTTTCTTCCCACAGTCCAAAAGATGTGCTGGCTAGGTGCTTTGGCCATGCTAAATTCTTCCTCAGTGTATCCAAACAGGCAACTAAGGGATTTTCACAGTAAATACATTGCAATGTTGATGTAAGCCTACCTGTCACTAATAATAAATAAACTTTAAAAGCAGAGGTCACACTTTCAGAGAAAGGAAGTAAAATAGAAAAGAAAAAGATGAGTATTTTGCTGTAAGCCAATGCATTTAGTTTACTTTTAAATACTTTTAATGCTCCATTATAAGGAGAGAGATGATATCTTTTATTGGAGTTAGTTTTACTTCACTTTGTTTATTCATTGTTGTGCAGGAAAAGACTTCTCCAGTTCAGTTACTATGCGACTTATTGGGCCAGAGTCTTTGAAGAGTGGCAGTGATAATGGGATCGACATTCTGCTCCTGTTTTCCCTGACCACAATCAAGTGCTGCACTTGTCTTGTCCAATATTCGATTTAGTCTTTATTCCCCAAAAATATACTTTACTGATAAGAAATCTGCAAGAACATAACAAAAATACTAAAATTACACAAAAAGCGATAATATTCAGGTTTTTCGTCAAGTAACACTCTGAGATGTGTCAATAGAGTAAAGGAAATGTTTCAGACGTTTTACAATAGTTTTACAACTGTTACAAAGTTATTTTAGAGGTTGTCTACACAGAACAAGTTGTACTCTGAGGTGCTTAAGTACAACTGAGATGCATGAAGATATTCACTGTATGCATTCCGGACATTTTGAAAATCGTAATACAATCAAGCAGAGTCAACATGGTTTTATGAAAGGATGGTCATGTTTGACAAATATATTCGGTTTCTTTGAGATTGCAATGTACAGAATAGGTAAAGTGGAATCAGCAGGCATAGTGTATTTGGATCTCCAAAAGGTATTCAATATTATGTCATATCAAAGGCTTGAGATAGAAGCTCAGAATGTTGGGAATATCAACTGTCTGTCACACAGGTTGGAATAGATAGAGATTGATTAACATACAAAACAGTCAAGATAAGTCATTTGGCAAATTGTAAGAATTGAGTTGCTTGGGTTTAATGCTGGGTCTTCAACTATCTATATTAACAACTTACCTGAAGGGGCCAAGTATACTGTAGTCATGCTTGCTGACAATAGAAAGACAAGTGGGAAAGCAAGTACTGAGGAGGACACAAAAGATTCCGAAAAGGAATATAGTTAGTTAATTGCATGACGAAAAATCTAACATGAAGAAAAATGTGGGAAAATGTAAGGGTATCCATTTTAGTAGGAAGAATAGCAAAATATTATTTAAATAGAGAGAGACTGCAAAAGGATTTGAGAGTCCTCAAGTATTAAATGAAAATGTTAGCATGCAAATACAATTAGTAATTTGGAAGGCAAATAGAATGTTGGTCTTTATTGCAAAGAGCAGGAATATAAAATTGTGGAAGTCTTGCTGCAACTTTACAGAGCACTGATGAAACCATGTTTAAGGGCTGTGCGCAGTTTGCGCCTCCTTATTTAAGAAGAGACATGCATATTTTTGAGGTCTAGTAGTTTCATTTCAGGGATGAACGAGTTGTATGAGGAAAGATTTGGCATATACACATTGAAGTTTAGAAAAAAAAAAGATATTCTTATTCTAATATAAAATTCCAAGGGAGCTTTTACAGGATAAAATGATAAAGTTATGTTTTCTCTTGAGGAGGAATATAAACAAGGAGGCATAGTTTCACAATGAAGAACAATCTGTGAAAGACAGAGAAGAGGAGGAATTTCTTTTCTGAGTAGTGTAAATTGTTGGAAGCTGTAGAGACTGAGTCATTGAATTCAGACTAATAGACTGTTGTGCAATAAAGAAGGCAATGTTTATGGGGAATAGACAGAAAAGAAAAGTTTGAGACTATGATCTTATTGAATGGTAGTGCAACCTCACCCCCCTATCCTTCTTTTTTATATTTATTATGCCTGTGAAATATTGAGAACCACAAATCAGTTGGGACATGGGGGCTGATTATAGAGCTTGGATGCAGTGCAGTGGGAAACTATTCTTTGTGTTATACCTTTCTGAGATTTAGCGATCACACCTCAGTGATCATGCAATAAATTTAACTGGACTTGGGTTCCATAGCCATGGTTGCTCACTCAGTCATCTTTGGTCAGATGGTTCTGAATAATTTATTGATTTAAGAGGGACTGAATTGGGACGAAATCCCTCGACTAAAGTCATTAGAAGTAAACAGAGTGGGTATTGATTTGACTTCACATTTGAAACAAGTCATCACACAATGCTGTCAGCTATTTTCCTGAGTTATGGTTACTCAAGCTGGACAGGGAAAGAGGAGTTTGGAGCAGCCTGTGCTTAGAAATGAAGGTATTGAATAAAAGTCACAGCTGTAGTGAAAGCTGCAGTGCAGAACTAAATCACAAACGCCAGACTATCAGAAAAGAATTAAATTTTGAAGCTGATATTCCTTATTGTTTTCACATTAATGTTGCCAAAGGGGTGAGGTGATCAAGAAAATCACCATGTCTTTGCTGTTTCATGTTGAAGATTTATTTCTCTTCCACTTCCTTGAGTTTATGTTAAGCTGCACATCAGAGTGACTTTAGGCCTCACTGCAGGTCGTTCTGAGATTTGTGTCTATAAGTGTTGTTTTACTGCAGGCTCCTGGGTAGGTTTATGCAAGGGTTTGAAATGAAATGAGTACGTTCACCTGAAGAAAGTGTTGCAGTGAAAGCAGTGGGCTTTTTATATGGAATGCTATATTTGGGAACAGAAACAAGCAGTTCAGCCCAACCAGTTCATGCCAGTATTTATGCTTCAGTCAAACCTTCTCCCATTTTTCCTCATCTAAATTCACCATCATAAACATCTATTCCCTTCACCCCCATTTTGCTTGTTAATTATCTCCTAAAATATAAACATGCCTCTAGTAACAAGATTCGCATTCTCGACACACTTTGTTAAAGAAGCTACTTCTCAATTCCCTATTGGATTTTTTTTGGTGACTATCCTAAACCCATGGCCTCTAGTTATGCTCTTCCCCAAAAGAGTTTATACAGGCCAGAGATCATTCAGCCCATCAAGTCCGCACCAATCACAATCCCACCCAGGCCCTATGCCCATATCCCTACATGTTTTACCCACTAATCCCTCTAACCTACGCATCTCAGGACACTAAAGGGCAATTTTAGCACCTCCAATCAACCTAAACCACACATGTTTGGTGGACTGTGGGAGGAAACCAGAGCACCCGGAGGAAACTCACGGAAACACGAGGAGAATGTGTAAACTCCACACAGGCAGTGACCCAAGCCAGGAATCGAATCTAGATCCCTGGAGCTGTGAAGCAGCAGTGCTAACCATTTGTGTTAGTGTGCCATCCTTTTGGAGTTGATTTCTGTAAGCAGATTTTCTGTTCCTTGTCTCTGGCCAGCATTTGAAAACTGCAACATGTCCCAGAGATGTTGGCATCTTGACCTTTGGGGCCATGGCTTTCAAATCCTGCTTGCACCATAGATCTCATGGCCTTTTGGAAAACTAGCCCTTATTGCCAATGCTTTCAACTGTGCCCTAGCTCTACAGCCCTTGTGATGATTGTAGAAGATGTTTGCATGTGGTCTTAGCTGTGACTGTGCTGGTAGAACTCTATCACAAAATTTCAGGTGAAAATTTCGTTCCAGAACTTGAGTACAAAAATTAAGGCTGGCACTCCTTTGCAGTATTTAGAGAGTGCTGCACTGTTGGAGGTGTCATCTTTTGGATGAAACATTAAATTGAATACCCACCTAACTGCTTGGCACTATTTTTAAGAGGAGCAGGGAATAATTTCCCACCTGTCAATATTCATCCCTCAATCAACATCATAAAACAAACAGATTTTCTGGTCACTCTCACGTTGCTGTTTGTGGGAGATGGCTTTGTGTAAATTGCCTGTCGCATTACAACAATGATTACAATTCAAAAGTACTTTATTGGCTTTAAAGTGCTTCAAGACATTTAGAGGCTATGAAAAGTGCCATATAAATGCAGATCTTTCTTGCTTTTACACGCACATCTAAATATAGCGTAGACTTATTGTATTAACCCACTGAGATATACAATGGGAATGGACAAAATCTGCTCTGCATATGCTGACAAGTCTTTAAACACATATAAACCTTTTGGAAATTGCTCCTGTTTCTTCGATAAACGTAGTTCACGGGTTCTGCATTTCAGCTGCTGAAAAATACGAGCTTACATTACTGCTGCTATGCTGTGAGTTGCAGAATTCTTGTCTTATCTAGCTAAAGTAAACACAGAGATGAAAGTTATGGCTTCAAGTTTAGTTTGCAGCAGTGAACAAAATGGAAAGCACGTTGGGTCGTGAAAGGCTGTCACTATGGGAAAGCCTTGCTATTACTTGTTAACTTCAGAGAAAGAATGGGATGCGGTGAGGAAAAAGAATGCTCAGTGGAATACTGGATATCATAAGCTATCTTTTTATTTGATTGTCTTCCTGGATGATAGTTGCTACACTTTCTCCTTGCCTCTCTTAATTTAAAATGTTAGAAATAAACTAATTCCGTATAATTTGTACTCTTTCTTGATGTACAAATAACACTTGGGCAATTGAATGATCTGAAACATGGCTTTCCATCTGTGCATTACCTAGTGATTTATGCAGATTAGAGCATATATAGTAATTATGGTTCACTGTTTCATGGTAATGTAGCATTTTCCTAATGCACCAATTGTCATTAGTGCCATATTTAAATTAAAGTGAAGGACGAGATTGACTCAGTGTAGTGCTTATAATATAATCTTCTCTAATTTATAAATGGTTGAGATTATTGTGCAAACAGCAGTAATGATGAATAAATTTAGTCACTTCAGCAAACTATTACAAGGTCTTTTTTATATATTACTGCAATAAAAAAACGGTGTTTGTCATTTTAAATACTTCTAATCATTACGTTTTCTTTTATCACAATCTTTTAAGGAAATAAACTGTTAGGAGAATTAAAGGTACCTGCAAGGTGAAGTATCCATTACACAAAGCACTTAAAACAGCCTGGCCCAAAATGAACAGAGTCAACAACCCAGTCATGGAAATTCTTCACAAAAATCAGATTTTTGAATATTCAAATCTGTTGGGCATGAAGTTCATTCACACCTCAAACTAACTACCTATTATATCTCAAAAGTTGTCTGATTTCAAGAAATTAGATATAACTCCCAGGACTAAAGGGATCAAGGGATATAGGGGGATGGAGTTGGGGTCGGGGAGGCGAACAGGATATTGAATTTGATGATCGGTTATGATCAAGAAGAAGTGGTAGATCATCAGGCTCAAAGGGCTGAATGGCCTACTCCTACTTCTAGTTTTTATGTTTCTAAACATGATTCTGATAATGTGCCAGAATGAAGAGGCCCTGGGCCTCAACAGTATAAATCAGGCAAACTGTGGGCATTAATCAGAAACAGCTTGCTTGTTTGGACCTAATGAATGTAGCCCTGACCTCAGGGTGTATGTGTAGGATGGGGTGATAAGTGACTGGGGGGATGGATGGGGAGCAGCCATTAGCAGCTTGCAGATATTTTGTGAAGTCAAGTGGAGCATTTCTGCCCCTTGCAACTCCACAGAGTGCAAAGGATTTTTCATGTTGGGCAGCCTGCAAACAATCTCAGCTCATTCCTTTAAAGACTGTTGGTTACGCTACTTAAAACTCAGAAATGCCAGTTAGAGCCTGGACAATGCAAGTGCCCAAGGCAAATAAATTTAGGAGTCTGGGTCTGAAATGAGCACAAGAATCTTATTACAATAAGTGGGGGAGGGTGGGGGGGAATGTCAGTGGTTATTTCATGGAGCCATGAGGTGCAGAGGGCAGTCTCGCCTCTGAATCTCAAGATTTCGGGTTCAAAACGCACTCCAGCCAGGGTTTGAGCACAAAGATCAAATACCTGGGGAGCACCTCACTGTCACCTTTTGGTTGAGACATTAGAGTAAGGCACCTTCAGCCAAGCTGAAGTGAATGCACAAGATCGCACGGGACTATTTCAAAGAAAATCAGGAGAATAATCTCCAGTATCCTGGTAATATTTATCCCTCGATCAACATTAGTATAAAACAGATTATCTGGTCAGTATCACATTGCTATTCAGTGGTGTTGTCTCTATGCAAATTTTACTGCTATTTACAACAGTGACTACACTTCAAAAATGCTTCATTTGCATTTTGAGATGTCCAGTGGTCATAAAAGACAGTATGTAAAGGCAAAGCTTTTCTCCTCTTTAGAAAAGGCATGAACTGCTTTTACAGATTGCACTGCTGAATAGGTTACATTATGTCTCCTGTCAATGCAAGATGGCCACCAATATCCATCTGCACACATGCTGGTCTGTCAAGCTGCCAGCTCAACAGACTCTGATTGCTACTTGACCAGAAATACTCATGAAGCACTGGATTGGATCTGTTAGATCATCGGGCATTATTATTTATCTCAGTATCAGCAGTTCAGGCGAAAGCCTATTTCATGGATGTTGCACCTCAACTGTTTTTGGCTTCAACCCCCTTGACGCTCGAAGACTTCAAGAGTAATATTTGCATTAAGTGGTGGGAAAGACCACACTCCTCTGTGGGCTTTATAAGCCGCTGAAACAAAAACACTTCCACACTTGAAAAATTGAAATGATTTCAAACCTCCAAGATAAATAAAACAAAATCGTTCCAATTATTATTCCATTTTCTAGGTGTTAAGGAAATATTTCTGCACCTAATTCACAGGTTGGATTTTTGTCCCTGATTCGATAACATATAAAGTGATATACTGGTTCTAGTAGTCTGTTATTCTAAGTGGGTGTAATATACTTGAAATCCTCGACGCTATGATGTTCATGTTTTGACGAATGGCACACCATTTCTTTACTTACATCCTGTTGGTGCATTACAATACCAGTTTTGACTTTATGATGCCATACCAGTGAACTGATCTTTACCAACTGTTATGTTCCGTCTTTCACAACCTCAGGGAGGACAAACTATTTCTCAGATATGGAAGAGCTCGCAAATGTTAATGTGACAAAATCCCCAGTTTAAAACTAGATGATTGAGCAGGATCTAGTGAGTCGGATGTTTGTTTTACGAAACGTTTGGGGTTACTTAACATTCATTTTAAACTGGTATTCTCTTCAAAACTATCAAATAATGAAAAAAGCTGATTCTTGATATCAGGGCCACAGATTGAATGGAAATAGAACTTGTTAATGAAAATAGGATTCAAGAATCAATCACAAATTTATAACATTGTCCCGATGGGAATATCTTGATAATTTTGATAGAAATCTACAAGATTATGAGAGGCATGGACAGAGTGGATAGTGAGGGGCTTTTTCACAGGGTGGAACAGTCAATTACTAGGGGCATAAGTTGAAGGTGCAGGTGGCAAAGTTTAAAGGAGATATAAGAGGTAGGTTTTTTTATATAGAGGTGGCGGGTGCATGGAACTCACTGCCAGGGGAGATAATGGAAGCAGATACAATAGTGACTTTTGAGGGGCATCTTGATAAGTACATGAATAGGATGGGATAGAGGGATATGGTCCCCGAAAGGGTCAGGCGTTTTAGTTCGGTCAGGCAGCGTGGTTGATGCAGGCTTGGAGGGCTGATAGGTCTGTTCCCGTGCTGTAATTTTCTTTGTTCTTTGGTAAGGGGTAAAACTATAGAACTGAGATGAGGAGAAATTTCTTCACCTGCAGGATCATGAATGTGTGGAAATCACTGCACAGAAAGTAGTTGAGGCCAAAATGTCATCTGATTTCAAGAAGAAATTAGATGTAGCTCTTGGAGCTAAAGGGATCAAGGGATATGGGAGCAGGAGGATCAGGAATTCGATGACCAGCACTGATCAAATCCCATTACAGCTCTCACTCTTCTGAGAGGACTGTGACGTAATTTGCGATGGGGAGATCTCAGAATGTTGGTGACATTGCAAGGTTTATGCCCTGTTTCCATCAATTTAAGAAGATTTAAATATACCTAACTGACATAATGCCGTTTCTTGTGGATTCACCGTATGCTCCGCCTGCTGGCATGACATCATCACTTGATTCCAAAAATGAAAAGCAGTCATGATGACTATGCCGGGGGTTAGGAGCTAACTGTTGCCTCCAAGTGGTGAGGCCATGACCTGGCATTGCCATGTTGGTGTTGCCATGTTGGTGTTGCCAAGTTGGCATTGCCAAGGTGGGGCCTCAAGGAAATCCCATTGGGCTTCTCTAATTTTTGGGGGAGGGAATGACAGTGATGGGGGGAACAGAGGTTCATTCTTGTCTTGCGATGGTGAGGGGTGAAGTTAGCATTGAGGGGGAGGGGCGGCTGCATGGATTCTGGGGAGGTGGGGGGAGGGGTGGGAAGTGGTGGCTCTAATGCCCTGATGCCAGGAGAGGGTGGTCTTTAAATTTAATTTTAGATTGGGCACCCTTTTAGAAAACCTCTGCGTAGCAGGACTCATCAGTGTCTTTAGGCTGTGGCCCTCAGGAATGATGGCCCAAAACATGCCTGTTTTTTTTTTGACAGTGTCAGAAGATCTTGGGAGAAAAGCTGCCTGTCTCTCTGGGGAGAAACAAACTGGCTTTCAGACAGAACGTTGCCATTTTTGGGGAAAATTTTGTCCATTGACTAATTGTGAAGTTGGCGTTGCGGTGGTGGCATTGCTAATGTTTGCTGCCCATTTACTAAGCATCTTGTTCTCCAACTGAAGCTTACCAGTCAAGGCATTTTAAGTTTGCATTCTGGTCAGAACTTGGACTGAACTGAGACCTCACACTTAACAGTCTGACACTCTTCTGCTATACTTTTAGCATTTTCTTTTAAGCCATGCATAATGCTGATGACCTATTTGTGTGAAACTGCTTGCCTAGAAGTGACCAAATCTGTGTAAATATAACTACAACATTGGCATAAGAACCTTTAACGGAAATTGTCTCACTCCCTCACAAACTAGCTATGCGTAGAATTGTACTCTTGGAGAAGTAGTTCAGTTATTATTATCATTTTCCAGTTTTGGAGAATATATTTGATGCTGCGGCTCAGTATAATTTTGAGTTGAATGCAGAAATATTCTGCCACCCAATAGAAATCTTGGGCATTCCCACTCACTGCACTCACTAACTGAAATACTCAGCAAGTTTACATACCTTACGATTATAATGATGATTTAGCCCTTTATAAGACCATCTTGAGGGTATTTTTAACCACAATAAATGGGCAGATTTAAATCACATGGGGGAATTAAATTCTTAAAAGTCAAAATCTCAACAACAACCCACCTCCAACCTGCCTACTTCCCAGAGTTGGGAATATGGGTGCTCAATCCACCCATTTAAAGTAGTTGGTTTGACACTTTAACTACTACAGTCAGGCTATAAATAGTTATTCAATTTTTGAAATCAAAATGCTGGCCAAGTCTTCAGAACCTGAGAGTTATATTCTGATGAAAATTTAGTGGATTCAGAAGATGAGTACCTTTACATCCACTTGTTGCTTGGATGATTTCTTTGATTGGGATTCAGGGATAAGGAGAATGTTCAATATGGTGTGCATTCAGCTTTAACTTAGCAGGCAGTTGCAAGGTGCAGTGATCACAGCTTTCCTGTTTGTTATTGAATAATATGATGGTTCAAAATGAGTGTATGTGAGTGGTCTGATTGTAATCATATAGCAGTGCAATGTAAAGATGGGATAGAACATGAACTGGATTATAAATGCTGCCATTTCTTCCTGAATGCTGGATGTGAACTGACATCCAACAGCACTTCAAACCGCCCTTCAGCAACTTCTCTTAAGGATGTCAAGATTCAGCCTCTGTGTAGACACACCAAGTTTATGAGTATTGTATGGTTTGATTACCTGTGTTTCGACATTGACATGATTATCTGCTTCCCTGAACTAATATTTATTTTATATTTATCATAAATTTAGTCCAGTAACAGTTGTATGTTTTAGGAAAATGTTACTCTAAAATTTACTTTTTTACTTAAATGTTTCCTAGCGATCTATTGTGATGAGCAACCTGAATTATTGAATTGTTCCGTCATAACACTCCCATCTTTGAGTTAAAGGATTGTGGTACAATGGTGCCTCAGAATGCCAGGGACTCGAGGTCCATTCCTGGCTTGGTTCTGTGCAGAGTCTGTATGTTCTCCTCGTGCCTGCATGGGTTTCCTCCAGGTGCTCCGGTTTCCTTCCACACTCCTAAGATGTGCAGGTTAAGTTCGTTGGCCATCCTAAATTGCCCCCTAGTGTCCCGGAATGCATAGTTAGAGGTATTAGCGGGATGAATATGTGGGGCAAAGGGGATGGTGACTACGTGGGATTGTTGTTGGTGCAGACTTGATGAGCCAAATGACCTCCTTCTGCACTATGAGGATGCAATGATTGTCAACATCCTAGTTTGTCAAAATTACCTTCCATTACCAAAAATATTCCCTGTCCTCTGGGAAAATAGAAGTCCCGAGGCTTCATTGTGCATCTGTTACAGTATTGTCTTGGGTTAAAAAGAACTAAGAGGATCTTGTAAACATACACTGACAAGTAATGGGATTGGAACTAAAATTCTTCTGATTGATAAACTCTTGTCTTACTGATAAACTCTTGTCTTACCCAACTTTAAATAAGTGCAGTTTTAGAGACAACTATCTGCTCCAAACTGTCACACAATTATTTTCAGTTTAACACCAGTATGAACGAAGCTGGGAGATAATTAACAATAATGTTAAAAAAGGAAGTGAAGAAATTTGAAAAAATACAAATGAAAATAGTGGCTCAGCAGAATATGTGATTGGATATCTTCTTCCATGACCTCTTTAATCATGTTTTAGTTTGATGATTTTAAGTTTCATTTGCGATTTGTTTTTGTTTAAAGCAATATCCCTTTAAGGGATTGGCTCTTTTAATTTGTTCTTCGGTTCATTAGATTTAGTTTAATGGGTTTTACACAAAACACAGTGCTATGCAGCTTGCACCTAAATGGTCCTGAGGCATTTTGTCACTTCAGCCTGCTGGAACCAAAAGCTTGGTCTCTGTAGGTCAACATCTTCTGTCTGCAGATTTGGGAAGTGTTTGTATGGCCCTGTTTGTGTTCGTATCAACTGTGTAACTGCACTGCTGCAGTTATCCATTGTGTAAATTAGATAAATATGAAGATATATGCTTAAAAGAATCAAGCAAAGCAGCCCATATGTTACACTTGCAGACTCCTTCAGCATGAACTATTTATGAGTATCTTTAAATCATGTTCATTGCATCATTTCAAATCTTGGTAAGTTGCCAGAACTGGACAAATATTTGAAAGCATTTGTTTTATTATTTTGTTTCTTCTTTCATGGAGAGCTTTAGGTGAAGCTCAGGAAAAGCCTACTGGGCATTCACAACTGCAGGAATTCTGCTTTATATGCTAATTTTATAATAAATAGTATATAGAAACATGGAAAATAGGAACATCTGCTCAGAAGCCTCCTTAGCGCCTTCACAACTGCAAACAAAATGTTCATATATGAAGTCCCTCAAAATGGAAAGAGACTCCTATCACTCTGAGGTGGTGAAACAATGATTAGCTTATATTGGGATGTTTGAAAGAGGGGACTTGGAAAAGTGGAAACAATTGCATTGAATGGTTTTGAAGACCCAGTTCCAGTGTGTTTAAATTCCTGGTGGAAAGTGACTTAAGATCTGCCTCAAAATGCAAACTAACAGATGATTTTAGAGCCTACTTTCTCAATAAAAAGTACAGCAGCTGTCTTTTTGATCATTAGCCCAGCCAATGTCTTATTGTTCAGATGCCTCTGGATTTCGACATTTTCATTGCTTTCAGAATTTTAAATGCAAAATTGTGATGTGCGATAATAAACTATGCAAGTTGCAGGGTGCGTCAGTGAAATTTATGACATGTCTCACCATGGTAAATCTCTCACCATTTTAATGACTTATAAGGGCTGAAGAATTCTGTGTTGCATAACACCCTCTTTCACAGAACATAAAGGTTCTTCAGAGTTCATAATGCTGCACTATCAACTTTAAATTAATAAATCAAAAGTAATATCAAAAATCTGTTTGAATATGCACAAGAGTTTATTTCAAAAATGACCTTGCAGTCTGTAAATTTAAATTGTGGAACAGATCGACGTGGTTTTATCTGGACTGTGATCAGAATATCGTGTATTGTTTTAGAGTTTTGAAATGTTATGAATAAGTGTCACCTTGTCATTGAAAAATCCAGCAAGCTTTAATAATGTCGTAGATTTCTGTCACGCTTTTCAGTAAAACACAACTCACTTATTCCCAGTGGAGGATCTCTCTTCTGGGCACTGTCAATTTATCAAATCATATCAGACAGCTTGTACTCCTCAAGGAGTGATCTGACTTTAGAAATGTGTTGAGATTGGTTCTAATATTAATTATGATGATACTGTACTATATTGATATATTTTAATGTGTAGGGTAGGCTTTAAGAGGTAGTGTTTCATTATAATTGTCAGTTTGTTTGAGAAATATTCAACAGATGCTAAGAATGCAGGCTAATAACTGATTTTAGCTTGGAATGTGTTACTTTGTATTATTAAATGACCTTTGTACATTTAGATTCTCTTGGGATTTTAGGCTCAATGCACAGAGTTATGTGAGTTTTGATTAGGTTGATTGATGGCACAGGGTCATGTGATTTATAGGAGGAGCTAAGTTTGCTGAAAAGACCAGCTTCATTTTCATTTTAAAATTCAAGCAATTGCTGTCTGGACTTGTGAGAGAAAGTAGTGTCTCTCTCTCTCTCTTTCTTTCTTTCGCGTTCTTGCATGCCCTCGTTCGCTGTCTCTCATACTCTCTCTCGTGTGCTCACTCTCTCGCGTGCTTGCTCACTTGATTGCTCTCTTACTCTCTCCCTAGAGCCTTTCTGAAAGCTCCAGGACTGTTAACCAAAATCTCAAGCAAGTATACCTATGTTTTGCTAACTAATTATAAAGAGCGATTTAAGTCTGTCAAGGAAATTTTGCTTCATTGGATCTTTTAGTAATAAGTTTGCAGTGAAGAATTGTATCTTGCTATGTTTCAGCATTGTTCAATTGTTAAAAGTTAAGCTAGTTCATCAATTATAGTTAATATGTGTTAAATAAAATTTGTCTTGATAAAAGCTCCCTGGTTTGTTATTAGAATGGAGTGAAATATTTTATCCTCACACTAACACCAAAATAGAAAAAGAATGTTGGGGCCTAGTCTATATTCTTAATATACCTTGGGATTTCTGATCTGGCACCCTAATATAATCAAATGTGGTAATGCAGATTTCAAATCTATTCAGGCTCACTTTAGATTTTCTGGTCTGTTTAGAAAATGTGATAAATACATATACCTGCAAGAAGGCTTAATGGATGACTTATTCTTACTAGCAAATCTGTTAGTTACTACAAATGCAATTTACATACAATGATTGTACCCAAAGGCCTGTTGAGTTTTGCACAATGAGTGCAATCCACCTTGATTAGGTTCAAATGGAAACTCATGCAGTAAAATTAGAGAGCAGCAGAGCTGGGCTGAGAGATGGAGAAACAGTGAACACGGAATATTGATTGAATGATGCTGTCATGCAATTTAAGTTGAGTATTTTATTTCAACATACAGAAAGTCTTGGCAAAGCTCTATGTTGCCTCTTAAATAACAGATGATCAGTTTTCAGGGATCTAATTGTGATTTTTTTTAAAGACTTCAGTTTTATAAAAAATATCTAGATTGAGTTGTTTGAAGAGATTATTCTTAGGGGGCTGCATCAAAATCTATTGTTTTCATATTCAATTGCATTGTCATTCAGTAGATTGTAGACTAAATTGATTCTGGAAATGAGCCATGATTTTAGTGTCTTAACTACAGCAGGGAGCTCTGAAAATGATTCCATTTCCCAAAGACCTACATTATGTTTTCTCTGAGTCACATCTTCTGCCAGAATTATGTTAAAAGTGTTAAAAATGTTGGCTGATTAAATTCATTAAGTAGTAAACTAAGTAGTAATACATACTGAATACTCAGATCTGCACTGAGGTAGGTGAGATGGCAGTAGCAGTGGGAAGCAAGGAAGCATTGGTTATGGTCTTGCCTGTAATCACCATGAAAAGACAGCTGCTGCAAGTGTGTGCCTGGGTGAATATGACATGAGAATTAATTTTAGGTGCTTCCCAGCCTCTCACAGCCTCCCCTTGTTCCCTGGCCATCCATCCCAGTCAGCTGGCCCAGTTAAAGTTGAAAAACCTGAGTGGCACTCGCACATGATTACTGACCAGTTGGCAGGAGCATTGCAGGACAACCAGTTTTTCTGGATCCACACAACCAGAGTCAATGGCTGGAATTTTACCATCCCACCCACATGGGAATCAGGTCGGATGAGGAGTGGACCTTTGGAAAGGTCGGTTGACCTTGGGTGGGATGTTCCAATTTCAGGGTGAGTGAGGCCATAAAATCCCACCTATTGTCTTGAGAAGAAAGAGAGTCTTGTGACTTTTCATGGTCAGTGATTGTCCAAAAGAGATTTACCACAAATGAACCTATAATGAATGTGGTTATTGGTGTAATACAAAATATGTGATAGCTAATATGCTCACTGCAAACTCCCACAAACAACAATGTGATAATGACTGGATAATCTCCCTCTATGATATTGGTTGAGGGATAACTATTGGCCAGGACATTAGGACATATAATTCTCTTGCTTAGCTTCAAAATGATACCATGGGATCTTTCACATCCACCAGAGAAGCCTCACTTTAATGTTCATGTTGCACGTTCCCAGTATTGCGCCAGATTGTTAGCCTTGAATGTTGTGTTCAAGTCAGTCATAGGACTTGAATCCACAGTCTTGCAATTCAGTGGCAAGGCCTCTACCAACTGAGTCCCAGCTGGCACAAAAGGAAGCAGGAAGTAAAAAGATAAAGAGAAAAATAATATTTCCCCAGGTGATCTGTTGTTGAGAGCATTGCTTCAATAGAAGGAACAAGGACAAGAAAAATTCCATTCTGAATGTCCTTGGAATTTAGAATAATGTCAAAAGTTATCCATTTAATTAGTGGAGATTGTGGAAGTACCATGAGGGAGTTCCAGAGCCCTGAAGTTATAAAGTCTTGCTCCGGACATGGAGTGTCACTGGGCAAGAGAAAGCATCAGAGAGTCAAGTACTGCTCTCCAAGGGAATGTTTTTGACCCATGTCTACATCCAATGAGACTTTTCACCATGTGTGGAGTTTATACATTTCAGGATGCATGTATCAGTGATATTGATAAGAAAGGCTTGGATCTCCATTGACATATGTGTTTAAGATTATGTTGCTTTCTTTAAGTAAACTGAAGTCTAAGCAATTTAAGTTCCCTTTCTTGTTGATTCTTAGTTTTTTTTTAATGATTAATTGTAGTTTATATTGTGATGAATATTTTGAGGAAATCAGCACTAAAATATGTCCCAATTTACTGATATATTGAGCTAAAACCATTTGAGTTATACATTCTTGTAATAAATATATTGCAGATACTTTCAGGCTGTATTCTCTCAGGGAACAAAATGGGCAGATTTTTCCGATAATTTGACCAAGTCCCAGGCTTTGACTGAAAACCGATGTGTATCCCTCCAGTTACATAGCTGAGCAGTCAGACTGGGTTTTGAACCAAAACTGTCTAATTGGGGGTGGTGAGGGGGTGGTTTACGCCATCAGTCTGATGGGGTGCATCTGATAGAGCCGGCGAGGCCAGCTCCAAAAGATCAAGGAGCCACTTTTCAAGGGTACCCTAATGAGAACTGAAATAAAACTACCCACCCGCCCCACCTCTGACTGAGGACCACAAAGGGGGAGCTTGACTTGACCAAACCATTCCTCCCAACACAACTAACAGCCACTGAGGCATTACTGTTTGCAATCTTTCCTTGAAGCTCCTCCCTTCAAATGCCTCAACACTTCTCCCACCACACATGATGGTAAGCCTGCCTGGTACATGTTTGCACAAGCTGGCACTCCCAGGTTGGCAAATTGGCAATGTTTGAATATTCAATGAGGGGAATCATTTGATTTAATAATATACAGATTCATTAATATGCATTTAACTGAAAGGATAGGAATCTCGTTACATCACTGTGAGGGCAGAGAAAATTGGGAAATTAGTTCTTGCTGGCAAGTGTCTCGTTTACTGAGTCTTGTGGCATTTTGCACCCATGTCATCTCTTTCCCTGATGGCAAACATGGGTGCCAAATCAGCCCAAACTGTCAGCTTATTTATTTATCAGTGTCACAAATAGGCTTAAATGTGAAAATCCCCTAGTCACCACACTTAGGTACACCGAAAAAGAATTTTGCATGGTCAGAGCACCTAACCAGCATGACTTTTGCTCTGTGAGAGGAAACTGGAGCACCCAGAGGAAACAGGCACGGGGCGAACGTGCAATCTCCACACAGACAGTGACCTAATGCTGGAATTGAACCCAGGTCCTTGGTGCTGTGAGGCAGCAGTGTTAACTACTGCACCACTATACTGCAGGAGTCTGAACTTGTTGGGAAAAACTTTGAATGTTTTCTTCAAATGGTCATTAGTCTCCAAGACTGAGGTTCAGCGTAAGTGCTCCACGTGCGCCATTCTGCAATCTTACCCTCTCAGCCATCATGTCAATTGACCTGCAGCAATATAGAATTATGTATCAAATGAAATAAGGTGATCCTGCTTTGTTTTTATAACCTTAAGTAAACTCAAAGGAGTCAATTATTTTGGAGACTGGGTGTGAGCAGTTCTAGAGGAGATATTTGATATTGTTTGATTGTTGCCAATCCAGAACAAGAAACCAACCAACTCGAGAGCCAAAATAATTTTTGTTTTATTCTTCATCTCAGAGTTTGTATTTCAGGCTGCATTAGTTCTTCACTGTTGTCTCAAAAAACTGATAAGAGCCTAATAAATTAACAGGATAACTTCTTTTGGTCACATAGGTGACAATATTTATTTTATTGTCACAAATAAACTGTGAGGTTATTGTGAAAATCCTCTGGTCGCCACACTCCGGCACCTGTTTTGAGTACACAGAGGGAGAATTTAACTTGGCTAATGCACTTAAAGAGCATGCCTTTCAGACTGTGGGAAGAAACCAGAGTACCCACAGGAAATCCTGGGAAAACATGCAGACTCTGCATAGATGGTGACCAAGATGGGAATTGAACCCGGGTCCCTGGCACTGTGAGGTAACAGTGTTAATGACTGTGCCACCTTGCCACAATGAAGATAACTGAATTAAACAGACTTTGATTAAACGAGGCTTATTTGAAATACATTACCAATTTGTTTAATTGTTGGAAGTGATTGTCCTATTTACTCAGTGTTGATTTGAGATGATGATGAAACTATATCTGACCAATAACAACAAAAAGGGAAGTTCCTTTCATGAAGCACATGGCTCTTTCTTTGCACTAGACTTATTAAAATGACTGTTAATTGCTAGGATAAATCAGAGATATGATTATAGTTCTACATCGTATTCATTATAATCCCTCATAACTTTGCTGAGATAAAGATTTGTATAAAATTTAAACTATTGCTGAACATTGGTGTAACTCAGGCCTGAATTTGTCAGATGGCAGGGGTCTCACTTGCCCTCATCCAAAGAGACTCCCTGTAGTGGGTGTAAAGAGGCATTTGAGCCTTTGAAGGAAATGTTGGGCTCAGAAGGTCACTGGTGGGGAAGGGGTCATGCCAGCGGTCAGATTCTGATGCAGGCATGTCCTCCCATCTCCTATTCCCACCCAAGATCTAGGCCAGTTCTTTATCAGGCTTCCCCGAAGACAGGTAAATCCTTCTGTCATCTTAAATTTGTGGTCCTTAAGTGGCCAATTATTGGGACTCAATTGGAACAAGGAGGGGATTCCTGTCCGAGGCTTTGCCCACCCACTGTAAATTCTGTGCATGGTCGGAGCAAGTGAGCCTGAAAAGATCCCCTTTCCTTCAATTTCATCTTCCCCACCTCCTTCATCCTAAGAACTTGCCAACAGGGAGCATAAAATTCCTACTTTAACATTTATAAAATTCATCTAGTAATGAACTTGTGACTTAATCCACCAGAGCTGATTACATGGAGAATGATCAAAGAGTTAAAATATCCACATTAAATGGATACTTGCTACTCTGCCAGCTACCTGCTGTTTTTGGCAGCAGTGTCCTTAAAACAATGTGAGTAATCCGGCTTGCATTGTAAATTATTGTACCAAACAAACACTGCAGACAATTGCTGTAGTGTTTCAGGCAGATACTAGCAGACCACCCATCAAGATACTAAAGGATATCATAATTGTAACACAACAATTGTACCAACGTCTGAGCTGGATTCCTGCTCCAAAATATATTCTGAGTATCCTCATTTCATGTGATTTGTAAAATAATATGTGCTTCGAGGGAAAACACACCACTGAAATCATTCATTGCACAGAATTTTGGTGAGATCACATCTATTCAGCACCAGCTGCAATTATTTCACCAAAGTTCTCCCTTCCAGATAAATGGAGGCACCTATTGAGTTTAACCCCAATGTTAACCTGTATTTGGAAATAGGGGCTAACATTGCCAACTGTTGTTCTGGATTAATCGGATTTTAACTCTCAGCATCTTGGAAATCTGGAATTTGCTGTCCAAGTTTACCTTGCTCTTCTATAAGCTTTACTACACTGGTGCCTCCCGGGAGATGTGGCATTGAAGCCCATTTAAGGGCATTAGTTGTAGCATGCAGTTATCCCACTAAAACACATCACAAAAGTTTAGATTTTTGCATTGTCTTAATTACTGTCAAATGTTCCCTCTGCCGCTAAAAATGTAATTTTATGTTTGTGGAGTCTCAAGGACTCAGATTTTAAGTATCCTTGGTGGACAAAGATAGAGCAGTTGATGTCATATACATGGATTTTAGTAAGGCGTTTGATAAGGTTCCCCATAGTAATCTCACGAAGAAGGTAAGGAGGTGTGGGATGGAAGGAAATTTGGCCGATTGGAGAAGTAACTGGCAATATTTTACAAGACAGAGGGTGGTGACGGAAGGAAAAATTTCAGACTGGAGGCCAATTACCAGCAGTGTACCACAGGGGTCAATGCTGGGTCCTCTGCTATTTGTGATTTTTATCAATGACTTAGAAGAGGGGATTGAAGGGTGGGTTAGTAAATTTGCTGATGACACCAAGATTGGTGGAGTAGTGATGAGGTGGAGGGCTCTTACAAGCTGCAAAGAGACATTGATAGGATGCAGAGCTGGGCCGAAAAGTCGCAGATGGAGTTTAACCCTGATAAATGTGAGATGATCTCTCTTGATAGGACAAACTTGAATACAGATTGCAGGGTCAACGGCAGGGTTCTAAGGAATGTGGAGGAACAGAGAGATCTTGGGATTCAGATCCACAGATCTCTGAAGGTTGCCACTCAAGTGGATAGAGCTGTGAAGAAGGTTTATAATGTGTTTGTGTTTATTAACAGGGGGTTTGAGTTTAAAACCATGGGGTTATGCCTCAACTAACCAGATGTTGGTGAGACCACATTTGGAATATTGTGTTCAGTTCTGGTCACCTTGCTATAAGGAAGGATGTGGAAGCATTGGAGAGAGTGCAGAGGAGATTTACCAAGATGCTGCCTGGGTTGAAGGGTAAGTCTTATGAGGAAAGGTTGAGGGTGCTGGGGCTTTTCTCTTTGGAGCAGAGGAGGATGAGAGACAACTTAATAGAGGTTTATAAGATGATGAGAGGGATTGATAGGGTGGACATGCAGAGACTGTTTCCTCAGGTGGATGTAGCTGAAGCATAACTATAAGGCGGGAGATAGAGGAGGGATGTGCAAGGTAGATTCTTCATTCAGAGCAGTTGGGGTGTGGAATAGACCGCCTACTGTGATACTGGAATCAGACACTTTAGAAACTTTCAAGCGGTTATTGGATAGGCACATGGAGCACTCCAGAATTATAGGGAGTGGGATAGCTTGATCTTGGGATTGGCCAAGCTCGGCACAACATTGAGGGCTGAAGGGCTTGTACTGTGCTGTAATGTTCTATGTTTCTATGTTTTTTTTTACTTTTTCTTTCTGCCTCTTGCTGTCTTTCTCTTTGTTCCATCCTTCTGTCCCTCTCTTTATTATGCTTTCTGCACTTGATTTTTGAGATGAATTAAATATTCTGATTGGCACTTTTCAGGTTTAGACTCTGCATGCTCACTGAAAATTCATCAATCTGATTACTTAAGGAGAAACACTGTTGCTTGCCCTGCCTACGATCCTCTAAAGCAGATGCCGCTTTGAATTTCTAATTACTCTAAATTACTGAACAAAAGGATCATCCCCTCCTCCTGTCCACTACCCCCAAAGTCTGTAGGCAAGTTTAAGCATAAGGAATGGCAAGTATCATCTCATTGCTGCTGACTGCAAAATTCAGGTTTACAATCTTTATGTATTGATTAAAAAATAACTATTCAATGATAGAAGAATTTATTTCCAAAACATTTCTCTGATTACAACTCTTTTTTATTTTGAAGATACCTCATGTCTGGATATACTGTTGTGGACCCTTGTTGCCATGCCATAGAAATTGTATTTGTGCATTGAACTTAATATGCCTTGCTATAAACATTAATGCATCAAATGTACCAGTGAGAATCTGTCTGGGTAGCTCCCATGTCTGTAACCATGCTTAATGTTATTTTCTTTTCCTGAACTTGGAGACACCAAAATAAAATGCAGTGTCACAATTGCTTGTTCATATCATATTAGTGAAGGGCTGAACTTCCTGATCTTTGTGTCAGTGCCACAACACTAGATACTTTTACTCATCAAGCTATTGGGAGGTCTTTAAAACTTCATTTTCTATTGCAAGATGGCAACTCCTGTCAAGCTTTTATGATAGTTTCTTCTAAAGTAACAGTTGAAGTAATATAGTTCAATTTGGATGGTAACTCTCAAATTCTACAGCAAAAATTAATTTTACATCAAATAACTTCGCTAAGATTTCTGGATTTGGACTGAATAGTGAGTCAGCACACCCTGGGGCCAGGATTTGAATCTAAGCCAAGAACTGGACATAATGGATGTCAATCTCTCTCTCTCTTTCTATTTTTTCCTTTATGGTTGTTTGGAATCTTAAATTTATAAGTTTGGTTGTGTGCATGTATATGTTAACCATAAAATTATCCACAATCCTGCATCATCTAATTAGGAAATATAATCCAGGCAGCAGAGCAACCAAGAGACGTTCTCCTGACAAAGTGAAGGGAAACCTGGAAGACAGGGGTTAGAATACACATGGTCCTTTTTAATTTCTATATACTGTAAAATACAAAATATGAGATCTGCCTGGAGCAATCATATAAAATTCCAACATGGTTAGATAGGTTAGATTCAGAAAGAATGTTCCCAATAGTGGGAAAATCCAGAATTAGGGGTTATAGTTTGAGGATAACAAAACTGAGGTGAGAAAACAAAAGGTAGTGAATGTGTGGAATTCGCTATCCTGGAGTATAGTTGAAGCCAAAAGAAGATATTAGATATAGCTCTTGGGGCTAAAGGGATCAAGGGATATGGGAGGAAGGGGGGAGCCAGGATATTGAACTTGATGATCAGCCATGATCAAAATGAGTGGTAGAATAGGCTCAAAGGGCCGAATGGCCAATTGCTGCTTCTTGTTTCTATGTTAACCTTATAGCCTGGATTTTTAAGAAATTTCAACCAAGAACATTTTTTTTAATAATAAACAAGACATTTGTATACAGTGCACTGTTAAGCACTGATTTTTGGATATAATAAAGTGAAACCTGTATAAGGACCGTATGCTTTCTACTGTAAGCAGTAATAATGGTTGTCACTGTTTTGAATCTGTATTTGGGGACCAGCTAGTCTTTAGTCCCAAAGGTGGTGTTATCGATACACATCTCAAACAGTAATCTGTGATACGGACTGAAAAGCTTGAAATGTCAATTTAACTGATTATTCTTCAGCTGCACCTTTCTACTGTGAGAATGTATATCAGATACAATGGGGTTAAACTACATTGGCCACTGTTGAATTTGTTAGCTTGATTTTTGTGGGAACACAAGGGTTAAGGGAATGAAAATATACTAAGGGAAACCTTGTCAATTCACTTCTATATGGAATGTCTAAAGGCTGGATATAAGCAATAAAAAGACCAAAAACCTGTAAATATAAAAGGTCAGGAATCATGTCAATACCTCTGATTATCAAGACACTGCCAGGAAGAAATCTCATCAAGGAATCTTGAAACTTGTTCATAGGGTTATCTTTGAAAAGCGGTGACCTTGAAACAGAATGAAGATATACCTGGATGATGCTTATCACCCTTGTGGAATGCTAAGTCTTTTTGGAGGGGTCTTGTAACTGTCAAATGAGGCATTTTGAAACAACTCGTAAGGACTCTGTCCATGAGGATAACATCACATTTGAACACTCACAGGACTGACCATGCAGGGAGGTAACCAATCACCGATTGCCGTGGATTTTGAACACATGTAATGAGGGTAAGATAGGCATGTCATCCCTTTGTCCTTCTATACAGCTGGACATTGGCCAACTTGTCCAAAGCCCTGTGTTTTCCCTGGGCATCTGATCAGTGATACAATGAACAGGGAATAGAAAAAAGCAGTTAGATTGAGTAAGAGGAAAGTTTGTGAGTATCATTCAGGGAACATTTAACCTTCAAACCGCTTGGCTGAATTGAAGCAATGAGCTGAAGGGGAAGTGCCAATTTTCTGTGGTTAAGTTGAAGTCAGAAGGCCTGGATGAAAGAGACGAGTTTTTTCCTGTGGGTTAGAGTGAAAAAATTCAATTGCGTGGCTGGGGATTGTGTGAAAGCTCCGCTTTACTGGATATCATCCTGGCAACTAGATGTGTAAAACTTTAATCTCCTTGTTGAAAGAAGTTAGTTGTCCTCTAGTTTTGAAAGGTGTGAAACATGAACAGGAGGATTCAGCTTCTCATGAGGTATTTATAAAATGAGACAAAACCGAATTGAAAGGAATCAATTTGTAAGTTTTGCTTTTCATTGGGGTCTATGTGATGTTACTCACCTGTCCATCAGTTGTCAGTGTGTGATTAATGATCCTTGTGAATTTGAACATGGTTCAATAAAGTTTGAGAATTTTATGATCCTATGTTTTTGACAGCACCATTATTTTGTCTATTCAAATGTGAACCCTTGTAACAGTTCAAGTGTTACAAATCAAAATATGAAATTCTCAGAACAACAAGATAAATCTTTTTTGCTGGCTTTTTTAAGCTTTAATTTGTTCTGATGCAGCTAAACTAGATCAATGTAATGTGCTATTATGAGCAGTTTGTAAAATGTAATAAAAGCATTGGCTGATAAGCAGCAAGTAACATTCACATCAAACAAGTGCCAAATAATGGCCATCTCCAACAAGATAGAATCTGGCATCTCCTCTTGACATTCAATGGATTACTGAATTCCCCACTATCAATATTCTGGAGAATACCACTGAACAGAAACTGAACTAACTATATAAATACTGGTGGTTTCCAGAGCAGGTCAGAGGCTGGGAATCCTGCAGCATATAACTTGTCTCCTGATCCTCCACCATCTACAAGACATGAGTCAGGAGTGTGATGAATACTCTTCACTTACCTGGATGAGTGCAGCTCCAACAAGACTCAGGAAGCTTGACACCATCCAAGACAAAATAGCCTGCTTGATTGATACTCTATGCACCACAATAAACGTTTGCTCCCTCCACCACTGATGCACAGTGGCAGCAGAGTGTATCATCTATGCGACGCAGTGCAACAAGCCTACTTTGACAACATCTTCCAAGTTTGTGACTTCCACCACCTAGGTCCTAGGAGGATAGAGCAGCAGACACAGGGGAACACCACCATCTGGAAGTTCCCCTGCAAACCACTCACTGTCCTGACTTGGAAATATATCTTTGTTCCTGCACTGTTGTTTAGTCAAATCCTGGAACTTTCTAACAGCACTGTAGATGTTTCTGTAACACGTGGACTGTAACGAGTCAAGAAAGTTCAGCTCGTCACCTTCTCAAGGGCAATTATAGAATAGACAATATCCATGGGACATTTTCATTGCAGATTATCAATGTGTTCAGAGAATGAGAATGCAAAGATTTATGGTGCGAAACATTTGCCCAAAATTTATAAACAATCGAATCAGCGTTAAGTGAGACATTCAGCCTTAGGAAATGATTCTGCAATGTAAGTAAATCATTGAGAGAAATATTGTTTTGGGCCAAAACAATAATTCTTAAGGCAAAAATCTGAAGAGCAATTTGAAAGCATTCCTAATTTGCTTTCAGATATTAATGAGCCATGAGTGCCGGTTGTCAAAGGATCCAATATCTTGGTTCTATTTAGCAGCTATCGTGCAAGTAGTTAGATCAGGCACCGGTGCTACAATGACTCTCAATCCAAAATAACAAATTAACTATGGCAGCTTATAAAACGTAATGTCCTTTGCCACACTTTTGAAATGCGTAATTGTCAGTCTGGTTAGGAACAACATGTTCCAATTGTCAAGATGACAGTCAGTTTTGGGAGTCGGCCACTGTGTATGATTCATTGTATCTGAGTCATAGGCATAAAATCATAGTTCTATGTTTAGAAAAATGGAGCAAAAATTATGAGTGTATGAGTGCCAAAATGGGACCCTGTGGCAGCATTATGTGGTGTAGCAATAACAACCATGAATGTTAGAAAAACTCAGCAGGTTTTGCAGCATCTGTGGAGAGAGAGAAACAGAGTTAACGTTTTGATCTTGTATGACTTCTACGGAGTAATGTTCTCTTGTGGGATTTTATTTTAAATTGTATTTAGATGAAGTGCAGATCCCCCTGGTCTCGTTCCAGCAGTGCATTGGTATATCTGGTGATCTGCGTAGGTATTAATAATGTGGTATAACTACCTCCCTATAAACTCACACCACTATCTCCCCATACCATCCCCCACTTCTGGGCTGATGTGAAACCTGGTTGCACATTGCAACAGGGCTGAGCTTACTCTTTATCATGAATGGAAAGCTTATTGCTGGTATCATTCTTAGCAGAACTGATTAGAAGACTAGGACAAGGCAGGAATTGGTCGCTAGAGAACTCAGCAGTATCTGTATATTTGAAGTCTCTTAACACCGTTATAATTTACATGCTGACCTCCAATAACCCACTTGTACAGACCAGAATGAATATATTTTGAAAGCCATGCAGAATGTAATTGTGAAATCATGTATATTAAAAATACTGTGCTATGTTTGTAAAGTTACATGTGGTTCTATCACCTTAAATTGCAACCATTACAATATTTGATTACAGCTATTCATCACTGAGATGATTCTCCAAGGGGGTAGTATGGAAATGTATATTTAATGATGAGGCACGTCATGAACAATTAACATTTCCGAGACACTAATCTGAATTAAACTCTACACGAGTCTTATAGGTCTGCTTATCATGACTGAAAAACTCATCTTGTGATTGAGGAATTCATTCATTTTCTGAATGTCAGTGATTGAATCATAAAATTTCTATAGTACAGGAGGAGGTCATCGGCCCATTATATCTGCACAGACTGTCCAACAGAGCATCTAACCGGGCCCACGTCTCTGACCTATTATCATAATGCTGTGCATTTACCTACCCTGCACATGTTTGGGCTATGGAAGGAAATTGGAGTACCCAGAGGAAACGCATGCATACCCAGCGAGAATGTGCAAACTCAACGTAGACAGTCGCCCAAAGCTGGAATTGAATCCAGGTCTCTGGCGTTGTGAGGTAGCATTTCTAACGACTGTGGCACCCAGGTCTAGAGTTTGTAGTGACAAGTTTGCATTCCAACAGGAGTTCCACATGTACAGAAAAAGACTGCAACGAGGTTCCATGTAGTTCAGTCAAAAACCCTTGAGAAGTACACTTTTTTCACTTGAATGTTGTGCTTTTGAAAGTAGCTTTAATTACACTTGTATGCACACCTACTAACATGTATATAAATAATATAGTTATAACATATAGTTATATTTATCTATGCTGTCCAGATTCATGCTTCTATATATCTGTCTCCCTATATTGATATATTGTTTGAATAGATATTGCTATGTAGTCAGTGCTTCTCTGTCAATCTGTCTGCTAGCTTATGATCTGAAAACAAAATTCCAAATTTTTTGCAAATACTGCAAAAAAGGGAAAATAAATGTTTATCGCAATGGCATTTCATGAACCATTGTGGCGTTGTGAGGCAGCATTTCTAACGACTGTGGCACCCAGGTCTAGAGTTTGTAGTGACAAGTTTGCATTCCAACAGGAGTTCCACATGTACAGAAAAAGACTGCAACGAGGTTCCATGTAGTTCAGTCAAAAACGTACCATTTCCAAAATGTAGCTAGTCTTGTCTTAATATATTGGAGATCCGGGGATTGGGTAAAATAAGTGTTTCCTTCTCTGTCACCAGCAGGGGGCATGAACTGAGTTTCCCCAGAAACTGTATTGGCACTGCAGACAAACTATTCTGAAACGAAGAGTGAACTATTTAATTTGAAATCTTGCCTCATTTCTGAAGTAAATCTAATTCGTGCGGAAATGCCTCCCTGGCTGAAAACGGATGCTTTTTCGTGAGTGATACAAAGCATTTTGGTGTTTTTTTCTGACTCTGAAGAGAGAATCTATTATGGTTAAACAAAGCGCATCTGTGCCAGTCCCCAGTGACTGTCAGCATCCATCCAAATATTGCTGCCAGAGGGATTTTGTGAAAATAGCTTTCAAGACAATCTTGAAAAAGCATTGTGTACTCATTACGATGAACTCTCTCTCTTTTGTCAGTGGGGAGCTGTGTAAATAAAGCAGGCAACTCTAATATGACAGTAACTGATGGTACAATAGTAAAGCAGCAAATGTTTGATTCTACGTTATTCACGTATCTCACACCAAAAATACTTATATATTCATGATCTGCATATGTGGATACATGCATACGTGAATACATACACACACACACGTACACACATAAGTGCACACGTACACCTTGGGAGATGATTTGCCCCATTAATGCTCATGCTTTCACTGTTGCTATTTTTAAAGGGACTTTTTGATGGTCAGAACTCGCACCTCTTTCAGATAGTTGCCTCAGTGCTATGCAGCCCCAGGTGCTATACGCTAATCGGAACTCCAGATTGTAATTATGAAGCACACCTGGATAAAGCAAGAGCTACATGATTTACTGCTTGTCCTATTTCCCCTGCAATTGAATGGGCTGAGAAGCTGCCCTCAAAGGGACCCACAGCTGGCAGTACTATAATTGTTATGCAAATTACAATTTTATTTGGTGTGCTTCACCTTACTGCACAAGAGTATTGCCAATCACTGCTGATCAGCTCAAACATCCCTCTATCAGGCTTGATTGGTGAGCAAATGGCTCGGGCCCTACTTCTGAGGTTGCTAGTTAGACCAATCTTAGTGCATGCAACTGTAAGATTAAGATAATCAGCCGGGCTCACGGAGCCTTTCTCTTGAAAGACGGCTGTCCATCTGGTGCAGGCACACCTACCACGTTGTTATAATTATTAAAAGTTATAAGTATGGAATAAAAATCAGACAAATGCAATCCGTAAGCCTGTTTTGGAAATGGAGCAGGAATTGCTCGATAAGATGAATACATTTTGAAATATTTGATTCACCCACTTTCAAAGTGTAATATTTAAACTAAATGCACTCTGTAAACCCACGTCCTAGTCCAGGCAATATAATATTTCAGAAGTGAATTCTAAGCTAAATTGAATTTGTTGGCTGTTCCTTCAAGCAGAAAAATTAGTAATAACTATAAGATGACAATTTTCCATGTTGTAATGCCAATTGGAATTATATATGAATCATAGCTGGATTTAAAAAGGTGTTATACTTAATAACAAAAAAAATTGCAGCATTTTTCGTAAGTTGGATATGTGCAACATTGAAACAAGAGCCCATGTTGGTTGATACACAAGTACAGTAAAACGCTTATGATCATTCATTTCTGCTAAAGCAAAGTGCAGTTTTGGGCCAAGAATGAAAGGCAACTTCCCTTCAGAGTTTTGAGAGTATTGGTTCTGCCAGTTATAGAGCTTCTATAAGATCGTCTCACTCACTTGAGCATGTTCCAACTGAAAGTTGTTCCTGTCTGCAGAATAGTTATCATTTGCCAGCAGGCTGTGAGACTCTCTTTTGTGCATTGTTGTAAATGTAGTGGTGGCTTCCGGATTGAATTTCCTTTTAGCCCAACCAGCCCAGTTGACTTGTTGGGACTCCCTGTGGGAACTCGTCTGTACTTGTATCATCAAGGGGACAACTTATTGGTTCATTTCCTTTCTGTTCACTTCTGTCATTCCATCCAGGAGTGGGATCGTGCATGGATTGCTGCCAGGTGCATGTCTTTCCAAGGAACAGGAATTCCTCCTTTTGCTTGACATTCTTCAAAGCGAATTATCAACAGTGACTTTTTGACCCATTTTATTTCTTTGTTGAAATTTGTCCTCTTGTCGCTGGGGTTGTCAAACAAAACAGAGAGATGCAACCAAAAGGCGGGGTTTGCTAGATCAATGGCAGAATGTAACTTAAAATTATTGAAGAGAATGACTGACTCGTCCTGTGATTAAAGTACTTTTTTGTAATGTTCAGTTGGGCATGGAACACTGATTGCTGTTGACCTTTACACAATAATTCTTGTAGCCTTTCGAGCACGTATAGGAAAACTATAATTTCAGCTGTACTTTTTATTGACTACATCGAGTACAAACCTGCAAAGAATTTTGTTTGTCGGCACACAAACATAACTGATGATTTTTTAAAAATTCTTGGCAGGCCTGACACACTGGCATGCTCTGTTATTGAGTGGTACAATGTAGGTTCACCACTTTCGGTGTTGCAATGGACTTTTGATATGGTTTTTGGAGGCTCAGGAAGTTTAAAGTCGCAAGTATGCTTACATTAACACTACAATGAAGTTACTATGAAAATTCCCCACTCACCACACTCCAGTGCCTGTTCAGGTATACTGAGGAAGAATTTAGCATGGCCAATGCACCTAACTAGAAAGTTCTTTGGACTATGAGAGTAAACTGGAGCACCTGGAGGAAACCCATGTAGACATGGGGAGAACATGCAGACTCCAGAGAGACAGTGACACAAGCTGGAAATCAAACCCGAGTCCCAAGCACTGTGAAGCAGCAGTGCTAACCAGTGTGCAACTTCTCTGAGCTTTGATCCAGAGGGTGATTCACTTCATGGTCTCCTCAAGGACCTCCTGCCTCACACCCATTGGTTGAAGGTGACTTGAAAGTCTCCTGTTGGAATTTTTATCTCAGCAAGTGAGAAATGTATATTAAATAATATTTGGAAAAGAAAATATTCGCAGGGTAATGGGAAGAAAGTAGGGAGTGGCACTAATTGCATATCCTACCCAGCACAGACATGACGAGTTAAATGATTTCCTTCTGCGTTATTTAGTTCTATGATCAAGGGAGTGTCTTGAAAGAGAAAAAGAGGTGAAATTACAGAACAGTTTACTCTTGTTCATTCCAAAGTAATTCTTTTATAATGTTTGCCCTTTTATTATGGTAGATGTTTCCATGAAAATATTTGCGACTTGGCAATTTAGAATTTCAAAGAAGCAAACAAGAGTGCTACTCAAAATTAAAATTTCTTTTTAAAATTTGGGTGAAGAAGAGGAGGTGAGAGAATAGAAGAGTCAGATGAAGTATTGAGGCACTGCTTAACAAAGTACCAGAGTGTTATTTCGATAAATTATTTTTCTTTATACTTAAAAGTTGAACAGCTAATTTATGTAGGAAATGAATCTCTCCATTGCTGGGATTCAGCCCAAATAAAATTATTTTTATATTTTTTGTAACTGTTTTGAGTGTCTTTGCAGCCTTGTTGTATCTTTTCCATTTTGTGCATAGTGTGTGGATTAGCTTAAAAGCAGATGAAACATTTAAAAGCATAATTGAGAATGATAATTTTGACATATGTAAAGTCTGTTAGGGCACATTTTTTAGAAATATGAGGCAGCAAGAAATACAAACAGATGAGTAAGCTTCAGGCAATGTTTTTATACAACTACGATCCAGATGAAAAGTAAAGTTGGAA
This sequence comes from Sphyrna mokarran, assembly GCA_024679065.1. Taxonomy (NCBI): domain Eukaryota; kingdom Metazoa; phylum Chordata; class Chondrichthyes; order Carcharhiniformes; family Carcharhinidae; genus Sphyrna; species Sphyrna mokarran. Next base: position 99,064,304 of record JAGIQG010000001.1, on the reverse strand, counting down.
TAGGACTGGATGTCTCAATGTCTTGTCTCTGAGGAGAACCCGTTGATGGTACATGACTAATTCTTCCCCTTGGAAAACAGCATATACATATCACACACAAACCTAAGGACAATAGAAGGGACTGTTTCAAATATTCAAAATACATTTTGCAATCTCTTTGCACTTACAGAATATTGATGTGTATAAAGAAACTATTGTTTTGGGGCAACTGTTGAGACGTGTAGCCGACAGAAGACTCCGTTTCCTTGTTCTGCACTTGTTTAAATTCACTTGCGTAGTATGAAGATTCTTCACTTCGTAATAGTTAAATTTAGTGACGTGTAACATTAGAGAGTGTTTAAAGTTGCTTCAGTCCACTCGAGGCTCAGAGGACAGACCAAAGCAGTCTTCTGCATGATTTTTCAAGCCGCACTGCCTGACTAGGGGAAAAGTTCATCAAGAAAACAGAAGTAAAATGACACAAAGCTGAGAGCCAGCTATTCTGGTTTTTGTTATGAAGAAAATAAGGGAGGGGGTCAGCGGCAAGGGAAATGTTTGTGAAGTGTTTCTGTGAGGATATTTCCATGCCATCATGATGGATAATATGAACTGCTGTACTGATACAGTGACTCAAGGATTTTGGCTCTTCTTCAGAGAATTTGATCTCTTTTATCTGTCTTTCAACAACTTGTGCAATATATAGTTTTCATATTTTCTATTCCATTCCATATAGTGTTTATTGCTTCAGCGTCAAGCTGCCTAGATGCTTTGCCACATTGTAAAGCAGAACCTTATAAATGGATTCTGCCTTCCTTTCATCTGGAGGCAAGGGCTCCTCTGTAGTTAGTCATCTGTCTGCTGTAGTGACAGAAGTGACATTCAATGGTAGAAATGCAACTTTGACTGAGCAGCACTTTGCTAAATGATTAGAAACTTTTCCTTAAATCAAAATATCCCTTGTGGCAAGACGTTGACTTTGTAGTTTTTAGAGGGGAAATAAACTGGCATCTGCTCTGGCCAAATGATTTTCCTGAGCGCAATGAAATGAAATTGGAAGATTTATTTGTGGTTTTGTGAGAACGGATTTCTATTTCTCTGGACAGGCCTGGGTTCTGTTTTAGTATTTGTTTTGGCTCAAGCCGTGTGACTGGCGCTCAGACCTCCCACCTAAACAACCGTAACATAAATGTGTTCCTCCTGCCTCAGACTCACTGCTGTTTAATTGATGAGAAAATCCCACGTGAATGATGAGAACAGACCTCCAAGCTTAATATGTGTGTTTCCTTTAATCCAGTTTTCAAAAACCTTCCAAAAGTCAATATCAACCAGTTAACCATCTGTGGCCCTGTTGCATAGTATCTTGTATTAAATTTACTTTCGGGATGTGCATGTCACTGGCAAGGCCAGCATTTATTGTCCATTTTTGGCTGCCATGACTAAATATTTTACTGGGCACTGTGTTGGTATGAGACTGGAGTCGCACATAGATCAGACCAAGATGGGATTTTAGGTTTCCTTCCCTGAAGGATATCCATGAACCTGTTGAGCTTTTTTTCTGACAACTCCAACTTGGATAGTTAGAAGCCTTTTCCCCAGGATGGAAGAGTCAGTTACTAGGGGCATAGGTTTAAGGTGCGAAGGGCAAGGTTTAAAGGAGATGTAGAAGGCAGATTTTTTACAGAGAGAGTGGGGTGGGTGTCTGGAACTTGTTGCAGGGGAGGTAGTGGAAGTGGATACAGTAGTGATTTTAAGGGGCGTCTTGACAAGTACATGAATAGGATGGGAATAGAGAGATATGGTCCCCAGAAGGGTAGAGGGTTTTAGTTAAGTCAGACAGCATGTTCGGTGCAGGCTTGGCGGGCCGAAGGGCCTGTTCCTATGCTGTAATTTACTTTGTTCTTTGTTCCACAGTCATTTTAGTTGATTTTAAAAAAACTTAAACTTTTCTCAAATTGCCATGGTGGGATTTGAATTTATAGGTTTTGAATTAGGAAACCAGGCCTCTGAATTACTAATCCAGCAGGTAATCAGTTTACACTTCCAGATTGAAGTGCTTAAAAGTAATTTAATAATCAGGATACTAATTTAAAGAAAAGGTAAAAGATACTATGTGTGCCTACCATAGAAGAACTAGGAACCACAATGACTTGTCTATTGTGGAGCCAGACAGGTTTGGTAGTTGTTCCGTTGCTCTTCTCTTCTGGAGCTACAGGGAAGCTATTATTAAACTCAGTGACTGGGATTTTCTGACCTTGCTTGGGTGAGGGCTCGTAAAATCCCACCCAAGGCCACCAGAGAATTCTGTTCTGCCAGTCTTGCCCACTCCAATTCTGTGCTGGTAAAATTAAAGAAGCTAATACCTCTTAATTAAGGAAAACACAAATTAGTCAGGGGCAGCACAGAGGTTAGCACTGCTGTCTCACAGCACCAGGACCTGGTTTCAATTCTGGCCTTGGGAAACTGTCTGTCTCGAGTTTGCACATTCTGTGTGGGTTTCCTCTGGGTACTCCAAGTTTCTCCCGCTGTTCAAAGATGTATAGGTTAGATGGACTGCCATGCTAAATTATCCTCAGTCCAAAGGTGTGCAGGTGAATTAGCCATGGTTAGTGCTGAATTCCAGAGTTGAGATGAGAGTGACAGTCCTTGACAGTAAGGCCACGTTCAACCAAGTGTGGCATCAAGAAGCCCTAGCAAAACTAGAATCAATGGATATCAGGGGGCAAACTCTCCATTGGTTGGAGTCATACCTGGTACATAGGAAGATGGGTATGGTTATCATCTCAGTTCCAGGATATCTGTGCAGGAGTCCCTCAGGTTGGTGTCCTAGACCCAACAATCTTCAGCTGCTTCATCAATGACCTTCTCTCCATTATAAAGTCAGAAGTGGAGATGTTCGCTGATGATTGCACAATGTTCAGCACCATTCATGAGTTCTCATATACTGAACAGTCCATGTTCAAAAGATCTGACAATATCCAGGCTTGGGCTGAAAGTGGCAAGCAACATTTGTGCCACTCAAATGACAGGCAATGACCATCACCAATAAGAGACACTCTAACCACTGCCCCTTGACATTCAATGGTATTATCGTCACTGAATCCCTCACTGTCAACATCCTTGGAGTTACCATTGACCAAAAACTCAACTGGACTTGCCACATACACACTGACTACAAGAACAGGTTAGAGGCTAGGAATACTGCACCGAGTAACTCACCTCCTGATTCCGTAAAGCCTGTCCACCATCTACAAGGCACATTAGGTTGGGTAGAGTGAATATGTGGGGCTTGTGGGGGGGGTTGAAGGCTAGTTTTTGCTTTATGTTACAAGCACAGAGGCATGCATTGTACCCTACGCCCACCTCCACACCCAGAATGCCTCCAAACGCATTCTGGGGTGATGAACCTGACTCCCAAAGAGCCCCAAAACCTTGGAATGAAAATCACAACTTCTGGGGCACTTGTATTTTTCTTTATTCTTTCATGGGATGTGGGCATGATGGCGATGTCAGGATTTGTTGCCCATGCTATTTTGCTCTTGCGGCTGTTTAGAGAGTATCATCTTCTGTGCATTCTGTGAATCTACAGAAGGTAAAAAAACAGAAAAACGGGGAAATAGGAATATTGATCGGAATTGTTTTTCCCTTCTGGGCCTGGAGCCACATGGAAGCCAGATCAAGTAAGGACGGCAGATTTCCCTCCCTAAACTTCATTAGTGAGCAGATGGGTTTTTACAACAATCAGCGATGGTTTCATGTGTCATCCTTTGATAATTTTAAAATTTCACCATCTGGTACAGTGGGATTTCAGCAAGGATACCTAAGGATTACCCTGGGCCTCGATTACTAGCCCAATGACATTACGACTGCATCACCATCTCCACATTTGGTAAGTTGGGTTTACAGATGTGGGAAAAGTTCCAACTCTGTGCTCCCGACTTTGGAAATGCAGATTTATGAGTTCGACCATGTCTGTGAGTATTGGTATGATGGATAAATGAGTACAAGTGGGACCATAGATATGCTTTTAGAAAGGAAGGAACATAGCTTTTATGGATATCCAGCAATGTTTGATATGTTAATCTGAAAAGGAGAAGGACCCGAGTGTAGAAGAAGCTTTGTTATTTGAAGCTTTTTCGGGTTTCTTTTTAGTTGGTATTTATTGTTACTGAGGCTACTTTCAGCAACATCTTAGTCATTCATAGTCTATATTCATCTCATAAAGTAGAAGACTGGAGAAATCTGGGCTACCTGAGGAAGACGTATCACAAAGATAAAAGTAGTCTTATGTAATCAATCTATTCTGGAGGAGTGAATATTTCACCACGCTGGTGGGTTACAATGGATTCTTGGTGATGGCCAACAAACATTAGGACAAAGAGAACGAAGGTAAAGCTTGGAGATGTGTTGTAAGCAACTCAAACAAGATGCTTGGCTGCATGCTGCTGAGAAAGTTTATTACAGCTTTCAACCTAACCCTTTTCCTTCAGAAAAATCATTTAATGCCAATGTAAACTCTGTGGTGTTTTTGCTGGCATTATGGTCTGGGAATGAAGCTAGTGTACATCCTCTGACTGTACCAATGCCACAACTGCTTTACATTTCCCAAACTATTCCTCAGATTTTCAGTGGAATTAAGGTGCTTTTCTCTATGTCTTTACCAATGTCAGGAAACAAAGCAGTGAGTAAAGAAGTCCCAGTATTTTGTATTGATCTCCACTTTTGTACTAAAATGAGCAAAGACAGGGCAATCAGCTCCTGAGTGTCTGCATGGATTATCCCTGTTTGACGTTTTGAGGTATTTCATCTGCAGTCCCCACAATTGTTCAAAACTCTTAACCAAATACAGGACCATCTTTCCCCTCTCTTGCTATAATATGTATTATATATATATATATAATAATATAATATATAATATACATTAGGGGATGGTGCAGTAGAACATTGCTTGATAAGCAGAACATTGTTTGATAAACACGATTCGCATGCAAAAATAGTTGAGCTAAGTAATTTTTTTATTGCCAGTATCATGATAAGAAAATCAGGTAGAGTTATTGTCTGCATTGATATGTTACCATCTGTTATCCACCCAGTGATAGAAGTTAAAATAAGAACAATGCAATAAAATATTTTTTGACATTATCAAAATAAATAAAACCGTGCACACTTAAGTGAGAAAAGGATGAATTTTGAATATGTTGAATTTTGAAAAAGTTTGTAGCAATTGTTATTCATTTATAAGATGTGCCTCCCTGATACTGGAAATCTATCTGTCATTCACCCCATAAAACAGCAAGATAAAAGAGCTGGCTTATGAGGAGAACATGGCAAGAATGAATTAACTCTGAATAATTAGCCAATAATCATCATTTATAAAGTACCTTCAAGGAAGGCAAATGTTATGTGTGTGCATTTATGCATGTAATCTCTGGCTCTGGACTTTCTAGCCATTGGGAACATCTAGTCTGCATCTACCCTGCCTAGTCCTGTTAGAACACTGTAGGTTTATATGAGACTCCCCTCTTTTTTCCAAACTCCAGCGAATATAATCTAAACCCACTCAATCTCTTCCCAAATGTTCTGCCATTCCAGGAATCAGTCTGGTAAACCTTTGTTGCACTTCCTTTATATAGGAACATCCTTGCTCAGGTAAGATGAGCAAAACTGCACACAATATTCCCAGTGTGGCCTCATTAATTCCCTGCATGATTACAGCTAGATATTCCTGCTCCTGTACTTATCCTCTCACTATGAAGACTAGCCTGCCATTTGCCTACTTCATACTTCTAATGCCAACTACATCATACCCTTTTACATCTATTTGCAAGATTAATTCAGGCTGTTACTAAATTCTCATAGACTGTAACTGAATTCTCCTCGACTGTCACCAAATTCCCCAGAAACTCCCCATTAACTGTCTCCAGGTTGACTCTTTATTTACTGTTTACTTATGGGAGGCATGGTGGCACAGTGTTTAGCACTGCAGTTTTACAGTGCCGGAGCCAGGGTTCAGCACTTGGAGGAAACCAGTGTTTGCATTGGCTTCCTCGAGATGCTCCAGTTTTCTTCCGCACTTCAAAGATGGATTAGTTGAGGGGGGGGGGGGGGGTTGCAGGGTTGGCCAAGCTACATTACCCTTAGCGTTGGGGAATTAGGAGGGTAAATACATGGGGTGATGGGAAAAGGGCCTGGGTGGGATTGTTGTCGGGGCAGGCTCGATGGACTGAATACCCTCATGCACTGCAGGGATTCTATTATTCTAGAAGATTCCGTTAAGAAGAGTCGCTCACACACACAATCAAAAAATCAGGCGAGTTTCAGTCATGGAAGTCCTTTCAAATAGAATTTTCAATAGTTGTGAAATCTGCCTTATTTAAATCCAACAAAGGGAACCTTCTGGTTTAAATGTTACACATTGACAATGCATCTAATTTGCTGTCAGTTTACATGGCATAAATTGTGTAAGACATGAAGTTAATGCAGTTATCCATTTTCTGCTCAGATTCAACACAGTCTGTGATGGACACTGTAGATAAATGGTTACACGTTTCTTTTGCAATTTGTGAAAGATGTCTGTGAGCTGACAAAAAGGCCTGCAAAATATAGCTATTATTTTTACCTAACATATTGAACCAATCATTCAAAACATTTCCCGAGGCTAATTAGAGTGATGACATTGGTAAAAGCCAGAACAGATGTAAATAATAAATTAGAAAATGAGATTGTCCACTTGTGATCACCAGTGGTAAAGAATGAAGAAGAATGAAATTGTTTACAAAAATTAGAAAGTTGTTTTAAAAACGTAAGTGACAGGTTTAAGGGTTAAAGCAACTCACATGGAGGATGGCATTCAGCGGGGAATTAGAAGATTACTGGCATTCACTGATACAAATTCATTAGCAATTCCAGTTAATTAAACAGAATAATGGTGCAAAATATAAGTTAGAACAGATATCAACAGAGTTCTCATACTAATTTAAAGGCCGCCTTTCTCTGGTAGTTTAAAAGATTCATTTTATCATTTTACTAAGTTGAAACATCTCACGTAGTTGAGGTCCTTTTAACTCTGGGTGATAGCTTGGAACAGGAATGTTAATTGGGCTGTTTGTTATACACATCTCTTTTGCTCTTCATATCTTCTACAAGTACGTGAAGAGCAAAAGAATGAGATGTGAAGGAATAGGACCTATAAAATGTGATGGTGGGAAAGTTTGTATAGAACCGGTAGAAATAGCAGAGGTGCTCAATGAATACCTTACTTCAGTATTCATGGTGGAAAAGGATCATGGTGCTTGTCATGCAGGCTTGCGGTGGACTGAAAAGCTTGAGATGTGGACATTAAGAAAGAGAATATATTGGAGCTTTCAAAAAGCATCAAAATAGATAAGTCACCAGGACCGGATGGGATGTAGCCCAGGTTACTGTGGGAGACGAGGGAAGAGATTGCAGAGCCCCTGGCGATGATCTTTACATCATCGATGGAGACGGGAGAGGTTCCAAAGGATTGGAGGATTGCGGGTGTGGTTCCTATATTCAAGAAAGGGAGTAGAGATAGCTCAGAAAATTATCAACCAGTGAGTCTAACCTCGGTGGTTGGTAAGTTGATGGAGAAGATCCTGAGAGACAGGGTTTATGAACATTTAGAGAAGTATAGTATGATCATAAATAGTCAGCACGGCTTTGTGAAAGGCACATTGTGCCTTACGAACCTGGTTGCGTTTTTTGAAGACGTGACGAAACAAATTGACAAAGGAAGAGTGGTAAATGTGGTTTATATGGATTTCAGCAAGGCATTCGATAAGGTCCCCCCTGCAAGGCTTATTGAAAAAATGAGGGTGCATGGGATCCAAGGGGACATTGCTTTGTGGATCCAGAACTGGTTTGCCCACAGAAGGCAAAGAGTGGTTGTAGATGGGTTTTTTTCTGCATGGATGTCGGTTACCAGTGGAGTGCTCCAGGGATCTGTTCTGGGACCCTTAATGTTTGTGATTTTCATAAATGACCTGGATGAGGAAGTGGAGGGCTGGGTTGGTAAGTTTGCCGATGACATGAAGGTTGCAGGTGTTGTGGATAGTTTGGAGAGATGTTAAAAGTTGCAGCAAGACATAGATAGGAAACAAGACTGGGCAGGGAAGTGGCAGATGGATTTCAACCCGGATAAATTGTGGTGGTTCATTTTGGCAGGTCAAATGGGATGAACGAATATAATATTAAGGGTAAGACTCTTAGCAATGTGGACGATTAGAAGGATCTTGGGGTCTGGGTTCATAGGACTCTCAAATTGGCTTCACAGATAGAGGATGAGGTTAAGAAGGCGTATGGTGTACCGGCCTTCATCAATTGAGGATTGTGAGATAATGCTGCAGCTATATAAGTTCCTAGTCAGACGCCACTTGGAGTACTGCGTTCATTACAGGAAGGATGTGGAAGCCATTGAAAGGGAGCAGAGGAGATTAACAAGGATGTTGCCTGGATTGAGTGGCATGCCTTATGAGGATAGGTTGGGAGAACTCGGTCTTTTCTCCTTGGAGAGACAAAGGATGAGATGAGAACTGATAGAGGTGTATAAAATGTTGAGAGGTATTGATTGGGTGGATTCTCAGAGGCATTTTCCCAGGGCTGAAATGGCTGCCACAAGAGGACACAGGTTTAGGGTGCTCGGGAGTAGGTACAGAGGAAATGTCAGGTGTAAGTTTTTCATTTAGAGAGTGGTGGGTGCGAGGAATTAGCTGCCGGGGTGGTGGTGGAGATGGATTCGATAGGGTCTTTTAAGAGACTTCTGGATGAGTACATGGGACTTAGAAAGATTGAGGGTTATAGGTAAGCCTAGTATATAGGGATATGTTCGGCACAACTTGTAGGCCGAAGGGCCTGTTTGTGCTGTAGTTTTTCTATGTTCTATCTCATAACAATGGAAACGAAAATCAGAGAACTAGTGTAAAAGACAGTGGAATCAGTATAGCTTCATGCAGCTCAGAAGAGGGACATTTGCCTATGTTGCTGTGTTGACTGCCTGAAAACTGTTACGCTTACCCTACTGCTCTTTTCCCAATACCAGGTTTTTGTTATCAGGCGAAATCAAAATTTCCTCAATTACTCCCATTGTAACTTGTATCATCAACTCTCTTGATACACAATCATTACAAAAGTATATACGTTAAGCCTAAAAAGATTTGCTAAAAATAAAATCTACATAAATTATGTTTCAGTAAGTTGTGCAGATCTTAATTTAGGAAGTCACATGCAAACATAACACAGAATGTGTGTTTCAAAGTTTCAATCTTTACTGTAATCCAGCAGGGTCGGTGAAGGTGAAAATTACATCCATCACTTCTCAGGGTACTTCATCCAAAGAACTACTTTAAAATACAATGTTGTTCAATGTGTAAGCAAATGCAAGAGTCCATTATCACACACAGTCCCATGATAGCAATGAGACAATTCACTGGTTTGACCTGCCCCATAGAAAAATGTTGATCAGATTCCTGCAGAATTTCCATCTCAATGACTGGGACAGAAATGTATTGATTTAACATCTCACGTGAAGAATGCCAGCCCCTGTTTCTGCTGCAGTGGCAACGTGGTTCTGGAACCAAGCGTGATCTTGCAACGTTCTGTCCCAGAGGAGCAATATCATCTGACAGCTTCCGCAGATGTGATGATGTAATTTGTAAAAACTGCCATTTATTGTTCACCTGCTTCTGCCTTCTGAAAATACTGAGTCACAGTCAGGTATAGTTCTGGCAAGTGCCTGGCCTGAATCACCATTCATGGTTTTGTACATGTGTGTTGGAATATAGTGTGAGTTATTTATCCATCAGTAAGCAAACATGATGGAGCCAATTTGCACATAGCAACCTGCCATGAACAGCAATGAGATGCATTGATAAGTTTTCTATTTTTAGTGATGTTAGTTGAGAGACAGCAAAGCCTGAATATTTCATAGCCCAGTGAGCTTGGCAATGCTTGGATGGAGTGCTCTGACTGCCATCGTGAGCTAATCCAGTGCGAGGTCACATTTGAACTCTTCCCTAGCTGTATATACACACACACCACCCAGCACATTTGTCTACTTTCCTACTTGAGGAGCAAAGAGATAGTCAGAATATTGAGTTTGCTATGCAGCAGATGCAAACCTTCATTAATTGATCATTAATTGGTTGCTTAAGTGCTTCATTAGGCCCAAGGATAGGCAGATCACCTGACGCTTCCCTCACTGAATTTCAAGCAGGTCAGTGGTGGGCACATATGCAGCAGGAAGGCCACCTATTGCATTTTAAATGTTCCATCCTTCCGCATCTCAAACCTGGGATGGGGGGGAAACATAAAATCTAGCTCTTCATTTTGTTACAGGTGTCCTTTTTAACTGTTTATACTACTTAAATAATCTTTTAATCTTGTAATAGAAAGATTGTGCCCACTCACTGAAGCACATTCGCACTAACTGAGATACAGCTCAGGAGATAGCAACACTGCAGTCCTGTTAAGCAGAGGGTGATTGCTAAGTTCCAACCTTACTACAGTGGCTACAATTCAAAAATACTCAACTGGCCATGAAATATTTTGTGATATTATTAGGTTATGAAAGGCTCTATATAAAGGCAAATTCTTCCTTTATGTTTTGGAAGTTTTTGCTTCACTCTTCCAATGCTGTTTTTTAAGGCTTAGCCTGCATTCCTATGCGTAATCCATTTTAAAGCTTGAATTCTCAAATCCAACTTCAGTGCAGCTGCTACTGTTAAGTTTCTGTTTGGTCATCACTAACATGCTTGTGGAAGGTTCTGATGGTACAGTGTATGTCAGTTATGAAAGATATAACGCTAGTGAGGAGGTTGCTGAGATACAATCAGGTGCAAATGTTTTTTAGTACTGTATTCCCTCTGAATTAGGTTTGGTTGGAAACCTAATTCTCAGATGAGGCCACGTAATGCTCTGACAAATAGCACTGGAGAATTCAGAGTCCATATGTGATGTGAAAGGGCAGGTTAATGGAACCAGCAGCACATGTTCTGATTGAAATTAGCATCCAATATGGATGTGGTTTCAAGGATAAAAATAAATAGATTTATTAAATGTGAAGTGGGGAGTACAGCATCTGAAACAATAATTGCAACTGGTCATTGCAGATCCAAAAGTTTTGTTCGAAATGAGTTACCAAAGTTGGACAAAGTTAGCAATTGTTGTGTGCTTAATAAGCCACAGGATGTTAATTAGTCTACATTATCATAAACCTACTCAACACTGTGTAAAGTATGAAAGTGTGATGTAATTCAAGGTAAAGAAAATTAATCATGTTTCTTTAAAATAGGCTTTAAAATGTGCAGTGTATTTTTAATGGTGGATATAAAGTTAATTCACATCAATAATTTTCTAGGTTTTCGAGTATGATAGGCCTGTTGGAAGTTCTTTGTAGAGGAAATTACAAATAATTTCAACCAATAGTATAAGAACATAAGAACTAGGAGCAGAAGTAGGCCATCTGGCCCCTTGAGCCTGCTCAACCATTCAATAAGATCATGGCTGATCTTTTTTGTGACTTAGCTCCATTTACCCACCACATCCACAGGTTTTTCATTGTCCACTGCAAATGTAATGTTCTCAAAGAATTCCTCCAAATTAGTCAAACATGACCTCCCTTCATGAACCTATATCATGAACAATAGTTATCATTAACATGAATTGATGCTTTCCCAATTGTATAAGACGTACATAGTGTTAATTTTTTAAATTTATTTATTAGTGTCACAAGTAGGCTTACATTAACACTGCAATGAGGTTACTGTAAAAATCCCCTCGTCGCCACATTCCAGTGTCTGTTCAGGTACACAGAGAAGAATTTAACATGGCCAGTGCGCCTAACCAGCATGTCATTTGGATTATGAGAGGAAACCAGAGCACCCGGATGAAACTCATGCAGACACGGGGAGAACAGTCACCCAAGCTGGGAATTTGAACCTGGCTCCCTGGGATTGTGAGGCAGCAGTGCTAACCACTGTGCCACTGCGCTGCCCATAATATCATTACTGAACGAGAAAGGTTCCAGGTTTGGACATTAGTCTGAACTGAATCAGCTGATCGGATTTGTAGGGGCTGCTTGTGAAGGTCAATACTTTAATATTTTTTCTGGTGTACAGAGGGGGAAAATCAAACTGAGATCCTGTTCCTAATCAGTATCCAATGATCACAATCCAATACTATTAACGGCTGCTGACAGTTACTGCCCAGGCTCATCAATGTTGAAAGGTGAAATACACAATGATTGCTAGCTCCCATGGAATAATATCTTTACGAGGAAGTAACTTCTTCAGAAGGGCTGGTGCACAAATATGAAAGAAGATGTAAGTGACTGAACCATTTTTAAAAAAAGCAATTTGTTCTCCAAATCTCCAGAATTGTTTGTGAAATAATAGGACACTGGTTAAGTTTGGTGCAGATCTGATCTGGGTCACGTCATTTTACAGAGATATCTGAGGGCATTATTGGCAAGTGAACTTGGTGGAGTATCCTTCCATTCAGTGGATATATAAATGAGCTGAAGCGACATATTCAAAACTGAGAAGGTAGCATAAAGCTGTTCTTAATACACTTGCTTGTGGTTCAAAAGGTTAAGATGGGCAGGTGGGGATAGATTTTTTTAAAATCTGATGTACCTTTATCCTTCAGTCAATTAGTTTGAGCCTGTTTTGTGGTTTCTTTGTTTTTTTTGTTTTCTGTGTTCCTTTAGTATACAACTCAATACTAACTTGACAAGAATTCTTTAATTATTGTGAACGCTTTAACTTGTAGAAATAACCGATCTCAAGTGTCAGGGCTTTAATCCTCCATTCGGGATACATAACATTCCCTCAGAGAACCTAGAAATTATTGCAAAGCCAATTATATTTTAGTGGTTTTCATTTAAAAGGGTTGTGACAGGCATCGTTGTTTGTGTGAACAGAGATTTGTTTTCACAGATTTTGCCCCATCAGAGGCAGACCATGCAAGGGATATATATTTACAATCTGTGACATTAAGGTTTGACTAAATTAGGATGAAATCTGATCTGCCTGTCATTACCTATCGAAAAGATGTGATTGCTTCAATTAGGGCTGAGTGACTGTGTGCCAATTATTTGGGGCTTTGTTGAAGTACTTGTGTATTGTGTGTGTTGTCTGTGTCCCTGTTATAAAGGAGAAGTTAAACGTTCATCCTTTTGGTAGAAATCTTAATGTTAGATGATCACTTTCATTTAAACTTTCATGCATGGAGGCCTGCTCTGAAAAATGTTGACGTAATTATGCAGCCACTAATGGATTGGAGCCCAGGCCAATTCGTGTAGTAAGTGAATGGCAAAATATCGTTTTATTGAATGTTGCCTTGAATGCATTTGCAATTCCATTAAAAGCCATTACAGTGCTGAACATTCATAAGATGTGGGGAGCTGAGAGCATCATTCTTTCACATCGAACAGTCTAACATTTAATTTATTTTAGTAAAACAGCAATCTAAATCAAAATACATTAATTTCTATGATGTCAATTACTGCTAATGCACTTTCTCCTTCTAGACAAAATGTTACCAAGGTAACAATATTCCAGACACATTCTTGCAGGGTATGGCCATATTAAGAACCTAGAATAGTTTTATTTTGAGCCTCTGCACAAGAAGCTGCGGGAAACTAGAGAGCTGTAGTGCTTCCATTTCATTCCTTAGTGACAGTTTATCTGGCAATGGCCATTTGTTATTTTAAAATGTGTTAGTGTCAGGAATTTCTGGCTTACAAATCAAAATTTATTTGATACAAGCAGCAAGCAACTTGACAAGTATGCAATGTGTCACCCGATATTCAAGTCCACCACCGGTTGTACACATAGCTGAACACGTCATGAAAAACGTTTCCTTGTAGACCAGACTGTTTTCTTTTTAAATGACATTTCTGTAAAAAAAAGTGGTAGACTATAATATTTGTTCTCAACTTTGGTTCTCCAAAAGAAACTAAATCATGTGTGTTTATGAATTTGATAAAACAATTAATTCCATTACTTCCATTTTAAGAGATTTTTTTGTCTGCTTTACCTCGAGACAATGCAGTGGCTTTGCAGCACTCATACTATGCTCTCATTTTCATTTGGGAAACTTAGTTTCTAAATACTAGTGTAAGATCAGCTGATAACATCTTGAGCATGACTCTTGAGAAGCTGGGCCAGGACTTTAGCACCATGTATTGAATGTGGATGGCAGATGGGAACAGACATATGGAGGGTTCACAAGTGCTTGTGACACAAGTCCTCACAAGGCGAGAGAGTAAGCCTGGAGGAAACGCTGAATATTATTGAGGTGTTTAAAAATGGAATGTTTAAGTTCACCTCCAGCTGCCAAGATGAATTTCAAGTTAGCAGGGAGAGGAGGAGGGAGGGGTAGGCATCTTAAAATATTATGTTTCTAAGAATAAAATAGCACCCTTGTAGAACAATTAAATTACTTTATTGTTATGGAGATACTTGAAATGATAGGATGGGAAGTGATGTGTTAAGCCCACAGAGAAGGGCACTGGAGCCTTGGAATATCCATAAGTTCCTTCGATAGTTTGGATTGTGGGAAAATAACTCGGTCTCTGTTTATTTTGGTCAACTTGACCCTTTCATCTGTTTGCTTAAGCTCCGGATTCATGGAGAGTGAACATATCCTTCCCTCACAATCTAAACCTCAGAACCACCAAAAGTAAAAATAACTAATGCTTTACAAATGACCCAGTGACGTATCTGAATTGGTCAGAAATTTAGAATAGCAGACGTTGATGCCGTGTTATGTCCGTGCCAGTTATTTCCCAGCCTAATCCAAAACTAATCCCATTATCCTGCACTTTCTTCATAGTTCCTTCTGCTTTACATATTTATTCAATTGTTGCTGAATGCATATAACAGTCTCTCCTTTGATCATTTGCTCTGACAAAGCATTCTGCAGCTCTCTGCAGAAAGAAACATTTTTTGTTCTCTTTTTTTCTGCGCTCTCTCAGCTACAGTTTTAAATTGATAATTTCTTATCGTTATCCCCTCAAGCAGGAAAAGTAGCCTTTTACTAATGGCTATCAAAACTTTAAAACAATGTTAGGACATAAATAGAGGATGCAATAATCCAGAGGCTAAGTCGAGCCCGTGTCATCATTTGATAAGATTGTGACTCTTTCACTACCTCAATTTCTCTTTCTGATCCCCATCTCTGTGTATCTTGAATTCCTCAGTTTCCAAAAAATATCTTCACAGTTTTAAAAAATATCAATTAAGTCTCCTGACAGCCTTCTGTGCCACAGTAGAAATAGTCCGGTATGTCATCTTTTTTAATAATAATAATTTAGTCTGGTTTCCCATCCCTGATATCAGCTCGGTGAACTCTGCAGCATGCTTGTTATGTGTTTAACATCCTTTTTGGATTTGGGCACCTAAAATTGTGCCCAGCATTGAACTGGTACGATGAATCACTGCATCTCCCCAGCATGTGGCAGTAAAGAACCTTTAACTTATTCAGCCTCGTTTACTGCACCTTGCTCAGAACTACTCTGCATGGTTAGAATAATGAATTCATGCGAAATCTCCCAGGGAGATGGGGAGTGATTTTTCACATTCAGTGTGGGTAGAAGGCTGCTGATTGGTCACCCATTAATATATTCAATTCCATTGGCGTGGAAACGAAACCTGGGCCAACGTATCATGGACAGCTGCTCTGCAGTTGCCATCTTACCCGACCACACTGAATGTAAAAATAGACCCTCAGAATGATCAGATATTGCCTGTAATCATTAAAGAATTTTTTTTAAAAAGTGAAGTAAATAAGAAGTCCTGTACACTTTCGAATGCAACTATTATTATAGTTGTGATAATAAACAGGAATGGTTTAACAGCCAGAATGAATGTAAAAGGCTGGTACATATCCCTATTTAATGTGCTTCCAAGTAATGACTGACATCGAAAAAACTTCTACTTGTTATGTTGTAACTAGTTGAAAGAAGGGTACTGTTTTAATGAAAATGACGCATGATAATTTAACGAGTAATGTGTTTTTAGTAAATTTGATCCGTCAGGAGGTATGGTCACAAGTGGCTGTGGGGATATTAGGACTGCAATTGATGTCCCTCAGCTAGGGAAGCAAAACATCTCTTTCCTGGTCAGTGTATAATTTAATGACTGACACTTGATGTTGCTGCATCAATTTTCACATCCAGGAAGCGAGGCATATCTGTTTCCAAAGAGATCATGTACCTCTACAACTAGGGTTTGGCCTAGGTAGGCACCCCGGAGCTGAAATGTCTTTTTATCATCCAGGATAGTTGGCCTCCGTGTTCAGAGGACCGATACATCTCTTATGGAATTGGGAAGTGGGGAAACAAACTTATTAATTATGGAAAGAACAATTAGGAGGCCTGAGGTTTGGGATTGTCTTAGAAAAAGATCAAAGGGTGACCAAATTATTGGTAAACAAGAAAAAAATAGGATTTGAGAATAAGCTAGCCAGTAAAGTAGTTTACAAGTATTATAAAAGTAACTAAAATAATATTGGTCCCTTAGAGACAGGAGAGAATGACTTTTTAATAAGGAAATGCCAGAGTCATTGAACAAATATGCTGTACCTGCCTTCACAGTAGAAGGATGACACAAATTACATAGAGGGTAACAAAGGGCTCATTTGAGTGAGGAACTTAAGATGATTAATAGCAGCAAAGAAAAAACTCTTGAGAAACTTAAGGGACTAAAATCCTATAAATCCCAGAACCTGATGGCCTACATCCTAAGGTTCTAAAAGAGGTAGCTGCGGAAATAATGCATGTGCTGAGTTATAGAATCATTGAATCTACAGCATGAAGATTGTCCCTTCAACTCAAATTGGTCCATGCCAATCAAAATGTCCATCTAAGCTAATCCCGTTTGCCTGCATTTAGCCTATAACCCTCTAAACCTTTCCTACCCATGTACCTTTAAATGTTGGCAATGTCCCTGTCTCAAACATTCCTCTGGCAGCTTATTCCACAAATGTACCAGCCTCTGGGTAAAAAAGTTGCTTCTTAGGTTTCCATTAATTCTTTCCCCTCTTAACTTAAACTTATGCCCGCTGAATGACTGAGTGCATTCACCCTATCCATGTCTCACATGATCTTATACACTTCTATAAGGTCATTCTTCTGTCTCCTGCATGCCAAAGAAAAGATTTCTAGCTGGTCCAATCTCTTTCTTTAATTCAATGCCTTGAGTCCTGGCAACATCCTTGTAAATCTCTTTTTTGCATTTTCTCTGGTTTAATAACATCTTTCTTATAACAAAGCGACCAACATAGGTGCAGCTTCACCAACATCCTGTACAACTGCAACATAATTTTTCCAACTTCTACACTCTATGTTCCGACTGATGAAGGCCAGCATGCCAAAATCATCCCTAACTGCCCTTGAAAAGGCAGTCATGAGCTGCTTTCTTGATCCATTGCAGCCCATCCGATCTACCTTCTCCTCTTTAAAGGCAGCCCGTTGCTCTGCTAGTTTTGTCTGCTAATCTCTGATTCCAGTTTGCCTGGGCCAGAGCTGTTCCCACACCACTGAAATAGGCTCTTCCCTAATAAAGTAATTTTACTCTAGTTTGCTCCTTCACCTTTTTCCGTGGCTAATCTATACTTTATCACACTGTTATCACCATTTCCAAAATGATTCCCTCCTGATCAACTTGCTGGGCCTCATTCCGTACTACTCCTTCATAATTGCTATGCTGAAAGTAAGAAATTTAGTCTCATTGACCAGGCATCCTTACTTTCATGATCTCAGGACATTCTAACATGCTTTGCAGCCAATGAATTTCATGTACAGCAATTGTTGTTTTATGTAGGTAAATGTAGCAAGGTACTCCAAATATTACTGAGATAAAAAAATCAGATAATCTATTTTTGCTGATATTGACCGAGAGATAAATGTTGGTCTTGGCAGTAGGAACATTACCTTGCTGTTCTTCAGATAGCAAGATGGGATCTTCCATGTCCTTCTGAACTGGCAGAATTGTCCTCAGTTGACATGTCAACTGAAAGACAGTAGTGCCATATTCCCTCAATGCTAATAATGAAATGTCTGCCTAGATTATGTGCTCAAGTTTGAGAATAGGTTTGAACTCATGAGTGATCTCATTGAACCAAGCTAGAGAAAATCTTTGATAAATTTTATAAATCTTTTATAATTCCAAACTGCGGTATATATGCAAAAATTGTTGATAAAGTGATTAAAAAGTCTAGCAGATACTGATAAAGTGATTAAAAAGTCTACCAGATTCTGGACTTCATGAATTAAGGCATGGAGTATGAAAGCAAGGACATTAGGATGAATTTTTATTAAAATCTGGTTTGGCCTTAACTGCAGTATTGGTACCGCACCTTTGGAAGGATGGGAAAGCTTTATAGAAAGAATGTAAGAGATACTTCCTGATGACAGACTTCAGTTATGTGGACAGATTGGAAAAGCTGGGTTAGTTTTCCTTAGAGAAGAGCAGGTTGAGATGAGATTTAGGTTTTCAATGAAAAAGATTACAAGAGTGTTTCCATCTTTCTGGATTTATTTTTACTGTTTGAGAATCATAGAAGGTTTGTAGCATACAAAGAGGCCACTTGGCCTATTGTATCCATGTAGGCCAAAAAACAAGCCACTCGGTCTGATCTCACTTTCTAGCATTTGGTCCATAACCCAGCAGGCTACAGCACATGATGTGCAGACACTTTTTAAATGAGTTAAGCTTTCTGCCTGTTCTACTCTTTCAGGCAGTAAGTTCCAGACCTCCGCAACTCTCTGAGTGAAAAATGTTTTCCTTATTTCCCCTTGCATTTTTCTACCCATCACTTTAAATCTATGCCCCTTGGTCACTGGGATCTTTACTAGGCCCTTCCCATCCACTCTATGCAGTCTTTTACCAATAACAGGACCATTTTATCCCAGTTACTTTCACGGTGTGGGATAACACGAGGAGCCTTTTTTGGGAGCATCATTTTGAATCTAATTATTACTTTGAAAACCACAATCTTTGTATGAAAGGAATGAACAGACAGAAGTTGACAGTATTGATTCACCCAGATGGCAAGAGCGTATTGCTATTTGTTCAGTGATGCTAGTGGCCTTATATAAAGTTAGCATATTACAGGTGTTTGAACTTGAGCCAAAGGGAATGTGGGTAGATCTGAGTGTAGATTGACTTTATTCAACAATAACTTGGCGATATTAATGTTTGGCCAATGGTTGATCTCAAATTGGATGCTTCTACCCTTAGATATATTGGCTACAGGTGACAGAAATGTTTTCATTTAAATCTTCTTAATAGCCATTACTTTCTACAATGCACAGGCAACCTGATCCAAGTGCTTATAGAAAATAGGCATACTCTTGTCCGTACTTTCTACCTGTGAATTATCCATGTCTTACTGATCATAAAACAAACTGTTTTATTTAGTGCTGTGCAGTGAGCTGGAACATCGTTACGGCTCATTGAACTTGGTTTATTCTTCCACTATCCTCTGACAAACTATGAAGCTAATGTCTGGGTGAACAAAAATAAACTTGAAAAGCCCTATTTGTTTTACACACTAACTGGGTTATTTGGCACCCCTTATCCCCCGAAAGCTGAAGATTAACCACCAGCTAGTGCGAGTCACACTTTTATGTTGTTTCCTTCACTGTTTTAACCTGAAGCTTTATTTGACCTGGTTGCGGAGAATGTCTTTCCAGCAGAAGAAGTTTCCGAAAGTGTTGGTACTTCTGTAGACACCTGAGGCTTTATTATGTCATTTTAAAATAATACGCATGTCAGTAAACCAAGCAATTAGAGTATGCGGGACATTCCTTCTGAGCAGTGATCCAGTTACTTAGGCAGTGACAGCAGTGTCAAAATAAATGCAGGATAGACGGCTGAGGATCAGCTGGCGACTGAATAATGAGCAGAGCGGTGTCATGTTAAAAATCCAAGAGCGCCACAGGAGCAGGTGGCAAATTGCGTCTAGCAGCTTGCATTTTAGCAGCAAAACATCAATCCTCAGTCATGTGTATACAGTTCAGAACCCGTATGAAACAGAGGAGAGTTTGTAATCTGGTGTGCTAACGTTTATAAAGCAAGAGGAAAGGATCACGTCTTGTAAAATTTTCGCTTTTCTCTGATTCATGTGTGCAACACCATGGTGGCACAAGGATTAGCACTGCTGCCTCATAGCACCAGGGACCCAGGTTTGATTCCTGGCTTGGATCACTGTCTATGCAGAGTCTGCATGTTCTCCCCGTGTCCGCATGGGTTTCCTCCCACCATCCAAAAGATGTGCTGGTTCGGTGCATTGGCCGTGCTAAAGGTGCCGGAGTGACCAGGACATTTTCACAGTAACTTCATTGCAGTGTTAATGTAAACCTACATGTAACACTAATAAATAAACTTTAGACGTAGTACCAATCTCACTAGTTTGTGCAACGTAAGGCACTAAGAGGCATCTATGGTCAGCATTGTGAGACACAGAAAGCATCTGCATTTGGAACCTAGGACAATAAGAACCTTTGGGGCTCAAGACGCAAAGTACAAGATTAACATGGAGCTTCATGCTTCTGACCTACTCTCAAGGCTTAGTATCTGAGGAAAGAGATCACTTTGTTGTTCAGAAAGCAAGTACTTCAATTATAAATTAAATTCAATCATTTTGGAAGTGTTTGCAGCATCTCTATAAATAACCAACATAAAGTTGTAATAATTGCTCTGAAAAAACGTGTGCAGGTGTAAAGAGATTTGATAAAATGATAAAATTTCTTTTTCCACAGATGGTGCCAGACCTGCTGAGTTTTTCCAGCAGTTTCTCTTTTTATTTCAATTTTCAACTTCTGCAGCATTTTGGTTTCGTAATGAGTCACAATGTTGAGAGCAGTCTGCTTCAAGATTTGTGTAGTTGAGTCAAGTGTCAGAAAGTATTCCTGCATTTCACATTTGAAAAACCAGTATACAAATATCTTGTGTTGCTCATCATGGGGGGACGGGGTTCCTCTGGCAGGCACACTGGAGGAGGATATGAAGGGATTCGCTTCCTGAATCCAACTAGCTATTCTTACCTGCTCGCGGGGCTGGTTCCCTCATGCTCAGCAAACCTGACCAATAATAGTTAAAAGCTGGAAAGCAGGATGACAACGTGGCTGACGTTTAAAGTACCAATCTGCCTCATTGGAGTGGATTAGCAGCCCCTTCGCCTTACCACCTCAGTTAAACCAGAAATGGAAGGATCAGTATTAGATTGGCATTGGGAATCTGATTTATCAGACTTCAACTAGTCCCCACTCAGCTATTTGACCTGAACCTGGCCATTTGTTTAGGTTGAAATTTCCCCACAAAACTCTAATGTAGTTGAAAAAAATGATACCCACTGTCCTGCAGCCAATTCAAAGTTGCAGAGACTCCAGTAAAGTGAATGATTCACTGATCAGCTAATTTACAAAATAACAGCTTAATTGCTACTGCAGTTAATTCAAATGTTTGAATTGATTGATCATGTTGTTTTAAATCAAGAAAATTAGATTAACATCTGACACACCGCAGTTTCCCTAATTATCTGATATTTTTCAGATGGCAACTTCTACTGAACAGTCAGAATACACAGGGATTGTAATATCAAATCTCTGCACACATTTATTTATTCATACATCAGTAAAAACATACAGCCCTTGTTTTGTGCATTCTAGTCAAACATACTTAATATTTAATTGTCCTGAAGTTGATGACCAGCATCACCCAGATCTGGAACAGTGTTGAAGGTAAAAATGACAGCAAAAGCAGGCAGAGAGTGAACCAAACAGACATTACGAAGAGTAATCAGATACATCTTCACAAGTGCAGCTGGGCTTTGAGAAAATTCTCATAGGAACATATGGAACTTCAAAGGGGTGCGCAATGGTCAGAGTTCTGAATGAAGAGGTCTGCAGGGAGAAGGCCCAAACCACAGCCAGATGTGGCCCGCAGTGAGACTTTGAACTGAAGAAGGTGTGAAGCACTGAACAAGAAACCTCCGATGACATACTGGCACTCTTTTGCCAGCATGGAGTTCAACCCTGCTGAACCCAACAGGACAAAAGGGATAATCATGCCTTTGAGTGATAATAAATCATGGCTCTTTAGGACTTCACAGATGTGCGGTAATTTAAGTCCTATGGCGTATTCAGTGGCATGTTCTTCTTGTTTTTGAATACCACCTTAGAACCATGTTCCAGTTTAAATTTGTTATTTTTCTACCAGAGTTTTCTATGACTGAAGTCAGTATACATGGTAGCCATGTACATTATTGCTCAGCGTTGAATAAAAAAAAACATGTTGACTACATGATGCTTTATGGGGCATAGCTGTTTGTTTGCAGTTTTGTAAATGCAAGTCATATTTTAAAGCAATCAATTCCATGGTCTTGTTTTTGGGCCTGCAAAATGGCAGGTAGGCAGCATATGTTCATTATGAGCCCATAGCATGTTGGCAAAGGCCAAAAAAAATCCGCATGCAGTGTACACAGCCCAAAATGGTGATTGGACTTGTTTGTCTTGTGGCAGCTCCAGGTATGCTTTTGGATGCAATCCTACTTCAGAATCATTCTGCAGTGTTTTTATTAATGACATGCAAAATGCTTATTGTACAACCTCTGCAGCTGAGTTATTCTGCCTCTTAGTCACATTCTCTTTGGGTTTTGTAATTTGCAACAGTTAATCCTATTACCATTCACTAGGATTTAATCTTCTCTTTAAAGTATCCCTTGGCGCTGTCGCACATTTTGTATGATTGTTGGCTTACTGAAATAAAACCCAACCAATAATGTAATCCCTTGAAGTATATTGTGATATTTCTCTTTCTTAAGGTATAGAAGTTCTTCCTCCTTAGTTTTTTTGCTGAAAAAAAGTGAGTCTGGATGGGACTTGTTTGATCTTTGCTATGCAGCTTTGTCAGAGTCAAAGGAGCAGTCAACAGCAGAAATGTATCTACGTTCATTGAGTGATTAAGAAAATCTCACCCATTTCTAACATTGCTGAATGGGGTTTTTCCAGTAGACTTTATGCAAATAAGTGGCATCAATGCAGATAAATACTTTCACAAATTGGCCCTATGTTTGATATTGAGGCATGTAACTGAGGTTGGAAAATTTTCAGATTCAGTGGACCTGCCTTAGAGAAAAGGTCACCAACTGTCTGTTTTTTGGCTCCAGGTCAGAGAGCATGTTGAAGGAGAGAGAGAGGGAGAGAGAGAGAGAAGGAAATCAGGAGGTTTGGAGGTTGAGGGGGGGGTTGGTGCGTTGTTGGGGGAGGCGGTAGAGTTGGGAGGCGGGAGGTGCAGGGAAGGAGTGGGGTGGAATGGAGTGACAGTTATGTGACAGAAAGAGTCCATTGATCCTGGAAGAAGAGTGTAGGTGGCCATGGGAAGTGCTGGGATAGGGCTGGCTAGAAGGTCCACCTCAGTTACAGTTGTGCCGTAAGATTTTACCTCTCCAGCTCTCTTCCTTTACAGTCTCACCTAACTCTGTGGTTCCTTTATACCCTGCACGCCAACTCAACATCCCCTTCCACCTCATTTACATACCACCTCACGCCAACTTACCCAGTATCCACCCTGAGCAGTCATATGGACATGAAATTAAAAGAACTTGGGGAATAAAATATTACAGCACAGTACAAGTCCTTCAGCCCTCAATGTTATGCCGAGCTATGTCCAATCCCAAGATCAAGCTGTCTCGCTCCCTGTCATTCTGGTGTGTTCCATGTGCCTACCGATAAACGCTTGAAAGTTGTGCCTGATTCCACTATCACAGCAGGCAGTCTATTCCACACCCCAACCACTCTCTAAGTAAAGAATCTACCTCGGACATCCCTCCTAAATCTCATACCATGAACCTTACAGCTATGCCTCTTGTAACAACTACATACACCCGAGGAAATAGTCTCTGCACGTCCACTCTATCAAATCCTCTCATCATCTTATAAACCTCTATTAAGTCGCCTCTCAAACTCCTCCGCTCCAAAGAGAAAAGCCCCAGCACCCTCAATCTTTCCTCATAAGACCTACCTTCCAAAACAGGCACATTCTGGTAAATCTCCTCTGGACTCTCTCCAATGCTTCCACATCCTCCTTGTAGCGAGGTGACCAGAACCGAACACAATATTCTAAATGTGGTCTCACCAACCTCCGGTATAGTTGCAGCATAACCTCACAGCTCTTAAACTCAAACCCCTGTTAATAAACGCTAACATACTATAAGCCTTCTTCACAGCTCTATCCACTTGAATGGCAACCTTCAGAGATCTATGGATATGAACCCCAAGATCTGTCTGTTCCTCCACATTCCTCAGAACCCTGCCCTTTACCCTGTAACCTGCATTCAAATTTGTCCTATCAAAATAAATCACCTCACATTTATCAGGGTTAAACTCTATTTGCCACTTTTCTAAAAATCTGCACACAAATTATATAGTTAAAATTCTGCCATTCATGAAAGTTAATTCAAAGCTTTTTAAATCAAATGTCAAGTATTTAATCTCTTATAAAACAAACAACATCAAAAAACAGCTAATCCTTTAATAGGCTGTTTATTTATCCTGTCAACCAAATTATGAATTCAGATCACCCCCTTCACTTCATCACTGAAATACTTGTGGCTTTTGGAAATCAGACAAGAATTCATAAAGATCCTTTAGGCGAATGTTGATAAACAGCTCATGAAACTTCTAGAGCAGTTGCTGTTACAATCTGATCAGTTAATCAATGAATGCAGGCACAAACAGCGACATGGGCACAAATCCCACAAAAGACAAAAAATGAAAATCTCATTGGCAAGATCTTTGGTTCCAGATCTTTTTTGCAGTGACATAATGAAGTTCCAACCCAAAAAGCTCAGGAATGTCCTGCCGATGAGGTTTACAAGCGTTTCTGAATAAGAGGAACAAGGCCAAGGGTGCAGTGCTAGGGAGAGTGCCAAGGAGCAGTGCTGGGAAGGTGGGGCATCTGGGGCACTTCATTTGGGGGTTCCCCTTTTCTATTTGAAGGTAGAGAGAATTATTTCTCTTCGGGGAAGCGGAGGTGGATGGTTGTCACTGTACATGTGAGTGTACAGAAGTCTCTGTATGTGTCAGGGAGATTCCTGGCATTTTCCATCGGAGATTGAGGCTGTCTTTTAAAAGGGTTGCACACTGATCTTCACACCTCAATTTGGGGATTTCCTGCTTTTGTAAATCATGTTCCATCCCCATTCCCTGTGGGCAAAAATTGGCCCTGTCAGAAATGCGTGTGGGACTTGCACATCTGGGTCTCGTCTGCCGTTTTAAGGTGGAGAGAATCTTCCAAATTCCCAATTCAGGTCCCAAATTGATTATTTTAGTTTGAGCCATTGTCAAATTATTAGTCCCTTTTAAAAACAGTGATTATATTTTTCTCTCCTCATCTCCAAGCAACATTCTCAGAGACAGATCCATTAATGATAGCTGCTCCCCAGTAATTCGACTCGCTTTCATTGTATAAACTGAGGGAGGATTTTTTTTTTATTCATTTGTGAGGCATAGACATCGCTGGCTGGACAGCATTTATTGCCCATCTACAGTTACCTGAGGGCAATTGAGAGCACTGCTGTGGCTCGAGTCATACGTAAGCCAGACCTGGTAAGAGCAGCAGATTTCCTTCCATAAAGAACAGTAGTGATCCAGGTGAGAAAAAAGAGCAGGGTGGCACAATGGTTAACACTGCTATCTCACAATGCTAGGGGCCGGTATTCATTTCTTGGCTTGGGTCACTGTCCATGTATGCACATTCTCCCCATGCCTGTCTGGGTTTCCTCTGGGTGCTCTGGTTTCCTTCCACAGTCCAAAGATGCACAGCTTTGGTTGATTAGGCATGCTTAATTAGTGTCCCGGGATGTGTATGTTAGAGGGATTAACAGGGCTGACATTATAGTTAAGAAAGCCCACCACTGCCTCTACCTTCTCAAAAGATTAAGGAAATTAGTCAGCTACAACTCTCTCCAACTTCTTCAGACGCACCATAGAAAGCATGCTTTCTGGTTGTATCACAGCTTGGTATGGCTCTTGCTCAATGCTGCAAGGAGCTACAAAAGGTCATGATGTAGCCCAATCCATTACACAAACCAGCCTCCCATCCATTGACTCTGTCTACACTTCCCACTGCCTTGGAAAAGCTGCTAGCATAATCAAGGACCCCACGCACTCCGTATGTTCTCTCTTCCACCTTTTTCCATCGGGAAAAAGATGCAAAAGTCTGAGGTCACATACCAACCAATTCAAGAACAGTTGCTTCCCTGCTGCTACCAGAATTTTGAATGGACTTATCTTGCATTAAGTTGATCTTTCTGTACTCCCTAGCTATGAGTGTAATACTACATTCTGCACTGTCTTGTTTCCTTCTCTACGAATGGTATGCTTTGTGTGTATAACATGCAAGAAACAGTACTTTTCACTGTGTTAATACATGTGACAATAATAGATCAAATCAAATCAAAATCAGAAAAAGTATGTTGGTTTCGGGGATGAAGCCTGTGTGGGGTTGTTATCGGTGCAGATTCAATGGGCTGAATGGCCCTCCTTCTGCACTGCAGGGTTTCTTTGATTATATGAAAACTGGCACATAACAGCATAATGTGCTTCTATTGATTATTAGAAAATCAGGCACTACAGAATCCAGTGATGCATGGTTCATTGAGAAGGAGAATGCCCAGAGAATTAGAGCATCAGATCTACATTTTGATTCTGAAGCATGTAGGGTTAGAGTTCATTGTACAATACTAAATGATCAAAAAGGAAGTCTGTAAAAGATTTGAAAGAAATGACTGTTGAATTTGCTTTAATTGCCTATTATCAGTAATTGTCTGCTGGTGCAAAAGAGCTGGCAAGTGACAGCTTAGATTTGTCAAGATGGACTGCTGAAATTCCATTAGACTACTCGTCCAAGCAATACAATGTGATTTTCCTTTATCAATTTCATCTTTTTCTGCCCTCACAATGGAATAGAAGGCTTTGGTTTATAGAATCAATTTCAGCGAGCCTATCATCAATTTGATTGGTAGCTTCAGAGTGACAGCAAAAACACTATGCGTACAGCAAGGTGTGATGCAGTTAAAAAACCCATCTAGTCAGATATATTTTCATATTTTTTGATCATTTTAAATTCTTAATCTATCATGGAATGGAAGAACAGAACTGTGCACAAATATGCAGCTGGATGGGAAGGTTAATATCAGTAGAGCTCTGAGTCATTCAAAAGGAACACATCAAAAGATTGTTGGGCTGAAATAGAGGTTGTCTTACACTTGTATTCTTGATCACTTCAAATATTAAACCAATTTCCATTGGAAAGATGAAATGGCCTCTGCCTCAATCACTCCCAGGGACAAGCAATGTATACTCCAACAACCCTCATCATAAATGTTTGCTAATTGCTTACCTCACTTTCTTCTTCTCTGTTTTAAACTGATGACCTTCCTCATCAATGGTTCTTCAGCCAGAGTAAATAGCAATTTCCTATTCAATCCATTAAAAAATAACTATTATTTTAAAATAAACCACCGTTAGATCCTCTCTTAATATTAAATTTGTTTTTGTAGGACTAGCCAATAATTCTCTTGATCACTATTATTTTACATCGTCCTGGCAAATCCACACTTGGCCCTCTCAGTGGTCTATGGTCTGAATTTCTGTACAGATGGGGAGCTCTCTGTCGTAGTAAAACAGGCATTGGAGACCCACCTGGAATCCAGATGTCCTGGTCTCCTTCAATGACTCCTTTCTGAAAGTTACAAAGCCGGTGTGTAAAGTCTTCAGGGCAAATCTTTAATCCATCTCCTTGCTTGCTCCAAATTAAATTTAAATTAAATCCCAAATTCAAATTAAATCCAATCCATGGCCCCCATAAGAGGGAGACATACAAGATCAAAGCTGACAAGAGAATCATATGATTTTGGTCTTGGGATCTCAGCTAGAAGGCCAAGAAGTTATTTTTATGTGTACCTTCTAATACTTTTATTTCAGTAAAAAAACTCAATTCAAATTCAATCCAATTCATGGTCGCCACGTGAGGAACAATCAAAATCCAAGTTGACAGGATTTGATTTTATTTCATTTATTATTGTCACATCTATTAGTGTACAATAAAAGTATTGTTTCTTTGTGTGCTATAGAAACATACTGTTCATAGAGAAGGAAATGGGAGAATGCAGAATGTAGTGTTACACTCATAGCTAAGGTATAACAGTCAACTTAATGCAAGATAGGTCCATTCAAAAGTCTGACAACAGCAAGGAAGAAACTGTTCTTGAGTCGGTTGGTACATGCTCTCAGACTTTTGTATCTTTTTCTCGCTGGAAGAAGGTGGAAGAGAGAATGTCTAGGGTGCATGGGGTCCTTGAGCAATGAGGCATTGCACCCCTTCTAGGCTTCATCTTAGCCAAAAAGGTGAGAAGTTTTGCAGAGGGCTGGGAGGATGCACTTGGAAAAATAGGGCCTTTGTACATCTATGGTTCATAGAGACAGGTGTACATATCAGCTGTTTTCAGCCAGATCTAATTCCAATTTTGGCTAGTGGGCTGTCCAAAACACAACTTGTGCATTTCAGACATATCAGGACAAAGCCTAAAGTTACTGGAGTTTGTTGGAAAAGTAGGATAGCCTTTTGGAAATGTAATGGTGGATTCTGGGGAAGGAGAATTGGTTTGCATGGAAGATATGAGAAGCCATGGGGCATGGGTGGAGGGGCATAATGAGTTGGCATGGTTAGGCTTGGAATCTTGAAGGCAGAGGGATGCTTTTCGTATTATTGTTTTTTGTTTGCAGCTGGGACAAAGTTTCGGAGCACTACAACCAGCCTTTCAGACAGCCTGCCCACCATTGCAGCTTGCAGCCCTATGCAGTCTCCAAGCTTTCGATTGGGGCAGCACCCGTATGATTCCCATTACATCCCACCCCCAGGAATAAAGACCAGAAATTCTAGCAGTTTTTCAGGAGTTAGATTCACAGAATTGTGAATTCTGCTGGCTCATGAGCAAAAATTCAGACTTTTCTTTAATGGATGCCAAAATTCCAGCTATTATTCTGATTGTGCTCTCACCAACGTTTCGTATAATTTTATCAACTTAACCCCTGCGCCATATGCTATTATTTATAAAATCCAAAAATCTATTTGTCACTTTGAAGTCTTTGCCTCCCTGCAGTTTTAAGAAATTACATTGTTTGTACATTGGTTATCCCTTTCACTTACTTATCACACAAACTTGTGACCTACGCAGTGTTTCTTTTTCAGTTATCAGTAAATTATAACTATTGTTCTGGATAGAGTTATTTTCCTTTCTAGATCAATAATTTTCTGTACAATTTATGCTTTAGCACCAGATTTTGTTTCAGGCTCAACTTCCAGCAGAGCCCATGTCTCCCTCTCATTCCCATCTGTCTTTTTTCCTCGCCCCTCTTTTATCGCTACATGGCTAATGTCAGGTCCCTGTCCTTCGTTGTGGATTTTTAGTTACAGAAGTGCAATACTGGAAATCACAAGATTGTAGTTCGTGATATCCATCCATTAAATGCAATGGACTGAGAATTATGAGCTATGTAGCATATTGCATTGCACATATGCACGGTTCCCCAGTGGGAGTACAAGCACATGGGATTAGCCCTAAGATAACTTCTCAGATATTCCATCCTACAACGGTAGGTAGGTGATAATCAGCAGGTCATCTCCTTGTTCATATTTGATCTGATGCTTTTGAAACCTCATGAGGTACATAGTCAATGTGGAGGATCCCAGGGCCATTCCCTCCTAATGATATACCATTGTGCTGCCACTTCTGGTTGCTCTATCTGATGGGACAGGACATACTGGCGATGGTGGTGCCTGGGACATTGTAAGGTATTATTCAGTGACTATGACTTTTGTCAAACTGCAGCTTGGCTAGTCTGTGAGACAGCTCTCCGCAAGATCCCAGATGCTTGTAAAGAGGACCTTGCAGAGCTGGATATGCCATCATCATTTCTGATGCTGTTAACTTTTCTGTAGTGTAGCAGTTTGATGCAACTGGGTGACTTATCTAGGCCAGACCAAGTAAGGATGGCAGATTTCCTTTCCTTAAGGATGTTTATGATAATCAACAATGGTTTCATGGCCACTATTACTGGGACTAGCTTCTTTTGGATTCCAGATTTGTTAAACAATGCTATGGTGGGATTTGAACTCATGTCCCCAAAAGCCTCTGAATTACTCAGCAAGTGATGTTACCACTATGTCACCACCTCCTTTTGCTTCCCTTTACTGAGGAAGTGAACTGTTATCATGCCTGCTCCTTAAACTCCAGAACTGTGAAATATCGCAAGACAAGAACTTACAGGTTTTAAAGGCAAACTGCTGTTACCTTATCACTGTTTAAAAATGAAGACAGAAAAAGGCACTTAGAGCTGTGCAACTTAAATACTTATCAGCAAAATATACCTCAGAGCTATCTTAAACATAGGACAGGAGGCATTAAGCAGCTTAAAGGCTATCAATGGAATCTCTTTCTGTTTTTCGATAATTCTTAGTTGTGCCTTGAATAGGTAATGTTGTTGATCATTTGTTTTGCCTCCAAGTTAATCAGTGCTAGTTCAGATAAGAACTGGGCATGATTTATCAATGTCCCACAGGAATTATCTCTAAGTTTCTAATGGGTTCGTTTGAAGATGGGATTCCAGTAGCAGTAGAGATTGTGATAAATGCATTAATTTGCCATAGACTATAACTTTTTGGTTAACAACTCATATTGCATTATTAGGCACAATGAAAAAGAAGACATTTTTAGATGGGAATGCTAAGTTTAAGAAAAAAGATCCATTTCTTAAATAGTCTTTCAATAAGTTGTGGTTTACATTAACCGTATCTTAACCATCTTATTTAGAAAATATATGTTAATATTATACTATGTAAGAATGTGGTGCAAAATACATTGTTGGTATAGAGAGAATATGATATTTGGTTCTGTTTATTTTTCTCTTGATATGCTTCACTCTGCATTTCAAATATTGCCAGTTTTGTTAAATATTGATTTTATATATGATTCATTACCATGAGTTATGCCTTATATAAACAAAAGTGCTTTATACCAAATTTTTTTTTAAAACACAACTCCTGGAGTGCTCTGACTTTTCTAGTATGTTCTTGCTGCATTAGAGAGATTCTTTGGTTAGCTTTACTTTAAAATCTAGGGAGAATACGTAATGACCACTTAACGTGCAGTTTGTATTGCTTTAAGATGTTATGTTTACTACAACATATCTTATGGGGTCCTTTTTCATTTGTTTAGATTGCTCTCTCTTGTTCAACCCTGTTGACTTGTTCCTCAGCCAAGAAGCCAGGCTATCATTTATTTTCATATATTGAGTAGTATAAGCAGGTGGCTGGCAACACTCATTGGCTCAGGATTAATTTTCCTTGAATAAAAGAGTAAATTTATCCAGCCATTTAAATTGAAGAGTTTGATTAGGACAGTTAGGGAGCATGGTTAGTAAGTTTGCAAATGGCACCAAGATTCGTGGTATGGTGGACAGTGAGGAAGGTTATCTCTAATTGCAGTGGGGTCTTGATCAATTGGGTCAATGGGCTGATGGATGGCAGATGGAATTTAATTTAGACAAATGCGAGGTAATGCATTTTGGTAGATTGAACCAGGGCAGGACTTTAGGGCGTTGGGGGGAGTTACAGAACAAAGAGATCTAGGGGTACATGTTCATATCTCCTTGAAAGTGGAGTCACAGGTGGACAGAGTGGTGAAGAAGGCATTCAGCATGCTTGGTTTCATTGGTCAGAACATTGAATATAGGAGTTGTGATGTTTTGCTAAAGTTGTACAAGACATTGGTAAGGCCACATTTGGAATACTCTGTGCAGTTCTGGTCACCCTATTATGGAAAGAATATTATTAATCTAGAAAGAGTGCAGAAAAGATTTACTAGGATGCTACCAGGACTCGATGGATTGAGTTATAAGAAAAGGCTGAATAGACTGGGACATTCTCTGGATTGTAGGAGCTGAGGGGTGACCTTATAGAGTTCTACAAATTAATGAGGGGCATAGACAAGGTACATAGTCAGTATCTTTTCCTAAAGGTAGGGAAAAGTAAAACTAAAGGGCATAGGTTTAAGGTGAGAGGGAAGAGATACAAAAGTGTCCAGAGAGGCAATTTTTTTTTAGAGGGTGGTGAGTGTCTAGAACAAGCTGCCAGAGGTAGTAGTAGAGACGGGTACAATTTTATCTTTTAAAAAGTATTTAGATAGTTACATGGGTACGATGGGTATAAAGGGATAAGGGCCAAATGTGGGCAATTGGGATTAGTTTAGGGGTTTTTAAAAAAAAGGCGGCATGGACAAATTGGGCCAAAGAGCCTGTTTCCATGCTGTAAACGTTTATGATTTTATGAGTTCAAAGTAAACTTTGAATGATGAAGGATGGACTGAAAAATATTTTCTTGATTGTTATTTTAATGCATGACAAATAGCCTGTGCATCACAGTGGAAGAGACAAGCTTGTTGGCTTGAACAATATTTGCTCATTCTAGTGACAAGTCAGTTTCCCTTGATACAATATTGTTCCAAAATGATGACCTGATTCCTGCCTTGTTCAAGTGCTGCTCTTCAGTCACTAACAGATGCCTTTATGGGGCCAAATATTCATGGAATCAGTGCTCTGCAGACCTTTCAAGTTGATGTTGGTGGATCCCAGATTTAGATTCCTGTTCCTTTTCCAATAGAAACAATTTTTGCCAGCAGGGGAAAGGAGATCAGGCATGGCTGTCACACGAGGGTAACCCAAACTCAACAGGGCTTTTAAATTCAGTCAAACAGAACCAATGGGTGGAATTGTCCCAGCCAGAAGAAAATTGCATACCAGGGGCATGAATTTGGGACCTCTGCACCTAGACGCAGATCAGAGGAGTGTTTGTGTAAAAGATGTAAATGCCTCTAAAGGATTTGTGTAGGAGATGTAAATGCCTATGGAAGATTGATAGGGTCTGTAGAACTATTAAGCTGTAAAGTTATTAAATGCTCATCACTTTTTGAATAGTAATAAAACAGACCACTTATATCAGTGTTAAATGAAACAACATTGTCTAGTATTTACAATAGTTTTCTTTGAAACTTTGCCCCGTGCAATATTATTATATCACTATAAATGCTCGGCTGCTTTAATGTGTTCATAGTTTGATTGACAGTTCAAAATAATTTGTAAAGGGTTAGGTGTCTGTGACGTGGGGTTATGAAGTTAATTCTGTTTGTTTATATAAGGGATTAATTATTTGTTTTTTAAAATATTCCAAATGTGGTTGTGTAAATGGAAGGGATTTTTAACCATCGTAAAGACTGTAATAGATGTTTACTCCTTTATATTTTATTTCATCTTAATATGCCCCTGAGGTCTGTCCGTTACACATGGAGTGTGTAAGGGTGATGGATAGGAGCATAGATTAACAAGAGTTGGCGTTAAATTGGCATGCAGGCTATGGCCATAAACATGAGTGGGGAACATGAGTTTGAATTAAGTTGGCACAGGAGCTGAAAGGGCCATGGGGGTAGGTGGTGACATGGATTGGCATGAACTGGCATGGATGGGACATGACTGGGTGGCAAGTGTGAGGGCTGGATGGTCTAATGTTTTACAAAACAACTGTGGTGAAAACCAAGAGGAGTCTTTAAAACAATCCATCTTGGCACCCATACTTCTCTGATCTGCTTTTGGGAGCAGAGATCCCAATTTCATCCTGCACCTTTCTTCCCCTCTGGAATGAAAATTGCATCTGATGGGCCTTTTTTTCCCCCGAGGTGGCTGCAGCAAGTGGGAAATTTCCTCACTCATGCTGTCTACCTTTAGAATGAAAATTCTGCCCCATGATTGCCAACTTTGGTCAGATGGTGCCACCTCTTGCCCATTCAGACAGTATTTTTCTCCACATCCAATTTTGTTGAAAATAAGTAAAAGTAAATGAAAAACAATTCACAATTTTTGTTATTTTTTTCTATGACTTTTCTCCTGATCTGCTCACAGGAATATCCAAGGGATTAATTTTAAAATTTATGGAAAAATCAGGACATTCTGGAGGAATGGAAATCAGAGATGCACATGGGTAGCTAAAATTAGCACTCCATCAATGCAGCCCTTATAAAGGAACACTAAATGCTATGCCACTCCCTTTAATTGTACCATAGCTGGTCATGCAGATAATGCGGTGTTCTCTGTTCACTAAATAGACAATGCATCTTTGCTGTAGCTTTCTTGGCAACCAGATAGAGGTTTATGCCTGTCCATGAGATGAATAATCTTCAGATAAATAATAATTAATTCTTACTCAACAAGTGTAATGTTGATTTAAGAGTCAACTCTTCACATCTGCTGCATTCTTTAAAAGTTTAGCCTGAGTGAAGCAAACCAAGTTGGTCAGATAATAATGAGTTAGGGATCATGTACTAAGTCTTTGACAGCTTCAGATTGTTTGATTAATTTTAATTTCTGATACGAGGATATTGACTACAATGCAAAAGTGCTTCAATGTGGTAAGGTGCTTTGAGACATCCAGTTGTTGTGAAAAGTGTAATGTAAATGCACATCTTTATATTTCCTTTTTATTAGAATTAATCATTATTAGGAGAGACCTGCACAATATGTCAATGCGGGATATCTTACTATGTTTTGCCATATTACATAGAAACACAGAAAATGGAAGCAGGAATAGGCCATTCAGCCCTTCGAGCCCACTCTTCCATTCATTATGATCATAGC
The DNA here is from genome assembly GCA_024679065.1 of Sphyrna mokarran. Lineage (NCBI taxonomy): Eukaryota > Metazoa > Chordata > Chondrichthyes > Carcharhiniformes > Carcharhinidae > Sphyrna > Sphyrna mokarran. The sequence continues at coordinate 99,029,557 of JAGIQG010000001.1, read as the reverse complement.
TGATCATGCAACCCAATAGCCGGATTCCACCTTTCCTCATGTCCTTTGATTACCTTCACCCCGAGATTATATCTAACTCCTTCTTGAAAACATACAGGGGGCGATTTTTTTCAGCCTGTTGCACTGTTCAGGCTGGGGGACATCAGAGGAGGCCATTTCATCAGCTTCCTGCTGGGCACTATGGCCTCCGTACATCTCCCAGCCGAACATTTCCAGAGTAGTCTGCTCTGTTCGGAAATTGAGGCGGAGCTGATTAGCATATGGAAATCTGGATTTCCATTTTATTAGGGGACCCAGGACTGAAGTCTCTCCCCCCCTTCCCACTAGCTCTCTCTGGGTGGTTCACTCCAGCAGACTTTACAACTGCTCCCCACTAACGGGTAACAGGTGACCAAGCTAGAGAGATCAGAGGACATTGAGGCCCCTCCATGGGGTCAAGGTAAGGGAGTGCCTCTTGTGCAGTGCCAGCCTGGGCAAACATTCACTGCCTGCTGGGCATTGGGCAGTGCCAAGGTGATGGGCCTTTCGGGGGCAGGAGTGGGTGGAGGTTTCCGGCTTCCTCTCTTCATTCAGCATGATTGTGGGCAGAGGAAGGGAGGATGGTGATCAGGACTGGCCATGCCGGTAATATTGGGTGGCTGGGGAGGTCAGGACTTCTCAGGGGCGAGCTGGGGGAAGGGATCGCGAGATGGGGGCTGGCTGGATGGGGAGTGTGTCAAGGAGATCGGAGCTGGTGGTGGGGGGTGGGGGGGGCACAGGAATACATGGTGGGATGAGGAAGACTTGGGGGTTCCAAAGGAAGGTCTGGGGAGCTCTGCAAGGCCAGCAATTGGAAGGCCAGCAGTGCGGAGCGACTACATATGCGCTGATTTTGGAGCTGAAAGATCGGCACATGTGCAGTGGCCCACTCAGTGCTGTGCTGCCAGCCTCTCCAGTGAACATAGGCCCTGCCCACTGCTTCTCAAAGTGAATCTTGTTAAGGCACTCTGTCCCTTAAGTCCCCAATTTGCATGAAAGCGGGGGTAACTCGTGCCAGTGTTTTTAGTGTGATTTTCAGGTTGATCCTCTGACACTCTGTGATGCAGAGAATGAATCTGAAAATTATACTAAAAAAATTGGCTTGAGTTACTCCCATTTTCATGCAAACTGGGGACTTAGAATTTCTTTCGGAGAATCCTGGCCACAATATTTTGTCCTCAACTACTTTCTGTGGAAATGAATTCCACAAGTTTACCACCTTGTGGATGAAAAATATTCCTCTTTTTAATCATAAAAGGTTTATTCTTTATTCTTAGACTGTGACCCCTAGTCCTAGACTCCCCACAATCAGGAACATCCTTCCTGCATCTACCATGCCTAGTCCTGTTAGAATTTTATAGGTTTCTGGAAGATTTCACCCAATTTCTCTCAGTTCCAGCAAATACTATCCTAATCGATTCTGTCTCTTCTCACACATCAATCCAACCATCCCAGGAATCAGCCCGTTATACTTTTCTATGCACTCCTGCTATAGCAAGAGAGACCAGCCACCCGAACTCCATCCTGGGGAAGATCTCTGAGGTGAACGCCCTCCTCTCCTGGGTCCTTTGAGGGATTCCCCTCTGCAGCCTTGCAGTGACTGCATAGCCCATGGATATCATGGCTGTAAGTTAAAACTAGTACTTACCTTTTGAGTCCATGGCATTGAGTCCCTGCTTTTTAGGACTAGTAGTGATTGCTGGCCATGTGACGTCCAGCTGTGGGGATGTGGATGTGGGAGAGGACAACACAGGAGACCCCAGCATTCCACTTCAGTCTCACTAGAGAGATTGAAATGGATGCTAATGGTGAGAACCTGACCCCACCAGATTGAGCAGGCCAGGAAACTCACAACGGGTTGGATGCCCAGCGAATTCAGTGGACCTTTGGGAATCTCGGCTGGGACTAATGGCCCTGGACAATCTTCCCCTCAGACTTCACATGAATAGCTGTTTGGTGAAATTGCTGAAGAATTAACTGTGGAATTTTACCCCAAATGAGCCAGAAGGGTGGCACCATTGGGGAAAGTAGTTGGGAGCAAAATCGACAACTAATCTGAGGTGAGCACATTTGTTATCTGGTCAGCTGATCATGGGATGCTCTTGCTACGGAATTACATGGAGGCAGAAGTGAAGAAGAGGTATTGCATTGTCAATTACTGGGGAAAAGATTAAGCTATAATTATAATTAGAACCAGCCATCAATAGTAATGAATCATCAGTGATAAATGTTTGATCGTACTTGTGCAATCATTCAATGACATTGCACTCTCAGCCTGGCAGATATGACAATGGGCACAACAAGGGTTTTATTGTTTTGTAACAGAGCGCACACACAGCAATTTTCATTTTCTTGTGAAAATTATGGCATTTCTGAGTGAAGGAAATTCCCACCATTCAGTTGATAAGTTTTGCTGCCATGTAAGTGCCTGGAGTACAAGAGTCTTGTAGATTGTTTTTCATTCCCTATGAATTTTTAGTTTCTCTCTAATACTGTCTTCTGTCTTCAACTGTTATTGGGTGGCTTGGAAGCCATAATCAGTAATTGTTATGGAGTCAGCTGCAAAGGAAATGGAAATTTTTTCAATGTTGGGTTGCTTGAGGTCAAACATCTATTCAGTGTGCAATATTTGGAGGCAAGCTTGAGGAAAAAAAGAGCAAAGTACAATGAAAGCAGTCATTTATTGTCAGTGAAGATTTCTCAATTGGAATTTCCTTATGTTCCTGTCAATTCACAAAGCTGTCTTGAGTTTGGAAGGTAGTCTAGCTTTGGTAATCATGATGCCAGGGTTTAGGCTCCTTTTCAAGCCTCCTGAATGTCTGCGGGAATATACATAGCAAAAGTACTACTGAAGGGGAGAACCACCAGCCTAAAACTGGCAAATAAAAAATTGGAAGCATGTGTTAGCAATTTATACCCTCTGCATAAGAGGTGCTTGTCAATGGAAATCCATGGAGCCAAATCTGGTTAATAACAGCTGCAGGCAACAGTTCATTTGAAAGCTAATGCAAAGTTCCAAGATTACCAGAGCCTTTGAACAAGTGAAGTTGGCCACAGGGGGAAAGCAGCAGGTCTGGAGTTTGCTCATTAAATAAGGTTAGCCTGAGCTAAAGCGCATAAAAATATTCAAAGGCAGAGTTTCCCCCTCTCCCTTTTTTTAGATTTCCTTGGCTTTTTCTTAAAAAAAAAGTGAAGGAAAATGATGGCGGCATACTGAAGCAAGAATTGAAGCCACTGGGGTTTAGCGCAAGAGGTTGTGGATTAGGCATTGCAGTAATGAGGATTCAGAAAAGACACAGCTGTTTGGCACCTCACCGTCCAACTGTTAGGATTTCAAATAGTGCATTAAGTAGCCACAACAAAACTAGCACCACATGCAATTAAAGCGGCAAATGGAAAGGGTCTTGCTAATGGAGATAATAAACACAGAATATACGATACTGCACTAATGTAATTAGGCAGTGTGTGTAACATGAGGAGCTTTTTTTGCACTCAGCTAGCAGTTCTGTCCAAGCCCTGGGAGTCTCAAAAATCACCTACTCTTCACAGTTAGTTACAAGCTGCTGTTACTTTAAGAAAATAGTCAACATGGTTGTCTAAAATTACTTGCCTATTTTTTTCCTCATTACACATCAATTAATAACTGTTGAAATGCTTTTTTAAAGTTGTGGCTGTGACAGCTTCAATTGCTTAACAAGTTTATTCAGTGAGGAGCTGAGCCACACACAGCAAAAAAATCTCAGGTTCGATCTCTAATCTGTGATGTATTATCTCATTCAGAGTTGGAGCAGTGGTGGGGATTACAGTTGACCTCGAGGCCCTGGGAAGGGAAATTCAGCTAAGATTCCTGTTCCTGATCACTATCTAATTGAGAATAGATTCAGGCGTGGTTGTGATTCTCCCTATGATTGATTAGCCTGCTTAATCTCAGCATTGAGTCTGCCAAGTATCTCTTGGACCAGGTCCTAAAGGTGTGATCCATCCCGAGAATGAAAAGAAGAAAATCTTGATTGTAGTTTTTAATCATTGAGAAGGATGCCATGGCCAAATGAGTCAACATATTCAGTTAATGAACACATATCTGGTTACTCAGTTAATCTTCATTGCCATTCTGTTGTTCATAATAGCATTGCAGTGAATTCAGAATTGGAATATAAGGTTGAAGATTAGTTAACACTGAATAGCCCAACCATTTGCAATTCAGTTGTGTTTCGTTCTTTAAGATTAAAAGAAAAGGTTGAGTTTTCAAAATTCTACATGAGCTTGGTCATGCCAAAACTATATGAGGTGCTCCAACAACAACTTATTGGCTGGCTCCACAATAGTTCACTTACAAGGCATTTGAGTGCCTCTGGGTGGTCAAATGGAGAAGTGCAGGCACTGATCTGTGCAACTTAATCTGTCGACATTCTGTTTGATTGGGCATAGTGGGAGCTCTACATTCTCAAAAAAAATTATTCCCCATGGGTGCTGTTTGTTTGGTGAGTTCAAGTAGTGTAGAGACGTGTATGTTGTTAATTTTGAATATTGACCCAGGAAATGGACAGCATAGGTTGTTGTGTCTCTTGTTTATGATACTAATTTATTCTCATCATTAGGGTTGTCAAAGTGAATCAGAGATTAGATTGGATACGGAATAGCAGAAGGGTAGTGGAAAATAAATGTTAGCATTAAGATTGTCAAGGAACAACTGCTACAAGGAGATGAAATCTTCAAATGTTGAACCCATTTATCAGTCTATTTTAACTTTTAGCAAACTGTTCACAGAAAGGGTATTTTAAAAAAGATCAGTTGGTCTGCATGTGCTTGTTGGGATTTATAATGGCTAAATGATTTTCTTTTCAATCATAGCCCTCCAATAATGATAAATTGCCCTGTAATTTCATAGCATTTTTCTTCTGATTTTTTCATAGCATTTTTTGCTAATTTCTGGTAAAGATGAAAGACATGGGAAACATCATTGTCCTTGTTCGATTATTTTAAATGCGGTTCATTTTTCTTGACATGTTTTTCAATCGTATGTGCCAATGATTTTAGATTAATTTCCTCAAGGTTTAAACAATTTGCAAAAACAAACATAATTTTTGAATCAGATTAAGGTCCAGATAACATTGAATCTTTGCTGATGGTTCAGTGGTTAACCTGCTGTTAACAGTACTTCTCATCCAGACACACGCTAATTTGAAGTTTAACATTTTGAAAAGCGCAGCTTTTTACCTTGGCAACCAACTAAAGCCAGATTTTTGTGAAGTCGGGAAGACTCGGCACTTTTGAAAATGATGGACAGGATCCGGATGCAGATGTTTCACCCCCATTTTCAACAGATCCAATTTTGGGGGTAGCAGAATGGGAGTGGGGTGTGAATTAGCCAGAAGGGAAATCCAGACTCAGTGGGACCATTTGAACGTTGTACTGAATTCATTTTGGCTGATCTAAGGGTCTTGATCCAAAGTGTTGGAGTTGCACAGTGATGGAGTAGACTTAAATGGTTGTAAATGATGTCTGTCTAACTATCTTAATCAGAAGTTTTCCAAATGCCCTGTTCTTTAAACTTAAAGAAAAGCTATAGCTGTCAGTGAGAGTTTTAAAAAGTCCAAGCTGGACTAATTTGATTGACAGGTTAACAAAAATAGCAGCTGGTCATGTGTTTTCAGTAGCATTCTAACTAACATTACTCCAAGGGATGTCATGAATGCACGACTTAGTTTCAAAAGCTACAATTATGTCTGTAGGGGGTTCTGAATTCACAGTTTAATTTATGATTTGATTTATGGAAGGATTAGTTGTCTTTGATGTGGTGTCTGAATAGATGTTCATTTGTTTTTATACATTAACCACTTGAGATTTAAAAGTTTTGAACAAATTTTATGAATGTAATTGTTTTTCATAACTAAGTGTATAGAAGTAAAAGCTGTATTAGATTACTGGAAGTTATTTTATATCTCCACATGGCTCCTGAGGTCTGACAAATATGTATATTGAATGATTGACTATGGAGATTTGATGAAGGGACCATGGGGTTGTGTGAGGAGTAAAGAGGTGCAAGGGGTAAGTGCTAGATGGCCTAATCTTTTTTTAAACTGGCACCAATTTCCAGAGAACTGAGGCTGGCTTCCAATCCAGTCCACCTCATCAATCTCCCATTCCCATGCCTGTCAACACTCTGCTTCTGGGGTCAACAGACCTTCCTGTATCCCTGTAAACGCCCCACCAAAATCCAGCTTCATATCTCAATAGGATTACATTTTCTAAAATTCAAATTGCGTCTTTTGCCAAGACAATAAATATATTGCATATTGTGTTTTTACAATTTGTAATTACTTCACTAATTAAGGAGGGCATGGTAAGAAGTCTCACAACACCAATTAAAGTCCAACAGGTTGTTTTGCAACCATGAACTGCTCCTTCATCACTCACCTGAGCCCACCTCAGACCAATGCCAGCATCTCCACATCATAATTAAGATGGGCTGTAATTTGTGATTCTTTTTTCTTTACTCTAGTATACTTTCTGCCTCAGTTGCAAACTATTTTTCTAGCCTTCTTTAGTTTTGTACCTTAACCACAATCATCTAACCACTGCCAGTCACGTGTCGTAAATTGTTCCCTAGCCAATAGTGTTAGCATAGAACCTGTACTCGAGCTCCTGTCACTGTCTCTTGGTAGCTAGCCATCTGCAGTACACAGATGATAGGGCCAAGGCTTAGTAAAAGGGTCATAGTCACAGACCAAGCAGCATGAAATTCACCAGCTATGTGGAAAAGATGGTCCTTGTCACTCACCTTCTGCAGTTACTTATGTTTTTGAAATGATTCTTTTCTGTCAGAAACATATTTTAAAACAACTTTATTTCTTCTACTCCTTTGTTTCTTGTCTAATTCCTCACTCTACACTGTATATTGTACACTGAAATGGTAGAATGGAACTATAGCTTCTGGCCTCTGCAACCAGACAATTTATTTGAGGTGATGGGCTATCCCTTCAGCTTTCTTTTCCCTTCTTGTTGAAAAGTATCTTGTTTCCACTTTCCCTTTTAAAAATTATTACCTCATTGAGGACTGGAGTTATCTGGTCTCGCTGTCATGAATGGAGATTTGATTGAGCACCAAATTCTCCATTCTCACTGGTAGCGGACCATATGACATTGGGGAATTCTGACCCATGACTAACAATTGAAAGCTTGCTATGAAGGGAAATATAGATGCAAACCTGGAGTCTGCCACCATGCGGATGTAAAAAGGGCCGCCAAGTATAGGAATCAAAAATGTGAACCGGAAAATGATTGGCAATGCCTGGCATGTCCGTGAGTGTCTGAAAAGCAAAAAGACAAATACATATTTCCTTTCCAGTGCTGCTCTGATCTGAGTCTTTACTGAAACCTGATTATGTCTTTGCCGGGATATAAACAGACCTGTTGTATATTTCCAGTATTTTCTCATTTGTTTTCATCCTATCACTCTGAAGCAGGGGAGGTTCTTCAGTTTTATCCTTGAAATAGTCAGAAAATCATAGACTGAAATGTGCCTGAATTTCCTACAATGTCCCCCCAGCAAGCAAGATTCCCCACAAGGAATGCAGTCAGAGAATAATCCTTTTTATTGCTGGACTGCCACCATGTGTGCATGTTCTTATATTAATTCCACATTTTTGTCAAATATGCTACAAAGGGTACTAATTAAATCTATGGAAGTACTGTTCAGAAAGTGTTTCCACGGAAACCACTGCAAAACATACATCTCTTACAACAGCTTAGAGTTAGAGACTTTTCACCTTGAAGTGAAACAATTGTGTCTAAAAATAACATATGAAGCATCTATTGAATGGGCATCAGGCGCTTGCCTCTCTACTTCTTAACCAGGGAAGCGCTGGCTAGCTCTAGAATGGGGGAGGAATGGAAGTTCCCAGGCAGCATTATCTGCCTCAAACTAAAGCAAATATTTGTTCTTGGATAAGAATAATGCAGCCCCCAAAACTGTCAGCATGACAAAGTTTGGAATAGGAGGGGATGGACTCATCATTTATGGAAGTCAAATGAATTTCACGCTCTTTAGTGTGTACCGTGACTATGGGCTTTTCGTGGAGCACTGCCTCTATCTTTTATGTGGGGGGGGGGGGGGGGGGAGAGGAAAAGTGATTAAAGTTCACTCAGTTGGAGGCAGCAGGAGGGAGCCACCACTTTATCTTCAAGAGAGCAAGAGGGAACCTTAATCAAGGACCTGTGAAGAAAAGAAATGAGATTCAAAGGATCCAGAGAGGCTGTGGCTAACAGTTATTCATTTCCTGTGCTTTAACACATTGTAATACTTTTACCCTCTTCATTACAACGTTCATTATAGAAAGGAAGGAGAAAAGCTCAGTTTAGCTGTGAAGTGAGGTCAAAGGTTGGGGGGGCCTATTTAAAGTAGAGTTGTGAACTATTTGTGATGGTGCTTGTAACACTTGAGTAGATGTAAATGACTGCAGGAAACTGTCACTGAAGATACAGTGCTGTCTTTCTCTTTCACGTTTGTGAGCCTTTTTTTTCTTGTTCTTCGAAACAAGTAACCTTGGGTGTCCACTCAAGTCCCTGTCAAATGAATCAACTGAAGTATACTCCTGGATCGTGCCGGCCTGATATATTCTGATGCACAATTGCTATTCACACATTCTTACAGCTAATAGGATTAGGGGCGTTACAAAGGGATTTGAACAAGATAATTAGTTTACTGCTTAGTTCGCAATAAAATGGGCAAAATCCCTCTGAGAAAAGGCATACAAAAGGGGTCAGAAAATGTGTGGGAAATTAAGTGAAGGCTTTCAGCTGGGGCCTTGATCAACATTGAACTTGAAGAAAGCTCTCACAGTATTAATTCTACCACTGCCTTGTTCTCCTTCATTCTCTCTGCCGTTTCCTCCTCCTCCCCCCCCCACCCCCCGCCTTGTCTCTCTGCTTTCTGCTAAGTCACCAGAGGTGCAAAGGAAATAGAGACTGAGACTAAAGTTAGGGAAGGAGGGGGGGGGGGGGGGGGGGGGGGGGGAGGTGGTATGGGATGTAGGGGTGGGGATGGAGGCCTATAACACAACAAATTTTCCACTTGTTCAATTGAAGAACACATTTCTTCTGAAGTGCGTGGAAAACTTGAAAAGTGGCATTACTGCTGGAAATGTCCTTGAATACAATACGATGCAATTCAAATGTGGCAATAATAGCCAGCACAAATCGAAGGATGTTAGAATTAACTGTGACCCATTTCTTCTCTTTGTCTATTGAATAGTGCTGCTGAATGAACTGGAAAAGAGGAGATTTCTAAAGGCTATAATATGTTGTGGGATTGTGTGTGGTATGCTTTAGTAATGCAGACAACCAGCTGGGAGTGCTTCTTAGTTTCTGCCTGTATTTTTGTCTCTGTATCTTGCATGAGCCATCAGGCTGATCAAAGCTGCCAGAAATTGTTAGTGAACAGGTCTGACTTGGGCAGCATGATGACCGCACTCCTTCAGACTTGGCAGAAGACTCAGCAGGAACCTCTGCACTAAACTGCCCAGCATCTCCATAGGAAGCACACCCTTTTTTTCATGATAGTATTGAGATATTGTGGGTGGGGAAAGTGGTGGGGGTGGGAAGAGGGTGGTTGAGGGTGAGACCATTTATGAACTGAGGTAGGAAAAAACATGAGTATTTGGTTCAAAAAAATCTGCTCCTCGATTGGAACGAAACTTTGAAAATACTCAACCCTCTCAGTAGACATCTTGTTCTGTGAAAAGCTGCTGGATGTTGTCACAACTGGGAATTCTTTTCTCGGCTTTTGACTCATTTATGTGTCATAGAATTTTATTGTTGCTTACAGCACAAAAACAGGCGAATTAGCCCAACCGGTGCATGTTCATCCTCCACACAAAGCTTTTCATCTAACTTGATCTGCATAATTCTTTCTATTCCTTTCTCCCTTGTATGTCTACTTGTCTTCCGTTTAATGAATGAATCCAATTCATCTTGGTTACTCCTGGTAGTGGCAAGTTCCACACTCTAACCATTCTCTGGGTGAAAATACAGTATTAGATATCGGCTGCACGCAAGTTCATGCATTGTGAGAATAATTGGAAAATTGTATTTGGATTAAAAGGAAGAGTCATCACTATGGGCCTCAGACAGGAACGTGCGAAACTTGGACAGATGTGCTGGTAAAATTCTACCCTCAGAGTATTAGACCATTATCTGAAAAGAAAGAAATTGCAGGGTTACAGGGAAAAGGTGAACAAATGGTACTTGGTGAGTTGCTCATGGGGGGGAGGGCGCAGGGTTTGTCAAGACCAACCAGCCAGTTGGAAGCTGGCAGTCCTTAATTGCTCAGCAGCTCCAGCAGCGTGGCAATGGCTGTTGACAGTATGGCATCCACCTAAAGCCCAGGAACACCAAGGGACCTAGATAGCACACAAGTGATGGTCAGAGGGGGTGATGGTGTCGGGATCATGTTGGAGGATTGTGAGGTGGGTCAGCAGCCAGGGTGGAAGAGTGGCTCCTAGCAAGCCTCCTCCCTTCCTGATACCAGATGCTTCTGTCAGGTACTGAGTGCTTTTGAAAGTGGGACCCACTGGTGGAAGCACGAGCAACCAATGATTTGAGTTTCAGTCTTCCCATATAATGAATCTCCTAGTTGAATACTGGCAGCAACAGGATGAGGGTTTTAAATGGGTGTGAATTGTCTCCCTCACTTTTTGAATAAAGGATTAACATTTGCAATATTCCAATCTAATGCAACTTACCCCAAATCAAGGGAATTTTAGAAAACTAAAACCAATGCATCAACTATGTCACTAGCTACTTTTAATACCCAAACATAAAATCTATCAGGACCTGGGGACTTATCATTGTCCAACTTCAACAATTTTCTTGGTCTTTGATTATGCATGGCAGAGTGCTACAGTGCTTTGCTGTTGCCTTCTGCAGTTCGGTTACTGGGGAACTCCTGCTCTCTTACCACCTGTTAACAGGTATATGGAAGGATGTAAAGGTTGATGATTAACCATGTTATAAACACTCAGTGATTCTATGAACCTGAATTTGATCATCTTAAATGTAGAGGAGACCCCAATATTGAATAACAGCAAATTTATAGCGGTGAGTAATTAGCCATTAGGGCCATGGGCACTTTATGATAACAAAACATTTTAAGTCGCATGAGAAGATACTAGGGCAGATGACCAAATGCTTAGTCATTCAGAGAGATAGATTTAAAAAAAAATCTTAAAAGAAGGAAAGTGAGAAACACAGGAATGAGAAGCTTAGGGAAGAAATTCTAGACCTTAGCACATCAGTAGCTATTTAGTTGTTTACAGGTTGTCAAAATCACTGATAATGGCAATATTATTACCTTTGAGAAAATGGAGAGTTTCCCTCTTGAATCACTATAGCTCATTTGGTGTATGTTCATCCACAGAAATGTGAGGAAGGGAATCCCATAGAATCATAAAAACCTACAGTGCAGATAGAGGCCATTTGGCCCATTGAGTCTACACCGACCACAATCGCACCCAGGCCCTATCCCCAAATTCCTACATATTTACCCGCTAATCCCTCTAACCTACGCATTTCAGGACACTAAGGAGCAATTTTAGCATGGCCAACCAACCTAATCCGCATTTCTTTGGACTGTGAGAGGAAACCGGAGCACCCGGAGGGAACTCACGCAAATATGAGGAGAATGTGCAAGCTCACAGACAGTGACACGAGCCAGGAATTGAACCCAGGTCCCTGAAGCTATGAAGCAGCAGCAGTGCTAATCATTGTGCCAGAAGATGGGGACCAAGTGTAATGTGTCAAAGTTCACAATGGCCCTAGGATGAGTGATGTAGAGATGCCGGCGTTGGACTGGGGTAAACTCAGTAAAGTTTTGCAACACCAATTTAAAATCCAACCAATTTATTTGATAGTAAATCCACGAGCTTTCGACACTATGTTGTGCCTTCGTCAGGCAAATGCAGTGTTCTGATCTGCAGAGGCACTCATATCCACACAGACAGTTACATACTGCTGATTAGAATGCGAATCCTTACATCTAACCTGCTATTCAAGTGTTAAAGTGGCTAACAATGTGTGTGAAGGAAATCCTGAGCATTGGTTAGAGAATTGTGTATTTTCTCCAGACAGCACAGTAAGTGAGGTTTTTTGCTAATCCAGGCAAGTTACGGGGGTTACAGATAGTGTGACATGAAGCCAAGATCCCTGTTAAGACCGTCCTCATGTGTGCGGAACTTGGCTACCAGTCTCTGCTCAGCAACTCTGCGCTGTCGTGTGTCACGAAGGCCCCCTTGAAGAACATTTACCCGCAGGTCGGAGGCCGAATGCCCATGACTGCTGAAGTGTTCGCCCACAGGAAGGGAACTGTTTTGCCTGGTGATTGTTGAGCGATGCTCATTCATCCGCTGTCGTAGTGACTGCATGGTCTCCCCAATGTACCATGCTTCGGGACATCCTTTCTTGCAACGTATTAAGTAGACAACGTTGGCCGAGTTGCAAGAGTATGTACCGTGTACCTGGTGAATGGTATCCTCACGTTTGATTATGTCGTCCATGTCTATGATCTGGCATGTCTTGCAGAGGTTGTTGTGGCAGGGTTGTGTGGTATTGTGGTCACCGTTCTCCTGAAGGTTAGGTAGTTTGCTGTGAACAATGATCTGTTTAAGGTTGTGCGGTTGTCTGAAAGCAAGAAGTGGGGGGGTGGCAGACAGGACAGAGGACACTGAAAGTCTGCAAAGAGGTATAAATGATCTAAGTGTCTAAGTGAGTGGGCAAGGGTCTGGCAGATGGAGTGCATGGTTATAAATGTGAGATCATCCATTTTGGTAGGAATAACAGCAAAATGGACTATTATTTCAACGGTAAAAAATTGCAACATGCTGCTGTGCAGCGGGACCTGGGTGTCCTTTTGCATGAACCACAAAAAGTTTGTTTGCAGGTACAGCAGGTAATTAAGAAGGCAAATGGAATTTTGTCCTTTATTGCTAGAGGGATGAAGTTTAAAAACAGCAAAATTATGTTGCAGCTGTGCAAGCTACTGGTGAGGCCACATCTGGAATACTGTGCGCAGTTTTGGTATTCTTATTTGAGAAAGGATGTATTGGCACTAGAGGGAATACAGAGGAGATTCCCTAGGTTGATTCCAGAGTTGAGAAGGTTGGCTTATGAGGAGAGACTGAGTAGAATGAGGCTATACTCTTTGGAATTCAGAAGAATGAAAGGATATCTTATAGAAACATTAAGATAAGATTATTAAGATAATAGATAAGATAGAAGCAGAGAAATTGTTCCCAGTGGTAGGCAAACTAGGAGGCATGGCCTCAAAATAAGAGGGAGAAGGTTTAGGGATGAGTTGAAGAGGAATTTCTTCACTTAAAGTCTGTGAATCTGTGGAATTCTCTGCACAGTTGAGTCTGCACCGGAAGCAGTTGAGTCTACCTCATTGAATGTTTTTAAGGTAAGGTTAGATACCTAACGGCTAATTACTCACTGCTATAAATTTGCTGTTATTTCAATATTGGAGTCTCCTCTACGTTGAAGATGATCAAATTAGGTTCATAGAATCACTGAGTGTTTATAACATGGCCAAATAGGTTAATCATTAACCTTTACATCCTTCCAATATGCCTGTTGACAGGTGGTAAGAGAGCAGGAGTTCCCCGAGTTATGGGTTATGAGTAAGTGGAGCTGAGTCCACAAAAAGATCAGCCATGATCTTACTGAATGGTAGAGCAGGCTCGAAGAGCCAGATGGCCTCCTCCTGCTCTTAGTTCTTGTGTTCTTATCTTATGTAGATCTGGGAACTGCTGTGTTTTCAGATGATATGGAAAAGAAGTAGGAAGAGACCAAAGATGGATCCTTGAGGGACATCAGAGGTAACTGTGGGAGCAGGAAAGAAATATTTGGTGAGATATTCTAGATTGGATTCACTGTGAGCATTATAAATAGTGATCATCATAGTCAGAGTGTTTGAGGCCCTGGATTACAATGCAGATTGAGGTAAATGGGCAGTCTTTGTATCATCTGGCTATCATGGGAGAACCAGACCTTTTAAGGCAGAAAAGAAAGGAAGTATGATTATGGGATCATTGAGGAGGTGGCAGAAATGGAAAATTCTTATCACTGATAAAACAATCTAGCAACTGAGCATGTTTCCCCTCGCCTTTCAAAAGGTACTGGAGTGAAGATCTACTGGTACAAATCTTCCTTTAGGACTTTACCCAAGTGCAGGTTGTTCATTCTGCAAAACTTGACTAAAAGTCTGCTAATTCTACAATCGTGGAGTGAAGGGATGGGAAATAAGTTGAAATTTTCTGTTATGCAATTGCCCAGCAAAGTCATTGGGTATCCATTGGGACTTAGGTTCCTGGATTCCTTTATGAACATGAAGGCTATGTTCATACTATCCTGCTCCCACTATCCATACTATCCATGATGTTCTGATCATTAAAATCATGGGCAAAAATATTCTTCATAAATATTCAATATTTTCTGCCAGTGGATACGGCAGCTTCTTAACCCTAGCAGGCCTCATTTTAAAATGACTCCTTTTAAGTATTCAAGTTCAAGTTAATGGGGGGTTTGCAAGTTTGCAAGTTAATTGGTGCTGCAAATTAGATACATATCTGCTTCTTTGACATGAGCATCCAGTGCACAGAGCTCTGCATTAGGAGTGTGGAAGGTGAAACAGAGGCCATTGTTGAGCTCATCTTGTAGGAAGATAGGATTGATGGTGGTTTCCTGACATTCTGCTGAAAATCATGCATAAAGATTAACATGTTACTACTGAATGTTGTAGTTTTCAACTCGTGTCAGATTTGTTGTAATTGAAGATTGCTTTCACAAGATCAAGCCACAGTGTTAGAACATAGAAATTACATTGTTGAAATCAACTGGTACAGACCTGTGTTTATGCTCCACACAATTGCTTACTGCCGTCTTATTCCTTTTTCCCTCAAATACTTACTTGGCTTCCCCTCAACACTACTGACAAGTTGCATCATTTGTTATCTTTGTATTGAGATTGGATTTACTATCATTAGTTAATAAGTTGTTCAGCTTTTGCAGTCAGCTCCTGAAAGTCACAGGTTTTCAGTGTTTTATGTGCTTTTCATGGTATTTAAATGCAAGATATTCTTCTAAGCATTAACTATCAGATTTTTTCACAACATTTTCTTAATTTAATGCTCCTTCTGATTTTTATGTACTCAAAATAAGACAAAATTAAGAACTTTCTATTGTTTTTCCAATAAATGTCAAGCTGGAACACTGACTATTGTCATTATAACGTGCCTGTATTCAGATTAAATGTCACTCTGTCCTTACCCAACAATGGGCCAAAATTCCACAGGCCATAATCCTGCATTTACACCGGGATCCTACTCACAGCTGCCCTTCAGATATTTAGAATAAATAGTCCAGCAATTATGGACCTTACCTGAGAAGTTGCAAAATGGGCATTATTAGCTAGGTTACGGTTTGAAGGTGTGGATAGGGATTGACAGAGAGTCAAAAGATTTTTCTTTTCTGCAAGGCAAGACTGTGCCTCCCTTGATCTCTTCCCAATAAAACCCTTTATCTTTAGGACGATATTTTTATGTCCATTATAGTCTTAATTGGTTGGCAAATGCAAAACCATTTTCTACTATAGATTCACAATTGGAACTGAGCTGTAACTCCCAGTTTCCTTCCCTTCGTTTAAAGTAGATTTCTCAGTTTTGGTGTGGAATTCAAAGCTGAAGACCAATAGTAATATGGTTATGCTAACCCACTGCAATAAGCAGTCTCTCCCCCTCACTCCCCTACTCCTGACCCTCCACACCCAGGCTACTTCTCTTTTGTAACAATAGCAATATTGCATGTGATTTTTACACTAAAAAAACAGTTTTATACTGCAATGCAGTATCTTTAGCCCCTGAGATACGAGGCTGATACATTCCATGGCATTCCTAACACATGCACCCATGACAGCCTGTTGCCCAGCCTCAGAAGTACCCGACAAGAGTCCTTTAGTGGTTCTCAGCTACATATAGAGACACAAATGACACTGGCACTGCAGCAGTGCAGTATAAACATTTCTGATGAGTGCAGCCAGTGGCGAGAACCCTGCATTACATCTGCGAAGATTCCCTCAACCCAATGGAATCATTGAATTGTAGATTTTTTTCGGATACTCCCAGCTGGGCAATGGAGCTGGGATAATAGTGCACTAACTGGAAGTCGACCTCATCTGTTTATTGTCTATTGAACTCCATGTAAAAGCAGAGCCCAGCCAGTACAACTCCTCACTGTCAGTGTGAAAGTAAGAGTGTATTGTACGGATGCTGCTCTCCTAAAAAGTGAATGCACATTGACTGCAAAGATGATAGCATCTTATGAAATGAAAATGATATTTTGATGAACGCGTTGCAGATTCTGCCTCTTGAAACCTTTATCCTACTTTCCTTTTGCTACCTATGTTGTTATATTAATACAAATCGCAGTGGAGAAAAATCACCAAACTGAGTGAATGCATCCAGTGACAGCCATGTTTTGAACAGGGTGCATTTTATTTTCCCCTCTAGTTATTTAGTATAATTTGGAGATACTTTCTGATCAACAACATTTGCTCATTGAAAGGAACAACAAGAGTTCTGTAAAATAAACAAGATACATTTTCACAGCGCTGCAGGGCAAATAAAACGTCTGCTTTTTCTAATGAGTGACATGTTCTTTTCCTCAGATTTGTAAAATTTGCATCACAAATTGAAATTTATATTCCTGTGAAAATAGAGGGCAGTTCATATTATGAATGATATGCTCGAGAGGGCAACAAGGAGCTGTGATGTTTAGAACGTCATTCACAATGCAGCAGCGAAAGAATGGGCAAAAAGCAGTTTTAACAAGGCAGGCGCTTGATTAAAGTACTTAAAAACAGCAAAGTTGAAGGTTTAAAAAATAAGGAAACAAAATAAAACGCCCCAAGACTTTTCAACCCCTCGTCCTTTTAATATGTCTGTCTCTGCAACTCCATAACTCTGCTGCTGTCAGTATACAGTGCAAAAATAGTGTTAGCGAGTAGAAAGGAGCTGAATACAGAGAAATGGATTTGGATGAGAAATAACTTATGCTGATTGTTGAGAAATTGCTGAAAGGCTATGATCTCTGGAGCACTCAGCTTATAAAAGCATCTGGTTTTCATTTCTTTAAGTGGTCATGGTGTACTTCTATCTTCCATCTCTCTTATATCATAGGGTTACATCTCACTAATAGGCGTTTATTCCCAATTTCAGAAATATTCCACAAGTGTCTGAAATATGACAAGCTGAGGCTCATTCTAGCCCTTTTGGTCGGGGAGCTGAGGGACTGACTTGGCCACATCGGGAAGCGCTTTGTAACAGCAGAATGAAGGGGTTAGGTTATAGATTCAATAAAATGATTTCTTGTTCTTTGCAGAGTGTAACATCTGAAAAGGAACGAGTGCAGCGGTAAAAACTGCAACGTGGAGCTCACTTGGGATTTATCATGTTTTCACATCCCTTGACTGTTCAGTTCTAAAGAATAACTTTGGCTTTTGAATAATTCCAGAGGTGGAGTTAGGGTACAGTGGGCTAGAATTTTGCAGCACTCTACAGTGCACGTGCCCAACTCAAATATATGTAAAATTGCATGAGATCACATCAGGCATGCATCCTAATGTCACCGCGCATGCATTAACTATTGAGATTGGCAGACGTGTGCGGGAGTTGGAGCTGACAATTAAAGAGTCAATTAAAACCATTAAAAGCTTATTGACCATGATTTTAAGTTACCCATGAGATTTTATGTTCATTGCACAGGCAAAAGGGGCAGGGGGGCAGTATAATTTTATTAATTTTCTCAACCAAGAGCAGATCAAAAGGCTCCGGGAGGACAAACTTTCTCATTTTATTTGTGATTTTGCTGCTGTCACATTTCCTAATTTTGGCAAATTTCCTTTTGATTGCCTCAGGTTTTGATGTTGATTCACCAACAAACCTGTGCCAAAAGTTCCAACAAAATGGATCAGCCTGCACAAATATTGATATTTTCAAAAGCTTTTAGACTTAAAAATCCATGGCCATTTGGCATATTGGCACTGTACTTACATGGGAGAAGAGGTTGATTTGAGCTGAGGGTAGGGGCTGTCTGAGCACCAAATTCATTATGACCCAGCAATAGATGTAGAATATGACCAAATCCCAATATCATTACAAAATATTTTTTTTAGTAAGAATTCACCAACAAAAGGGAATAACCATACTTATTTGCGACCCCCACTAGCGCCTCCTCAGTTCCTCCCTCTCCACAGTTGCCACAAGCCTTAGCTGCATCCTTAGCCAGGCAGTGCCGAGCTGCTGCAATAGTAGGCAGACCAGATGCACCCTCGATGGTGTACGTGTCTACCATTTTGGAGCATTCAGTTCTCTGGAGTTCACTAGTTTATGGATTTGAATCCTATTCCTGAGCGCTGAGCACATGGATTTACAGTCCCACTGCAGTCCTGAGAGAGTGCTACACTGTATGTGGTGCCAGTGTTCAGGAGAGATGTTAACCTGAGACCATGTCTCTCCTCTCAGATGGATATAACAAATCCAACGTTGCTGTCTATTGGAGTTTGCTGTGCACAAAGTGGCTGGCCAGCACATTTAGTACATTATCTTACTTTAAAAAACGGTGAGGCACTCTAGGAGATGTTGAAAGCTGCTGGAGAAATGCTTATTTATAATTTATTTCTTTCTTCACTGATGTAAGTAGATGAAGAGAACTCCCGTCCTCCTGTCATACACAACTCCCCAACTCTTTCCCTCTCCCCCACTCACAGCTTTCTCACTGCTGCCACATAGTTTATTTGGATAAGGGACAAATGCTGGGCTGGACCTGTAAATTTTCAAGGCTTATTTCAGAGCTAATATATACAAAGACTTTGAGATCAATGAAGGATTTAGTCAGGAGCAGTTTATTACCTAAAAAACCATAATATTAACATTAAATTCATTTCCATGTTGTGGGATTGTCTGTCTTTCCACTGGAAATTTAACAGGGATTATCAGAATCATTGGGAATACAATTGGACCCAGCACCAGACTCTATTCCGCCTCAGTCCTTGCTGTCAGCCCAATCAGAAGACACATATTAAACTGAACAGGCCTTAATAGGCCATTCAGCGTGAAATGGTGTTGAAAATCTGTTCTCGCCCAGAGGCAAATTCTACATCCACTTGTGGACCTGCCAACTTCATGCAGATGCCAAGTGTGAAATTCAGGCCATGTTTTAGTACACTTCTCTCATGCGTTATATGTATCATTTTACCCCTTCCTGTTCTGCCCTGAAGAAGCATTGTCCCATGGGTACTTGTTCAAATTACCATGATTTATGTATGTGTCTTGGCAGGCAAATCATCTCTGTAAGGAGGAGGAGACACCAAAGCAAGCTCAACTCAATGCTTACCATATGTGTATATCTCCAGTATAGGACTGGGTAGCAGTGAGGCTAAGATTCTCCAACTGATATCTTACTCTCTGTTCGGACAACACAAAATCAAATGTCACTTGCTTACTAGCAGCCTGGCTGAGCTTATCTAGCTCAACGTGGGATAGGAAATGATGACAGAATCTTAGGATTAAGGTAGTGTCTGGATAATTTGTTGAATCACCAGCAGGTTAGCAGAAAAAGATCAATTAAATATTTTGTCTTTACAGTCTGGAAAATGAATGTGCTGAAATTTGGGACAGCTACAGATCAGGTGCTTTGATCTCCATAGACAATAGTCCAATCTGTGCTGTCATCAAATTTGTGATGGGAGTGGAGGATGTAAATATTTACCTCAGTGAATCTATAGATCAGAATGTTTTGTAATAAGCATTTGCTTGTAAATTACTCTTGTACTTTGCAACATTTTGTTTTAATTAAGCCTTCGCAAATGAAATAGATTCAGTCTCTTTCTTTGGAGCTAGCTTTCTGTGCCAAATGGATGGATTCCATGAGACAGTTTCACAGAATTCTTCAGTCACCCATAACATCACTTTCACTATTTCTTTTTGTCCAATGAAATATGGGGTGCATTATCACTGGTCAAACTCCTGCAATTGCTTATCTAACATCACTGGGGGAGAAGCATCAGCACCAAGGACTGCAATCGTTGAAGAAGGAGTTCCACCACCGCCTACTGAATGCAATTAGGGATGGGCAATAAATAGTATCTGACCAGCATCATTCATACCCCACGCTCTCTTTATCTTCAATTTGAACATGTCTAAATACATGGAGCAGTTAATCATTTATTACACATGATATATACTTGTTAAGTCATCTCTTTTTTTACATTATTTTTACTGAAATATCCACATAACAAATTTGCACACAGACATTCTTTTCTCCAGATTTTCTGAGTACACTGGGTCCTGTAAACTCTTGCTATAAAAATGTATTCATGTGAAGTTGTCTTTCCCAGGTGGGGATTAGAGAAGATCCAGATATCTTGCAGAGAAAGGGAATGGGGGAAGTTGGCAGATGAAAACAGGCATGAAGTTGCTGATTAAGTATAAGATTTTGGAGAAATAATTCACAGAACAATATAACGGAAAAGAATAGTGTGATAAGCCTTGAAATTAATGAACTATGTCATTTTCTAATATGTATCGCTTCTTGAGTGGCATTTCTGTCTTTCCTGTGTTTGATTGGTATAATAATTAAACAAATGTGGAATTACCAAGTTAAACAACAATGTCATTCAATGTCATGAGAGTTAATAAAATTGTATCTGACTGACAGAAGTACCAACTGCATTGCAGAATGTAGAGCACCAATATAAATGAAACCTAAGAGTTGAGTAGAGGATTTGGACTGATCACATTAAATATTGTGCTATCTAGATTGACATTATAGTAAAGCCACACAATTCATTTGACATTGATTGATAGGTGAAAACCCCATACATTAAAGTGCAGTTTGAGCATGTTAGATAAGTAACTGCCTTCATGCAGATTCAGTGATGAAATCATCTGGGCTTAGTCATTGACAGAACAGCAGGACTATTTTCCAGTCAGGAACCCAATTAACTGATGGGCTAGCTTTGCCAAAGCTTTTTAACTCAGCCACAGCATTCACATCCTACTATCAGCTTCTCTAAACAATCAGGGGGAGAAGGCAAGATGGGACATCCTTTCTGCCAAAGGAAAGATTTCTGTTTAAAGGGACTGTGATATGGATCAAAGCAGTTCACCAGCATTTAGATCACCTATTGCAAGAGCCACACACATGAAGAGGTGACCTGGGCAGGCTGAACACTGTCACCTCTTTTCTCCTTGCAGGCGAAGTGTGGATACAACTTGCAAGAGAGAGAGATCTCAGCGGGGGTGGGGAGAAAATGCCCACAGTTGATAGGTGTTAATGGTGTGTTTATTGTATTATCAATGTTAAGGGTACATAGGTGAATAGGCTTTGATTGCGCAAATATACAGAAACAATGCTGGGACACATAGGAGGAGGTAGATCTCTGTAGTGATGCATCCTGTAAATAAAGGTAGTAGAAAGTAAAAAGACTGGGTTCAGGTTTCCTACTTCAATATCTGACTTCAGAATGAATTAGCAATGGGCACTTTGGCAGCCAGTGTTAATACAGTGCCCACCTGGTCCACTGTGAAGGAGGGGCAAGAGGCTGTAGATGTCAGTAGCAACCTGCTATGAGAACCTGAGTTCCTGAGGCATTGGTGCTCAGGTACGTCAAGAGAACTGATTCATTGGCCGTAGACCCTGTGTTGGAGGGGGCCTGCCTCCCTCCAGCTGGAATTGGTGCCCTTCACATCTGCCCTGTGTAGCTGAGGAGAAGACAGATAGTATTACTGGTGTTGTTCTTCCTGCTGTTGGATGGTAATGTGGCCTTTGATTATGGTCTTCAGCAACAGGCAAGTTGGAGTAGTATAATCTGCTTCCTTGTTGTACTGAAGACTGGCAGCAGGAAAGTGCAACTAAAGCTAAATTAAAATTAAAAAGCTGATTTGACCGCCTGCATGTAAAAATCAGCTGGAAGGAATGCTGCTGTCTTGAGCAGATTGGCATCCAGGAAATGGCCCCAATGTAAGGGTTATCAACACTCGTGGCAAAATTCAGCTGTATGTGATTCACACACACTGAAGCAAAAGAATTAATACTCCTTTATAAATCTAATCCATAATAGTGTCTGCAAATAAAATTATATCTTTTGCTTGTCACTATAACGACAAATCAACCTTTTACCAAGATTTTAATTTGAGGAAAGTTTATTTTTCCTTATTTTTATCCCACAGCAGCATCCACCAAGATGTTGAGGTTTTTATTGTGTAAAAACCCCAGCACTGTAATATACTGTCTCGAGTGGACCTTGAAGGTTACTCTTATTTTGTTCTCTGGAGTTCAGTCTCATTTGCTAGTCAGCAAGATTGTAACTGAATTTGATGGCTTCAGCGGCTCAGGTAAGCCTGCTTTTATTTTCAGTGTATTCACCAAGACGTTTAAATGGAGAAAGTGATTATCTTGGTGCCAATGTCCTCTCTGAAATGGACTGTGCAAGATATTACACAAAAATATCTTAACCCTGGCCTGATTCTTTTCCTTTCATTTTTGACAGTTTATTTTCCATTAGAATGGGCTCCACTCTTCCACTCCTCTAGTGGAAGAACAATTTTGTGACCATTTCAGACAATATTCACACTATGATCAATTTTGCAAAGAAGTACAAGGTGATGTGTTTTGGAATAAAGTATGAGGAGAGGCAATATAAACTAGATAGTATGATTACTGAGTGAACATGATATAGAGATGCAGGCATTGGACTGGGTTGGACTGAGTGAACACTTGGGGATTCACATATACAAATCTTTGAAAGTGGTAGAATTACATCATAACTCTGATTTTGAGTTTCATTACAAAAATATAGAAAATAGGAACAGGACTAGGCCATTTGACCCTTCAAGCCTGGGCTATCCTTCATTATGATCATTGCTAATCATCCAATGAAACAACTTGTTCCCATCCCCCCACCCACCCCCATATCCTTTGATCCCTTTTGCCCCAAGAACTATATATACCTCCTTCATGAAGGCATACAAACTTTTGGCTTCAATTGTTTTCAATGATAGATAATTCCACAGGCTCACCACACTCTGGGTGAAGAAATATCTCCCCATCCTGAATGGTTTACTTCTTATTCTTGCACATTCTTTCTCTCTCTCTCCTCCTAGTTCTGAGACACTTACAATTTTTGTTACAAATTCTCTGCACTCATCCTTGATTATCAGCAAATATGAAGAACCCTCAGTGTCAGGAAGAGCCCGAACCTCGGCGTGATGAGGTACCCATTTCTCGGCACGATGAGGTACCCGTCCCTCAGCATGATGAGGTACCTGTCCCTCAGTGTGATGAGTTGCCCGTCCCTCGGTGTGGTAAAGTAGCTGTTCCTTGGTGTGATGAGTTACCCATCTCTTGGTGTGATGAGGTACCCATCTCTCAGTGTGATGAGGTACCCATCTCTCGGTGTGATGAGGTACCTGTCCCTCAGCGTGATGAGATACCCGTCCCTCAGTGTGATGAGGTACCCGTCCCTCTGTGTGATGAGGTACCCGTCTCTCCGTGTGATGAGGTATCCGTCCCTTGGTGTGATGAGGTACCCATCCCTTGGTCTGATGAGGTACCCGTCCCTCGGTGTGATGAGGTACCCGTCCCTCGGTGTGATGAGGTACCCGTCCCTCGGTGTGATAAGATACCCGTCCCTCGGTGTGATAAGATACCCGTCCCTCGGTGTGATGAGGTACCCGTCCCTCGGTGTGATGAGGTACCCGTCCCTTGGTGTGATAAGATACCTATCCCTCGGTGTGGTAAGGTACCCATCCTTCGGTGTGATGAGGATCCCACTCCCTCAGTACTGTGAGGAACCCACTCTTTGCTGTGAAAAGGAGCTTAACCCCTCAGAAAAAGCACAGATGGGCTTCCTCCTTTCCTTTTCCATGACAACTTTTCTGCATTGAAATACTGCAGTGACTAACACAATTGGCACTACTAAAACCAGCAGCATGAAAAATGAATGGTAATATTCTAAATGATGTTTACAGATTTGAAACGTCCTCTGATTTGAGACAGTTACCAAGCCAGCATACTGTCAGTTTACTATCATAATGCCATAGGAAATTTCCTTCTGCCTCGTCACTGTTAAGTATCAACAATAGTACCTTGCTTCATAAATAATTCATTTCTTGATTTATTTAGATTCAAATGTGTTTTATCTTTTAACTTTAAATAAAATTCTTACCTGTGTTTCTACAAAAATATCTACATGTTTAAGAAGGGGCATGTTTAATAAGAACTATTAATCAGAGGGAGCCATCAGAAATATCTACACATCACTGCTGAATAAAATAACTAGTCATATCCTTCCTCCCAGGTGCTATGCACTAACTGCTGGGATACAATGGGCTTTGCAAGGTGCTTCACCTTTATCCTGACAACTGCTTTCATACTGTGAGACCCAAAGGCCAAATGGCTGTAACCCAAAGAAATATACAAAAACAAGTTGCTCAGAAAAGCCAGTGGAGGACTTTGGATCATAAACATAGGAGACATGCATGTCAGGAACCCGTAACATTGGCATGGATGTCTCAACGTACAGGACTACTTGTGGAGAAGGCAACAGAGGCGTTAACCTAGTGATATTATCACTAGATTATTAATCCAGAAACTGAACTTGGGTCCTGGGGATCTGTATTTGAATCCTGCTACAGCTGGTGAAAGAATTTGAATTAAATAAAAAAAAACTGGAATTGAGAATCTACTGATGACCATGAAACCATTGCCGATTGTTAGAAAAACACATTTGGTTTACTAATGTCCTTTAGGGAAGAAAATTTGCCATCCTTACCTGGTCTGGCCTATATGTAACTCCAGAACCACAGCAATGTGGTTGACTCCCCACTGCTCTTGGGCAACTAGGGATGGGCAATAAATGCCAGCCAGCCAGGAATGACCATGCCCCATAAATGAATTTTAAAAATTATTGGGTATCCTTATACTCATACCCAATTCAAGCATTCCTATAATTATGTTGTCCATTTGATGGTTAAGAAAGCAACCCATTAGGAACTGTGACTGCATCTGTGGCTTAGTGGGAATGTGTTATATGCTGCACATATGGGGACCATGTGTTACACTTACAGCCAAGATTTATATTCTGTTTGGACCTAAAATAGACAGACTGATTAATATAATGCCAGTCTTGCATGTATTGCATGCTTTAAGTCTTTTCATTCACAGAGTTGTCATATAGATCACAGCAACTTCTGTACCATAAAACAGTTTAGCATGATGTGTAAAATTGTGCTTCTTTGGAAGCCTAAGATCATAAATATGTTGTTCAGCAAAGGGTCGACACTTGAGGTCATGGGTAATTTTATTTGTTGATTTACCTAAGTTTTGTTTTAAATCATTCCCTACTCAGTTTGTTCCAAACATGCAACCTGAACAACACTAAATTATGAGGGACTGTAAGTGGTGCATATGGTGGCAGGAAGCTTAAAAAGAGACATGGATTAAATGAGTTGGCAAAACTGTGGCAAATGTGAATTCATCCTCTTTCGACCTAAGAAAGATAAATCAGAGCATTTTCTGAATGGTGAGAAACTAGGGACTGTCGAGGAGCAATGGAGACCAAGTGCACAAAGCAGTTAAAACCCGTGGACAGGTCCAGGTTTCTGGCTGGTTGTCCCCTTTCCTAATTCAGAAGTACAAATATTGACTCTCGGCCATCATCCTTAATAATTTAAAACTGATTGGAGATCAAACTGGAAACATCTTAGTCTGAACAGCTTCACTACTCCTTGTACAAAGGTTTATTTGTTATGGGCACAAACGATGAATTTGGGCTCACACCATCTTTCACTCCTATGTTTACATACATTTAAATAAATACAGAAATAGAATCCCTACAGGGTAAGAGGAGGCCATTCAGCATATCAAGTCTGCACTGACTCTTACCCAGGCTCATCACGTAACCCCACATATTTACTCCGCTAACCTATTACCGTGGCCAATTAACCTAATCCGCACATTTTTGGAATAGATGGAAATCAAGATAAAAGGAGAGGCATCTGTGATCTGCGCACCCAGTGCGCACGCTACCAATGCACCCAGTGTGCACCGCCTTGCACCTAGCTCGTGCTGCCTTGCACCCAACATGCAATGGAAGAACATTTGCTCCTTAGTTTCAAATTGAGCAGCATATTTATGAACTGAAATTTTGTGGATTACCCTTTGAAAGCCATTTTGACACAAACATTCTGGAGGGTGCCGATGTTTATTTTAGGCAAGAGGCATGATTTAATTTTTAATGCAAATAGTAAGAACTGTTGATTGTCATTTGTTGACGTCTATATCTATGTTTGAAAGATTTTGTTAATTGAGCTCAGTGAGAATCTTTTAACAATCCTCACTCTTTGAAGAGCTTTACTCTAAGTCCGTTGTTGGAACAAAGAGAATCAAATGACTAAATGGTGAGATGTTCTCTTGTTCTAAATGGGAAATTATTAAATCCCTGTGTTGAGTGGATCAGTATCAGTCTTGCACACCGGCCAGCAACAGCAGAACTGTGAAGCTTAGCTTTAGTGAAAATTTACATTTCTGTTACTTTCAGCACCTTGATGTTGAGTCTGGAATTCCAGCATTCCATGGTGTAAATGAACAGATAATGATACAAATGTCACAGCTTATTCCCACTGACTCCAAGGAGAGAGCATTGGCTGACAAGTTATTGACAACTTCATGTTGAAAGTTTTGGAATGGGGTCACCCAAGGGGAGGTCTCTGAGCAAAATTGGCAGCATTCAGTGTTCGGAAAAGCAAAGCAGTTTGCAGTTTATGACCAATTTGAATATGTTTGTGACGAGATAATAATATATTTGAGTTACAATGTGCTCTGATGGAAGTAAATAGCAATATTCTGCTCCCAGCTTTGTTCATTGGAGCAGATCAAGTGCTCTGCAGTGGTGAAACTAGTATTAGTATTCATCCAGGCATCAGTAGCATAGCTTGTTGCTGAGAACACTAAACATGAAATTTTATTTTGTTATTTTTGAACAGTGCTGTTTTTGTCCTGTTTAATTTCAGAGATGAACTTACCTCCATGTTTTTATTCTACCATAAGATATTTGCTCTGAAAATGAAAGCAGCCATTTGACCTTTATGTTTTGAAAATTACTGGCAATATGGTTGACATGCTATATCTGTAACTGTGTACTGCAATGGTGAAATCTGAATGTGTCAGTTTGGCTTTGTTTGCGGCGTACTTATCTCTTAGATCAAAAAATAGTGCATTCAAGCTCTATTTGAAGATTTAAGCATGTAACCTAGTCATTAATAAGGGAAAACTATGTTATAAGATGAAACATTCGAAACATTTTGGTAAATCCTCCTACTTATTCCAATAGTTCAGATAGATGAATCCTAAAGATGTTGTAGTGCTATTAGGATAGCAGAGAATTGAACCTCGCGTCCTGGTCAACTTTTGTATCTCAACCAATATAATTAAAAAGCAGATTAATCAACCAGTCCTCTTTATGGGATCTTACACAAGGTCATGCCTTCATGTACTACTCCAGAGGCTTCAGCACGTAATCCAGGCTGATACCTCAGTGCATTACTGAGAGAATGCTGTACTGTTGGATGAAACTTTAACTCAATAGCTAATCTATCCTCTCAGATAGAACCTATAGTACTATTCAGTAGAGTGCAGCAAGAGTTTTTCCCCTTGTCCTGCCAATCTTTATCGCTCAGCCAACAACACCACAGAAAAACAGATTATTTGATCATCATCTTATTATTGTTTGTGGGATTAAGCTTTGTGTTGCATGTTTCTGAGAGTTATGACATAAGAAACCCTGGAAATCCAGGACAATTCAAGACTGAATGAATAAGAAGAGAAAGGCTTTTTGCAAGTCCAAAGGGACCAAGTCCAAAGCAGTCCTAGAGGAACAAGAGGAAACTTAAGAAAGCAATTAGAAGAGCAAAAGGAGAGCATGTAAAAGGATTTACAGACAAGATTAGGAAGAATCCTAAGATATTCTATAAATACATTAAGGGGAAGAGATTAACCAGGGAAAGAATAGGGCCTATTAGAGACCAATGAAGCAGTCTATTTGTGAAGACACAAACATTTGAAGAATGTCAAGTTAATACTTCTCATTGGTTTTCACTCAGGAAAAAGCGAACATAGGTAAGAAATCAGGAAAAGGGACTGTGAGGAACTTGCACAGTTTGACAAGGCTATTGGAGGCTCTGTTGGGCTTAAAAATGGCCAAGTCCCCAGGCTCGGATTAATTGCATCCCAGAGTGTTGTGGGAAGGGAGGCAGGAAATTGCAGAGGCTCTGACACATATTTAATTCCTCTCTGGCCACAGAGGAAGTGCCAGAAGACTAGAGAGGCTAATTTGGTTCCACTTTTCAAGAAGGGTGGTCGAGATAAACCAGGAAATTCAAATCGGTGAGTCTCACATCAGTGGTGGGGAAACAATTGGAGAAAATTCTGAAGGAGAGAATTAATCTTCATTGTTCGTTTACATCACGGAATGCTAGAGTTCCAAGTTAATGGGTTAATTAGAGATAGTCAACATGGCTTAGTCAGAGGGTGGTCATGGCTAACAAATGTGATAAATGTTTTTGAAAATGTGATTGAGTATGTTGATGAGGGAAGTGCAATTGATGTCGCTTATATAAATTTTAGCATAGCCTTTGACATGGTCCTACATGGGAGACTGATTGAGAAGATTGAAGGGTCAGGAAAAGCTGGTGAGATGGATCCAAAACTGGCTTAGTGATAGGATACAAATTGATGGTAGAAGGCTGAATGACTGTAAAAATTGGGTAGCATGGACATATTGGGCCAAAAGGTCTTTTTCCATCTGTAAACCTCAATGATTCTATTGTTGGAATTTTACCAGTACGCTGGCCCTGGAATTGGGGCAGGCCAGGGTCACAGAACAGCGCTCTCTGTTGGTCTCGGGTGGGATCTTAAGAGCTTTGGGTGGGTGAGGCGGTAAAATTCCAGCGTATGACTCTGTCATTGACTCTACTGCTGTAATATAAAGAGACCAGAAAGGTTTGGACGAATCTTAATATTAGTTTGATGAGTAATTTTGGATCAATCCACTTGTTATACATTTTGCCCAATTTTCAATTCTGTCAATAGAATTGAAAATCAGGAGCAAAATATAATGAGACAGCCAATCTGATATCATCTATTAAACTCAGATGAAGTGGAGATAATTTTCCCCTCCAACTCTGAATATTGTTGCATGAACTGGCTTCTTGAACAACATAAGCAACCCACTACGATATTAAATTTACCTTCAAACTCCCAACTACTTTTCAGCTAATTTGAACTACTCCAGTAATCAGTGGACTAAGACGAATGTTGGCAATGTGTTGTTAGCTGTTGAAGCGTCTTTATGTTTGACTAGAGTATGGGGCAGCTGACCTGGAAATGTCGCTTTGGTTGAGGAAGCTTTATAAGTTGAGACAGAGTGCAAAATGTCAGATACTGTATGGGGAAGGGAAAAAGGGAAAAGGTCAGCAGCCATTAATAATTCACAAACAGTGAAAAGAGAAGAATTGTAGCATTTGTCTAGGTCTTCTTTCATTAGTGTTTGTGGTGAAGTTATTTAATTTTGATTTTACTTTTGTAGATTGTTGAACAGTGTCACTTTCCAACAAAAGGCATTTGGTTCGTTAAAGGAGATTGTGGGCACGCTGACAATGAGTTAGTTTTTTTTATCCCATTTGTGTGGTCTGTGCATCAGTGGTCGATCACTGGTGGTCCACTTCCCATTCGGAAGTGGTTTTTGAGAAGCTGAGTGACCTTGGATACCACAAGTCATCACCACCCTTTTCCCTTTATTCATCGATGTTGTTTCTGCTGCCAAAGCACCCTGACCCATGACATTAAGCAGGTAAACAAATCCAGAATGGTGCTTCAGACTTAGATGATGACTTTCTGAAAAACCCAACCCACCCTCCCCATTAAATCAACTACAAAGACAATTCATACCTACAATGTGGGCTTCTTTTCAAACCTACAATAATATTTTTAGAGACCTTATATCAACGTCGTGTTTTTAGGAAAAAAAGCATAGTTGATGCATATTAGGAAAAATTGTCAAGATTAAAAGTTGAACTGTCAGAACACACTGGGAAAATTAAAAGAAAAAATGTGTATTAATACAGGGCCTATCTTGGCTTCAGGATGTCCCAATGTGTTTTGCAGCCAATCAAGTATTTTTGAAGGATGGTTACTGTTGTAATAGTGAAAGCAGCCTAATTTGTGCACAACAAGCTTCCACAGACGGCAGTGTGTTAACCTGATAATCTGTTTTGGCGATGTTCACTCAGGGCCGACAATATCTCTGCTCTATGTGTGCTGTAAGCTCTTACAGGATCACATCTTGTAGCAGATAGTGCCTGAGGTGGAGAAAACCTTGAGAACTGAACAAATGGCCTTTTAGTGAGTGTGAAACACATGTGATCAGGTCCTTGTCTTAACCATCTTCAAAAGAGTAAAAAAAGTTTATTTATTAGTCACAAGGAAAGCTTACATTAACATTGCAATGAAGTTACTGTGAAATACCCCTAATCACCACACCCTACCACCTGTTTGGGTCAATGCACTGAACCAGCACATCTTTCAGACTGTCAGAGGAAACTGGAGAACCCAGAGGAAACCCACACAAACATGAGGAGAATATGCAAACTCCACTCAGAGTGTGACCCAAACCGGGAATCAAACCTGATGCTGTGAGGCAGCAGTGCTAACCACTGTGCAAACGTGCCATTAAAAATGGCTTTGAAATAACCTAAAACCAGGCTCTGTGTTTCTTGATCACACAACATGGGCTAGTGCACTGCCTTTTGATCAAATTCTCTGCATGGGTTACTGAAGTATTGAACTATTTGTTATTCTAAATATATGGTTCAGGGTGTTCATGGGTGATGAGACAAGCACCTGGTGGAAACGTCCAACAGGCATCCCCAGGATCTTCTTGTTCCTTGTCAATCTCTCTATCAATGATATTTCTCCAAGCTTGTCTCAGAAATTCATGTATGCTGATGATATCTGTTGTGCCTCTCAGACTCCATGTTTTCTGCAGAGTTGCTGGCCTTTGATTGACTGGAAGCTTCATTAAATGGGGGCCTCTTTCTGAAGATGAAAGGAAATCCTGCATCATACTAATGAAAGTGTTGTCAGCTGAAAAGGTAAAACTGAGCAACTGGCAAAACTGAGACAGGCTTGCCTCCAAAATTTACATTGGGGTGCAGCGAGCTCTCCCTCGGCTCATATTTCAGCCCATATCTCTGGAGGGAGCTTCTGAACAAACAGAATCAGAAACAAGAGCACTACCCCATTGATATCAATGGCCCAATATGCATTGCTGGTGCACATTTCAGGGAGACTAATGCCTTGGCCAAGACTTGCCTTGTTTTGATGTCAGCCACATTCTTTCCACCAAAGGTATTTCTGTGGTGCTGCTGAGTTCCTGTTGATGGCCAGGCATCATCCACACTGTGAAAGCAGGCAGTAGCCTTCTCCACAGGTCAAGTTGATTGGACCTGCGAATGGAGGAACCCAGTCACTGTTCATAATTGGATGGGGCTACTAGATTTCTTTCTAATCCATTCCAGGAAGATTGTGGTCAATATCCTGCCACTCATTATTCCAGGTTCTCAACTCAGAATTTTCCTTGTCTCAGCATCATAATACTCAGAACAAAATCTGCGTAATTAGTTTGGATGCATTAGCTGAAATTTTATGTCCACATCAGTGATAAAGTTCCTCACTGCCAGCACAGACTTAGAAAATTGATGCAATTAAATATAAGAATGACGCACTGAAAAGTTTACTGCAAACTACAGAATGTAATAATTGCTGGATGAAAAAGGCCAAGTTCCACCTAATTTGCTTTTTATCACCTTGGTGGTCCAACGTTACAGAAGTTGTTGATTAATGAGATTATTTGACTAAGCTAGAAGCATTTAACTGTGACCATACTACCACAAACTTGGCACTCAAACACTAAACCAAACTTCAGGCTTTCTTAAAGCTACAGACGCAATCCCAGTTGATACTAGCCAACTCGTGTTTATTTTTCATGTTAGCCCAAGAACATCACAATTAACTACAATTTTAACAAAAGTCCATAACCATTCTTGTCTTAATTGTATAGCCTGCATGTTACATTCCAGAATAAGTTTCAAATTGCCCCATTCATCTTTTATTATTCACTCATGAGATGCTGGCAAAACCAACATTTATTGCCCATTCCTAATTGCCCTTTAGAAGGTTATGGTGAGCTACTTTCTAGAACTTCTTCCATCCACTGGGGCACATACACCCACAGTGCTGTTCAGGAGAGTTTATGAGTTTTTAATCCAGTTGCAGTGAAAGCATGCTAGTAAATTTCCAAATAAAGGTTGCAACTTAGAGAGGAATTTGTGGTGATGCCCTTATGAGCCTGCTGCCCTTGTTCATCTGCACAGTAGCAGATACAGGTGTGGAAAGTGCTACTAAAAAAGCCTTGTTGAGTTGAGCACCTTGTGGATGGCACACACCGCTTTAAGGTGCAGTAGTGGTAAAGGGAGTGAATATTTCAGGTGCTGCCTCAATGAAATAGACGACTTAGGCCTTGGGGATGAAAAGTATTCCATCTCACTGCTAACCTGTTAACCAGGCTGAGCAGGGGGCAGGGGAGATGTTAAAAATGGAGCTTCATGTCACAGAATATCTAGACTCTGACTTGCTGTTTGATGCGACTGATATAGTTGTATTTCTGGTCAGTGATGACCTTCCAGGATATTGATCATTGGGCAATTCATAGATAGTTCTTTGAATAAACAGGACACAATTATGAATTCTGTAGTAAGAATACAAACTGCGAATGTGCAATTAGTCCTGTAGCATGCCATCCTCATTAAAGCATCTTTCACTTAGTGGATCAGATTTTGGGCCCGATTTTACCACCGTGTTGCATCGATTTTCAGGCATGAAGACATGGTAAAATCAGGTATGAGGCGAGTAATGCAATCTGTGTCCACATCCATGTCAGTTCCCCTTTACCAAAGCCCAAAAATAGCCACAATTGGGACCAGGCCCAAAATGGGTACAACAGCCATTTAAATACATTTGCATACATTTAAATTGACTTACTGGGCTGCACACCCAGCTTTACCGCCACAAAAGTCATCCTCCTTTACCTGTTGCCCATCCAGAATCAGTGCAAAACAAACATGCTCTGTATAAGTCCAACTCGGGTGCTCTAGTTAATGAGGAGGTAGATGCCGAACATCCGCTGGCTCTCTGCTTGAGATCGGTGGAGGGAAAGGAGGATCCATTCCCACTCTGCCTGGATTCAGTGGGGCGGTTTTGGCGGGGCGTGGTCAGTCTGGGTGGTGGGTGAGTGGGGGGGATAAGGGGGTCAGTCATTTTGTGGGGGTGGATCAATGTCCGTGGGTGGGGCAGGGGGAGACATTATCAGGCCTGGGAGGGATGTGGTGGGGAGTAGCATTCTATCATTCTTTTTCTGTCCAGTTGGAGGTGCCGATCGGAGTTGCAGGATTTTGGGTGTGTTAAACCACACCCACAGGCTTCTGCAGCATAATTCGGAATCATTGATGTTTTTGCAGGACGATTGCATACGAGGGCGCCTGAAAACGGATCTAAAAGTCGGATCTGAAACACTCCCAGTTTCAAGTCCGCCCAGCACTTAGAATCAAAATGATAAAATAGCCCGTTGTATCCCAACACAAGATTGTGTGCATTGGAAATACGTCAGGAATTCAGGTGCTGTCATTGATGGGCTCCAAAGCCTGCAGCTTCTGCTAACCTTTGTACTTAAATCCAAATGTATGCTCCTACCATACATGCTAGGAGCACAACGATGTAAACTGTTCTGTGTTGTGTTCTGTGCCAGAAAAAATAAAATCATATTTGTCTATTTCTGTGATGGAAGAGATGTGTGTATTTTAGAAAATTTTGCAGATACATTATATAATTCCATGATAAACTCCTACCACTACCAATAAGGTTCACTGAAAATTTCAGCATTGTTCAGTGTGGCTGATCTGTTTTTTTATTTACCTAAGCTGTTCTAACTGAGGAAGTGCTCTAGTTAAAAGCACTGGCCTTAGGCAAAAGCGTTTTGACAAAAGTTATTTTGATAAGGGAGGGAATGGAGAGCTCAGATTATTTTTGTCAAGATAAAATCAAATGCAAATGGTGTTATGCTATATTTCAAAGTCATGCAAGCTTTCCCATTATGTATTTGTAAACAAACTGGAATAATGTGGCAAATATCTTTTCATAGGACAACAGACACTGTTTGTACTTTGCATTTTAATCTTTTTTGTAAATGTTACTTTGTTAACCTGGAAAACTAAAAGCTTCAATACATTTCAGTTAAGGTGACTCAACAAAATGAAATAAGTAGCAGTGATAGGAAAGTAAAGGACTAAAAGCACATATATAAGCCAAGAAATCATGGGTAAAGTACAGGTTAACTATTGATGAATTATCATGCGGACTTGGGTTTATTGAACAAGCTATTCTGGGAGAATTGGAATCAGGGAGAATGTTTTCCAATCTGTTTGGATACCTTTGCCAGAATTCTACTGCCCCATCCACCACAGGAATCAGTGTGGTCGGGGGCAGACAATAGGAAGGTCCGTTGATCTTGGGCGGGATTTTCCAGTCTCGGGGTGAGTGAGGCTCTAAAATTCCATCCCCTTCTTTTCAAAAATGACAATGCAAGTAAAAGTACGTAGATTTAGTTCTGAAAAGAGTCGTATTGGACTCAGAACATTTAACCTTGTTTCTCTCTGTACACATGCTGCAAGGCCTGCTGAATTTTTCCAGCATTTTCTGTTTTTAATTTTGCATCTTTGATTTAATGTTGTGACACAGCCATCCCAGATGCTGTTTGGATTTATCGAAGGGGTTTAGGTCAGAACCACAGATAAGTGTCTCCTGTTCCTAATGCTGAAATATCGGAGAGGATGCTTTTCGCTATTGATTGACATCCAAGGTCTTGCAGCTAATGTCAGTTAAAAGATCTGCAAACTAAATTTGGTCAGGGATTGTAAATCTCTGGTACTATACAATAGCTTTTTGACTGTTTTCCGCTTGTCAATTTTAAGACAGATTATATCATCATATATTCCATGAGTTTTGTTTAATTAGGCAGAGCTGTGGCTGTCACAATATCTGTCTTCTTTTCAATAAGATTGCATAAGAGGCAGCGAACCCACATTCTAGCACATCCTACCTGATCTAAAAGCAAACACTGCTCATTTTCCATTGTTTTCTCTTGACAGATTAATGGTACATTTGAAAAGTTGCTTTTACAACCTGAGACAGCAGTAGCAGCGTAGAATGAGGTTCCTTTGTGTCATATTTCCTATTATTTTTAATTTAAAATTCTTACAGCAAATTGACAGTGTTTTGCAAGACAATAGATATGGTTTACTCAGTACGTGGCAATACGTGGATGAGATTACTTACAGTGTACGTGGCAGGGAAAGGCAGCAGTAATGAAGCCCAGACAGCCAAAGACAGGCCTATCTTTAAGGCTAAGAGAGATTTTGAATCAGTTGGGGAATTAATAGTTATGGAAAAAGATGGGAAAGTCAGAAAATCCATGATCTCATTGAATGGCAGAGCAGACCTAATGGGCTGAATGGCCTACTTCTGTTCCTACTTCTAATAATGTAGGAACAGGTCTTATAATTCTGACTCAGATAGGGAGTGGAGGTGTGGAATCCATTACAGCGAAAATGATTTCAGATGCCTGAATCTGAAAGGTAGGAAGTGGGAGGAGGCCGTTCAGCCATTCGTGCCTGCTCTGCCATTCATCATGATCATGACTGATCGTCCAACTCAATAGCCTAATCTTGCTTTCTCCCCATAACATTTGATTCCATTTGGCCCAATAGAAACATTGAAGACCAGGCCCTCATCATTTCTACAGAGGGTGAAATGGAAGCAAGTCAAACGTTTTCACCTCCAAGATTCACAAATACCCAATTGGAGAGGCATGGTGCCCAGTTGGAGAAGTAATATTCCCTATGGATGCGTTCCTGGGCCATCTTTGGGTGAAGTCAGGTGCTCTTTGGAATTGCTGAAAGTAGACGAGCACATGCATTAAAAAGTTGGTAATCTCATTGAAACAGTCAAGGAAACTGTCAAAGGGAGTTGTCAGTCTACCAGGAATTGAAATCCCCTGCCCGTTAAATATTTGAAACAAAAACTCTCCAGTGTTGAAAAATTAACTAGTACTTGCTTCTTCACTTTTTCTGTTGACATAAGTCTGAGGATTGCATTGCAGTATTAGTTCTGTATGACTGATTTCACAACCTATCATTATCACAATGGAATACTTGTCAGTTCACAGTTTGATTGACAGCTCCATGTGCTTATAAAGCCATTAAAGTGGAATCAGTAATACAAATGCTTATTCTTATAAGGATTACTGGAACTTAAATGTAGTAATTTTTTTTTATAGAGTGAATTCATTAATGGACATTTAAGAACTTCTTTTAATCTCAGCATGGCTTGCCCCTGATAGATATTAGGTGCTGACATAAAGGTGTAAGGGCAAAGAATTGTGCATGGGAGGCATGGGGTAGAATGAATTGGACTAAGTTAGCATAGGAACTATAAAGGACCATGTGGAAGGATGTGTGGCATAAGTTAGCACCAAGGTCATTTATATGCATGAGGTATAGGGGCTATAAGGAGCTGGAAGTGAGTGAAGAGGCATAGCTTGGCATGGAAAGTATGATGGGTGGAGAGATGGAGCTAGGGGAAGATGAAATGGAACGCGTTGGCACACACATGCACGCACGCGCGTGCGGGCACACAGGTCCCTTTGGGCTAGGTTAAAATCAGTTTCTGCTTTTTATTCCTCTGTTCAGGCTTAATTCCATTTCATTCAGCTTCTTATATCTTTTCTCAAGGACAAGTAAGAAAGAGTAACAAATGCTGACCATGACAGCTATGCTCACATCTCATGAAGAATTTAAAAAAATTTAAATTATGCGCCCTTGTCATTAGGCTCCTCAGCTGCGGACACCAAAAGCTCAATGTGTAAACGTAACCAGTTTTAATAGAAAGGAAAGGCCAATTTTATGAAGGATATGAGACTCTGTTTCAAAAGATCTACACAAATAAAAGTGAGTCCAGAACAACAGACCATTGGTTAAACAATTATTGAACTGTGAATATTAATAAACCAATTTTTAGCTGTTCTATTTTTCTTTGGTTTTAAAATCAAAAGTGCTTACTGACGGAAGATGAATAAAAGTATATCAGATGATGGCAATGTGACTAATCTATGAATGTGTGAGTAAAAGCTTTATGTCTGGATGGGAAATAAATTCGTGAGGACCACAGACCTGGAGAGTGGAAGATCTGGACTATGATGAATTTCAGTGAGTTAATGTGTATCTGTTCCTTCAGGCTCTTGAGCATAGTGAGGTAGATCTTTCAAGTTTGCTAATTCTAACCACAAACACTAGATGTGGATGTCAGGCATTGTTCCCTGAATAGATGAAAATAATCTAATAGGTCAAAAATAAGACAGTGCATTTGGAAATAGCTAAAGTACAGTGGAACATGCTTTCTTCTACTGTTTTCCTATGCTCCTGGCCTGGTCTCAAAATTAAACATTTGGTTACCCAGGTCTGTGGTCATGCAGCAGAGTTCTATGCCTTGTGAAGAAGTAGAAATCAGAGCAGCATCTTACTGTTTCAAGAGGCAAGAGGTCAAATAGCCTTTTGTATTTTTTTTATTTGGCTATTTGACCTAGCGAGTCTGCACCGACTCTCTGCCAGAGCTTCCCTGTATTTATCTCTGTATTTACTTCACTAATTATTTACTCCACGAACCCTCCTAACCGCATATCTTTGGAGTATGGGAGGAAAACAGAGCACTGGGAGAAAATATAATTTGTTCTTATAGATGTTGAAGAGTCAGAATTACGCAACCAAATAAGAATTTCACTGAACTTGCCATGAAGATTCTGGGCTTTTTCAAAACCTTCACTGATGCATTATTGGAGAACCACACAAGAATAGTTAAGATGCCTATTCATAAGGTTCTTGATGATATACCAAAGCTAGTTTGTTCTTCAACAGTTATGTTGCAGATTTTCTTTCAAAAAAAAATCTACATGCAATCATTTGCAGATTTTTGTGGGAAATATAGCTTCCTTAAACCTGTCAGTAATTTCCCTATTTGTGTTGTACATTTGATAGTGAGAAAGTTGGAATTTTGCAGTAAAATCTTGTGTTACCGCATACAGAGAATGACCTGAAGATATGGTGGAAATAGCTGAAAATTTCAGTTTATGCTTTTCCTCTCGGATGTTCACTTCTCTTGCGCTAAAAGCTGTGACAGGAGATCAGGAGAACACCCAGGGGAATTGTAATCCACTTCATTAAGACAGTCTGTTGGATGGGATATAGAAACAATGCTGTTTGTGTACATTGGGCAGTAACATTTTTGTTGCAGCCAGTTGTCAACAGCTTTTATTGCCACACTGAACATTTATATTAATTGATATTTGAAATTAAACTAGTCAGTGTATGAAGAGATTAAATTAGAGAGTTATTTCCTGAAGTATTAATTGGGTTTAGTCTATTGTTGCAAAGATAGGGAAATGATCCATTTCATGCTTACTGTCCCTTCAAAATGACATTTTGGTGCTGCAGAAACAGATCCGGAGTTTAAAAAGCCTTGGAAGAAATTTAAATATTTTTATTCCTGAACTGGTAGTAATTCTTTATCATTGAGATCATGTGAACTGTTAAAGAGTTAATATTACAAGTTCTTACCTTTTTTGAAAATATGAATTTGCTTATTTACTAACTGTAGTTAATGGATATTTTATAGACTATGGCTTGTGGTTGGTTTAATAATTCAGCATTCGTCAATGTAAAGTAGTACTTGAGAATATGATAGTGACCACCTAATGCTGTAAATTTAGCACTGCTTTCATTGATAGCCTTGACTTGGATAGAAGTGCTAAAGTGTTAAGTACAGAGTTGATGCTAGTGCAAACCAGCTTATCTGGAAATACAAAGCTTGTGAAAGAGAAAACAATGGCTTATAGAACATAGAACACTACAGCACAAACAGGCCCTTCGGCCCACGAGTTGCGCCAATCACATCTATACTACTAAGCCATAGACCTATCTATAACCCCCTATCCCATTAGTTCCCATATACTCATCCAGAAGTCTTTTAAAAAACCCCAGCAAGTTCGCCTCTTCCACCACCGACGGCAGCCGATTCCATTCACTCACCACCCTCTGAGTGAAAAACTTACCCTTAACATCTCCTCTATATTTGCTTCCCTGCACCTTAAATCTGTGTCCTCTCATAGCGACCATTTCAGTCCGGGGAAATAGCCTCTGAGAATATATTTCATATGTAGTCTCTTTGACAAAAGTTTTCACAAAATGTCTACATCCAAATGATTTTCACAATTTAAGCATTTTCCTAACCCTCATGCTTATACCTCAAGATGGTTTCCATAGGCAGATCTCTACTTCTTGTGATCTCACAATGCTTTTGCATTGTTGTAAAAGGGATGGTTTGCAAAAAGATTGATAATTAGATTTTTATTGATTGAATTAACATTTGTAGTTCAAATGCATTCATACTTTTTCTCAGTTGGAGGAAATGCACTGCCATGTTCAAAAATATTCTGCAGATCATGTGCTTCAGGCTTAACCATCAGTCAAAACAATTAGGGGTGGCACAATAGTTAGAATTGTTGCCTCACACTGCCAGGGACCCAGGTTCAATTCTGGCCTCGGGTCTTCGTGTGAAGTTTGCACTTTCACACTGTGTCTGCGTGGGTTTCCTCCGGGTGCTCCGGTTTCCTCCCACAGTCCAGAGATGTGAAGGTTAGGTTGATTGATCATGCTAAATTGACTCCATTGTCAGGGGGATTAGCAAAGTTAATGTGTGGAGTTACAGGAATACGGCCTGAATAGGATTGTGCTGGTACAGACTCGATGGGTTGAACAATGGCCCTCCTACACTGTAGGGATTCTATGATTTCTGTGAATTACAACTAAAGAGATATACACAGAGGAAGAAAATACAGTGGAACAGCACAAAGTTAAACATATTTCCATTCTGAGGGTAATTGTTACTTCTGTGAGGTCTTTGAGAATGAACTTCTGTTATGGAAATAAAAATTGGGAAAGATGTAAAGCAGGCTGATGATAAATGTTTCTTGTTTATATACTATAGCATAAAGACGAATGGCCCTACTTTTGTTTTATCTTGTGTCACTGACAGAATGTACATGCTCTATTAATATGATTTGCATGTTTTTTATGGAGATAGGTGTGAGCTTTTTCTCATGTTGTTTGAGAATTTATCTCATTTAAGTTGTTCAGCAGCAAGCTTTTGTGAGTTTAAAAATAAAGTTATTTATTCTCGTGCACCTATCCCAAATTAAATATAGCGTAAAGCACATTCATTCACAGTCACTAAGTTATACAAATAAAAATTATGTATTTTTACACACTACAGTTTTCTCAATCTCCACTTTATGAGATCTAATCTCCCATTTGGCAGGCGTATAGTTTCTTGAATTATCTTGATACTTTAAAATTGAAGGGAAGGAGTTGCAATGGAAAAGGTTCCCAGCAGGATTTGAGGTTTCTTCTAGTCAAATTTCTAAGTTCTCAGGTAAATTTTAACTGGAACAGTTAAGTATTCTGCCTGACTGTCATCTCTCAGCTTGTTCTGAATCTGGTTCATAGACTGGATGAACTGATGTTTAATGGTTTGGTGGAACCTAGCGGCAAAACAATCTTTTAAACAGAGCCAGGAAATGTGGCCTTCTCACCATATGACTTTTCATAAGTTTAAAGTCTTTTCCAAATAAGATGTGTTTATGTTTATTTCAAAATTATGTGTTATGGACTAATTCTTCTGAGGGTTTTAGACAGTTATTGTGATTGAAAGAAAAAGAGATGGCGATAGAGCTTATTCATTTCCACCTGTCACCAATTGAGTTCTGATCTTTTGTTTTGTAGAAAGATCAACTGATAACTTCATAGCTTTCATGTTGATCCATCCATAAATAGTATTGATTCCTCGGATAGTTATAGATTGTCTGTGTTTAATTTGATATTCACTGGGACATGCTATTGTCTGTATTCTAAATTTCAAAAATCATATGATTTGCAACAACTACCTTAATCGCTTGTTTGTGTTCAATTTTTAAATGTATTGGCCAACTTCATATCATACTGGTCATGACACTTAAACATAGCAAAGATGTCTGAGATCCAGAAATTTGCTTTGAGAATCCTTAATATCACTTTTATGGTCATTTTATATGGGAGTACGCCACTGCACAAATCAAGTGTATCTCATCATTTTAATCTGTCAACTTATTTATATACATTCAGCATTTCAAAAGCTTATGGTGCTTTGCCGAAAGTGTCTTTAGTCTGATTGATTAATATGAAAAAGAAGTGTGCA
Organism: Sphyrna mokarran; assembly: GCA_024679065.1. Taxonomy (NCBI): domain Eukaryota; kingdom Metazoa; phylum Chordata; class Chondrichthyes; order Carcharhiniformes; family Carcharhinidae; genus Sphyrna; species Sphyrna mokarran. The sequence goes on along the minus strand of JAGIQG010000001.1, from coordinate 98,987,977 downwards.
CATCTCAAATTATTGTGCCTGCCTAACCACAAGGCAAAGCCAAAGGATGCATCTTCATAAATGACATCAAGATGGTTTGTCCGACATACAAAATATTCCAGGACAATAGATAAAATGAACTAAGCAATAGACAGCAAAGCAAGATGAAAAGGTTAGCATTTTGACTGAAGGCTTAATGGAACACAGTTTAAAAGAAGGAAAATGGGGTTGGTGAGGTTTTACAGAGGGAATCCCAGGGAACAGGTTCCGGCAACTAAAGGCTCCACCATCAAAGATGAGATGAAAAGAGGAGGCATCCATAAAAGGCCTACGCAGAAGTTCAAAGCAGAGCATGAGATTGGAGGAGACTGCAAAGGAAAACTGAGGAATTTGAAGTTGAGGGCAAGATTTAATTATTTAACATACTGGACGACTGGAAGCCAGTGCAGGTCAGCGTGGGTGAGAGTGATGGGCGAACAAGACTGAAATTGAATTAGTTTAAACTTACAAAGAATGAGAAAAGAAAATTAGCCAAGTTGTATAACAGCAGCCAATTTGATACCGCCTGTTTTCCACCACTGTCAAAAGTGAAAATTTACCCCACTGATCTTGTTTTTTTTTAATTCAATCATGGGACGTGAGCATCACAAAAGATAATAAAAGCACAGGCAAGATTTCAGCAATTGAGGAGTGAGGCTGGACAGAAGCAAGTATTGTTGCAGAAGTGGAAGTAAGTGGTCTGAGAGATGAGTAATGTGTGGGACCGAATTTTCATCTCAAAGATGGAAAACAGTCACAAAGTCTGGTTTTGTTCAGAAATCCAAACCCCTAGTGGGAAACTGATTTGCATTTCAGATTTTCTTAGAGATGAAATATTAATTGACATGGAGATGGCCTTTGTGTCCAGTGACAGCTAGGGCGGCCCTGTGGCACAGTGGTTAGCACTGCTATTTCACAGCCCCAGGAACCCAGATTTGATTCCTGGCTTGGATCATCACTATGCATGTTCTCCTCATGCCTGCATGGGTTTCCTCCATGTGTTCTGGTTTCCTCCCACAGTCTCAAAGACGTGCTGGTTAGGTGCATTGGTCATGCTAAATTCTCCTTCAGTGTACCCGAACAGGTGCCGTACTGTGGCGACTAGGGGATTTTCACAGTAACTTCATTGCAGTGTTAATGTAAGCCTACTTGTGACAATAGTAAATAAACTTTTTTTAAAAACTTTAAAAGTAGTGGATTTCAGATATCTCACAGCAGCCATTGCTGTGACTGCTGGTTGTCCTGAGGCGGAGTTTGTGCCAAAACCTTTTACTGTGTCAGGGGGAAATGAAATGTCACAGAGGAGCATGTTAGTGTGTGACCACTGTGCTTAAGATAGAAATTGATTTGCACCCAGAACCATTGCCAAAATTAAAATTGACTCTCTTCTGTCACTCAGACCTGATACTAAATTGCAAAAATGAATTGTGCTGTCATAAGTTTTATTAAACATCTTTGGCACTAAAATCCAATTAGAAAAAGTGCATTTGAAGTAATGCATTTTAATGTATGGCCAATGCACCAATAGTTCCTTACTTTAGGCTTCTCTCTATAGTCCCATGTTTCGGAAGGGAACTGTAACCAGACATGTCATTTGATACTGCTGGATTTGCTGTATTTTTGCAGCAATTTGACTGAAATTTCCACAGGCTCTCTACAGTGAAAGATTTGAAAAAACACCAAGGGAACGACACAAATTTATGCCACATGTCATTGAGCTCTGCTATCAGCCACCAAAGCTACAGCAACAGACCATCAGAATGCCCTTGGGAAATTCTAGACTTCTGCATCTTACCATCACTGATATAAGTGGATTTATTGGCTGTTTTACTTTCAGTTTAAGTAGACATGGCATATAAATTTCAGTATGACCACTAATAAGCTTTATTGAAATCCTAGTTATGATACAGATTGAGCTCTCCTGTCCAACTCATTGACTGGCATTTAATTCCACCCCCCCCATCCCCCCTCTCACACACACACAACATCTCACAGCTAGGCTATGAGGCAATGGACGTGTTTTTAATCAGATGGGGAACTTCTTGATGGAGACTCCCATCATCTTCCTGACCATCACCGACTACTCTTTGATTAAGTCTGGTACTTCATGCACCCCCTGCTGCCTTTTAGCAGAGATGGGGGGAGGTCTCCATGCCATGTCAGCAGTGCACCAGTTTACCCTGCTGGGTATGCATTTGGCTTACTGGGGACGCGTGCCCAACAAAGAGACCTGCCAGAGGTATGAGCGACCCATGGAAGGCCCTTCCCATCTTTACCAGGCTTCTACCTTACCTAATCTCAGTTCAGTTTCCTGTGGCAGTCCTGCAGTCTAAGCCTACTGTAGTTCTGTCAGTTGCCAGGGTTCCTGGTGGCACTGCTGTTGCTGGAGAGTTGCTGGGCTCTGATTGGTCAGCAGCTCTCAGAGTTGGGATATCCACCTTGAGAATGACAAGGATCCAGGCTGACTACCTGATTGGCTGTGGGTCAGGTTGGTGGGGAGGTTGTGGAGGGGGTTGTGAAGAGGCACAGGGTTGACACTGGCTCTAAAGCCAGTGTACAGACCTACTGCTGTGAACAGTAAATTCCATCCACTGTATCACAGATCAGAGATTCAGCATCTGGTCAATCTAATTTGGTTGGCCTCAAATGGTATAACAGGAGGACACTACCGCTGGCCTCAGTATCCTGGGAAAAACAAGACCCTGTTTTGGATCCTGCTTCTGATTGCTAACCATCTCCAGGAATGTACATACAGATACCAGACAAGGATGGGTTTGAGCTTACTTATTACTGAATAGTTGCCAGAACTTATTGTTTTGGCTCATGCGTTAGTAATAATCACAATGCACTGAAAATGTTCTAACATCTATTGAGAAAATGGCAGACAATTATATTTATATTTGACTTTAACTAGACATATCCCATTATGTGAAAGACAAATTTGTGAGAGAATAACTGAATACATATTTGATCCATTTAGAATGGTTTATTTTTTATTAATATTGATTAGCAAGACTGGGACAAAGCAGTGTTACTATGAAGCATGTAATTGATACATTGTAAGTTTTCCAGGACTTGTTGTGAATGATCAGTCACATAAGTGCACGTTTAAAAAAAAGCAGCTCAGATCATATTACTGAGAAATCTGTATAGGAGGAGTTTGAAGAATCACTGAATTCGGACTAAACAAAACCATTTTGTTGTAGTGTTGCTTTGTGGTGCCAAGTATGAAGAGTGAGATCAACTGCAACATCTATAGCAAGTTACATGAACAGAAAATGATGGAAAATCTCAGCAGGTCTGATAGCATCTGGGGGGAGAGAATAGAGCCAACGTTTTGAGTCTAGATGACCCTTTATCTGCTCTGACCAAGGGTATTCTAGATTCAAAATGTTAGTTCTATTTTCTCCTCACAAATGTTGTCAGAACTGCTGAGATTTTCCAGCATTTTTGTTTTTGTTTCAGATTCCAGCATCTGCTGTGTTTTGCTTTTATATGGTATAACAAGTTACTTGTCATTTGGCTGTCGGTGTATGATGATTGAAAACAGGACTGTTTATATTGCAAATTCCATTCCACCATCCATATGTGCCGACCGTTGTATATGCTGTCTTTCAGCACTGCCCAGACCTGACAAGATCTTAACAATATAAAAAGATGGTAGGATTAAAAGCATAACATTGATTTCTAATGCTACGCTTATGTTGCTACTGATGGCAATGGAAAACTGGCAATGTAAATGGGCATGAATAAGTGAAAGAATTTCTTAGCACCAATTCTGCTCCTGACAACAACACAAACCAAGAAAAACACGTTGCTACAGGAGGTGGGTTTCTTTCTTTTGGCAACCAGTGGTTTCACTGGGCAACATAACTCACGTTCAAGCTGCAAAGGCATCAGAAGAGTTTGGAGATTTGGGCAAACTTTCCCCAGCCATTGGCCAGCATGCCTAAAATGGTTGCATTAAGCAACATTAGCAGCTGCACATGCACACAATAATTGTACAAAGTGTGTGTGATATAAACCACTTCAAATTTCTAGTTTAATCCTGTAGTAATGTAAGTGGAATCTAGTAACTTGTGAGGTGTGGCTTTATAAATATAGGCACCAGTTCCGCTAGCTATGCAGTGAACATGCTGTACTGCTGCATTTAGCTTTAGTTGTCCCTCGCACGCCCACTCCTGCTCACTAACTAACTGCCTTCCTGGAAGTGTAAGTTGCAGCTAATAAGTGACTTCTTTTATAATTCAGGCCAAGTCATCCAAAAAGCTCCTTCTCATGGGGTGGCAGAGCTGTGGAACTGCCGGTGACTAATGCGTTACATTTCTGTCATGATTAAATACATAGCTCATTTCAGCATATTTTTAATGTCCTAGTAATCAATGGGGAAATAATTAGGTTAACATAAGCTGATTGGAGTAAGGCAATGAGGAACCAGTGTCATAAAAAGGAAGTAAAGCTAATTTGCAATTTGCTATGGAGAGATGTCCTTATCCCATTTCAAAGTGGGAGCGTTGTGCGAAGATACTTTCACTCCAGCACCTGTTTGAAATTGGAACTTTTTTTCAATTTGGCAAAATATCACCTTTGTCACTATTGCCATTTTGTGCATCATATGTTGGGCTTTTACTATCTGGTTTAAGTTGCTTTTACAATTTGTCACAAGAAACTTAGCTGATTAAAGGTATTTATGAAAGCAATTCATGGAGGCGGAGATTTATGCTTGCATTGTTGTGAGTCCTGGGACATGCCTTGGAGGAAAATAAAATTACCAGTAATTAAATTTATGGGCAGATTACCATCTACAGGAGATTTATCGCAGCAAAGTTCAAAGGACAGTGAAGCTGTGTTAGTAAAAATACCTTACCATTGATATAAGCATTGAGAGTTTCTCCTCACGGAGGGTTAAACTGACAAAACCAAAGTAAGATTCATGTAGGAAGTCTATAATTTCTAAGATTGCTTTTCTATTGTGTCCATTCTAGATAGAAATTAAATAGCCACAAGGGTAACTCTGCACATTTCCATTACTCCTTTTAAATTGCAGCATTTGCCCCTCGCTGTTTCTCTGTCTAATAATCCACATCTTTTGCTCTGGCTCATTGTTATGGTATCTCTCTAGTTTATGTTCTTTTCTGACAGCATGCTTTTTTTATTGTATATTGGACACTATGTTAGAGAGGCCTAAAAGAATTTAAAAATTCTACACAGCAATAAAATGTAAAACTGACAATCTCATAACCTGATAATTCAATGAAATGTTAATTTAAAAGAATTGGGATTGAGAACAGGTCCTTAATATTAGGAATAAAAGGAACTGTTCTACTGGATACAGATTGGTTGAAATGTAGGAGAATAATAGCCGACAGATAATTTTCAAGCCAGAGAAAGGTTTGTACTAGTTTGCCGGCGGTTGGTATTGATGTCTTGTGGTATATCAATGATCTAGAGCTTGGTGTGTAGGGGACAGCTTCAAAGTTTGCGGATGACATGAAACTTGGAGGCATTGTAAAATTTGATTAGGATACTCAAGTAGACATGTTGGTTGGAGTGAGCAGATTGGTGGCAGATGTAGTTCAATGTGGAGATGTGAGGTGATGTATTTTGGTCAGAAGAACATGGAGAGACAACATAAAATAAGGGGTACAATTATTAAGAGAGTGCATGAGAGGGGAATCATTGAAGGTAGCAGGACAGGCTGAGAATGCAGTTAATAAAATATACAGTATCTTGGATTTTGTTAATAGAAGCATAGAGTACAAAAGCAAGGAGGTTATATTGAACATAAACAAGACACCAATTACACATTAACTGAAATAGTGTGTACAGTTCTGAGTGCCAAGCCATAAGAAGGACATTGGAGAGAGTGCAGAAGACATAGTGCCACAGTGGTTAGTACTGCTGCCTCACAGTGTTAGGGACCTGGGTTTGATTCCCAGCTTAGGTCACTGTCTGTGCGGAGTCTGCATGTTCTCCCTGTGTTTGTGTGGGTTTCCTCCCACACTATGAAAGACATGCTCGTTAGGTGCATTGGTCATGCTAAATTTCCCCTCAGTGTACCCAGACAGGTGCTGGAGTATGGCAACTAGGGGAGTTTCATAGTAACTTCATTGCACTGTTAATGTAAGCCTACTTGTGACACAATAAGGAAACTTAAAAAATAGAGGTTTATAAGAATAACTCCAAGAATGGGAAGCTTTAGTTATGAGGATAGATTGAAGAAGTTAGAATAGTTCTCCTTCGAGAGAAGAAGGCTAAAAGAAGATTTGAAAGAGGTGTTCAAAATCGTGAGGGGACTGGAGAGAATAGATAGAAAGAAACTGGTACAGCTTATAAAAGGGTTAAGAATGAGAGGGCACAGATTAAAGTGATTTGCCGAAGAAGCAAATGTGATGTGAGAAAAAGCTTTTTCACACAGTGACTTGTTCAGCTCTGGAATGTACGGCCTCCAAATGTAGTGGAAGCAGGTTCAATTGAGGCATACAAGAGGACATTAGATTAAATTATTTCAATGGGCAGGGAACAAGGAAAGGCAAGGAAAAGGCACTAAGTCGTAATGCTTGTTTGGAGAGCTGGTGCAGAGGTGATGAGCCAAATGGCCTCCTATTGCTCTGTAAGACATCTGTGCTTCTGTCATGTATACGTATGTTTAGATGTGGTGCTCTTATTTGAATACAGTTTTAGTGTTTCTAAAAATTGGCTGTTCTAATGCATCTACAGATAATAATAAAATGCAAAAGCCCTAATGGATGTGTATTTAGCATTCTAGGAGAGAATACCATGAATGACTACAGCAGTTGCAAAGATCCTCACTACAAACACACATTAATAAGTCAGATATTGAAGTGTTTCATTGAGCGGTTCTTTGTGTATCAGAATTTAATCATAGTGGTCTCCTGTATTTGGGAGCTGGCTGTGAATCGCAATACAAAAGGCCGACTCTGCATGACGTTATGCAAGTGATGTAAACTCAATTTTGAATCGAAGCAAAGGAGGGTAGTTGAGAGTCTGTTAGAATGTTAGAACTTAGCTATCAGGTTGTCTTTTTCTTTTTCTTTGGCATTTATTTAACTTTGATCCAGAAAGGCCTCTGAGATCCTCAGATGTATATTCCAACTTGAATGCAGTATGCAAAGATGAAATGGTTCTGGGGCTTCATTGGAAAATGTTCTTGTACGTAATATAAATAATGTTCTAACAGTGATATCTTGCTAACCATCTAAGTATCTAATTAGATACTTCTTAAGACTTTCAGCCTTTTCCCCTTTTTTTGATGCCCATTTGATTAAATGAACATTGTTGTTAAATTAATAAGGCAACAAAAAAAGAAAATACTTCAAACACAATTGATCAGTGCCTGAAAGAAAGCTCTAATAAAGGGTTACATGAAGAAGTGACTATGTCTTTTTGATCTATGCATTTTCCACACTTTCAGTTTGCATTTCGAATTTCCAGCCTTCATGGTCAGCCTTTTTGTCTAGTTTAGTAATGCAGCATTTCATGATTCTAACTGAAGTGATCTTCCTCAAAGGAAAGGCAGGCCGAGCGCTAGCTAATTTTTTCTCTGGTATGAAGTAGCAATCATTTGCTTTACTGAGTGTCTGACTGTAAATGTATCTTATTCTAACTTGTCTGAAGCTGTCATGCACTAATTGTATTTTACACTTTTGTATCACACTGAATGAAAAGGTACATTGTTGCAGTAAACAATGAGACAACAGTTATGTTTACTGGCACCAAAATGGCATTCATTCAGGATATTAGATAATAATAACTGTAGTGTTTGCATAATGAATAGAAAATTATATGCATGGAACAGAAGACAGTTCATTTTTTCATCTGACATTCACTTGGCATACAGTAATCTAACATTTTGAGAGTGAGCCAGAGATCAAACCCTCCTGGATTCCTCTCTATTTGAATAAGAAAACAATAGACAGTGTCAGAATAACCAGAGACTTCCCTCTCCAAATACCCTTGAGTTAACAGTCAGGAAGTATTGCCTGAAAGGTCAATGCAATTGAAAATGTGTGGCACAGTGAACAGTACAGTGAAATTCATGCTGAGTAAAGGTTGGATTGGGCTGCTGTTATTCTGCTAGGGTTGTTATTCATGAGGATACTGATTCTAGTATCTGAATTCCAACAGGAAAACTCCACCCTGTAATGGAGTCACACTCGCAGTACTCTGGAGAATTGCTAGCCATTCACACCTTTTGAGGGCAAATTTGAAGAGCTGTTAAAATCATTGGTATCTTGTTATACGACCCATTGTGAAAAATCATATATTTAAAGATTATAAATAAAAACTACAAATAAACGCACTCTGCATTCACAAATGTATTGTTGATATATTTTGACTAGACAATTGAAGATAGTCCACTCCAATCCATTTTGGATCTATTGTTACAGATGTGAGGGCGAAGTGAATTAAATTACTATTAGTAAGCTGGTCTTCTGCCCATGACAACAATTGTTTTTAATTTCTCATTTAATTTGTTTCCCCTTAGTATCTGTTCCCTTGTTGAACTGGACTGTGATGCATTTGCTAGAATTCTATTTTATGAGGTCCAATGTTAAAAAATACCACACAGCAAATTCTTTCAAGTGAAATTAAACTAGGGTTAGGATTCTCCTGACCGTCCTGCTAGCAGGATCATCCAGTCCCACTGAAGTTAATGAGGATTTGAATGGATCACTGTATCCACTGTAGGAAAACCTGCCATGGCAGACAGGAAAGCCCTGACATAGGATTTATTAACACATTCAAACCAAGAGATAGGTCATGACACACATTCATGAGCTTACAAGTTTGAAAGATATAATGGGAAAGAAATTACAAATTGCAAGTTACTTAAAATATATGTCAACAAGGCATTAATTTATGTGGGTAGAACCAGTAGATCAATGCCCAGTGGAGCTTCTTCAAGTGACTTTGTCAGGCAGAATTACTGTTTTTTGTCTTCAGAACTCAGTTGCAAGTCACTGATGCAGCAGTTTGTTGTATTCTGAGTTGGTTCACTTTGTAGACAGAATTAGGGATTCTTTCTGGAAATCTGACTTTGGGAGAGATGGAGATCAGAGGCACACTGCTAACCACTTGTCTCTTCTAAGTCATTCAGTTAGCAATATATTTCAAGAGCCCTTGTCAAAATCCATTGTACTTTCAGCAGGCAACTGCAGAACTATTAGCACAGTTTTGAAGATGAGGGCCAGAATTTTATCAGCATGCCCACCCCAATTCCAGAGGAGGGCAAGGCTTGGAGAACGGTATTCTCTGTTGGCCTTAGGTGGAATCATAGAAACTTGGACAGACGTGCCTTTAAAATTCCACCTGAGAAGTCACAAAAAATTTGCCTTAACGAGGGATAGCTGGTGCAGATATATCATCTACTTGTTCTTAGTGTTGGCTTAGCTGGAATATTTATACAATGCAAAGGCATATTGCATTCCAGGAAGATGATGGTTTAGTCAATATCCATTAGAACAGCTTAGAATCTACACACTTGTGATCAGATGTGGCCTTTTTACGAGGCCAGTAATTATCCATTCTTTTGTAAAGTACTTTAAACCGGAAAAGATACAAAATAATTTTTTAAGTTTGTTTTTCTTCAAACCTTCTCTGCATGACGTGATACTACTATAGCAAAGCCAAGATTAATGTAAAAAGAAGCTGGCATCATTACTCACTTACACAATATTTTGGTTGGCAGGCACAGGAAACAGTCGGAAATGCAAATGCTGACAATCAAGCAGGGAATTTAGCCCATTAAGGGGTCAGTTGAATGCAATTTTATGTGTCCAATCTGCTATTGTGTTTGGTGGGCAGGCCGATTGGCCAGACGACTTTCGTATTTTAGCTTCAACCTCCACCTAGTGTGGGATTAACTGTCAGGGCTGAAATAAAATTTAAAGGTGATGTCTGGGGACTGAAGTTTATGTTTGAATGTGCTGTTCGGACACTCTTTGCATGATATTTCCATCTCAATTTAATTTTTAAAGGTCAGCATTTTCCTGAATCATCTCCGCAGCAGCTGTCTCCCCCTGAGGGAGTCCATTAGAAGTGCCAGCCAGCATTCTCCCATTTCTCAGCGCCTGGTCTCCCAGCAACATTCAACCTTTCATAGAGCGTGTTTCATTTGGCCCCCTATTGACCACCCAGTGTGAAATTTTGTTGTGGGGTTGACTGTGACTGGGGACCCGTTTCACACCAAATCACTGCCCCACCGCGTGTTCAAACCCAACAGGTAAAACATCCAAATTGAGTTTAGTATTTGCCTTAATTGTACTGAAACCCTAAAGTTGCCACACTCCATATCTTGGCAGTCTTGCTAAGTCGGATTGTCAGCAATAGAGATCCTGTGTTTATGTCGCTGCAAACATCCGTTCAATCTTGTGGCTGGAAATTTGGAAGGCCTGATCAGGTGTAACCTCTGTCACATAGAACATCATAGTTGGAGTGCTAATATATTGAAGCTTAAGAGATTTATTTAGCATTGTTACCTGAGGTTCAAAGTCTTAATGGCCAATGAAAGAGGGTGGATCCAAGGTTAATGCTGACATGCATGGAGTTAGCTGACCTCTGTCAGGGCAGCACCAAGTATTCCCTGCCTAATGTGGGCAGGTAAAGAGGTCATGTCAGCCAAACATCCTGTTTCTGACTGATGTCTGGTTGCCTCTTCCAGAAGTGTTTATTCTGTTGTTAGGTGAGAACAGGATCAGATTCAAATCTAATTGTTCCTACTAGCTGCCAACATTCCATATCCATGCTCAAACATGATGAAGGATTACTTAGGCGAAGTATTGAATGACTACCGGCAGTGACTAGATACGGTATTTATGATTCAACGTTAACATGAATAGATAGAAAATTTTCCAATGTAACCTCAGAGGATGCCGTAATGGGATATCACATTGACATAATAAGATATTCCTCAGGCATTTCTTTAAGTAGTTTTGATTGAATGCATTACTCTTGCAGGAGCATTAGAATAAGAATAAATTAAGATGCTTTAAAGCTTAAAATTGTGTTTTAGATTGGAAAGGGTTAACTCTTTTACCTTGAGCTTTTGTAACAATGACTTGTTCTTATTTCATTTGAAGGTGTACGATTTATTGTCAGGACTTCAGCAGTCATGTTGCATTTCACAGATTACTTAAAGTGCTTTGAAAATTGAATCAGAGCAAACCAGCTCCCATCTTTTTCTGCACATTCATCACGCCAAAAATGCACAAGCAACCTGGATTTTATATCTCACTCCACTTATTGCAGCTGTTTCATTTTCCCAAAGAAATGGGGAACACAACCATCCAAAATAAATGGCTTATAAATTCAGACTGCTTTCTGAAACAAAGCTTGATATTACAATGTCCCTATCACTTTTTTTGACAGTCTGATCTATTTTTTGCACATATTAATTTTATGCATTATAATGTGAGTCAAACTGTGTGGATGTTTGATAAAAATAAACAAGGAGGCATGTAGATGATGATGTGGTGTGAATGAAAATGTTAGGGGAAAATGGCAAAAAAGCTTTGTAGCCAGTATAGCCCAATACTATGTATGCAACCTTCCTTTTCTAACTGAGCATCCGCAATGTCTGATGTTAATTCTGTCCCCCTTGTTATTTTATTACAGTGATCTGAGCGAAAATCATATTCATGCTATTCCGAGGAAGGCTTTCCGAGGAGCCGTTGACATCAAGAATTTGTGAGTTGATCTGTGACTTGGGGGGATTCTGAATGTGATTGAATGTTCCACAGTCTTGATGTACTTGGTATATCCGATAAAATTTGAAAGTATGTATTCAAGCACCTTTCATTGTTGCCCTGCGTGGACATAAATGAAGGTTTTTTTCATTTATGTCCATGCAGGGACAGTCGTGACCGCTTGTTGGCAGCAGGGTTGGCTCAGCAATGTTACTGTAGAAAGCCTCCTTGTTGGCTGTCCAAGTTTACCATCACAGTAGGCAAGGCATAGATTCTGCCAATTCCTTTGGGAGCCCCTGCAGCTCTGAAGCTCAGCAGCACCAACAAGAGAGATGACACCACTAAGGTAAGTTGCAGATCGAGAAGTGCCTCCATTTTAAGTGTCTTTGGACAGGTATGCAAGCCCTAAATTTTCCAGGCCATCCATCTTGGGAATCATTGGGTGGGATAGAAATATTGACTTGCTCGCAAAAGGTCTGACTTCCGGTGGGAATTTCCAGTCTTTCACTGGATGGGACTGGAATAACTCACCCTTAAAAGTTATAAATTAGAGGGTCCAGGCAAGCAAGCTTCTCCAAATGGCCCACTGGGCCCTTGGGGAAAGACTTGCCCTCCTGTGGTTCCCTCTGTGAGACAGTGGCTCCTGCTCCAAAGGCACTCCCTGCAGTTACCTCCTACGTGGCAGGGCACCTGCTGGCAAAATGCTGGTAGCCTGGGAAAATTTCCCATAAGATGGCCTTTAATTATTTAAAATTATTGCCCATCTTAGTTAGGCCTGCCACCTGGTCTCACCACTGAGAAACTTCCCCAGTGTCAGGCTGGCATCAGGGAGCCATCCTGCTGCAGTTGCCCGCTAATTTCCCTGATCCTCTTCAATCCCAGCATGCCACTACTTGTGGTCAAGAAAGAAAAAGGATTCCTCCCTTCAATCCCCAAGCTATTTCCATTCAGATCCCCATCATACAGAAGCTCCTGGATTGGGGACTGGAACCATTCACTCTGGATCGAATAATTGCATCTCCCTCCCCTCTCTGATCCCAGGCTGAGAATTGTGTAGTAATATAAAACACAGCATTCAGAGAAATCTGAAGCTGAATTATGTGCTAAGGGTGGGCCTCTCCAATCCGGGTGTAAAGTTTGGGAGCAGCCAGTCTCCTCTTTGCCAGCCCATCCCCAAAATGTTTCCAGGCAACAGCTCTTTAATTAATCTGAGACAGGACTTCATCCATCTCCAGGAGAATGACTTACTTAGTAGAACTGCTAGCCAATCAAAGGCCATCAGCTGTGCACACTGACAGTGGTGTAACAGCGAGGGTGGAAGTGGCTAGCGATGGACCCACACATTCAGCTAAGGCTGGTGGTGCCAGCTGGATGGTGTTGGAGGCATGTTGGCTAGAGTGAATGTGATGCGGGGTCTCTGTGACCCTCTGATCACTAGAAGCTCAGGAAAGAGGCACTCCCACCCTTGACTGACCACTGATCAGCAGTCCCATAGGGTTAAACCTGATGGGCTACACATTGGCACAGGCTTTTCCAGCCACCCAATATATTGGAAGGTCAATGGGATTAAGCCCTTAATTGGACATTAATTGCCAACTGATGAGCCGCTGGCACATGGTCCAATTGATGCCTCTCCTGCCAATCCTATCATTTTGGCAGGGCAGCGTCATGTGAACCAGCAGCCAGGTACACCACCAATGCTATAATGCCCAAATTTACAAGTTCGCTCATCTGTTTTCCTCCCTATGGGAGGCCTATTAAAATCCACCCTCTGAACTGTTGGGTTTCCTCTCTGAAACTCTGTCCCTTGCCTAATATCCATGATAATGTTTATGTGAGTAAGTGTGATGACAATTAACACTTTATCCTTCCTCTACTCACATGTCAGTGCTGTTGCTAAAATATAACAGTGGTTATATACAGCAATTTTCAGCACTCTAAAGAGCTACTTGCAATTACCGAGAACAATGTTCACTTGTCCCCCTTTTTGCCAAGATGTATGTAAGGAGATATGGATTAGACACAACAGTGAAAGCTCATGGTTCTAAACAGAGAGGAAAATTTTAAAGATTAATTTGGAAATCTCCCTTTGGCCAATAGCTTGGAGCTAGTGAAAATATATTTTGCAAGAAAGAGAATGATGATAGCATAGCTTATGTCCTCTTGCTAATTCAGATGCAGACTTTGGCAAGCATTACATTTCCTATCGCAGTGATACCTTTCAGACAGTTGTTTCACTATCAGTGCACATATCCTTTGTGCCTCGTTTTGTGTTTAATCCATGATCAAACCGATGTTTTATTAAAAATACAGTTACTGGATATGACAAGTGTTGATGGATGTGCTACAATTCCTGATAGAATGACTTAAGTTAATTCGTTCTTCCTCAAGTTTTTTTGTATTTCCTTGGCATATTTCCTTTGCTGTGGAGAATGCAATGGATCTTCCTTGTTAAAGATGTATGTGGCCTAAGGCACTCGAATTCCCAGCTCATCCCCTTGTCTGAGGATCCTTGAAAGAGGATGAAAAATCTCCTTGTTGTCAATAACTCGCTTCCATGTTTGCCCTGGAGATTTTCTGATTGCATTCAGTTTGAATCTTAGATGAATGAAGAAGAGTGGAGGGTATGACATTTTTGTCACTGAAACCGTTTCCCTTTCAACTAAACAAATATGCCTCTTTCAGCACCATCTTACTGCCAAGTTCGTGTTTAAAGTTTTTTGAGCCCCATGAAGGCGACTATATTGTCAGCACCTGATCTTAACCTCCCGCATTTCACATCCCATCTGGTCTGCTCAATTCACCAAGAGCACATTCTTTTAATTGACGAGGCAATTGTTAAACTGACAAGTTTGCTTACCTTACAATCTGGACATCCTTTATTTTCCCATTTGGCAATTGGGTCGTATCAGTTGTATTTTTACCACCATTTGTTTTATCAGTTGTTATTGAAACTCTGTGGAGGAAATGAGGGCTTCTGTTCACAGTTAGAAATGAAGCAAGTCAGTATTAAGCTGCAGCAGGACACAGGTTTGAGCATTACACAGAGATCCTCTTTATTTTTAACTGCACAGGTTTAAAAGAATGCACATGAATGTCAGAAAACTCCCTCACCCTCACCTCTTGGGTAGTGATACTAACATTTCCGTCTTCACTTTTCCATCATTAGCCATAAATCATTTTCATTTGAGGGTGGACATGCTTCATTGATATCTCGGTGAGAGATACTGGAATAAGACTTGTAAAGAAAAGTATAATTAAATGTTGCAGAAAAAAAATGAAGGTAACCTGCAGAAGAGAAGCTCCTTTTTAACAAACTAATTTGAAAAGTACATTGTTAACTATCTCCCCTTCTAGCTGGCAACTTTAGTACCTGGATAGCAGCGATGATTTAAGAGTGGGGCGGGAGCTTTGCCAGCACTGATTTATACAATGACATCTCAGGAAAATGAGATATAGACCAACATGCAATTCGTCCTTCTCCAAATGAACCCACAGACCACATTAAGCAAATTTGATGGTATTATGAGATTTTCTAATTTGTCAAGCAACAATTTCTCTTTTGTGTTGAGTCAGGAGTCCAGTTTGTGCCATTGTAGTCATATAAATTGCTTTGATAAATGAAGCTTAGGTTAAAGAGTAATGTTATAGATAAATCTTATAAAATCTAAAAAAAGCTATTAGCTGAATGATTATTAAAATCTCCTCTTGACAAAAATCAAGCTTTTTAAAATTAGGTAACTATCCCTAGCCTTGGCGAAAAAATCATAACATCATAAAGGTATTAAGAGATGCCTCAGAGAATGATGGGACAATCTAACCAAGTGTAACATTGGGTTTTGGCCAGTATTAGAATGTGTTTCAAGGTTATTGGGAATAAGCTAGTTGGCAGCCAAAGAGCGGAGGCGGCATAGAACCTGCCTGACAGACAGATGGTTGGAAACCATCAGGAAACTATTGGCAACTTTATCTTTGTCTCGCTCTTTCATGTTTGCTCTTCCTCTTGTCCTCTCTCCTTTTCACACTCACTCTCTCACTTTTGCTTTTTCAATCCCCCAATCTCTTATTTTGCTTCTTTCATTGAAGTTAATGAAAGAAAATCTGGTCATATATGTAAGAGAAATTTCATGCCAGATAAAGGCATGGCATTTTCAGAACTTTTAAAATATAAGATGGAATCTTCAGGATCTGACTTTTCAAAATAGATGTTGATGGGCTGCAAAAGATGGTTGCTGAGGGTCACCTCACTCTGGGTCAATGGGTTCCAAAAAAAAACCTATTCTACTGTCTCAAAAGAAGAAATTCCAGATTGAGAAATGTCAATCAGCATAAACAGAGATCATCCAGTTTGCATTTCTGATTTGTATGGGTCATTCTGAAATGAAGATGGTGTTTTTCCCGAACACCCAAGGTGAACATCTGCAACAAATTGCCCAGGTTGTGGTTGATCAACTCCTGACCAACACCATATTTGGAAAAAAAGATTGTGAGAAACCATGAGATAAGATAACCCTATTGGCTTCCCTTTTTTTATCTTTAAATGCTGTCTACACAACTGCAGAAACAGCAGCAGCAGAAAGGGTCACAATATTTGTGCCTTAAGACTAGAGATTGTAACATCATAAAGTTTCCAAACCTGTTCTTCTTCAAGTACACCAATGCAGAAAAAAAAAATGACCTTCAAGAAACTAAATTAATGACCTTCAGAAAGTCATATCTTGAAAAATCCTGCAACAACTCTAAAATATGATTTGGCTGTTGAATTCACCAAACTACATTTCAGGAGTGAAAAGATATGTTTGTCACCAGACCTGCACAAGTGTTTTCAAAGATGAGCCACATCAATTATGAATGATTCATTTATTTGTAACTTGTAAAAATGCACTATTCCCTTTAACAGTATTTTCCCCAAGAATGTGTTGTGTGTGATTGGGTGAATGAATAATGTAGTGTTAGTTTTTTGGGGTAAACATGCAAATAAATAATTGTCTTTATTTAAACCCACAAATAACTTGCTGCTGGTTACTTGAATTGCTCATCCACCTGGGGCTGAGAAATTCACACCTCTTCATTTTGAAAAAAAAACATTGATTATAGAAAGTAAGGAAATGAGGGTTTCAGTTCTGTCTCATTCCTGTCTATGCCAGGAATGAGTATCTTCCCAACAAATTTTCCTTTCTATTGATTTGACTTGATTTGATTTATTATTGTCAGATGTATTAACATACAGTAAAAAGTATTGTTTCTTCCATATAATACAGACAAAACATACCGTTCGTAGAGAAGGAAATGAAAGAGTGCAGAATGTAGTGTTACAGTCATAGGTAGGGTGCAGATAAAGATCAACTTAATGCAAGATAAGTCCATTCAAAAGACTGATGGTAGCTGGGAAGAAACTGTTTTTGAGTCAGTTGGTATGTGACCTCAGACTTTTGTATTATTTTTCCAACTGAAGAAGGTGGAAGAGAGAATGCCTGGGTGCGTGGAGTCCTTAATTATGCTGACTGTTTGCCAAGGCAGAGGGAAGTATAGACAGTCAATGGATGGGAGGCTATTTGCATGATGGATTAGGCTACATTCATGACCTTTTGTGGTTCCTTGTGGTCTGAGGCAGAGCAGGAGCCATTTCAAGCTGTGATACAAACAGAAAGAATGCTTTCTATGGTGCATCTGTAAACATTGGTGAGAGTTATAGCTGACATGCCAAATTTCCTTAGTATTCTGAGAAAGTGTGGTGGGCTTTTTTGAGTGTTGGCATGGGGGGGGGGGGAGAGAAACAGGACAGGTTGTTGGTGATTGGATACCTAAAATTTTGAAGGTCTTGATCCTTTTTTACTTCATCTTCGTTAATGTAGACAGGGGAATGTTCTTCTTCACGCTTCCTGAAGTCAATGACAATCTCCTTCGTTTTGTTGACATTGAGGAAGAGATTATTGTTGCTGCACCAATTCATCAGATTCTCTATCTCATTTCTGTACTCTGTCTCATCATTGTTTGAGATCCGACCCACTCCGGTGATGTCATCAGAAAACTTGAAAATCGAATTGGAGGGAATTTGGCCCCACAGTCATAGGTGTATAAGGAGTATAGTAGAGGGCTGAGAACACAGCCTTGTGGGGCACTGGTGTTGAGGATAATCGTGGAGGAGGTGTTGTTGCCTATCCTTACTGATTGTGGTCAGTGAATTAGGAAGTTCAGGATCCATTCGCAGAGGGAGGTGCCGAGGCCCAGGCCACGGGGTTTGGAGGTGATTTTCCTGGGAATAATGGTGTTGAAGGCTGAGCCAAGGTCAGTAAATGGGAGTCTGACACAGGTACTGTTATTATCCTCATATTAGAGGGTTGAGTGTAAGGCCAGGGAGATGGGGTCTGCTGTGGACCTTTTGCAGCAATAGGCAAACTGTAATGGACCCAGGTAGTCTGGAAGGCTGGAATTGATTTGTGCCATGACTAGCCTTTCAAAGCACTTCATAATGATGGATGTCAGAACCACCGGCCGATAGTCATTAAGGCACACTGCTTGGTTTTTCTTAGGTACCAGGATGATAGTCGTCTTCTTGAAGCAGATAGGGATCTCAGATTGTTGTAAAGAGAGGTTGAAGATATCCATGAATACCCCCACTGGCTGATCCAAGCAGGATCTGAGTGCTCGTCTGGGCACTCCATCTGGGCTGTTGTTTTCCATGGGTTGACCTCCAAGAAAGCTGCTTTGACATCTGCATTGGTGATCTGAGGTACAGGTTCTTTCAGGATGGAAGGCATGCTGTCATTGACCTCTTGCTCTAAACATGTGTAGAATGCATTGAGCTCATCAGGGAGGGATGCATTGGAGCCAGCGATTTTACATGCCTTCATCTTGTAGCCTGTTGTGTCTTGCAGACCTTGCCATAGTTGGCAGGGGTCAGCGTGTGGCTAGCCTGGGACCCTTGCTTGGTCTGGTATTGTCTTTTGGCATCTTTGATGGATCTTCTTAGATCATATTTGGTTTTCTGGTACAGGTCAGTGTCGCCTGACTTGAATGCATCAGACTTGGACTTCAGCAAGCAGTGGATATCCCTGTTTATGGTTTCTGGTTGGGGAACACATGGATTTGCTTCTTTGGCACACAGTCTTCTACACACTTACTAATGAAGTCAGTTACTGAATGGTGTACTCGTTCAGGCTGGCCGTATTACATTGAGGGTAAAAGTAAAACTGTACTCCAATCTGATTTAGAACATTGTCCTCTTTTGTAGCTTTTCACTATAATTGGAAAGGAAGAAGAACCCCAAGCAGATTCATTTGTGAAATAAAATTAAGAAATGCTGGAAACAACTGTGGAGAGAGAAACAGTCAACAGTCCGAATCATATGATGACTCTTTATCCATTTGAGCTCGAAGGAGTAGCCTGACTCTGTTCCTGTCTCTACAGAAGCTGCCAGAGCTGCTGAGTCTGTTCAGCATTTTCTGCTTTTATTTTAGATTTCAAGCATCTGCAGTATTTTGCTTTAAAATTCATTTGTGAAACCTGGCTTACAGACACTGGATGAGGATAAATAGCAGGACATCAAAGCTAAGTCATTCAACTCTCCAGAGTAGCAAATTACTCGTCAAAAAACATTGCTAAGTAGCTCTAAATGCTTACTGCAAATAAAATACCTCCATTTAAATAACTTAAAAGCAAAATTTAGCAAAGACATCAGGAAAGATGTATTGATCTCGGAAGAAATGCCATGCAGATTCATAGTAATAATACCAGGCCTTAAAGGTTAAAAAAAGCAGGCAAGTTGCATAATCTTGGCTTGTATTTGCTTATGTTATGGTGTGAATTATTCAAGGTGTTTAAAACAATAAACAGATAAAGAGAGCAAGGGAGTATAACATAAATATTAGAGATAGGTTATTTCGGAAACCAGGATACATTTTCAAACCAAATGCAGGAAGAGTTAGAACTCACTGATTTAAAAGCACGTGGAGGCTACATTACTTAGCTGCAGAGAGACTTGCAGGTGAGAAACTACTATAAGCAATAACTTTAAAAATGGGAGGTACATCTATGATTCAGAATGCTCTTCAGTGAAGAGATCTGTAGGTCATAACAAAGATAATGACCAATTATGTTTGTATATTTCAGTCTTCATAGAATTTGGTGATATAATTTTCTTTCAAGGAACAGGTAAACCAACCACCTGTGCAATTGGCAAAGTTGAATTTTAGCATCATGTGCAATTAGCAAAGTTAAATTTTACCCCATAACTTACATTTAGAAAACCCTGTCCTCATTTATATTGCAGGAGCATTTCATGCAGTATTACGACATTCAGTGTGTTATGGATGACAATAGTTGACTCTCACTGAACCCTGTGGCATCATTTTCTGAAATTGGTAACAGAATTTGGCAGGGCTGAAATCAAGACATCAGTTGTTTGTTGAAGTAATGTCTGTTCTCAATGCAGTAACTTAGTGATTCCAAGTTAGCAAGTCATAAATTACTATAATGAAATGAAGTCAATTTAGAATATGAAAAGCTGATTTAAGGACTATCAAGATTTTCTTTTTAATGTAGCACTTTTTTTCTAAACTGTTTCAAAAACTTGGGGCAGATTTTTTTCAAAAACGACTGGACATAACAACGAGCAAACCTGAGCAATCCGTGCTGGCCTGTTCAGCGTGGACCAGACTTCAGTTGTCCCAACAGGTGGACATTGCCAGAGGGACACTGCTTAACTATGTCCCTGAGCAACTGGGGACTTCAGTGGCCTCTGAGCACTCCCCCATGTGACCATCACACTTGGTCTCCACTAGCGGAGACCAGTACTGATTTGTGCTCGAGGGTCAGAAGATCCCGGGAGAGAAGGTGGCATCAAGCAGGCTCTGCCTATTTAAATGCTACTTTAATTATGCTAATCTGCCTAATGCCTGACCTGATTTATGCCGGTAGGGAAGGACCAGGACGATTGCAAACCATTTGGCTGACGCCAGGCATAAAACCAATTTTTAGGTCTGTATGCCATTTTTCAGGAATCAGGCAATCTGCACCAGGTGTAGTGCGGCCAGAAAATTGCCCCAGTGATCTTCATGTAAAGTTTATCTTTGAATAGTCTCATTAGAAACTCATAAATAGATCATTGCATAGTACCTTTGCAATTAAATGCACAGCAGGATGCAGCACTGAACTTCACTGATCTGGCAGTGTGTTGAGTTAGTTGATCCCAGATGACTCAGCCCTGGATTAGATTTGGTGAAATCAACCAAACTTGCTGTTGCTCATAGCTCTTCAGCAATCACTGTGAAAACATGTCAAAGTACACAGTGATGGACGTAGCTGTGATGTCCTCTCATATTTAGCCTGCCGATACACCTTTGATTAATACATGAAGAGTATTAATCATGCATTGATTAATACATGAAGTGTTCATGGAAGTAACAAAGAAGTTATGATGAATCTGTATAAAACTCTGGTGTAGCCTCAGCTGGAATATTTAATCAGTTCGGGGACACCATACTTTAGGGAGGATATGAAAGCAAAGAGAGGGTGCCGATAAAATGATTCCAGGAATGATGAATTTCGATTATGTAGATTGATTGAAGAAGTTGACGCCATTCTCCTGGGAGAAAAGAAGGTTGAGAGTAAGATTCAATAGCGCTATTCAAAATCAGGACTGGAGGGGTGGTGGATCTGGACAGAATAGGTGGAGACAAACTTTCTATTGATAGAAGGTTTGAGAATCATAGAGACCATACTTTAAAGTGTTTGGAAAAGAAGCAAAGCAACATTCGGGGAAACCTGTTCACACAGCAAGTAGTTAGGTCTGGAATGCAAGCCTGAGAGTGTGGTGGAGGCAGGTTCAATCAAGACATTCAGCAGAGAATTGATTATTCCCTGAAAAGGGAGAATGTGCAGGGCTTTGAGGCGAAGGCGGGGGAGTGGCCCTGAGTGAATTACTGCTTCAGAGAGTCAGCACAGATACTTTTGGCTGAATGGCTTCCTTCAGTACTGTAACAATTGTTTAATTATACAATATTCTTGAGTAAAAAATAAACACGGATGAACTGCAAAAAATATCCCAGAAAAGGTCAAATGTATGAAAACTTTAGAGGATTCTGCAGTTGTTTCTTGAATTCCTAGTCTGCAAGGAAAAAGGGGAAGAAAAGCAAAGTGTTTTTCGGCTCAGCCAGATTGTGGTGCCATTTATATATTTTTTTGAAATCTTCACAGGCCAGTTTTCATTTCCCACAATGCCCAACTTCAAGCTACCATAGTTCAATTCCCTTAAGATTGACAAGTTCAATCTGTTATTGTGGATTTGAATCACCAAAGGTTGCAGCCTTTGACAACTGAAGGACAGTTTTAATTGTGGAATGGATCCTACTTTCTCCTACATATTTATCTATATTGACTTACGTATGAAGGGAAGAAAGCAGTAAAGGTGAATCTTCCAAAACACTTGAAGCTCATTGACTTTGTCACTTAGCATAAAATTCATAACTTTATTTCTAGAAGCTGTTACATTACTGCTAGTATCTTCAATAAGTTTATACCACCACAGAATATGGAAACATTTGCTACCAAGAGGTTGATTGCCTCTGTTGCTTTCATTTAGACGAAGCACATTGTCCTGCTTTTCTTTTCCAAATAAGGCTTCTTCGTTAAAAAGGGTTGCTTTTTCTTCCAACACTGAATTTGACTATGAGTTTAACTGCAGTGAAAATTGGATGTTATCTGCTTCTTTGCTTTGTTGACTTTTGATGCTGTCTGGTACTTTTAGAGATTAATACGCAAGTTGCGCTCCGAATGAGAGAAGTCTCTGGTGTTTGCTGAGGTTAGTGGAATTAGCATGCAGCCGGGTTCCTCTGATAAATGGATTCAGTTAGGTCACCGTGGGGAACAGTGTGACATTAAGTGATTTACAGTCCTTTTCCTTTAATGAAATTGTTTCAGTGAGATGATGCTGAAAGCTTTTAATGGATAGCTTTTCTTGATGTAATGAAATTGTATTCCGTCGGCATTTCATATAAGGTGCGGTTATTATTTACTGGAGCTTTCCCGAAATGCAGTTGCTTGCACCTAGTCCGAGGAAAGACAATTTCAGACGGTTAATGCAGAGAGATGAATAAATATCAAAGGCCAAAGTATTTTCAGAGCGGATGGGTTTGAGTGTGTGTATCAATGGATATGTGTGAGTGAGAGAAAGAGAGAAAGATTGATATAGCACCTGTAAGCGCATTTCATGCGACAGGCCTAGTTACAGAAAAGCCTTAAGGGAGGCTTTGTGGTAAATAACACTGCTAATATTCTGCTTCTCTAAGTTTATCCTTCTAATCTATTTAACAGGCAACTGGATTACAACCAGATCAGCTGCATTGAGGATGGAGCATTCAGGGCTCTGCGTGACCTGGAAGTGCTGTGAGTACTGCTTAAATTTGTCTCTAAAGAGCAGCCCTTTGCTCAAGGATTATATATGTATTAGTTTGAAGGTTGAACTTTCCACAGTAAAAAGTATGTCCAGGGTTAGCCCAAGAGTGAGTAAACACTTCTTGTTGGATGTTAGATCATTTTTTCTTCCATATGTAAAGATTTGCAAAAGGTGTTTTACTTTATTTCTTCTTCAATGGACCACCTGCCTCTCAGTGAATGTGCATGTGGAATTATATTATTTTAGATTAAATGGCAGGTTAGCTACCTGATGTCCACAACACATCAAGTAAAGTTGTTTTTAGTTAAGTATATGAACTGACAAACTGGATTGCTCAAAAAGACTTCCAACACATCTATAGGTGTAATGGAAAGCTTAACACCGATCCTAGCAATTCTAAAATAAGTGTGACATACTGCAGCAGTGCCTGAAACCAGAGATAGTTTGCAACAGACTGTCAAGGACATACCCAGAGAAACCCAACCATAAAGATTTGACCTTTTAATGTACTAGTGAAGTCTGGTCAAACGAAAAGCAAAGCTTAGGAGAATTTGAAGCACTTAGCACATTCTTGACATGTTTGGTCTTGGGACTCTAGGTTTCACATTCTTCAGATATTTCTAGGTATGTGAAGAAGCCAAGAATATGTTCCATTTTTTGCGAATGTTTTGATCGTCAGATGTTCAAAACAAAGACTGGCTCCTCTACTCCATCAAAAGGGAGGGTTTCACGCCTTGACGAGCTGTTTATATTTTTGGATCAACTTACTTGATTCATAGTTTATTTGGAAAGACTTAAGGTCATTGCTTGGTTTCAGTAACTGTTAAAGATCCAGTCGATTAATGCTAAAGCTCTTGCTATACACTAGAAAGAGCCTTTCAGGAAATTGGACATATTAACTAATCCCAACTCATTTGGTTTTCAAGCAGCTGATTAACAGCCATGTAATTAAAATGTCTGCTTCTTCTGTGGAAGAAGGGTGGTTTGTATTCAGTGTGGTTATTAAAAGTCTAGGATTGCTTTTCAGCAAACAAGTTCTACTATAGTTTATAAGCATTACTGTTATAGAAGCAACGTTCCAAAGTGCTTACTATCTATATTGGTGCAATTGTATGTGTTGTCTTCTTTAAACTACAGTTGAGATATCTCTCTGAGAAACTATTGGTTTCCATGATAACTGGTCAATCAATGTTCAAGCTTTTATATCAGAAAAGTAACTATAAACTGACATTTCAGTATTGTCCTTGAAGATTACAGTCCATCTAGTTAAACTAATGAGGAGCTGTAAACTGCAATACTTAAGAAACTAATCTTTCTTTTCACTTTATATGTTTTATGTCAATCATAATCTACTCTGGACTTCTGATAATTGTACGCATTCTGCAAGACAACTCTCTTAAACTATTGTTAGTGGGAAGAGCACAGCAGTTGACATAGCTGAAAGAAAAGGAAAAGGCATTTAGGGTTGGATTATTTCTGACCTTTGATGCCTCTTTCCGTCTGTGGGTACATCTTTCTAAAGAAGCTAGAAATAAAATTGCTTCAGCTCAAGTGTTGTTTATTGTTTTGTGTTTGAAGTTCTAATTTACCATCTTAACTTGGTTTGAATAGATACTGTTCATACAATGAGCAGATATCCAATTTATCTGATTGAAATAAACCACCATTCAGAATGAATGGTGAATGAATTGAGAATGAACATGTGTTCATTCTCCATGTGAATGTCACAATGAATAAGCTATCTGAATCCAATACTGAAGGGGTGACACTTTATTTTATTAGTAACTATATTTATCGAAAGGATATACATGGTAAACATGGGGCGGGATCTCCCTGCCCCACTTCCAGTTGGAATCATTTGAAAGTCAATGGACTTTAGGCCAAGCCAGGGCCATTGAGTCTCCTCCAGTGGGGTCCCGCCACAATGGGGCCAGAAAATTCCAGCCATTGTCATAAAGAATATTTAGGAAAAATCGCACTGGTTTCTACAATTTTATCACACATAGTTTGTGTTTTTTTTCTTAGTATTACTATAGGCCATGGGAAAAAAATGGGTAAAGCCCTCATAATGCAATATTCAATCTTACCTGCACCATAGTTGCACTATTCAGCCAAGTTAGCAGGCATTGATTAGAAGAAAAGAGCTGCGATCAGCATTTCAAAGTGAAATATAGTAGAATACACAACGGTTGTCAGTGTCAGTGGCTCCCCTCTTCCTCATTTTCAAAGCACACATTTCCATTCTGTTATGAAGCACACAGTTGTGAATAATGATCTTACATCAAATACTCGGACTTCTCACAGAAGTGGTCTGTTTATAGCTCTTTGAACTTGCAATGAAAAGAGAATACATTTATTCCCTCACGTCATTAGTCCGAGACTTACAGCTACATCAACAGCAAAAAAACAATTAAAATGAATAACAAATGTGAGTAGTTTGATAATCTTGTAAAATTTATATCTTACCTTTTTGTTTTATAGTACCCTTAACAATAACAACATTTCCCGACTCTCGGTGGCAAGCTTCAACCACATGCCCAGACTGAGAACCTTGTGAGTAAAAAGGAAACATGATATTGCTACAAAATATAATTTTTGTCATATTCAAGTAGAAACATTATCGAAATTGGTGATAACTACATAAAGAAAAATGGTTTAAAAGTGACAAGATTCCAAACCTGCATCAAAATGCATAGTCTTTCCTCTTTTACATTTCTGTGTAACTGCTTCTTAAAAATATCTATGATAATAGATGTAAGGACATTGGCTGGTGGTGAATTCGAGCTTCTGGCAGGTATTTGTTTACCAGGTTTCTTTCTCATTTTATTTTTATAAACAAATTACATTGCAGTGCTACTTTAAGAGGCATGTATACGAAAATATATTGCAAAATGTATTCCAAAGTACAGGACTTAATTAAAAGTAGCTGTCTATCCAGTAATTTCTTAAATGGAAAATTAGCATGCAGGATGGCATTCTGCGTTTCAATATCCATTAGGGTATATTTTGTTAGGATTGAATGCATTGACTAAAAGGTTCTGATGAAATGACATTACACAGTCAATGCAGGATTCCAGACAGCAGCTTGATTTATAGCTTTTGTCATCCTTTATTTTACTTTGAGGAACATGAAAGCCAGTCCAAAGCAATTTGCCTAATTTAGAGCATACATTTGTCTGATATTTTATTAATGGCAAGGTGCTTTTTGCCTGTTGGATGGGAGCCATGTTCTTGTGAAGGTCCTGTCAGGGAAAACAGCTCACTTAATTCCCCTGCTTACTACCATTTGCGTCTTTTAATTTCAGAGATTGCATTGAGCGCAGCTCCCAAGGGGCCAAAATCTGTTAATCCTTTTTCTGTGATTAAACAAGAAATGAGGAAACCAGAAAAAAATTGATATGAAAGGCGTATTTTATATTGAGTTACTTTCAGCCTTGTTCAGCGGAAAATGAATGTCATCTGCTAAAAGGATTTTGAAGGCAGTTTTTATAGAGACTAATAATGGCAAGACTTATTGGTATTTTTAATTGGGAGCCAAAGCTTCTATTAACATTATTTTTCTTGCTGACAATACGGTATGCTGCCACTGTGGTGCAATTTGCCTTTTTTGTCATTTGGTTGGACTTCAGCTTCTGAATTCCATAATTGGGTTTCTGGCTCTTAGGTGTTTGCTGAGCTCGTAATCCAGTCAAGGGGGGATGCTTTGAATTGATTTTGTGACAACTGAGCCAACTTTTATTAATTAATTAATCTCTAGCTAAAAGGCTGCTGTCACACAAATGTTGGTTGAGGAAAGAAGGGTGGAAGGATTGGAAATGGTCCTGTCAGGGAGCCTTAAATTTACAGATGAGATTAAAGGATTGATTCCTCATTTGCTCTCCTTATTACATAAACCGTGGATCTCTGAAATTGTGTTGCTCACTTTCCTTTGTTCACCTAAATGAAATAACTTTGTTCCTTGCTTTCTTATTCCAGCCGGCTCCATTCAAACAACCTGTACTGCGACTGCCATTTAGCATGGCTTGCCGATTGGTTGCGGCAGCGCCCTCGAGTTGGGCTTTACACGCAATGCACAGGGCCTGGGCACCTGAGGGGCCATAATGTTGCAGAAGTACAAAAGAAGGAGTTTATTTGCTCTGGTAAGTGGAGAAAAAGGAAGTATTGAAAAAGAAGATTGGTCAAAACGTGTGTCTGTAAATTGTGAAAAACTAGTCTGCTGTTGCATTTTTATGTAGTCATGATGTGCACACTACCTGCAAAAATATTCAAAGGATAATGGTTTTAATTATTTAACTGCTCAATAATGTGCTAAATTATTTGGATTTTTACAACAATTTAGGTTTTGAAATCATTAAATATATTTATTTAAAATGGATGTGTTTGCTCTTATATTTAGAAAATGGCAAATTAATTGAATATAAGATGATATATAGTTCCAGTAGGTTCACTAATACATCAATTGTTAGAACATAATATCCTGCAGTGAGCTGAGATGTTGCAGAATATTTTAGTAGCAATTGTTTTCACCTGTTTATAATTGTTTTTCTTTATACATGTTTTCTTGAAATAGTAATGCTATACATTTGGGTAACGATTATAGCAATGTCTCTCAGTGTGAAGTCTTATTGCTTTTTATTGCTTAGATCTTTGGATGTATTATAGCTCCAGAGGTTGGGAATGTAAGAGAAAGATAGTCTCAATTATTGTTAGATCTCTTTTTTATCTGATTAAAGATAAAAAAAACACGTAACATTCCTGATGATGGTATAACTGTTTTGAAAGTGTGTTATGTGTAGACTTTGTCATTAAGCAATTAGGCATGAAATGTTGCTCCGACCTTGTTTGCAGAGTACTCATATGAGCAACTACCCTAAGTTCCACACATCTTTCCTTTTATTTTTTATTAAGGCAAAAATACTTTTTTTATATAACTTCTAAATTCCGCTGTCACGCTCTAGGCTTCTGAAAATGCTGCTAATTGTAATGGGGTGTGCAACCTTTGCCAATCATTAGTGATTTTGTTGGAAGGACTAACATAAGGTATTAATTGTGATGTATTTTTTTATCATTTTTTTCCTCCTGCTTTCCAGATGAGAATAAAGGCAAGTTTATTTCTCTTTTCATATTCTACACTTTGTTAGATGTTGGTCAGATTGTTATCTGATGGGAATTGCATTCTGATCTCCAAAATTCTGTCCTGATGTACAAAGCATTTCTGTCTGAACAATCTCCTTGAATGTTTTTAAGCATGCACATAAAATCTGGGTGCTAAATGATTGGGTTTATTTTCCTCATTTGTCACTAGTGTCATACAATCTAGGATTTTTGGCGTGTTAGAACATTGCAGAGTAAATAATACGGGTTCAGTTTAATGAATTAATGCATATTATCCAATGAAGGTATCTGATCCACGACCCATACTGTGAAAGTAAAATTAATCGTCTGAACCTGAGAGTTGGATTTTTCCTTCTGCTTCACTGAGAACTGATATTAATATTTGCAATGCGTAAGAGAGTGTGCATTTGTTTCATAATTCCAATACGTTTACATTTTGCATTTTTGTTACCATTTAAAAATGTTGTATTGCACAGCAACAAATGACATTTTTGAATTAGAGTTAAGTTAAATTGAACTAAATATTTAGCCCCTGCATTGGCACCAGATATCTGCATTATCTTCCACCTGGTCTAGATTTTCCAGGTGTAGCCCCAGTTGTGCTCCACCCAACCAAATACACTGCTATAGGCACATGGCTTGGAAGAAACTGATGTAAAAGTACTGAGGATGAACTCTTGGTTGAACAATTCTATTCAGGTGACTCTCAGTGTTATACATCAGAGGTTTCTTTTGAAGTTAGCGTACATTTTCAGTTACCCATTAGTTCCATGCATAGTTCCTACTGCATTCACTGGCTATTAAGGATGGAATTCTCAGGACTTGATATTGGGCTTCATGCTCACCGGATTTGTAAGTTTTGAGGAACAAATCCTGTTATGGTTGGCGTTCATGTAGAAATATTACTTGGTAAGTAATTGATGCATCCATTTAACCTGACTGTGTTTATTAATCAATATGAAGTAATATACTGGCAAAGGTAAATCTATCTTACTGATATTGTTGCATGCACTGCAATATCAGATGTTTAGCTGGGTGCTGTGGAATTCTGATTATGTTTTATCCTTTTGCCCATCAGTAATATAAATACAAGATAAATATTATAAATGTGGCCAACTTTATCAATGAATTTGTTTGTCGAGGTCACATCTAAAGCACGCACATATTTTCTTTTACTTGAATTCTGACTGGACAGTGATGATAAAGTAGCATTGCTTCATACTACTAATTTGATTTTAAAGAGTAGTCTATCATTCAACCTTCTTTGAATGTTTTGCAGTCACTTATGGTTTAGTTGTTTGCAATTATTGAGGCACTGAAATTATATAACTCATTTCAAATTTGTCAGATGAATTATTTAATGAAGTGGCTGGAATTCTTTGGTCTGACATGCCCTGCCGCTACTCAGCCAAATTTCTGTTCACTGCAGCGTGACTGGAGAAACCCAGCTTTGGACGCGGTCAGAGAATTCTGGCCAGTGTAATGCACTTTTAAGAAGGAAGAAATTCATAATGACTAGTTTTCAGTGGTGTCATTGTTTTTCCCTTCACTCCTGTAGGGCACCAGAGTTTAACAACACAGTCTTGCAGTGTCCATTCAAAGTCATGTCCAGCGGTCTGTACATGTAGCAACAGTATTGTGGATTGCCGTGGTAAGGGCCTCACAGAGATATCCAGCAAGCTTCCTGAAAGCATCACTGAAATGTAAGCTCCTCACTTATTTACTCATCCGATGCATGATCCTTGCAGTGTAATTGCCTTTGTAAATAATCTGAGTGCTCAGTTAAGAGCATTAACTGCTATCGTTTGTATCACTATGCAAAGCTGAGAAATTCAGATTTATTCCCTTGCACAGAAAAGTAGAAAAGTTAACTTGATAATTGATACTCAAGTATACCCAGGAGGTATATAGTTACTAGAAAGCGGAATTACATACAGCCATGGAAATAGTTTTAACTTGTTAGCTAATGATGATATATGTGTTATTTAAAAAACGTGGTATAAGCAGTTTCATTTAATAACTTATTGGAGTAATTTTTGATCTTCGCTGTCTGGGCTGTATATCTGGAAAAGTGGATTCAAATCAATGAAATAAAGAATTGGACAGGTTATGTAGCTGGCAGGATACTTCTCACAACATTTCCACCAAGACAGTGAAGACAACAAACTTCCCATTGTAAGACTATTCAGTATCTGTCACTTCTTTGGTTGTCCAATTATTGACATTTTCAGTGTTATATGTTCAGTGGGAATGACACATAGCTGCGACTTTAAAACAGCCTGAGATTACAGAATCTGTCTGCAATCTCTTAAAATGTAATCCAAAATCATTTTCAGCTAACTTTTTTCGTTCAATAATTGCCAATATTTAAGTTAAAGATTTTAAAAATCACATAAGATTATAATGTATGCTCCCTGACACTAGTTTAAAGTTTACTTATTAGTGTCACAACATTAACACTGCAATGAAGTTACTGTGAAAATCTTACTGCTTGGACCAAGTGTAACCCAAAAAGGTTATTGGCATGAATACAAGAGCATGCTGAGAAAGCTTACAACATTGCCTGCATATTTTTAAATTCCCTACCCTGCAACAACAACTCAGTAGCTCCCATTGATCAGGGATCACTGGCTGGAAATGGGCCTGACTCAGTCCACTGGCTGGAGCCTAGACTTTTGAAAAAGAGCACCTCCGTTCCAGCGCAGCCGAGAATTGAATTGCTCCACGATTGATGATTGTGCTTTCAGCTGCCGCCTGCTTAAACTCTGGAATTCCAACAGTCTCCTCATCCACTCAGCAAAGCTCTTTTGCACTCTGTCTCTCTTTCCTTCTTTAAGAACTTTCTGAAAACCTACCTCTTTCACCAAACCTTTGGTTATCTGCCCTAATATCTCCTGATATGGCAAGGTTTTCACACTTATGCTTTCTCTCTCCTCCAGTGGCCTTGGATGCATCTCATTCTGACCTGGTGCCTTATCAACTTTAAATACAGACAACCCATATCCAACACTTCATCCTTTTCATTTTTTAAACCCTGCTGAGTCTGAATTGCATCCACTTTTGCCATGACCTGAAAGACGTCATCTTCCTTGATAAAGACAAAAGCAAATATATTCATTTAATACCTCAGCTAAGACTTCTGCCTCCATGTATTAATCCCTTAAAAGCCTATTGGAAGACTTCGGGATTTCCTTTTATGTTAGCTGCCGGTCTTTTTGCATGCTCCTTCTTTGCTTCTTCACCACCTCTCTGAACTTCTATATGTAGCCAGGTTTCTCCATTTTATTTTCTACCTGACACCTGTCATTAGCACATTTTTACTTCTTTATCTATCTCCTTTGTCATCTTGGATTTGTTTATTCTGCATTTCCCTTTTGAGGAAATATACTTTAACTGTGCCTGAAAAACGCTTCTTTGAAAGTAGCCTATTATTCTGCTAGTGTTTTTCCTGCCAATTTTCGACTCAAATTAATTCGGCCCATATCCATTCTTTTTGCCAGTTAATTATTCTTACACAGGACTGATTTTTGTCTTATGCCATTGTCAGCCTAAACTTTATTATACAATAATCATCGTCCCCTGAATGTTCTCCCATTGACTTGTCATCCAGTTCTTCCATCTCATACATGTACAGAAACCTTTATTTGGATGTTAATATTTTCTCTCTTACTCTGATCCCACCTATTAACTGCTATTCCTAATTCTAATGCTATCTATTTGTTCCAATATTCTGATACTATCTCTTGGTTACTACATCCCTGCCAAGTTAGTTTGAACTGTCTCCAATAGCACTAGCAAGGAACTCAGTCGTGACTCTATTTAGGTGAAACCCATTACTTCTAGATCCTGTCCAGTTGTTCCAGCCATGCACTCATCTTTATCCTCCTATTTCTGTACTCAGTTGAATATGGCTCTGAGAATATCCAGAGGTTAGTATTTCTGAGCTCCTGCCTCCCAATTTACTATCTAGCTCCCTGAAGTCTGATTGCAGTACCATTTCCTCTTTCTGCTTACGTTGTTTGTATCTATGTTGTACCATGATTGGTGGCTGTTTATCCTTGCCCCGCTCAAGGTGCTCTGCAATTGCTCCATGACATCTTGATGTTGACACCAAGGAGGTAACATACTAAGAGAGAAAACGCTGGAAAATCTCAGCAGATCTGGCAGCATCTGTAAGGAGAGAAAAGAGCTGACATTTTGAGTCCAAATGACCCTTTGTCAAAGCTAAAAGGCATAGAAAGTGGAAAATATTTATACTGCAGGGTGAGGGAATGAAAGATGAATGGTAGCCATAGAAACCAGGAGAAAAGGCTGCTAATAGCTGTCCACAGAGAGGATAAAGGGTGTAAACAACCAAACAGCAGAGCAATTGTAAGCTATGACAGATGAAGATGTTGGGGAGGGGGTGGGGGGGAAAGATGGGACAGAGGTTGAATGTAGAAAAGGGGAAGTGAGGGGAGAAAAGATAAGGGAAGGATGATAAAGTAGGAGGAAAGAGTGGAGGCAGGGAAGAAAAATGAAGAAAGACAGTAAAGAAATAAAAGCTAGAGAATAGTACCTATAGAAGATGAGAACAGAAAATGAGATGCTGTTCTTCCAGTTTGCATTTAGCATCTCATCTTCTGACAAGGCACTATACAGCATGCCAATCTCAATGTTGAATTCAACAACTTCAGATGATGATCACAATCTCAACTTCCTTTGTTTTCATTCTATTTTGTTTAATTTTTTTTTACTGTCTCTACTTTTACTTTTTATTGTCTTTTTTCATTTTTCTTCCCCACCCACTCTTTCCCCCTAGTTTATTCCCGTTCCCTTACCTTTTCTCCCCCCTCCCCATTTCCCCTTTTTTACATTCTACTTTTGTCCCATCTCTCTTCCCCCCGCACCCCCACCGCCTCCCCAAACCCTCCAACATCTTTATCCGTCACAGCATCCAGCTTCCCTGCTATTTGGCTGTTCACACCCTTTACTTTCTCTGTGGACCGCTATTAGCAGTGTTTTCCCCACTTTCTACGTCTTTTATCTTCGACATCTGGACTCAAAAACATCAGCTCTTTTCTCTCCCTTACAGGCGCTGCCAGATCTGCTGAGATTTTCCAGTGTTCTCTCTTTTGGTTTCAGATTCCAGCATTGGCACTAATTTGCTTTTATCTAGGTTATGTACCATCCTGGATTTACTTCTGCAGCTGCAGAAATGCCTGTCTATTCCCTTAACTACTGAACCACTTATCACTATTGCTCTTCCATTCTTCCTAGTCATCCCTGGTGCTGTAAGGCAGCTGTACTAACCACTTTGCCATAATGTCACCATTGATAAAGATGTTGTCAGAAAACAAAGAACAAAACAGCACAGGAAACGGGCCCTTCGGCCCAACGAGCCCACACTGCCACCCCGATGTCCCCACCTCTACCCGCGATCCCCTGTCCATGTTTATAGATCTATGGATTAAAAACCAAATTCGAGTCAATTTAGGGAGAATTTGTTTTGCCAATTAGCCTAAGAGCACATCTTTGGGATGTGGGAGGAAACCGGAGCACCCAGAGAAAACCCGCGCAAGCACGGGGAGAATGCGCAAACTCCCACAGACACAGGCCCAAATCCATGTATCTGCACAGCACAGCGATAGTCACTGATCTGTCGTGTTGCCCATCAAATGGTCCAGGTCAAGCGTACACTAACGACGTGAAGCACTAGGATACTCTCGAAAAAGATCCAAGAGCAGCCCTCTGACGACCCATCGCGTGTATGCCCCTCATTAGACAACAAGGTGGACCAAAGCACCTGTAGGATAAAAACAAGTACATCAATATCATCATCTATTTACACACTTCCCAGGGACTCCCAAGGCTCATGATCCCTATTTTAAATCCGTTTTCTATACCCCTCCATTCCCATTTTGTTTTTGTGCCCATCTAAGTACTTCTTAAATAATTCCAGAGTACCTGCCTCCTGCTTTACTTGGCAGCGCATTCCATATCCCCACCACCCTCTGTGTGAAAAAACTCCCTCTAGCATCCAAATTATACCTTACCCCCTCACCCTAAGCCTGTGACCCCTCGTGCTATTTGAGTCCATCCTAGGAAAATGCTAAACCCTGTTTACTCTATCTATATCCCTCATAATCTTGTACACCTCTATTAGATCTCCTCTAAGTCTACATCTTTCTAAGGAAAACAGTCCCAATTTGCCTAACCTCCCCTCGTAACTCAGACTTTCTATACCAGGCAGCATCCTGGTAAACCTCCTCTGCACTCTTTCCAGAGTCTCCACGTCCTTCCAGCAGTAAGGCGACCAGAACTGGACGCAGTATTCCAAATGAGGTCTAACCAACGTTTTATACAACTGCAACATTAAAGGCCAGCTCTTGTACTCTATACCCCTTCCTATAAAGGCTAACATATTATATGCACCTTTAAAACTCATGGATGTACCATAGTGATGCTAGCTCATGCTCAAGCTCTGAAACCTGGAACTTAAGCTGCTGTAATTGACACCAAATGCTACACAAGTGGCTAGGTGGGGCATGGGAATTGACCTGGAGTTCTTACATTGCACAGTATGTGTACTCTGAAGGCCAGAACAGTCCTTCCATTTCCCTCATTGTTAACAACTTTGCTACTCCTAGTAAATCTTACTACTTTGAACAAATCTCTCGCAATATTTATAAACCTTAAAACTATTAACTGAACTTAGTAATATTGGTAAATCCTACCACTACTTAGTACACTTCTTTCATACTGATATTCTTAATTTAATGAAAGATAAGGGTCACTAATCTGTTCCATGGTTTAGATAAGCTAAGATGTAGATATACCGGCATTGGACTGGGGTAGTAAGAACTCAGTAAGAATCTAGCAACACCAATTTTAAATCCAACCGATTTATTTGATAGTAAATTTGCGAGCTTTCGATCTTTCCCGGAGCGGAGAAGCTACGACATCTTCTCTGGAGTCTTCAACATATCATTGATGACGACGAACATCTCGCTAGGGCCATCCCCACCCCCCCACTTCTTGCTTTCAGACAACCGCACAATCTCAAACAGATCATTGTTTGCAGCAAACTACCCAACCTTCAGGTAACCACAATACCACACAACCTTGCCACAGCAACCTCTGCAAGACATGCCAGATCATAGACATGGACGACATCATCAAACGTGAGGATACCATTCACCAGGTACACGGTACATACTCTTGCAACTCGGCCAACGTTGTCTACCTAATACATTGCAAGAAAGGATGTCCTGAAGCATGGTACATTGGGGAGACCATGCAGACACTATGACAGCGGATGAATGAGCATCGCTCAACAATCACCAGGCAAAACAGTTCCCTTCCTGTGTGCGAACACTTCAGCAGTCATGGGCATTCGGCCTCCGACCTGCGGGTAAATGTTCTTCAAGGGGGCCTTCAGGACACACGACAGCGCAGAGTCGCTGAGCAGAGACTGATAGCCAAGTTCCACACACATGAGGACGGTCTTAACAGGGATCTTGGCTTCATGTCACACTATCTGTAACCCCCGTGACTTGCCTGGGTTAGCAAAAAACCTCACTTACTGTGCTGTCTGGAAAAAATACACAATTCTCTAATCAATGCTCAGGATTCCCTTCGCACACATTGTTAGCCACTTTAACGTGAATAGCAGGTTAGATGTAAGGATTCGCATTCTAATCAGCAATCTCTGACTGTCTGTGCTGATGTGTGCTATTGCAGACCAGAACACTGCATTTGCCTGACGAAGACGAAAAGATCGAAAGCTCGCAAATTTACTATCAAATAAATTGGTTGGATTAAAATTGGTGTTGCTGGATTCTTACTGAGTTCTTAGATAAGATAAATCAGAAATGCTCATCAACCAGTCATTTACCTGCTTCCCCGCACCTACCTATCACACTTTGATATTTTCATTGCAATTGGAATATGCAAATGCATTTAGCAAATCAACTAATTTTAATACAGTGAGCATAATTGTTGTTCTTTAATACTAATTATCAGTTTTTACCTGCGGATATGGCTAAGAAGCAGAGTTCCAATCTTGGGTGTAAAAGTTGGGTGCTAACCAGCCCCAGATTGGCATGGTGCCCAATCATATTTTCCCATCATATCCTGGCCTCCCATTCTGCTCCCAGTAGATCATAAAATTCCAGCAACATTCCAGCCTTAGCAAAGGAGGGAAATCTTTCTTTAGTGCTTAAATTGCCAGAAATTCTCTTTGTATTTGGAACTTGGGGGCAGATGCCTTGAGGGTTGCATGAGTAATGGTGATTCAAAGACTGATGTTCCCACAAGCTCAAGATTTTATGGTATGATCCAGTGTCATCTTTTTATCTACCAGGTATGTGGTGTTCTGTATTTTACGCACATTGCAGTATGCGATCTTGTGATGTGATCTCGAGTCACTCTGATTTACTACGTGCGCTATTCCAATTTATAACATTCACAACCACATTAAGTTACCCTGGTGATTTATGTTTGTGAACTGAGAAAACATGAGGATGAACAGTTAGAAGAGGTCAAGTAATTTAACTTCAATAGTTATATAGAGACAGAAAAAAGTAAATATATCTAGTCGCCAAGACTAGCTGCAGCTCTGAGAATTTTACTCGAGGAATTCAAAATGAAAAATAAGATGATTCTGAAAATGCATGCATTTGTTTGTTATTGATGCTCCTCTCTGATAGAGCAGAGTCCAGAACAAACACTTTGACAGAAAAATGAAAGGGATAATTAGATTTCCTTTCACGTAAGCTGAGAGAATTCCCTTCCTTGGTAATGGTAAATAATGTGCAAAGGCTACCTGGATATGGGTGAAATTCGTCTCAGATGTTCAGCTAGCTGAGCTTGTTACTATTAAGAAAACAGATGGATAGTGTCTATAGATCCATACGTACACTTTAAGAAGTAAAGAAGACCCCTGGATTCTCTCCGTCACTCAACTTTTCTTGCTTTGATGTCTCTTTAATCATGCATCACCTAGTCGTAAAGCTCAATCAGGGCAGCAACATATAACTTAAAGTTACTATTCATTTATCCATGAATGTAATTCTAATGTTAAGTAGGCCATTAAAAAGATGGATGTAAACATTGAAATTATTTATTCTGATGTACAAAGTGTTGTCCAGCATGCTTCCCAGTAGGGAGGATCTTTACATGCATCTATAATATTCTAGTTTTGAATGGCTTCCCATGACAAAGTTTGGAATCCACATTAGTAATGTTTGAGCGATTCTCAATGGTATGTATTAAATAAATAGAGAGAGGCCTTTCAGCCAGTGTAACAAATCCATCCATAC
The DNA here is from genome assembly GCA_024679065.1 of Sphyrna mokarran. Classification (NCBI taxonomy): domain Eukaryota; kingdom Metazoa; phylum Chordata; class Chondrichthyes; order Carcharhiniformes; family Carcharhinidae; genus Sphyrna; species Sphyrna mokarran. The sequence goes on along the minus strand of JAGIQG010000001.1, from coordinate 98,950,439 downwards.
TCAGCCAATAACGTCTCTTGAATGACTCTAGAGTTTTTATTTCTGCTGCCCAACCTGGAAGATCACGCCGAGTGATTAAAATCTTGAATCAAAAAGTTCTTTCTTAACATCAGGCTTAATGTTCTCTTTCACTAGTTCTCTCTTTTGTTCCTCATTTTGCAGTACTAACGTAACTTGATATGGTGCTCAGGGTTAACTTTTCTACTCCACTTGGTATCCTGTACCTTGATAAGATCCCATCTACCTTCTGATTTGCTTAATTTCAAAATGAAGAGACTACTTTTTCTGATCTTTCCTCATAACTCAAGTCTCTGGAATTGTCTTTTATGCTTTGTCTAGGGTATCCTGGTGACAAAATTGAAGCTGTATCCAAGGGGTAGGTTGCTGAGAGCACTATATAGCTTTGGCAGAATGTCTTTGGCCTCATTAGGGTATAATTTACAAATTCCTGCTCTCAGCATGGAGTGCTTATTAGAAATTTGGGTGAGGAGGTCAACTGGCTCACAGAATTTTCCATCCATTAAAACTTGCTGGTTTTTGCAGCTGAATTCCTAATATGTGCTCATAATACGAAATACTCAATGTTGGGAATGTAAATGTGCAAAATCTTCCCTATACTTTACTCATCATTAATATAGCTCTTTGTAAAGCTTCTTTAAAATGATTGGAGAGCTTCACTGTTAAGTCTCACTTTCAGATTGCTTTTAGTATCTTCCCTGGCTGGTTTAATCCCTCATAGCAGAGAGAGGAGAATGTTGATATTGTTATGCTGCCCTAACCAATGTTCAAAAGATAAAAGTACTTTCTTGAGCAACCTGGTGCTTACATTGTTAAGTTCCAGTGTCAAACTAACCTGTTAGCTTGGTTTTGGTAATGAGCATTCTGGTGGTCTGAGGTTGGTTATATGACGTATAATTATGACAATCACAAAATGTTGTTTGCTGTTCAGGATGTTTCATTTGACCTAATTGTTATTGTTCATTTGGACTGGATTTTCAGAAATTCCATGCGGAAATGAAAATGGTGGCTGAACCAAGATTCTGGGATTCCTGAACACATTCCTGGGATTTCTGATTTTCAGGAGTGCTCTTTAAGAGTGTGGGCTGGTTTGGCATTCTGCATTCCCTACTTGGCCTGCTCTACTGCAGGATGGGTATACCCTAATCCTCTGCAATTTCATGAGGTTGAGCCAACTTTTAAAGGACTTCTGGTTCGCGGCACTGCTGAGGTGTCATGAACCATAGTCAGCATAGATCTATTTGAAAGTTAAGTTCAAAGATCCTCCTCAACTCTCCATGCCAAGGTATAACTCCCACCCATCCATTATGGCCCTTCATGCCCCCTATGCCAAGCTATGGCATGTTTATACCCATTCACCCATTATACAGCACATAAAAACAATTAACCTTATAGTGACATTAGAATATATAAAAAAACTTTTTAATAAAATCATTTATTGATAACTTTTCACTTTCTTAAAAAAAACTCCCTTTTACTGTTGGCCTATAAAAACGTCAATATTTCAGACCCTTTAAAGTAACAATAGCAGAAACAGCAAGCATTTGAATCCTCTTCATCTTGTGTTCATAAACATTGTGCAGTGAACAAAGGAGATCAGAAAATCAAAGCAATGTTTTCCTCTACACAGCTGTTTCAATACTCTAATGGATGTTTGGGTTCTCAGCCAAGAATGCATAATGAGGCTTGGTTGAGACCCAGACATTCATTAGAGTATAAAACACCCAAGTCCCAGGGAAAACATTGCTTTATTAACAGTTCCAACTTTCTCATTTCTTCTGTCAATTGCACAGTGTTTATTTGCTCAAAATAGAGATTTCAAATATTTGTAACGTTTACTGTCGATACTTTAAGTAGCCTGGATAATTGACACCTTTATTAGCCTGCAGTATAAAGGAGTTCTTAAAAAAAATAAAGTGGAAAGTAATCAATGAATGACTGCATTTTGTTAAAGCTCTTTTTTGCACATCTTATTGTCGTGATAGGGTTCATTTGTTCTATACAGTATATAGTAGGTAAATGGGCATGGAATGGGAACAGCAGTCATGATTGGCCACAGGAGGATATGATGTGACATGGATGGGGGAAAGGGGAGTACATTAGTGGTGAGGAAATGTAAAATAGGTAAGGACTGGAGTGTCTTTCTGATTATGTTATAAATGGGGTGAAATCTGCTTCAGTACCCAACAGCCTCAGTGACTGCTTCCAAATGTTGCCCCAGGTTGGACGGCTCCAATTGCATCCAGCACTTGCTCCCGTAGAATGAACATCTCACCTTTCCTAGCACTTTCTCCAGGGGTGGATGGGTTGAACTAGAAATTTCCAGCCTCCTGTTACTTATCTCAAGGATAAAATCTAACCCTATATATCTATACCTTTTTCCTCATCCTTGTGCACTCATTATAATTGCTTTCACGTGGGTAAGACATTCATTTTTATCTTTACCATCCAGGTGCAACCTGACATACTAAATTACTCACCCATTTTAGAACCTACTTGATCATATTTCATTGAAATCAATGGAGTGAAAATCAACCACTCTCTACACAGGTGTACAGTCTTTACATCAGATTATTGTGGTAAAGACAAAGATTTGTCCCAATTTATCCTTGGCTCCAGCATGTTCAATTAAGTTACATCTCAAGATCTGGAAGTGCCCAATATCAAGCATTAGTTTCCTTGTTTATCCTTCTCGCTTTATCACAATTACGTCAGTTGTTCCTACCGAGGAAGATTACACCTGCATTTCAGCAATCCATCATATGTTCAGCACAGAAGCTGTAATAAATCCCTATTGCCATTTAATAGACGGCCTCCAGTTTGCTCGTACATGCTTTTCCCATTTACTCCACAGAACAGCTGGCAAAATGCAAACAAGATGATAGTTTGCAGCATAAAATGTATAGACGCTGGTCATACATGCTTCTAAAGCTAACATTGTGTTTAATCTCTTATGGAACTCTTAGATTTAAAGCCTGGAAAGCTAAAAAGGGAGATATGGCATAATTTCTAAGATTTACCAAAATGATAGAAAAATTTTCATCAGGTAGAAAAATCTGTAAGAGATTATGGAAAATAAAATTCCTGCATTTTTCTGCACTTGCATTGAATAATGAACCTTACTCTTGAGTGTTTTACTATACCAAACTGTCAACCACAAACTCCACTCTCCTTTCTGCTGTTAAGTTCAATGCTGACCTCATAAGAAAAATTTATTTTTGGAGGGGCCTGAGCTTGTCTGAAAATCCATCTGAATCCATCTGAATGCGAGTTTCAAAGTCACACCCTGTCCTGCCAGGAATTTTCCTCATTCAGATTGACTGAATATTTTTGTTACAAGTACATGTGTTTAGCTGATGTGCCAACATCACAGCAGAAGTGTGTAGTATCGCCTCTGATTCCTCAGGCTAAAATATCTTTATCTGGCAATGAAGCTTTTCCTTCCACATATTTATTTACTTATTAAAAGCTTTGAAATGATATAGGAATTCACATTTTATCCTGCCCACAAAAAAGCTTTTATTCTAATACCAAAATTTCAGGACATCTCTGAATGACAACTTCTTAACCTGAAGCCCAGTTTAAGGTACATGTTCTTCAAAAAAATAAGCAAGCATAGATTCTGCATCAACTATCTTTCCAGCTTACTGGCATTGAAGCATTTCTAGGCTGAACCAATATTCCTATCTGCTCAACCATTGTGACTCTGCCCTGTCTTCCCTTGTGCTATACCTATGTTGCTCCATTTATCTTCCTCTGTAATGTTCTTTGTAGAGCCTTAGACTAATAGAAGGCATAAAGTTCATTGAGCCTTTGTTGGTCCTTTAAAGAGTTATCCTGTCAATCCTACATGCTTGGCCTTTCCCCATAGCCCTGCAAGTGTTTTGTTTTCAAGTATCTACTGAATTTCCTTTTGAAAAATATTTTTGAATCTGCTTCTACTACCTCCCATCCACTGCATTCTACATCTTAACAACTTGCTGCATTACAAAAGTTATCCCCCAATTATTAATGCAGAGAATTAAGAAGTTGGGGTTGCAGATAAAATCCTTCATCAGCAATGAGAAAAGAGCTACAGATGAAACATAATAACACCACTCCCCCCACCCCCTTGTTCCTGCCACGCACACATGTGCATGCACATATATGCAGTTAACACATGTGCTCACCTATGCCAAACCATACATTTCATAAACTTATACCTACATATCCCCACAAAACACTAAATATGAAGTAGCCCGTCAAGTTATTCGCAATCAACATAGCAGGACTAGAAAAAACTGCTTGTGTTAGGGACTTGAAAGGAAAACCGGAGAGCATGAAATAGTCATATGATAACATGATAGACAGAAACATAATAGATTGAATTGATTTTCAATAACCCTTTCTGTCCTGTTGCTTATCATTGTCAACTTTACAATAACAGTTTTGACATTGCAATTTATGGAAATTGTGTCCCACTCTGACCATTTGTATCACGTATCCAAACTTCTTCAGGCATATTTAATATCTTGGTATCAGTATTTTTTTTAAGTCAACATTGAAAGCAATGTATTTTAATATTACACAATTATGCCTCTTATGTGATATGGCATTGTTGTATTTTATGAAAAATGAAATGCCTGTAGCAAAGTTTAACTGAACTCAATACAAGGATGGGATAGCAAACTGAAACAAAAGAAAAACCTCTATTTATAAAGCACTTTTTATCACTCCTGGCTATCCCAAAGCACTTAACAGCCAATGAAGTGCTTTTGAAGTGTGGTCATTGTTGTAATACGGGAAACACAACAGCTAATTTGCCTACAGCAATCTTGCATATGCAACAATGGATAATGACCAGTTAATTGAGAGATAAATATTGATTGGAATCCATGGATAGCCAACATCCTGCCACACCCCATTGTTCAATTTAACTTCTCATCCAAAGTAGACAATCTCCGACAATATACCACCCCTTTACTGAAGCATCAAACTAGATTTTTACTCAAATCCGACAATGGAACATCAATCTACAGCTCGCAAATGGAATTTTCAATTCACTACACGAGCCTTGGTTCTGTACACGCACTCAGAGCTAAAGTAAGTTATTCCAAGTAGAAAGTCCAAGGATGATGAGCAGAATTACCTCACATCCCCAAGAGAGAGTCTGACGAGTTATCCTGCCCAAGCCAACTAATCATTTCAGTTCATAATCTGTCCCATACTGTCATTCATTCTGTAAATAGCAGAATGTGTTTGGGACAGATTCAATGCACCTTAAACAATTGATTGCTGAAATAATACCCAATAAAATAGCCTGTATTTAAAAGCAAAATTGGAAAACAAATTTGGCAGCAGAACACAATCTGCATATTTTGCTGTAAATATTTCTTTCTTGATATGTCCGACAATTAATTCAATTAGGTGGCAAATTAATGAACCTGTTTACAGCTATTCAGTGGACTGTAGGAAACTGATACCACTTGGAACTGATGTTTTCCAGATGTTCTACACACAGTCACACAAATCAAGTTAAAAACTAATTCATAAAAAAATACATGCAGGAACACATAATTATGGTATTGGCAAGTAGAAACAAAATCTACAGAGTTTGAAAAGTCTGTGGTACAGACTGATCCTATTTGCATTCACCAGTGGAATTCAGACTTTCTGCTTGACCCTCATTCAGTTTCCAGCTCTGAAATTATACTGAGCTATGTTTACAGCTGAAATTGTCTTCAGGTTGTTGAAAACTCATGTAAATTCTGATCACATCCTGGTACCAGTTAAAGCAGCTTTAAGCGAGACCAGCTGTGAATAGGAGCCAAGCATTTGTGTTGGAGGTTTCACACCATTGTGGAAATGTTCTTGTGTGTGTATGTATATGATACACACAAAAAATCAATTGAAGAAATAATTAAATAAAAACACTCACCTCTCTGTGAAAGCACTTAAAATAGATTTCAGTTCCACTCATGGGCAGAGTTTTGTACGTGTGGAAATTTGCTCTATACTGTTGTTGGGCCCAAAGTTAATAAGAGTATGCAGTGAGTGTGGTGGAAGCCCAAAATTATCTGAAATTTGACCTTTTGCTTTATTGGCATATTATCAGATTTCAGAGAATGCAAATTGAGTGACCAGAGATAGCTCACTGAGGTAACTCAACAGCAACAAAATTGGCTTGACTCAAGAATAGACAATGGACCAGTGAAAGAGTGCTGAGATGTAAGGTGATTTTGGGGCTGGAAAGGGGCTACAGAGTTAAGGAAGAGCAAGCCCATGGAAGGATTTCAAAACAAGGATTAAATTTTTGAAGTGAAATATTGCCAGACCAGGAACCAATGTAGGTCAGCGAGCAAAGGAATGATAGGGAATAGGATGTGGTAAAATAATTCTGTCCCTGACAAACGAATGATGGCACCTATCGCTGTTACAGCTAAGAATTCTCAGAGTGAATAGGGTATAGTGCAGCTGATAATTATAATTGGATTGTTACTGTTACCCAATTTATGAGGCCGAAGTAAATTATTTGATGTTTGGCATGTAAAGGGTTATATCAGACAGGGAGGGGAAGAGAGTTACTTCCCATGCGTTTTGATTAATGTTATGCAAATTCCTATCCATGTGTTGGTATTTGAGAACATGTATAATTATATTATTTGCAGGTAGATAAATGTGAGGCTGGACTTAATGTAGGAAATTTGTGACTGGGTCTAATTAATCATGAGAAAAGCCTCACATTAGTCTCTCTGAGGCAGCAAAATCTCCCCAATTAGATCATAGGTTGAAAGGGGGTGACATGGGATTCTCAGCAGTTGGTGTCAGGATATCAGTTAGACTAATTAATGAGCTAGTTGATACCCATTTACTCTGAGTCTATCATAATTTAATGGTGATTTGAGGATTAAGTAGGGGTTGCACAAATCTCCCATGGCTCCTGAAGCCACCCAACAAATCCTGTCAGCCTAACTGATCCTTCACTAACATGCACTCTATACTTGATCAAAGGACTCAGTGTTTGGAAATTGAGGACTGCTGAAAGCCCCTCCCCCCACCCCTCTTCATCCTGAGACCCCCTTCTTATACTCACTCATCCATGGCCTGGATCTCTTACTAATCCTGAGCTTCTGGTGAGTGTCTTGTCGATGGGTACAACACCTCCCTCAGTGGTGCCAGTGGTGATGAGGGCTGCTGGCCTCTGATGACTGGCGTTCTCAGCAGGCGACACTTGCACTGCCAGGGTCCTGAATCCCAGAAAAGGCCCATCAATAATACCGTGGAACTGACATGGGCTCCCACTGGTTTTCCAGCCAAGGGACCAGAACCCTGGGGGGCCCAGCCCGAGTTCCAGGCAGATAAGATGAAGATTCTCAGAAGAGGAAAATACTTGGATTTAGTTTGGTTTGCTTTCTTCATAAACAGAGAAATTGATCTGAATTTTCACTCCACTGTTAGGAGTGCAGAACCGGGAGAATTTCTCACCCTGTGAGCCCAACTTTTGAAAACCAGCTATGGAAGTTTACATTCAGTGGGTTTCAGAGTGTAACTGGAGTTATGTGTGCCTGCCCTGCTTTGAGGCAGCGTCAGAGCTGTTGGGTACAGAATAGCCTGGATAAAAGACCGGCCTTAGTGATCCGCGTCTTTGGTCCCAGCTGTAAAATAAAACAGCCTTCTAGCCTTCACTCCCCACGCATTATCTATTCATTCAACTTATGCCCCTCAATCCACTTCATGACTCCTCATTCCTGCTATGCTAGCCACATATCACCACAGCTCTTTATGGCCCCAATCCTAACTCATGTCACCCCGTAACCCTACCTCCAAACCATCACTCCTCCCATGACCATTGCTCCTGGTGACGCTGCCAATAATTCAAGCTCCTGGTCACTGATTGGTTTAGCAGCTGTGTGAGGTGGGACCGTCTCTTGGAGAAGGGTAGAAGTCTCACTTCATAATTAAATCTGAAATTTAATTTGAAAAATTAAAACAGGATGATCCAATTACAGCCAGCTTGTCCCTAACATTTAGTTTGGGGTGTTGGGAGTCCATCCTCTATTTAAAATCATCCCACACAGCAACTATTGCAGTATTATTGCAGACAGCACAATGAATCTGGTCTCACAAAAGCAGGCAACAGAATCTTCCTATAACACATTTAATGTGAACTATCTTTATACTGCTTATGGCAGTCTCAAGTGGCATCCTTATAAGACCATAATTCTGTGTTATTCCACTCTTGAGACTGTGCAGAAGGATATTTAATGCAAAAATCGCCTTGGGTATAATATGTCCACTGCCAACTTGACAATGCTAAATTAGTAGCTCCTGTAGCGGTAACACTGTCATGACATCAATTTTAATAAGTTGTTTGCTTACAAGCCATCAACGTATATCACTTAGTTATATAAATATGGCAAAAAAAATGGCCACCTTTCTCAACACGAAAGAAACAACTTGGTCAAACAACTTGGTCGAGTTTTATTTTACAGTAAAGGGAATTATATTTCCTGTACAGCATGGTATTTAACGTGTGCAACTCTAAGAGATAAATCTCGCCTGGACAAAGAGGGAAGGTCAACAGCATTTGGCTATTCATGTTAACAGGAGCCCAAATAATGGGGTCTGAGTAAACATGAATGTTAACAAGAGGCTGAGTTTGGACCACCACTACTGTGTGCTTTACTTTAGGAATGTATTTCTAATAGGAAATTATGTTTTCCCCCCCCACCAGACGTCTGGAGCAAAACTCAATCAAAACCATCCCCCCTGGAGCCTTCTCACCCTACAAGAGGTTGCGAAGAATGTGAGTAGAAGAAAAAGTATTCCAAATCTTTAGAAGTTTATTCAGCGTTTGTTCCATAAGGAAAGCTCAAGTGTTCAACAATCTTGAAGTGATAATGGCTGACTGATCCAGACTGATTTATAGCTTTGAATGTGTTTTTCAATTTGTAAAGCTTTGTCTTTGCATCTTCATGAAAATTGATGGAAATGATTTCACCATCTTGTATCTCCCCTATCTTCCCAGCTCATGTGTTGATATGGTTCCACAGCTGCTCGCAGCATTGAGTCCCCTGTTGCAGTGCTTTTCTTCTCATGGGCCTACACAGGATGGGCATGGCTTCAAATTTCAAAACCTGGAAATGTGATCCCCAAAACACTTCCAACTTCTGATTTTTATGGTTTAATGGAGGGGAAAGGGGCAGTGGGGGACCAGGCAAGTCTTGCTGTTGAGGTTGGTCGGTCCTTTCAACATGATAATAAAACTCATACCTCAAATTTTACCTTTTATATTTAACTACAACAAGCTACATTTATCAGGGCTTAGAAAACACAAAAAGAATTGAAACTAAAGAGGCTCTTGAAATCAGCATAAGATTGCCTATTAGCATGTCTGTCTTTGAATGATAATCTCTTGAGATATTACCACCCACAGAATAACACCACTGCTTACAGAATCGAACAACCTGTCCTCATTATAAATGCAGCATTTTGTAGTTCAGAAACCATAGAAAAGTTACAGCACAGAAGGAGGCCATTCAGCCCAACTTGCCCAGGCCAACTTGGGGACACTCAGGTGCCCTTTGTAATATTACTTCCCACACGTGGTCCTTAACTCTGTAGCTTATAGCACTTAAGCTGTAAATCTAAGTACTTTTTAAAAGAGTTTAGTGTCTCTGCATCCTCCACGCAGCAAATTCCAGGCACCACTGCCCTCTGCATAAAAAAGCTCATCCTCATAGCCCCTCTCACTTCTGCCATTTGTATTGAACTTATGTCCTCTGGTCCTAGACTTCTCCATTAAGGGAACTATTTTATCCTGTTCACTCTATCTTTTCCCCTCATCATGTAGAATAACTCAATCAAGTCACCTCTCAGCCTTTTTTGTTCCAAGGAAAATAACCCCAATCTATCAAATCTCTCCTCATACCTACACTTTTCTAGCCCTGGCAACATTCTTGCAAACATCTTCTACACTCTCTGAAGAGTAATCACATCCTTCCAGTAATATGGTAACAGAACTGCACACAATATTCCAGTTGTGGTCTCACTAATGTTTTATACAACTCCAACATTATATTGTTACTTTTATATTCTGTACCTTTACCAATGAAGGAGAACATTTCTTGTGTCTTTTTTACCATCTTGTCCACTTGAACTGCTACCTTTAGAAACTTGTGTACTTGCACACCAAGATCTCTCACTTCAAAAACTCTTCATATTATATTCCTATTTATTGAGCATTCCTATAACTGTCTGACCTCCCTAAATGCATTATCTCACTCTTCTCTGTGTTAAAATGCATCTGTCCCTTTATGGTCCATTCCACCAATCCATCGGTATTGTTTTGGAAGTTATAGATGTCCTCTACATTATCCACTACATGACCAATCTGTGTGTCATGTGTAAATTTCCCAGTCTTGCTCCCCCATGTTCATGTACAAATCGTTAATATATAACACAAGCAATAATGGTCCCGGTACCAAGCCCTGTACAAGACAACTTGAAAGAACTTTATGTACACAGGGGCATTATTGACCCTTTGTTTCCTGTTACCAAGCCTATTTTTTATCCATTTTGCCATATTACTCAGTATCCCATGGGCTTTTGTTTTTTGACCAAACTGTCATATGGAACCTTGACAATGCCTTGCTAAAATCCAAGTATACAATATCCACCTCACTTCACCAACTCTTCTTGTCATTTCCTCAAAGAATTCAATCAAATTCATGAGGTAAGACTTTCCTTTAACAAATCCATGCTGACCATCCCTGACTAGTCCATATCTTTCTGCAGAAAAGTTAACCCTATTTCTCATTCTAATTTGCCCATTACTGATGTAAGATTAATTGGTCTATACTTGTTTAGCATTTCCTTCAATCTTTTTTTAAACAATGGAACTACATTTGAGGACACAGGAGTTATTTTGAATAGGAATTACAATATAGGAGTAAATTACATGCTTCACCTGCTGGAAAGGGATGTCAGAAATATGTCATTCCCTCTCATTTAAAATACTGATGGAAAATTTGTGCGTGCAAATTCCATTTTTGTTTTGCATTCTTTATGGGGAAGATGCATGATCGGAAATGGGAAAAACGGTTTGCAGCTTATACTAGGCAGCCCACGGCCCAATGAGACATTGGTTCCTGTAAAATATTGTAAGATGAAATGTCATACGGCAGAACTGATTTCCTGAAAGGAACAATATTAAAAATGGGGGATTGGTTCCATTAGCAGGGCAAGGCAGCGTCTTCACTGGCAAAATGCAACCTCATTTTCTACAGGTTGTTGACTTTGATCTTGATTCATTCAGACCTCTGCCAACAGGCCGCAGCAGCCCTTTTCTGTAGCTGTCCGAGCCAAAGATTTCGCACTGCAGGTGTGAAAGATCCTATTGTAAAAGATGGGAGATGAGCCAGCAGAGCAAACCAGTACTTTTATCGATATACTGTGGCCTCATTTTGCGCTTTTCAATCACAGTTTTCTGGTTTTTAGTTTGGCCAGACAGTGCAAAGCCTGCAGGCCACAACCACCATTCCCCAACAAGACCTTCTGGCTCAGAGTTACAGCCTGGAGAGTGAAGGGTGCTGGGGGCCTGATGTTTCAGCACGAGGCTTCACAGCTTTCCCAAGTTCATTAAAAGCCCATGAAATTTCTGAGTCATTATTATTAAAATAGAAAAGCTGAGCTGGTGTGGCATCATAAAGTCAAAACCAATGCCATAAATTTGAAATAACATATTAATTTTTTAATGTCATAACTGCCATTCACAGTAACCCAAACATCGTAAATCATAGAACCCTTACAGTCCAGAAAGAGGCCATTCTGCCCATCAAGGTTGCATCAACCCTCCAAAAGACCATCTCGCCCAGAAGAATCTACTTCCTACAGTGCAGGAACAGGCCATTCTGTCCATTAAGTTTGCATTAATTGTCCAAAATAGCATCTCACCCAAGCCAAGACACCTCTGCTAGATGATCATGGTTTCCCCCTGGCCAGATATTACTAATGTAACGCATTGACAATGAATCTCAATCATCCATGCAGGTTTTTTTGTGGTGGTAGATTAACACTCAAGGGAAAAGAAGTCAAACAATGAGAAGCAGATGTAAGGTATTGAAAATGTCAAAATAGAAAACAGCGTTGAACACTTGCAAGCCAATTGTGAGCATTTGGATATAATGAGCAGGTCAGTTAGCCCACGACAGCTTTTTGAGATGGCAGTCAATATTTAATTAACCTTCTAAGGTGCTGTTCTTCTTTCCAGAGACCTGAGCAACAACCACATCTCTGAAATTGCACCAGATGCTTTCCAGGGACTGAGATCTCTTAACTCCCTGTAAGTTTCTTGGAAATTTTTTGTATTGCCTGGGATTGTCTGTTTCTAGAGTAATTCATCCTCTTCAATACGTGTTGAACTCAAAGATTTGCCACTTGTGCATTTCTAAATACCTTGGTAACATAAAATTTGTGCTAATTACATATAAAAACCAGACTCTTAAATTGCATATGGGCTTAACAAGTCATTACGCTAAAATGGCTGTTTTAGTTTTTAAATGCCATGTTTTCATTCTCTATTTAGCCTTTCCTAAACTTTTTTGACACGCAGTTTTGAGTACAGTGTATAAATAGACCTGCAAAAATCAAAGACAGAGTGGAAGTTTGGATTAGCGGATGTGTGGGAGGACAGGCAGCCCCAGATTTCATTGTGCACTTTCATGTTTCAAGCGGACATGAGAGAAGTTTTGCCTGTCACATGTTTGGGTAAACCAAAAGGAATTTTCCAGCAGAGGCTCAAAACTTCCAGAAATAACTTCAGCAATGTTGTAGCCGGGCAGTCTAAATGAAGCTGGTGCCTGAGGTTTGGGCAAACTTTATACACACAAATATGAAAAGAAACTGGTGGCAGCCCACATTAGTATGGGATTTATTTTTGTACTGTAGTTTTTATTTTTCTCTTTCCCTTTCTCGCTCCTCTTCTTTTGCTGGTTATGATTCATTAACTTTTCCCCCTGACTCTGCTGATTCTGAGTCAAAGAATCCAGACAGTGCAGAAGGAGGCCATTTGGCCCATTGGGTTTGCACCGACTCTCTGACAGAGCATCCCACCAGGCCCTATTCCCATGACCCCGGTATTTACTCTACTAATCCCCTAACTTACACTTCTTTGGACTGCTTGAAAAAACCAGAGCACATGGAGGAAACCCACACAGGTACAGGGAGAATGTGCAAACTCAAAATAGTCAGTGACCTAAGGCTGGATTTGAACCCAAGACCTTAGGGCTGAGAAGCAGCAATGCTCACCACTGTGCCACTATGCCATCCTCTATCACTGTTGAAAATGCCAAATAGACTGTGCCCATTATGAGTAGCAGATTCCTAATTTTTGTGGTAAAATATGATATTCAGGTGATTTGAATATTGATGTATACAGAGAGGTTTGCTAGCCATGGCGTTCCTGAGCTTCCCTAAGCAAAACAAAATCAATCATCTCAGATTGGACTGGATACATGATACTTTCAACTTTAACATTGGCAGACTGATGACTTCCCTAATGTCTTACTGAGCGGTGCTGAAAGAGGTCTGTCCCATAGCCCTTTGCAAAACATGTTGCAAGGAGACAAAGGAAAGCAGCATGCGTTGGGAGGATTTAGAAAGATGTGGTAATGGAAAGGGACATAGATGGAGGAACAGCAAAAATGAGGATATATTGAAAAAGCAATAGAAGAGATCTGGAAAATAAATGGACAGAGACATATCATCTGATAGCAAATTGGCCAAGCAAGAATGAGCAGGCTGAACTGATGGTAGTGACTGGTTCTGTTTCGTAATGTGTGTGGTCTGTTGTCCATGTGTATTGTACTAGTTAATTGCACCTGTAGAAAAATTGTCATTTAACTTTCCTGTCAAGTTTTCTTTCCTCCACTTCCCATGAGTGACTGCCTGGCCCCTTCCTTGAGTGTAAACAGATTAAATTAAAAACTTACTGTTTGAAGCGTTCCTGGCACAATCCGACACCAGGCCTGCCTGAATGCCAATCCTCAGTCTTGCTGAAGGCCAGCAAGTTTATTTCAATATCTACATTTTGAAGTTCCTTTTTTAAAAAACTGTTAAACACTTAATAATTGGTCATTCATTTATTCACAGGTGAAAGTTTTTGAGCTGAGAAGCCATTTACAAAAATGACTATAACTGCGGCAGGTTCCTCAGAAACAGTTCTCACGTACATGCAATTATAGAAATGCATCATAATTTATAAAACAGCTTGTTGATTAAAACCTGTTCAACTCGTAAGTGCTGCTAAAAACAGGTTTTAAATAGAAATTAACTCCCCCTGCCCTTTGTTGTAAATGAAATTGAGCATGCCAAAATCAAAAGCAATTAAAGACTGTAACCAGACAAAGTAGTGATTATGACAGATAGGGGCTCCCTGTGTATTGCCTACCATACACAATGCTGCATTGCTTTCTTTTCACTATAGTAGCTGGAAAATTTCCAGAAAGACAGAAAGTTTGAATGCTTCCCTGATCAGCAGTGTTCTATAGATGAGTTACAACACTGGCAACACCAAGAATGCACATCTCCCGTAGACCATGGCAAGCCTTGGTTCAATTTCTAATGGGTTTAAATGGTAGAAGCTGAACAATAAGCAGAAATACACTGATTCAAACAACATATAGTTTTGTTTTTTTTTAAGAAAGGCACAAAATGTTTAATTACACATTGTTACATTGCATAAAGGCTTCATTGTGAGCAATTGGAAATTACTTTTTTAGACATTACTGATGAAATTATATTAATGAGGGAAGGCTGAGGCGGATATGATTTGAAAGCTGCCATTTCCTTCAGCAAAAGTCTCACAGGGACTACAGAAGGCACTTTGATGTTCTGTGAAAGTTAATGTCATTGACACACGCAAAATACAAACTGCGAACAACCCTGGAGACCTAGTGCTGCCTTTAATATTTGTTTTTGTTCATTATCCATTTCCTGTAATCTGTTAGTCATAGTCCCAACCCATAGATGACAAGCTCTGCAAATTACTTTGTTTATCAAAAAAAAACAAGGGCCAATATTTGCTGCTGTGTTTAATGGCCCCTCATCTCCAAAGTGACAACTTGCTGCCTGATCTTAATTAATGATCTCCTTTTTTACAAACTACTGATAATATCGCAAATCTAATCTATTGTGTCACTCCCAACCACTTTGGTATGCTTCTCATTAAAGGACAAGATTCTTTTTATTGATCTGTCAGTTTTCTTTTGAAAGTTTACTTGCCATGTTTCTGATTAGCTGCTATGAAATACCATTGTCTGGATTGTACTGAGTGAGGCATTCCTTTATAAAGGACACTTCTATTTTCAGATATCTTATTGATTGCTCACTCCTATTTTCATCAATGCTGACAGGTTCTGCGCTATGGAGCGAGTGTGGTCATTAGGATTATATTACTTCTACTCAAGCATCAATGTGATGAAGTTCTAAATTGGGATGGCCAAAGTAAATTGAAGAGTTGTATTGTGTGAAATTGCTGTTTAGGTTGTATAAGAGACCCATAAAACACTACCGTTGAGGCCAGAACTCAATGGTACTTGTAGAAAGGAAGCTCTGGAGGCTATATATAAAGTTAAATCCATGTTCTGGTTGTTCATGTGAGAAGATAATGGTATTTGAATTTAGGATTGTCTGCTGATCAAGTAGTTAATAAAAATGCCTTTCCAAACCACAAAGTTCAAGCATCAAGCATAATATCATTACATGTAGACAATAAAGCACGATGCCATCATATGTACTCTTCAAGGCACAAATATTTAAATTGCATCTGAAAATCTAGCTGGAAATACAGAACCACAACAAAGAAGCTGTTTTAAACTTCCAAACAAAGCCACAGTTAGGGACGATGACCAGAAAATGCAATCATTATTGTAAACAGGGGCTCCCTGTGCATCAGATTCAATACGAAACTTTACACTGGTTTCTTTTCAGTACAATACCTGGAACACTTACAGAAAGTCGACAAGTTTCAGTGCTACCCATTGCTATCCCACACTCCTTTGAACCCTTTTCTGCGTGACTGGCGCTTGGTTCAGTAATGGCACACTATTACAAACTTGTGAAGAACAAACAAATAGGAAATTTGTGGACAATTGAGAATGCCCTTGTCTGTCAAATCACAATGTTCAGTTTTTAAAGAGAGTCTGTCAGTTAAAACTGCAGTTTGGGCTATGTGAGAGATACTTTGAAGTTACAGCCTGTTTTAAAGTTTGCGGTCCAGTTCACATTTATACAAGGATCACTCTTCAAATTTGACCCATTTCTTTGATTCAGTGCAGTAACCATGAGCACACCATCACTGGTTACAGTAGTTAGTGGTTATGTTACTTAAATAATAATCCAAATATCTAGTCTAATAATTCAGGAATCATGAGCACAGATCCCAGTATGACAATTTTAAAATTTGAACTGATCAGCTTTCCTTTGTATCATGGACTCACTGATCCCTACAGTGCAGAAGAAGCCATTTGGTCCATCGAGCCAGCATCACCAATAATCCCACCTTCCCCAAAACCCTCTACATTTACCCTGCCAATCCCCCTGACACTAATGGGTAATTTAGCATGGCCAATCAACCTAACCTGTATATCTTTGGATTGTGGGAGGAAACTGGAGCATTTGGAGGAAGCCTACACAAACACAAGGAGAATGTGCAAACTCCACAGTCACCCGAGGCCAGAATTGAACTTGGGTCCCTGATGCTGTGAGGCTGCAGTACTAATCACAGTGCCACTATGCCATCCTGAACCTGCTATTTTTATCCAATCTGACTCACAAGAAGGATCTTCATCAATGTTAGTTGCCCAACAGCTACTTAACCTGTAGCTAGAGATGGGACTTATATCTCCAACTCGGGAGGAAGTTTAGCTTCTGAGAGATGCTGGCTGATCTGATTGACCAGCAGGTCTGAAGTCTCAGAGTGTCACAAGGAAAAGTGGCCACTGCTTGATTACACCTGGCCTCATAAGTGGAGGGAGCCCTTGGACGCAGGTAAGTGCTAGGCTTTTGAGACAGGGAGATGTGTGTGGGGGGGGTGGAAATACAGTGGAAGTTGAAAGGAGTGAGTTGGTTTGGAAAGGCTAGAGGGATGGAAACACCTGGATCTGCAGACCTTAGGTAGTGGGGGATGAATCCACCTTTTCCCACGGGACACCCAACCCAACTAACCTGCTGGGCATCCATTCATTCTGTACTTTCTCTTGCTGGCCTCAAAATTGTGGTCAGGCAGAAAACAACCCTCAATTTCCCATTTAAAGTATTATTCTTTTGCACGCTATATAGACAAAAGAATACTGTACATAGAAAAGGAGAGAAGAGAATGCAGAATGTAGTGTTATAGTCATAGCTACGGAGTAGAGAAAAATCAACTTACTACAAGTAGATCCATTCAAAAGTCTGATGGCAGCGGGGAAGAAGCCGTTCTTGAATCAGTTGGTACTTATCCTCAGACTTTTATATTTTTTTCCCAGTGAAAGAAGGTGGAAGAGAGAATATCTGGGATGTGTGGAGTCCTAGATTACGCCGGCTGCTTTTCTGAGGCAATGGCAAGTGTAGACAATGTCAAAGGATGGTATGCTAATTTGAGTGACGTACTGAGCTTCATTCACAACCCTTTGTCGATTGGGCAGAGCAAACGCCATACTAAGCTATGATACATCTAGAAAGAATGCTTTCTATGGTGCATCTTTAAAAGTTGATTAGATTTGTAGGGGTCATGCTAAATTTCCAAATTTCTGAGAAAGTACTGGCATTGGTGGGCTTTCTTAACTATGGTGATGACATGGAGGGATCAGGACAGGTTGTTGGTGATCTGGACACCTAGAAACTTGAAACTCTCGAATGGGTCGACACAGGTCTCACCAGCTCCCTGAAAAATTTCAGACAAGTTTGGGGGCTGACAGATGGTTGACAGGAAGGCAATCCAATTAATTTTACCCGGCCGCCTGTCTTCAAAGTAATCAGCAGCCACCCATATCTATCCATGTCAGTCTCAAACAAGTCTAATATAGTTGCATCATACTAGCTACAAAGAATACAGACTGCAGTGGTTCAAGAAGGAAGTTCACCACCACTTTTCAGGGCAACTTGTGATGGATGAGAAATGCCAACCTTGCCTTGAGCAGTGAAGGCTACTTTGTGAGAATAGATTATTTTAAAATATGCAGTAAATTAATTTAAAAGAGGGTGTGATGGTTTCCTGGTTCGGGATGATATCTGTCACCATCATTATCTTAAAAGAATGAAAGGATACGCAAGTTGTAGAAATTAAGATGAGAGTGTCTAGCATTGTTTCTTTCTAGGTTTTTACTGACAGTTTTCTACTTCTTTCCCACACAGTGTGTTGTATGGAAATAAAATCACAGAGCTACCTAAAGGCCTATTTGAAGGTCTCTTCTCTCTGCAGTTACTGTAAGTATATTTAACTAATTCCTATAAAAAACAATAAAAGCAAAATACTTCAAATGCTAGACTCTAATGCAAAAACAGAAAATGCTGTAAAATCTCAGCCAGTCTGACAACATCTGTGTAAGAGAGAATACAGCTAATGTTTCAAGTCTTGGTGACTCTTCATCAGAGACTCAAAATGTTAGCTCCATACTCTCTCCACTGATGCTGTCAGACCTGCTGAGATTTTCCTATAAAAATGGATTGGGGAGAAAAAGAACCTGAAGCATTTGATGATATGTTGCATTTTTACAATCTTGAAACTATTAATGGGCTCAATTTTAGCATCTCTGCCTGACAGGGTTTATCAACATTAGAAAGGTTCATTTGTAATAAGTAGGTTCACTGGCATTAGTAAAGCTTTACTAGTGTTTGTAAGGTTTATTCCTGGTAGTCAGATTTCTTAGCAGTAACAATGTTATTAGTTAATAGAATAATGGCAGGGCTGATCCAACATCAAGAGTGCATATCCTGTGCTGTGTTGGACCTTCAGTATACTCCCCATATTCTGGATAATGATTTGTATAGGAAATATTGTCAATTGCAGCAGCTTAAACCCACAACTTTCAGAAGTTGAGCAGCATCTGATCTCACTGTGGTGTATCCATGAAGTTGAGAGCTTCATAGCTCGTGTATGTGATCATCTTTCAACTTCACAATATGCAGGGAGAAAGGAAATGGCTCCCCACCAGACTCTCAAAAAGGAACAGATAAAAGTATAGAAGTTCTCAGTGTGCATCCCACTCTCAAGTTTCAAATACTGATGCAGTAATAGTTCACCCGGGGAATACAGCCAAACCTTCTTTTACTAACCTAGACTTTGATATAAAGGGCACAATTTAAAAATTTGCAGATGTGAACTGTGAGCAAGATTGTGTAGAACTTCAAAATGGCATGGACCCATTGATGGAATGGCTCGACAGGAGGCAGATGAAGTTCAATATGGAGAAATGTGAATTGATTTGGGGCTGAGATGGATTGGAGAAGTTAGCTCTGTTTTCTTTGGAGAAAAGAAGGCTGAAATGACATTTGAATGAGGTATTCCAAAATCGTGAGTGGTCTGGACAGAGTAGATGGGGAAAAATTGTTCCCACTCATGAAATGATCAAGAACAGGAAGGCATAGATTTAAAATAATTTGCAAAGATGCAAAGGTGACGTGAAAAAAATAGTGGTTAAGGTAGGAAATGTATTGCCTGAGAGGGTGGCAGAGGCAGGCTCAATGGAAGCATTCAATAGGGAATTAGACTTTTCAGAATCAGAAGAATATGTAGGGTTATGAGAAGAAGGTGAGAGAACAGCATTGAGACATTAAGTGAAGAGCTGGTGTTGACACAATAGGCCGAATGGCCTCTTTCCGTAATGTAAATTCTGTGATTCTGAGATTGCAGTTATTAAAAACGTAATCTAATTTTTAGAAACAGTGGGTGGAATTTTATGGTCCCGTCATAGTGGGGCCAGGGAAATGTCGTGAGCCATTCAAAGATCCATTGACTTCAGCGGAATTGTAAAATCACGCCGGTTGAAGGGGCAGTAAAATTTCACCCTGTAGCTCATGTTAACACTATGTTTAAGTGATGTTTCATTAGAAATCAAGGAATTTTGATCAGGCGTGTTGGCTGCCGAGTAAGTGAAATAAAGATCAAACATAAGAGGGAAATTCAGGCTTGGAAATGGGATTACCGGAAATGCAATCCTTAACCCAAAAGACTGGAAAGGTTTGCTCCAGATTGTTGCAGAATAATGGATGATTCATGCAGAGAATGTTGGTTCGGGGTCAGAGCACTTTTATTTCCAGTGAGTTTGTACAGTACACACAAAGCAAGCGTGAAGAATTTGTGGAATCTAGTTTCTCAATCTCCACCGGTGATTCTTTTGTGGGAGCTGTCATAGTTGTTGACCCCAGCAGCACTGGATGTCTTAGTTTTGGCTCCACAATGTGTGAAAGAATTTGATATGTTTATCACACACTGTCAAAGCAAGCAGCAAGAATGAGATGCAACAGTGCCAGAGCCAGCTGACGAAAAATTGTATGAATTTTTGCTACTTTAAAAAGTAGCAGCATTCTTATGTACCATTGTTTGAGAATCACTGGACACTCAGCTTGCAAAGGGTGTTGAGTTCAGAAAATATT
Organism: Sphyrna mokarran; assembly: GCA_024679065.1. NCBI lineage: Eukaryota > Metazoa > Chordata > Chondrichthyes > Carcharhiniformes > Carcharhinidae > Sphyrna > Sphyrna mokarran. The sequence continues at coordinate 98,929,805 of JAGIQG010000001.1, read as the reverse complement.
GTTCATCCGGTTGGTTAAAAAGGGATAATGTTAACACTTTGATTTGATGGATATATAGTGTGTGAGTATGGAAAGCCATGATTGTGATGGTACTGCCTGTTCAGAGCTATTTTTTCCCCTTTCAGTTTCATTCATATATTACCATCTCTAGCTGGGAAGTTAAAACCATTTCAAGTCATGGTTGATACTGTGAGCACAATGGTTAGCCAGTAGTAGCCGGTGCTTGTAACAGCGTGAGCTGATGACCATACCACTCTAAAATGGAATGCTTTTGTGTATTCAGTTGTATAATCTAGCAGCACAGCTAAGAATCTTCAACTCAATTAATATTTTACTTGGAAGTTGGCCAAGACCTCAGGCAATGCTGCTGGACTCAATTTGCGGAGGTACATTGTATGAACTAGAACCAGCCCTTGACCCATCTGAAGTGGCGAGCATCTTGATTTAAAAAAGGACTCTGAAAAGAAATGGCCGTACCTCCTGCAGATACACTGGGTGGGATTTTTCCAGCTGCACTCACCCCAAGGACAGAAAATCCAGTCCATGATCAACAGAACTTTGCAATTCCATGTCCCGCCTGCTACGATTCCTGTGGCGGGAAAGATGGAAAAATCCTAATGTCAATTAAAAATAAAGGATATTGATGACAGTAAGGGAGCAGTGGTACAGCATAAGTTGTTTCTTTTACCTTGTGAAGGAGATCTCATAGAAGTGGCTTGGCAATGGGAACGACTTTGAGGATAGAAAACAAAGAACAAAGAACAAAACAGCACGGGAAACAGGCCCTTCGGCCCAACGAGCCTGCGCCGCCACCCCGGTGTTCCCATCTCTACCCGTGATCCCTGTCTATGTTTATAGCTCTATGGATTAAAAACCAAATTTGAGACAATTTAGGGAGAATTTGTTTTGCCAGTTAGCCTAAGAGCACATCTTTGGGATGTGGGAGGAAACCGGAGCATCCGGAGAAAATCCACGCAAGCATGGGGAGAATGCGCAAACTCCCACAGACCCAGTTGGGAAATATTGAGTATGAAATGTTCTGAAAGATCTGCTCTATTGAAAGTAGCTTCAGAATGAATATAGTGAACTTAATGATTAATTTGATTAATGCATTTTGGACCCAGATTGTGGGCTAACAAAAGTGACTTGTGCTATCTAGATTGAAGTTTTAATGTATTCAAAACCTAACCATTTAGTGTTAATATGGGGTGTGAAGAGCAGAATTTTTGTTAACAACTCAGGTGTACTTAATCTAGCTCCACAAATCCAATCTGGGAGAAAGTGCCCAGAAGTTAGGAGTTTCATTCCGTGGGACTGGGTTCACAGGTGACCCTGGAATGAATGAGAATAAAGTAAAGCAAAGTTTATTTATTAGTCACAAGTAAGTCTTATTTTAACATTGCAATAAAGTTACTGTGAAATTCCCCTAGAATGCTGCCAGGTGTGGAGGCAGACTGGTTAGAAAGTCTGCTCATTGTACCAACAATTTGTGAAAGCTTTTCAAAACATTAAAAAAAAGCAGACTCCCTTCTCTCACTTCTTACATCCTCTCATGTCCCACACTCTCCTGCCCCATTCATGCCAACTAATTTTCTCTATCCACCCCAAAGTCTCTCATTACTTCCATGCCAACATATGCTTTCCACCTAATTTATAACCAATTCTTGCCAAGCTATGCCTCCACCTTTCATTCTTTGCTCTTATACCTACCATGCCAATTCTTCCAATATTCATAACGGGTAGTCCTCAGGAGCCGTGCTGAAATCAGATAAAGTAGTTCGAATGTCTACTAATTTAAAAAAGACACTCATTCATAAAAATCCATTCACATTCCTTCAGCTACATGATCCTTATAATGGAAAACATTTCATTCAAGTCCTTAATCCCGTATAAAAGCAAGCATTGAGAATCAGGCCCCCTTCTATGATTTTATAATCATTTGGAGCTGCAACTCAAATTGAAATGGAAGGCACCCCAATGTTATAATGAAAGGCTATGAAATCAGTTATGCAGTATAAATCCAGTAATGGCAACCCTCAAGGTTATCTCAACAGATTGAATAACAAGTAATGATTATTATTAATGCCCCTCACAGTTTTTCCAAAGATTTAAAGGACAGGGTTTTTTTTAAATGATTTGTCAGCTTGAAAGTTGCTTTCGACACTTGAACTGGTTTTGCTTAATAAATCTTGTGATGTTTCCGATGCATTTATCTACTTTTGTTACAAATGCTCACATCCACTTTTAACAATCCCAAAGGTTAATGTACCTCTCCCGAAGGTCATTTTACTTCTCCAAAAAGGCAGCTTTCCTCTCCTAAAAATGTCCTGGTACCATATCCAAACGGCAACACTACCTTTCCAAATGAGTACTGCACCTCACCCAAATTTAGATCTGCTTCTTACATATCTAATTCACAAAATTCAGACATGAGTGGAGACAGCTTATGATTTTTATGTGCAGTTGCCTTTGTAAAATACACATGCATAAAACACAACCTACTCCCATTCCTGCTGCAGAAATGATAAGTGTCATGCTTAGGGGTGAGATTTCAGATTTTGATCTCTTCTGCCAACTTTACAATGACTGTGAGGCTCTTTAGCATTGCAAAAATCCAGGTCCTAATGTCTAAAAAAACTATAAAACCAAGGCTTGACTTTTTTTTAAGAGTTGGAGAGACTCCATGCCTTAGCCAAAATGATGTGGGACCTCACATCATAAAGTCTCACACACATTTCTGATGGATCCTATTTTTATCAGTAGTGTAAAGTTAGTGAAATATGATTCACACAAATGAGAAACCCAAACCCAACAAGGCAGTTTGAACTCAGTGCAGAGTTCAGATGGACCTTATTTTTGTTGCAGCGAGACCTGTTTGACTTTATGTCTTAAAAAAAATGTTAAGAGTAGACAACAATGTGCACGAAAGGATGGATAAAATGTGTGGAACTGTCAAGTCGCTTAGTTAGTTAACTCACCTGCTCTATAAATTTTGAACAAAAAACTGGCATTCTATGTCTCTAAACTGAAAAACAAATGGTTCTTGCCATTTTAATAGCTGTTTATATTCACTTAAGGACTGTCATTAGGATATTATTACTGCTTGATTGCTCCCACAACCTATTATTATCACAGTGGGGGTTATAAATTCACAGTTTGATTAATAACTCCAAGTGATTGTCTGTGATTAGATGCCTGTCGGGCTTTGAATACAAACATTTGAGGCTAGATTCTCCTATTTCACCTGCAGTTGGAATTCTCTGGTCCTTCTGCAGTGGAAGGAGAGTTGGATGAGCACCAGATTTTCTGTTCTCCCTGGCAATGGCAGCAAGGTGTGAACAGTCAGAGAATTCCAACCTTGATTTTCTAAGGGATTAAGCATTTGAAGATATTTAAATGGCTTGAATGAGCTTTTATCAATGAGTGTTTTTTAATTTAATTAAATCTGTAATGGACACTGGGAACTTTGTTCCATCTCAGCATGGCTCCTAATTTTTGCTCATGGTTAATATTGGGGGAGTTGGCAAGGAGAATGTAAGGACAAAGGGTAGTTGATGGGGGTGTGTTTTGGCATAAGTTGGCACTTTGTTAGCATAGGGGTTATTAAGGGGCTGAGAGATTGGGTAGAGGAACGTAGATTAGAATGAAAGATAGGCAGAAGGGCATATGTTGTCAGGAAGGGTATGACGTGCCATGGGTGGGAAAGTGTATAAAGAGCAAATGTTGACAAAGAGAGTATGAGGTGCCATGGGTGGGTAAAGGAGCATGAATTGGTATGGATGGGGCATGGGAAATGGGTGAGAGCCAGGTGATCTAACTACTTTTATTACAATTGTGACAGAGCACTGAGACACATTGTTTAACAGCTCACATTGATGAGTCCCTGTGTCTACCTCCGCACTGTTTTTAGGGACAGCAGGCCTGACTCCAACACACAGTTGTTCTCCCTAAAATGAAAATCCAGCCATTTGGGACTATTTCTCTATAGGCTGATGTGCCAAGCCAAGAATTTTCATAATGCTGCCTGTTTGCCATATGAGTGAAATTCAGGGTGCAATGGACTGTCACACCAACAAAACACCTCTCAAACAGTGCAGCACTTGGGCTGATAATTGTAATTGCCTTAGGAATTGTGTACTAAGGATTTGTTGTGAAGAAATTTATGTGGTGTTGTTACATTAGTAGGATCTTTACCTTCGAAGACATGCTGAACAAACCTTCTCACCACAAAAGAATGTGTCATCCTTGAGTTGACTGGTCTTGCAAGCCAGATTCTGCTGTTTTGTTTTAGTTTCTGAGGTAGAGCCTGAGCATACAATATCGGACATCTGTCCAAAATCTTTGTCGTGGAATGTGTTGTGCGCAGTGAGACATTTGTGGTTTGGCTACTGTTTGGCACTGACATTCCAACTACTGGAAGTTCTATCACAGGTAAGAATGTAGAATTAGATGAAGCAAAAATTTCTGGTGACAGTACATTCATCAGACATCATCTGTGATGAACTTGGGTTAGCGGAAGATTATGAGTAACAGCCCAATCCATCAGAAAGTACAACAGAAAAGAGACTTAAGGTCAGTTGTTTGAAAGTGAATTCGTGTACTGAAATATTTCTAATGTGGAAATGTCGGTGTTGGACTGTGATGGACACAGTAAGAAGTCTCACAACACCAGGTTAAAGTCCAACAGGTTTATTTGGTATCACGAGTTTTCAGAGAGCTGTTCCTTGATCAGGACTCACCTGATGAAAAAGCGGCACTCTGAAAGCTCATGACCTGTTGGATTTTAACCTGGTGTTGTGAGGTATCTTACTGAAGTTTTTCATTTGCATTCTGTGAATAGCAATCTTAGTTCTCACACAGAAGAGGGCAAAAAGGAAGGAAATTAGACTGCCACTGACATGTGTTAGGAAATATCTGATTTCCAAGTCTTTCTGGGTACAGTATGTTTTCAAAGATGGTGGGTTGGATATTCATTCCCAGGTCCTAAACATGCTTCTGGATGAAGTGTGAGTCATGAATCTACAAATGCCAGTTTGGCGACCCAGAAGGAGAGATTGGAGGAGGTGGCCAAAAAAGTGTGGCTTCAGATGCCCTCGTCATTTTTTCAGGACAGCGGCTGGGCTCCTAAGTCAGGAGCATTAATAAAAAAACTATCAGCACTGGAAGGTTAGCAGCCCCAACATCAGAAGTGGTCCCTGCCGATGAGGAACAAGAGAGCACCTCAAGCTGGAGGTGCCCTCTGAAGACATTTGCAATATTTAAAAATTAACAGTGACCATAGTTGCTAGATCATCATTATGAAGGAGAGATCCCTGTACAGGATGACTCATGGCCTCAGCTCTGCCCCTCTCCCATTCATGGTTGGGGGACGGAGGGAGGTAGGTGAATGGGTTGGATTTAGCAGAGAATTCACTGAACCATCAGCCTGGAGACCCACCTCCATCCATCGGCCAGGATTCAGCTTTACTGAGAAGGGCCCACCTACCATCTGGAAAATTCTACACAGCATCTAGAGAGTGACTTTAATAGGCATTATTAGTTACCCATCTCTGGTGAGCAGTTAGATGTCACCACTCTCTATAGCAGCCTTGTTCAAAAAACACCAGAGGTGGGAACAGCAAAATATATCCAGTCCTTTGCATAGAATCTTTTGGTGACCAATTGGAATTTTGACTGAGATTTTGTGCGCTAGAATTCTGAAATAACTATCAGCCTTGGAATATTATAGGAAGGAGCAATATGTGAATAAATAGAATTTATGTAATTAGTAATTTGCATACTTTAGTCTTGTATTAACCTTTACATGTTGCATTAATTAAACTTTGATTATTGAAAATATTGTTTGGGATCAGCCTAAGAATGAATGAATGTTGAGCTTTAATTGGTTTTATCTGCGTAAGCAGCTTAGGGGCTCCTGTACAGTGTGAAAGAGAATAAAAGAGGAAGCAAAATATTGCCATGATTTATGTCAGAATGAAAAATCAGAGGAGTTTATCTGCATGTTTTAGTTTTATGCTTCAGATTCTTCCTTGAAAACTACAATGGACTTATTTTTAAAAATAACTGTTCAGGAGGCATAACTCTCTGTATAAGTTGTATTGTTCCTGAGTCTGTAATGATATATTTGTTTTTGTACAATTTGGATCAAAAGATTGGAAAAATACCAGGAAAAAACCATCAAAGCGAGCCTCAAAACAGCAACATAGATTGAAACACAGGGCCTGAGACTTGCTTTTCCTTGATAAAGTTAGTATGGTTTTTGAAAGGTACTTTGAGTAGGTTTTGATTGTGCTTTTCTGTGAGAGAATAGGAACCATAGCCTGTTGGCCAGGCATGAAGCTACAGTGTCAATGATCATAGAGAAGGAATCAATTCAGATCGAATCTTTTGTTGCAAAGGCCCATCAGGAAGCTGATGAGGTTGGATAAAATGCCAGTCATGCATCCGATCTGACCTTACTATCTATTGAAGTCAGTGGAAACCAGCAATCCGTTTGTTCTTGTCAGTTTCCTGATGTTGGATTAGTTTGAAGTTAACTCAAAGTGTTATTTATTTTAATGTGACACACTCTAGAAGTGAACACTACTTGTTGAGGGTCAATTTGATTTTATTTGAAAGTGTTATTAGGGTGATAGCAAGTTGACAGACAGTTTCTTATCTCCATTTTTACTTCAGGAAAGATATAATATGGGTAGCTGATTCACTATCTTGTGACTTTTGCTATTGCATGGTTGAAATCCAGCCCTGAGTGATTAATGAGTTGTTATCCGACCACCTTTTACTGATCCTAAATATCACCCATAACAGTTCACTGAGCTGACAGCTTACATGTAAAGACATTAAAAAAATTAAGGTGGAACAAAGTCAGAGTTTAAGAATGCAAATATTAAGACATCAAAATAACAGGAAATATAAGTTAAATTGTATCATAAAACACTTACACATGTGAAAGAATGACTTTCCCTTCCAGCTGTTTGAAATCTGTTGGAAACAGGTGTTGTGAATGTTGTTCTGATTCGAATTGTTCACATTTTATGCAGAAGGTATTTATATATTTTATTGCAATGTTCATTTTTTTGTTTGACAGGTTGCTGAATGCCAATAAGATTAACTGCCTGCGAGTGGATGCTTTTCAGGACCTCCATAATTTAAACCTTCTCTCTCTTTATGACAACAAGCTACAGACCATTGCCAAAGGCACTTTTGCTCCTCTGCGTGCCATCCAGACTTTGTATGTATTCCGACTCAATGGGAAGCTTCTATCTGGTGGAAATGTAAAAATAATGCATGAAATAAATTACGATACTTTTACAGTTTAAAAAAAAGTACATGATTTTCTCTCCCGTTGCTTGGTTTTGTCTGAGATGTGCACTGTGTTCTGGTGGGAATTTTAATCATTTGAACATTGGCAGCATGCTTTCAATTGCCTTGGTCTTGTGAACTGTTTTTCTCCTATCTGTCCATACTTAAAGCTGGTAAGGCATCAAGACCAGATGAGCCTCATCTAAGAATACTGAGGGAAGTAAGAGTGGAAATTATGAAGGCACTGACCATAATACTTCAGTCTTCCATAGCTACATGGGTGATGTTAGAAAGCTGAGGAATTGCAAATGTTACACCCTTGTTCAAAAAATGGTGTAAAGATAAGCCCAATGACTATCAAGCCAATCGGCTTACTTTTGGAGGTGGGAAAACTTCTAGAAACAGTAATTCAGGGCAAAATTAATAGATATATGAACAAATGTAAGTTAATTAAGGATAGGCAGAGTGGATTTCTTAAGGGAGAATCATGTTTAATTCACTAGTTTTTTTTGCTAGAGTATTAGAAAGGGTTGATTGAGGCAATGCTGTTGATGTGGTGTACATGGACTTCCAAAATGCATTTGATACAGTGCTTCAGGTAGGTTTGGGAATAAAATTAGAATGAAACATAGAATAAGAAAGACAGTAGCAATATGGGTATCAAATTGGCTGAGTGACAGGAAGCAGAGAATAGTTGTCAATAGGTGTATTTTGGTCTGGAGGATGGTTTATAGTAAAGTTCCCCAGGTGTTGTGACTCTTACTTTTCCAGATATATTGATGATCTAGATCTTGGAGTACAGGGCACAATTGAGGTGATGTGAAATTGAAGGTGATATGAAACTTGTAAGATTGTGAATTATGAGAAGGATAGTGTAGGACTTCAAAAGGATATAAACAAGGGAGTGGAATGGGCAGGCAGGTACAGATGACATTCAAAGCGGCAAAATATGAAAACCATGAAAAGACAATATAACAAAGGGTACAATTCTGATGGGGATGTAGGAGTAGAGGAACGTGGGTGTATATTTGCATTAATCAGTGAGGATGCCATGATCTTGTTGAATGGCAGGGCAGGCTCGAAGGGCTAGATGACCTACTCCTGCACCTATTTCTTATGTTCTTATGACATGTTAAGAGAACAGTTAACAAAGTATACTGTAGCCTAAGCTTTATTGATAGGACCATTGTGTACAAAATCAGTTACGTTACGTTATAGTTGTATCAGCCTCAGCTAAAATATTGTGATTAGTAGCACACCTTAGGAATAATGTGAAGTCATTGAACAGAGTGCAGAAAAGATTCGTGAGAATGATCCCAGGAATGAGGAATTTCAGTTCAGAAAGCAGGTTGGCAAAGTTGGAACTGTTTTGCTCAGAGACAAGAATCCTGAAGTAATTTCTGATAGAGGTGATGACAATCATAAGGGATCTAGACAGAGTAGACAGGAAGAAGCTGTTCTTATTCATGAAAGGATTAAGAATGAGAGAGCACAGATTTAACATAATTTGCAAAAATCAAAAGTGATATGATAATATTTTTTTCATGCAATGAGTTGTTCAGACTTGAAATGCACTGTCAGAGAGTGTGGTGCAGGCAGGTTCAATCAAGGCATGCAGAAAGGAATTGGATTGTTCTCTGGAAAGGAAAATGTGCAGGGTTGCAGGGAAAAAGCAGGCGAATGGCTCATTCAGAGAGCCAGTGTAAACACAATAGGCTGAATGGCCTCCTTGACTGTAACAAATGGACAATAAATGCTTATATGGCTCACCTTTTCTTATTGGTATTGTTCTTGATCTGCCGTTTGGCACACTTTATTTAAGTTGTTGTATTGTTATTGTGGTTGTTGAATCTGTTATTCCAATATTTGGAACGTCAACATTTCATTACATTTCAGTCCAAAGGTGTGCAAGTTAGGTGGATTAGCCATGCTAAATTGTCCCTTAGTATCCGAGATATGTAGATTAGGTGGATTATATTAGCCATGATAAATGTAAGGGATTAGGAGAGCTGGGAGAGGCTGAGTTAGTTGCTCTTTTGGGAGAGTCACTGGCTTAGATCATCCCGAGTTCTCCATTTGACGTCTCTGAGAACATAGTTTAGGTGAAGCTTGTCTCAGTTGTACAGCTTGCCTCTGCAATGAGATTTGACATCAAAGTCTCAGAAATGTTCAACCCTCCCTTTTACACCAACTGTTCCATTTTGTGTTTTAATCTAACCAAATTCATGCTTTAATCATTTTATTATATTTAACATACTGCCTATTAAAACATCCCCTAACCCCTTAAGCTGTCTTTGCAAATCTCTATCCTGCCATTGTCTATGCCAGTGGTTCCTACTTGTGCTGGAACTTTTCGCTGGTCACTCTGTCTTTCCAGATTTTTTGCACCTACATTTTGATGTCCTTCCCTCAGCACGAAGGAGGCAGTCTGGATCCTTCAATGCAACTACAGAAAAGCCTGTCTATTTTACTAGCCACAGAAACCTCAATAGCTATTGTTTGTGTTTTCTCCGCTTCATAATTTTAAACTACCCCTTCCCCAGGTAACCACTTGCTTCATAATGTTGCTCATAATTTCTATTTTCAAAAATTATTTCCATAGTTAATAATACAAGTTATACATGAATAATGCAGCTATTACATCTCTGGTAATGAAAGCAATGTACGCCTTCGCAGCTCCAGTCTGCTTTAAATAATTCAGTAGGAAGCATTGCAGCTCGACCATATCTCATCCACTCAGGTAATAAGCAGTTTTGAATTTGATGCAGGGCTAGCAGTCACTGTATTGAATGCTAAGTCACACATTGTAAATTCTTAATGTATCAGGGTCCCAGTAAATGCATTACAGCTGCAACTAACAATTGGAACCATTAGCTATTCTACCTCTTCCTTTGAAGAGCTCTTTGCGCTTCTGGATATTCTTCTAGAGTCAATACTTTTTTTGTTTGATTTTTTTTTTCTTTTTTTTGTTGTTAATCTTCATAAAAGGCATTTGGCTCAGAACCCATTTATTTGTGATTGCCATCTGAAATGGCTTGCGGATTATCTCCATGCAAACCCCATCGAAACCAGCGGTGCCCGTTGCACTAGTCCTCGTCGGCTTGCAAACAAGAGGATCGGACAGATCAAGAGCAAGAAGTTCCGCTGCTCAGGTAATTGAATTATTGGAATTTTACTCTTTATTTATAAATATATATATATATATATATATAGTAATATTAATTACACTCTCTTGGTTGGGAGCTAGTTTCTTATGGATTCTGAAAATTCATCTGTTGTGCTGTGAATTATTAAAGCTCTTGGAAGCTTTTAACTCTTATTTCTGATTTGGTGATAACTACAGCAGTCTTGTGCTGTTTGCTTTTGCCATTTTTTTTACTGTTGACAAGTTGCAACCTGTGGATTTAAAATGAAATAAACTGTTTCTTTTTCCTTCAGCTGCTAACATTCAGGTGCATCTCTTCTGTCTTTTCTCTTTCTCTCTCTTTTTTATGTTTATAGCGAAAGAACAATATTTCATTCCAGGTAGGTTTGTCTTGCAGCAGAACTGACCAGCTGTGGATTTCCCTTAGGATCTAGTGGAGTGTTGCATGCTGTAGTGATCCGGATGAATCTCACAATAGACAGCGATGTAATCCTCTTCCTCCTCTTCCAGTAGTTGGATCTGCCCCTACTAAGAGTTTTGCATGAAACCTTTTAATCCAAGTAGCTAAATCATTAAGCCCAAGTTTCCATGTGTCAGCTATGCAGTTGCCATGCATCAGAGTTCTTTTTATTGTTCTTCGGTTTAACTCTCACTTCTGGTCTAAGGTCACCATTTATTGAGGGTAATAGCACATGATTAATTCCAGTTCTAGTGGAGTTAAACATTTGTTGCTGCATTTCATACATTATTGCTTCAACAAAATGATTTTTGTTCATACTATCTGGAAAGGGAATAGAGCAAATACCTGAAGCTAGGTGAGAAATATCTCAACATCATCTGACCTTCACTGTTGCAGTTCACTTGGTGAAGGAAGTAAGGTTTATTTCACCTGGCACTTTGGAAGCTATCACTATCACTTATACCAGAAGAAAATAATCATGTATGCTCTAATCATAAACTAATCCATTGAATGCTGAGATGAATAAAATTAAGGCTGTGCCCCAAAGACAGGAAAATACTTTGGGTAGCAACAAAACCATGCGTCATTTGTTGTTTGAGAAACTGTGAATTATCTGCTCCCAGATTACTTGGTTTTGTCAGAATCTTGAAGATGCTGCAAAGAGAACTGTTTTGGAATAGTTGCAATACCTTGCATTTGTGTAGTGCTCCAAGTGTAGATAAACTGCCCAAGGCATTTCACATAGCGGTGCAGTCAACAGAGAGGAAAAGGAAATACCAGAAAGGCTGGTCAAAGCTTGGCCATAGAGATGGATTTTAAGCATGATCTTGGAGGATACGAGCAGTATGGAGAGGAATAAGGGTTTGAGAAAACTTTCCTGAATATGGTGCTGAGATGGTTGAGAGAAAAAGGTTGCCAATGGTGATGTAAAAGGTGGGAAGTGATGGTTGAAGGCTTTTGGTCTTCGCAATGGGTATTCAATATTGAATGATGAAACCTGGGCTGGAATTCTCCTATGTCATACACCACTGCTGCCGGCGAGAAAGAGAATTTGAAGAAAAACCATAAAATGCTGGAAAATCTCAGCAGGTCTGACAGCGTCTGTGGGGAGAGAATAGAGGCTCTATTGTCTTCCCACAGATGCTGTCAGACCTGCTAGGATTTTCCAACATTTTCTGTTCTTATTTCAGATTCCAGCATCTGCAGAATTTTGTGAAAGAGAATTTGGTGTTTAGCCAACTCTCCATTCACACCAGCAGGACCAGAGAATTCCAGCAGTGGATGAGGTTGGAGAATCCCAGCCCTGATCTGAGCTATATCCAGCCTCCTTACAAAACAGTCTATTTCTAGTTCAGTAACATCATTTCTCTTCATCGCTACCTCAACCCAATAGCTGCTGAAACCTCCATTGATGCCTTTGACATCTCGAGACTCTAAGGACAGAAAATTCCTGCCAGAGGTCAACAGACGTTTCTGTTGATGGCACCTCACCTGCCCCAATTCTGTAACACATGCGGTGGTAGAATTCTGGCAAAAAATGCTGATAACTGCTTCCCTCCTCACTGTTCTCGCTGATTTACATTAGTTTCTGATACCCCAACATTTCAATTTTAAAATTTTCATGGTTTCATGTGAATCCTTTCAAGGTGCCACAGCCTGACCTCTCCATTCATCTGACTGAAGTCATTATGCAGCTCTTACACCCATTCTTTGCCACCACCCACTATACTCTCCCCACCACCAAGCTGATCCCTCTCACTGAGATCATTCATTCATGGGCTTAGGTCCATGGTCTGGAAATCTTTCCTTTTTTTAAATCATGCTTTAAAACTCTCTTAAAATGCTTTTTTGACCAAGTTTTCACTCACCTATTTTAAAATATTTCTTTTGTCTCACCATCCCTTTTTCATTACACCTCTGAAGTGTCTTGGGACATTCTACTACATTAACGGTGCTATACAAGTGTGAGGGATGTTGAATTGACAGAACTCTGCTGTTAGAGCTCTTTTCTAAGCCCTTTTAAAGTGAGGAATCACAATATATTTTTAACCCCTTTTGGGGAAGGATTTTTCAGATAAATTCAGGCTCCTTTTTATTAGAGTTCCTTCTTGGGTATTCATTTCATTTTAGCTGGGCAGTTTGCTGGGATTTTAAAGTTTACTTTCTGAGAGCAGTGGAAAATGCTTCAGTAGCACTTTGCCTTTTCATTTTCCAAAGGTGTATTTTCATTCTTCATCAAAATCTGTCATCCATAAGGTGTGTAGAAGAAATTCTCAGTGTGCTTCCTGACAGCTTCTTTCCTCAGTTATATGGACAATTGCTACAATCAGTTTAACTACTCATATATGTGATTTGATGTGAAATTTCTTCAGGAGGTTGACTGGCAACAGAATGTCTGCTGAATATGTCTGGAGAATAGCTAATGTTGTACCGTTGTTTAAAAAGGGTAGTAGGGATAACCCTGGAAACTATAGGCTGGTGAGTTTGACATCAGTGGTAGGGAAGCTGTTGGAGGGGATCCTCAGAGATAGGATGTATAGGCACTTAGAGCGTTGCGATCTGATTAGGGATAAGCAGCATGACTTTGTTAAGGGGAGGTCGTGCCTTACAAATCTGGTAGAATTTTTTGAGAAGGTGACAAAAACAGTCAATGAAGGGTGAGCCGTTGATGTCATTTATATGGATTTTAGTAAGGCGTTGACAAAGTCCCTCATGGGAGGTTAGTCGAGAAGGTCAAGGCTCATGGGACACAAGGACAGGTAGCTAGATGGGTAAGTAACTGGCTTAGTAATAGGTGACAAAGAGTAATAGTGGAAGGGTGTTTTTCTAGCTGGAGGTCGGTCACTAGTGGTGTGCTGCAGGGCTCAGTACTGTGACCTCTTCTATTTGTAATATATATAAATGACTTGGAAGAGGGAGTAAGTGGAGTGATCAGCAAGTTTGCAGACGATACAAAGATGGCTGGACTTGTGGATAGTGAGGAGCATTGTCAGGCGATGCAGCAGGACGTAGATAGGCTGGTAGTTTGGGCAGATAGATGGCAGATGGAATTCAATCCTGATAAATGCAAGGTGATGCATTTCAGGAGAAAGAATGTAGGGGGGAGGTATATGATAAAGGGTAGACCTATTAAGAGTATAGAAACGCAGAGGGACCTAAGGGTGCAGGTGCACAAGTCTGAAGGTGGCAGAGCAGGTGGAGAAGGTTGTGGAGAAAGCATATGGTATGCTAGCCTTTATAGGAAGTGGTATAGAGTACAAGAGCTGGCCTTTAATGTTGCAGTTGTATAAAACGTTGGTTAGACCTCATTTGGAATACTGCGTCCAATTCTAGTCACCTTACTGCCGGAAGGACGTGGAGACTCTGGAGAGAGTGCAGAGGAGGTTTACCAGGATGCTGCCTGGTATGGAAGGTCTTAGTTACAAGGAGAGGTTAGGCAAATTGGGGCTGTTTTCCTTAGAGGAGATCTAATAGAGGCGTACAAGATTATGAGGGGTATAGATAGAGTAAACAGGGTTAAGCTTTTTCCTAGGATGGACTCAAATAGCATGAGGGGTCACAGGCTTAGGGTGAGGAGAGTAAGGTATAATTTGGATGCTAGAGGGAGTTTTTTCACACAGAGGATGGTGGGGATATGGAATGCGCTGCCAAGTAAAGTGGTGGAGGCAGGCACTCTGGAGTTATTTAAGAGATACTTAGATGGGCACAAATAGGAATGGAGGGATATAGAAAACTGATTTAAAATAGTGATCATGAGCCTTGGGAGTTCCCTGGGAAGTATGTAAATTGTTGATGATATTGAAGTATTTGTTTTATCCTACAGGTCCGCCTTGTTGTCTAACAAGGGGCATAGACGTGATGGGTTGTGAGAGGGCTGCTCTTGGATTTTTCGAGAGTATCCTAGTGCTTCACATCGTTAGTGTACGCTTGACCTGGACCATTTGATGAGCAACACGACAGCTCAGTGACTTATCGCTGTGCTGTGCAGATACATGGATTTGGGCCTGTGTCTGTGGGAGTTTGCGCATCCTCCCCGTGCTTGCGTGGGTTTTCTCCGGGTGCTCCGGTTTCCTCCCACACCCCAAAGACGTGCTCTTAGGCTAATTGGCAGAACAAATTCTCCCCAAATTATCTCAAATTTGGTTCCAATGCATAGATCTATAAACATAGACAGGGATCACGGGTAGAAGTGGGAACATCGAGGTGGCAGCGGGGGCTCATTGGGCCGAAGGGCCTGTTTCCCGTGCTGTTTTGTTCTTTGTTGTTTGTTCTTTGTTCTAATATATTGACAATTCTCCCATGGTGTTGCAACAAAAGGAACACATTTTGCATTTATATAGCACCTATAACAATCTTAGGACAGCCCAAAGCACTTTTTAGGCACTTAAGTACTTTTACTATCATATAGTTACTGTTAGATTGTTGGAATTTACACACAATAGTTAATTCCCACAAACACCAGTGAGATAATGTCCACATAATCTATTTTTTCTTAATGTTGGTTGAGGGATAATATTGACCAGGACACTGGGGATAATTCCGCTTCTCTTCCTTGTTTTCTACACCTGATCTGAAAGATGGCACTCTGACAATGCAACACACCCTCAGTACTGCACTGAGGTGTTAGTCTCCATTAAGTGCTAGCGTCAACTCAATCTTTGGACTCAGAGATGAGATTTCTACCAGCTGAGCCATGGCTAATGCTGAATATTTCATATAGACAAGCATCAGCGTGACAAGTGAAGGTCATATAGCATCCCCACTGGGACAGTATCCAAAAAGTTTGCTATAGCAGGCATTAAAAGGGATTCACATTTTCAACCACTGTTGTGGAAGCGTAGATACACTGAGCAGAAAGTTGGGTAAATTCTGAGGTCTGAAACTCCAAGTGACGAGCAGCACTTGAGAGGAATGTTTTCTTGGAAAATTGCAGACTGTCTGCTTACCACTTCCACAGAAGGTTACCTGTGAACTAGGTTTCCCGCTCAGAGTGCTGGATTGTAGAATTACCCTTCATCACATTTTCATACCTTTGGCAACTGTGTAGCTGTGTTTTTTGTTGCTATAATTAATGAAGATTAGATTGTTCCGAAACACACTTCCATTGAATCTTTCAGCTGTTTCCCCTCCTAACCTATATGTCAGTTGATAAACTGTGATATGTATGTTTGAATGTAATGTCGTGCAAGTAGGTTCATTTGCCAGCTTGAAGCCTATATACGTGTTTCAACCAGTCCAAACAGCAACTGCTGAATAATAAAAGCTCATGCAATAGCTGAGACTCAGAATAGGAACTGCTGTCATTAAATACATTATTATTGAAATGTAAGGAATGGATTCTAAACAGACAGTATTTGTTAAATATCTGTATGCAGTAAATTAAATGGAATAATTACATGCTGTAGGCACACATTATAGCCTTGGGTAAATTCAAATATTTTTCACAAAATTCCTTATATTTCCCATTATTATCTAAACACTTGGCTTTATTTTGAACGTCATCATTGAGGCGGATTTAACGGAGCCAGCAGAGTTGATAGGTGGATGGCTTTCATAACTATGGGATAGGCCACACATCTCATTCCTGCCAGCAGGAAAACTGATGTCCATTAATTCAGTGGTAAGATCCTGAGGACCTGATCACTGGCTAGTTAAGCTCATTAACGAGCCACTTAAAGACCATTATCTCTCATTCCGCCAAGATTTTGTGGTGGCTCGGTGGTTCACCTTTATTAGTATTGACCTCCTGAAGATCACCCAGCAAACCCCCACCCCATTGGATTGCCAGCAGCCTTCCAGGAAGTCCCTCTTTCAAAGCCATTATACCACAATCAAAGAACCCATAACTGGGAAGGGAAGTGTCCACTAACTCCCTGCCCATGAATCCAAACCTTTCCTGCGCACCCTCCCCACAAACACTCTTCACCAGGATCCCCTCTCCGTGACCTCCCATCTGCCCTCGCCCACCTGTGGTCTGGGTCCCTCAATGATCTTAGGCTTTTCTGATGGGTGCATTATCGACAGCAGCTACCACTCCCAGTGGTGTTGGCAGGCTATGGAAAGCTGCCTGCCTCTAATTGATTGGCAGCTCTCAGTGGGCTGGACATCCATCACCAAGATCCTAACTGCCAACGAAGGACTGACACTTAAATTTAGAATATAGAAACATAGAACATTACAGCGCAGAACAGGCCCTTCGGCCTTCGATGTTGCGCCGACCAATTAAGAAAAAGCAATGATCCTCTAACATAAACCATTCCCTTTTCGTCCATAAACTTATCTACTTACCTCTTAAACGCCACCAAACTTGGCGCATCTACAAATGCAGCAGGCAGGGCATTCCATACCCTTACCACCCTCTGGGTAAATTTGGTCATGCCCCACCCTCTCCACAGGTTTCCCATTGGGTCTCCAATCGGTGGGTTGGAGAACCAATCCTATCAAGAAGACAACATCAAGCCCATAGTTCAATGTGTTCAGCTTATTGATTGAATGATTAAAGGGGGTTTAGTACAATACACTGTGTAATTCTTCCTGGGGAGTTACGTTTGTTGTCTGGCTGAATCTCGAAAGCATTGTGCGCTATTTGGGTACAATCTGATAGTCGAGATTATCCCATAAACAACTTAGTTTATTTAACCTAATTAAAAGCTAATGCTCTGCAGTCTTAGCACAAGTGGATTGGCTGCTTTCTTTGCTTTCCTGAATATAAATGCAATCGCTCTGTCTCTCTTTTCCTTCTGTGCTTCTTTACTTTTTGCAGGAATTCACCATTTTGGCTGTAAGTACAAATTTGTGTGCTACCTGATACTTAACCTCTGCCCACTTTCACTTACCCCTCTTTCAGATCTGGTCCAACACACTCCACCCTTCTCTACCCCCCCCTCCCAAATCACACCCCCCCAACTATTATTTTCCTTTATCCTAATACATTTAATGCCTCACACTCAACCTGTTGGCAGCCGTAAGAAGCCATCCAGCGTTCAATCCCAAATTTCTACTCCCCCCCGCTTCTCCATACCCTCATGAGCCCCGACATATCAGGTTTTCAGTAATGCATAATTGGCTAGTGACGTCAGAGACTGAATTTGAGCAATATCCGATTGAGAAAGAGTTATTCTTTCATGTAGGCGTGTATATTGCTTGTGTTCAGCATATCATTCACAGTACTTGTTCTGTTGTACATTAACTGTTTGTGAAAACAATGTTACCCTTGTTTATACTAATGCTGTTGTATCCCAGCTCCCCAATACTACATTCTCTACCTCTTCCAATAGAATGCTTTGCCTTCTTTCCTCTACTATCTTCCCTCACACCTTTACCTGGCCTAGCTGATGCGGTTCTGAAACTAAGCGGGATTTTCCGTTGTGCTTGATCTAACCATGTGGTTGCAAGGTACGAATAAAACATGGTTCTGTCAAGCACCATGGAGCGTCACGTATGCCTTCTACAGCATGCCAAGTGAGAGACATAGAACTAAGTTAGAGAGAGGCAGTATATCCTTATTCTCTGATTAAAGATCAACAAAGCTCAGAATGGTAGTTCTCTACAGACAGAGGCTTTCAGAGCTAGAAACCAATCTTATGACATTTGTATTGAGGCCATGGCTGATTGAATTTTCTCATAAAGAAAAGTGGATAAAAAGACAAGCAAAGATTGATGTAGGAAAAAACAAGTGAAAGAACAAATGTAATGACTGTAGCAGATGTGTTCCAATTGGCCTGGAAGTGTTCAGTCTTTTTGAATTCCACTCACTATTTCAAACAAATGGCTCAGGTGGGAGCACTAAATTGAATTAGATAAAGCTTAGCAACATTAAGAGCTAGCTACAGCAGTGTGAGAAGGCAGTTAGCTTTGTGGTAGAAATTGCAACAGAAGGAGCCTGCATTAAAAGGTCAGCTTGTAAATGTTACCTGTACTCTTTTGGGGCTTATCTTTACTGTGATCTAGTTCAAGATCTAAGTATAGTATTATAATTTCTTGAAATTTTGCTTTCTATATGGTCTTAAAAATCAACCCTTTTTTGTTCCTTGTGTGTTAATTGAGTCTCTTTGCATAGTATTACTTTTTCTATTAAAATACCTGCTTTTCTGTTTGCCGACTTGAGTAATCTGCATATTTTGACTCAAATAATCTGCAGGCACAGAGGATTACAGATCCAAACTCAGTGGAGACTGCTTCCTGGACCTTGCTTGCCCTGAAAAATGTCGATGCGAGGGAACCACTGTGGACTGCTCCAATCAAAGGCTTACGAAAATTCCTGATCATATCCCTCAGTACACTGCAGAGTTGTAAGTTGGCATAGCAAGCCCACTATGCACACATACAGACTTTCTCATCTACACTTTGGCAGCGAAACAAAGAACTGTAGAATACATTTAGAAAATAGCTTCAGGCAGTAGGCCCACGTCTCTTGAGCTGGAAGAAAGAAGGTACACTCATGGGAGAAGGGTTGTTGGTTGCACATGAACATTAGAAAAAAGGAAAGGGGAAAAAGTCACTTGGATGTCTGTTGGCAAATGTTAATAACTGCGCCAGTATTGGCTGTGGCCTGCGGATCAGATAGAAATTAGACACCAGTGGCCAAATTGTTTGAAACAGTGTTTGATTTTCAAATATTGCATTACAAAGTGACTTTGTTACCCGAAAATGATTGTACTCCATTGATGCCATGTGTCTGAGATGCCAACTCATTAATTCTGAATAAAGTTTGTTTTGTGTCTGGGTATTTGAAAGACATTAAATAATATGGAGGTCACTGTTCAGTTTGGTGCTCTCTGCTGTATTCTTCCATCCATAGATCTCAGTAGCTAACGCACCCAGTGTAAACCCACAGGGATAATACACCCAGTGTAAACCCACAGGGATAATACACCCAGTGTAAACCACAGGGATAATACACCCGGTGTAAACCATAGGGATAATATACTCAGTGTAAACCCACGGGGATAATACACCCAGTGTAAACCCACAGGGATAATACACTCAGTGTAAACCCCCAGGAATAATACACCAAGTGTAAACCCACAGGGATAATACACCCAGTGTAAACCCACGGGGATAATACACCCAGTGTAAACCCACAGGGATAATACACCCAGTGTAAACCCACAGGGATAATACACTTAGTGTAAAGCCACAGGGATAATATACTCAGTATAAACCCACAGGGATAAAGCACTCAATGTAAATCCACAGGGATAACGCACCGAGTGTAAGCCCACAGGGATAATGCACCCAGTGTAGCTCGTGGGAATAACACACTGAAACACAATAACACACCATGTAAACCCACAGGGATAACACACCTAATGTAAATCCCACGGATAATACACTTAATGTGACCCATAGTGATAGCACACACAGGGTAAACCCACAGGGATCATACATCCAGCGTGAACCTCAGGGATAACACACCCAGTGTAAACCCACAGGGATAGTACACACAGTGTAAACCCACAGGGCTAACACTCCCAGTGTAAACCCACATGGATAACGCACCCAGTGTAAACACACAGAGATAGTACATACAGTGTAAACCCACAGGGATAACGCACCCAGTGTAAACCCACAGGGATAGTACATACAGTGTAAACCCACAGGGATAACACACCCAGTGTAAACCCACAGGGATAACGCACCCAGTGTAAACCCACAGGGATAACGCACCCAGTGTAAACCCACAGGGATAACGCACCCAGTGTAAACCCACAGGGATAATACACCCAGTGTAAACCCACAGGGATAATACACACAGTGTAAACCCACAGGGATAATACGCACCCTGTGTAAACCCACAGGGATAATACACACAGTGTAAACCAACAGGGATAACGCACCCAGTGTAAACCTACAGGGATAACACACCCAGTGTAAACCCACAGGGATAACGCACCCAGTGTAAACCCACAGGGATAACGCACCCAATGTAAACCCCAGGGATATTACACTTAGTGTGACTCATAGTGATACCACACCCAGTGTAAACCCACAGGGATAACACAACCAGTGTAAACTCACAGAGATAACACACTCAGTGTAAACCTCAAGCTGTGTTACCCACAGGAAATACACACCCTATGTATAAGTTGGAGAGATAGGATGCAAATTTTGTAGCTTAAATAGGATAACACATCCACTGTATAATTCAGAGGGGAACACCCCAGTTATTGAGCACAGCAAGAGCTTGTCCAATTTATAACTCAACACAATACCGTGCCCAATATATAAATCACAAGAAATGATGCACATACACTGTCACTGAATTCACAGGGGAACATTGCAGCCAATTTATAACCACAAGGATAGGAGGATAAAGACCTCAAGGTCAGGTGATCTGCAGACTGAAAATTTTGACAGTTGTGAATCAGTTCTGCTGAACCCAAACCCAATTTCTGTGATGCAAATGTCTGTGCTGAAATTGCTAAATTGTAACACACAGCCCACATCATATATTCTAGACATAGGAGCTCTTCTGTTGCTAAAGCAGTAATTCCCTTATGCAAAATTAAATTCAATGGCCTAATTTTAATTGTTTTGACATTGTGAGCCCACAATTGTTATTTGGTAAGACATTGCCAAAAATGGATCAGAACGGAAATAGAAGTTAGTCAATCTCAGTGAGATTATCCATTAGATTTTATAGTTGTCCACTTAGTGTGATATAGGAAGTTAAATTCTTAGCCTGGATTTCCCATCCTGATTGCATTCCAATGAGTCCTGTTGGAAAATGCACTTTTGTAGAAATTGAGTGAGGGAAGAATCATTGCTAGTGCCATCCTGTCAAATAGTTGACCAGTACTCCTGCAAAATAGACGTTTTCAAAATGGCATGAGACTGTAGCCTGATGAACTTCAGCGTAGGTCAGCACTTTTAGAGGAGGGAGCAACGTTGCAGTGAAGGAGGTTTGAATTCTAGCATTTCTGTTTTGTTCAATCTTTGCTCAAGGATAAAGGTGATTGGACAAAGACTTTCATTCCCAAGTCAAGGTTCTGTCACTATTGACACTATGGACTATTGTCCATAGTCATAGTGGTGCATTTCATCCCCACATACATAATAGCAGTGGGACAAATCAATTTCATTGTCCTAAATAAAGATTTACCCAGTTGCACATGATCTTCATGACACCTTTATGCTCCTGAAGGAAGGTAACATCATTCAGTTTGAAAATGAAAGTGACACAGTATTCAGATCCTTATCTGGTTAATGACTAGTATAAAGCTTAGCAAACTCATGGGGGAAGAAAAAACACTCCCAATTTCAATTGAGGACATTTAGAAGTAAATTCTTCAACGTCAAATTGACAAAACCTACCTCAAAGGAATCATCAGGTTCATGTTAGGGAAAAAATGCACGGGTTTGATATGTGAAAAGTTCAGGTTAAAAACATGCTTGCAATGAAATTTTGCTAATTGGTTTATTTTCCACTTGAACATTTTAGGCGTCTTAACAACAATGAATTTACAGTATTGGAAGCCACTGGCATCTTCAAGAAACTCCCACAGCTCCGCAAAATGTGAGTTGAACTTGAACCTGAGGGCAATTTTCCCAAATGCAGCTTCCACCTCTATGGGCTCTGTTTTGTAAAAGACATTATTTAAGACAGTCACACAAGTGACCTGTAATATGCTGTTAGCGTGGTTAGTGAGGCAGATTGAAGTTGGCAGGTTGCTCCTGTGTGCTAAGCTACTGCCAAAAGCAACTTTTCTTGATTCGAGCACTGGCATCTCCCACTTCATGTTCAGCCAGCTGACCTCTTGTGCTGGAACAGCAGGGAATGCCAGCTTTTGCAAGCCGGAAGCATGATCCGCAATCTCCCGTAACTTCCCTGGCAGTACTTGCTTACTGTCTCCTTTAAGTATATCTAATGCAGATCTCTGATTTTTCAAATTAATGATATATTTACTGACAGAGAACAAAAGAGTATTTTACGTATTTGATTGCCAGTAATTATTCTTGAAGTATCGGTAGCCATGTTTAAGAGGTTTAAGTAGAATGGCATTAGGACCTGAAAGTATTGGTTCATTTCCTGATCGGGCAACAAGTAAAACATTTGCATTTTCTTGTCATATTTGAATGCACTGGAACCAGACCAGTGGTAGTAATTAGGTAATTAAATTTAAATACTGGATTGCAATTCAGCAGAGTATAACAGTCAATCGATACAAAGGAAGTGCCCATTTAACCACAGTTTCCAGAAATAGATTAATATAAAGATATTGGGAGTTGACTACCATTCTGCTGCAGTCTGACCATATTGTCTGGCAGGAATCCACTTGAAGAGATACTTTTTAAATCATGTGCTGGATGTACTGGCTCCTGGCCTTCCTTATCGGCTTGTGTGTCAGCCCCAGCTCAGTTAGAGCACTCTTGTCTGTATCATAACGTTTTAGGTTCAAGTCCCATATGAGGACTTAAGTTAAGAAATGAAATCTCACAGCACAGAGAGAGCACTGAATTCTTTTGCAGGAAACTTTAAACAGAAGCCTCGCCTGCCTGTTCAGATGAAGGTAAAAACATTTAAGGAGATTTTCATAAATCTCAACATGAATATATTCCATTGAAAAAGAAAGGTTATATGAGAAGGACACAACATCCATGTCTAAGTAAGCAAGTTAAGAATATCAAGTTGGAAGAAAATATGAACAATGCTCTGGACATTAGTAATAGGCTAGAACATTTGGGAAAATGTTAGAAAAAAGCAAAGCATGAGTAAAAGAATCAAAGAGGGAGAAGTTGAGTATGAGAGAAAACTAGCAAGGAACATAAAAACAGACAGTAAAATATTCTACAACGGTACTGTACAAGGGAAAAGCATAGGTAATGTCAGCATTAGTGCCCTAGAGGATGAGACTTGGGAATTAATGGAAAAAAAAGGTGATGACAGAAGCTCTGAACAACTATCTATCTGCACAAGGAAATGAGGGGAAAAAATATCTCAAGAATAGTAGCAAAATAAGGGCAAAAGGGAGAGAGGAACTGAAAATAATCAATCCCCAGCTTCAGGTTACTGTATGTGTGGAGTTTGCATGTTCTCAATGTGCCTGCGGGGGTTTCCTCTGTTTCCTCCCACAGTTCAAAAGTGTGCAGATTAGGTTGATTGGCCGTGCTTACTTGTCCCTAGTGTCAGGAGATTAGCTGTCTCTTTAAGATTGCTGCTCAGCCATTTGTGCTGGACCTCTAGGTACTTGGTACAATACGTTCTTGACTGCTGTGCACCCATGCAGCTGAGAGAAGTACGAATTGGGACTAGCTAAATTCCTGTTTCAGAGAGCTGGCACAGGGTCGACAGGCCTGTGCGGTAACCATTCTAACATTTATCACTTAAACAGCATAACTAAAACAAATTATCTGGTCAGTTATTTCATTGCTCTTTGTGGCACTATCTTGTGCACAGATTGCTGCTATACTTCCTACAACAGTGACTACTTGTGGTTAAGAAAAATGCTTTCTTTCTGAAAGTAATAGTAAATACCTCTGTGGGATTCCACAGACAACAAGTGGGCCTTCTTTATCCATGAGCCGAAATGGAGCATCAGTGGATGGTTGACTGTATGAACAGCATAATCATGCCCAACTCTGCCTTCATTCAACAGCTAATTTTCATAGGTTGATAGCACTGATGTGATACTGTCACATCCAATCATTCAAGGGAAGCCTTTTGCAATTGGTGTCATTCCTCCGCCAAGCCCCAAATTCAAGCCTTCTGTTGAATTCTGATCCTTAGCCCTAATCTCCTCCTCCAGTTACTGAGCTCTTTACTCTCCGAACAGCTCCATTACCCCATGCTTGTTCCATTCCTCCATTGCCCTACATTTCAATCCCGAGTCCTTATCACTCTTATTTAAATTTAAATAGCACTGATGCCTCCTTTCATTACCTATCTGGGAACAGAAAAGCGTTTTGATTTTTTTCCTTGTTTATCAGCAGTGGAGTATTTCCCAGTTTTAGTATTTTCTATTAACAATTCCATAGCAAACTCAAAATAAGATGAACTCAAAGGTTAATTTAATTGCACACAATCAAAACATGGGAGACATCATAATGTCACCTCCGCATTCAGATATTAAAGAAAGAGACAGGGAAAATAAGGATTTATAGTACAGAGACCACAGAGAAAATAAATATTGGTCCAGAGTCAAATTCAAATGAGGTATTCCTTCACTGAGATCATTGGGTTGAAAATCAATGCTGTATAATTCACTTTTTCAATGGTGTTGACTTCATACAATGAGATGGGTCGATCTGATAGGCAATGGCACAGAACTTCCATCAGAGGAGAGGTAGATGTCACTCAGTGTCCAACTTGGGCCAGAGCTCCTTCAGTATGGCCTGCTAGTCAGATGTTAAACAGCAGACTGAACAGTTTATCAAGGCAGTATTACTTGTTGCACATGCCTGAGGCTCATTTCACAGGACTCCTACCTCTCCAACATCTTTGACAATGGAGGTGTATCCATCGTTTGGGTTTTCACCATTAGGAGTTGAAAAGAAGGTTGAGGTGCCTATGCCTTAATAGATAATCCATCTCCTTCCGACTAGCCTGGACTATTAAATACAGATGGCCTTTATATAACTCTTTCTTATTAAAGTTGGGTTATACAGTCCACAGGGACTGTTAGTTTTTCCTCAGGGATAATGATGTGTGGATTATCCTAAAAATGCAAAGTGGCTTCTTTTGTTCAGCAGTCACAGACAGGCACAGTTTCAACCATTTTAAAGGTCTTTGTTCGGTTTTTAAAGATGTGTGAACAACGATGATTTATCTATATATAATTTTAAAAAATGTACAATATGCAATCTTACCCCCTCACACTCTTGATTGACAGGGACTGTAGCCAAGTATCCCTGACTGTAGCCTCCTGCTTTCTCACCAGGCAACCAGCCCACCAGTTTGGCTGTTTGGGAACTGGGAAAAAGAAAATAAAATCTTACTTTTCATTTGGAACATCCATGTTTGTAAGATTTCCATGTTTCCTTCCCTTCCCCCATCACACTGTCTCTTGTACAGTAAATATTGATGCCATTACTTATTTGTGCAAAAGTCCAACATTAAGACTGAAATATTCCTGGTCTGTATCACTTTCAGAAGGACTAATTTTTCATTTATTAATCAATAAGAGCTTACATCTTGTTACAATTAAGTGGACAGGACAATCAGAAAATGTAGCAGTTCGAGAAGAACTCCAACTACCACTTTCTCAAGAGCAGCTAGGGCTGGGGAATAAATTTTGTCTTGCCAGTGATATCCACATCCTGAGAATGAATAATACAGAACTGTTTTCAGATGATGTGTGAAATCAAAACCTTGCCTACAGCACATTAGGTCAGTATCACACAGCATTGAGCACATTTTGGTTTGAATGCCAAAGTATAAAAATAAAAAAAACGACTTTGCTCTTTTGCTAGCAGGAATGTCATGAGGTGGAAATTCTGCTTACTGTTTTTAATCTGGGCATGTCCTCATCCAAATCCAAAGAACAGAATCATTTAAGTAGTAGATACGCAGCAGAGACCCTTTCCCCGTGGAGACAGATTAATCTCAGAGCAGCAGCCTGCATCCTGAGACGGCATGGATGAGGTTGCTCAGGCCAAAGAGATAGGTCACTAAGGTCACTGGTTCTTTTGTTCCAAGTCCTTGCTCCAGTGGTGGTCAATGTTATTGCATTCAGTTTTAACGTTGCAGCCTATGTCAGGCCTGGAATAGAACCTATCACCACCCTCAGTTGATAGAGGTTCCAATGGGCCGCTTAGGTTTACATCTGATTTCTAGCATTCCAGTGATTTGAGGCAGCCGGCAGAAGCATTGCCCTCAGCACAATTTTACATTCAACTTAAAGGGAGCAAGATGTAGATTCTGCTCCAAATGCTAATCATTTGTGTCACAAGCATCCCAGAATTGTGTTCTGTTGGACAGTGTAAATACCTTCCTCGCATTTATTGGGGGAGAAACAGAATTTGCTTTGTTGTCTGATTGTATTGATAGAATTTAATTGGTCTGATCTTTGACACCTCCATTAGATTGCGAACTGAGGAAAATGCCTACTGTTCAATATGTATTTCCTATATTCAAATAAGACAATGCTCACTTGATGAAACCTGACATCTAAGCCCAGCTCAGGTAATACTTTCAATTAAGCCTGTAAGTTTCTGAATTCCTTCCGTGCTTTGTCTTTTAGAAATTTGAGCAATAACAAGATTACAGATATTGAGGAGGGCGTATTTGAGGGAGCCACTGGTGTAAATGAAGTCCTGCTGACGGGTAACCGCCTGGAAATTGTGCACCGCAAAATGTTCAAAGGCCTGGATAGTCTTAAAACACTGTAAGTGAAACAATTTTGCTGTTAGTTTTCCATTTTGCACAACAGGACCACAGTTAGCTAGCAACAACTGTCTCCCGAGTTTTTCTTAGTCTATTGATTCAATGAAAACAATCTCATTATAGATAATGTCATTAGCCCCTCGGATGCTTTGCTCAGGTTTTTTTTCCCATGGGTTTAGATTATGCACACACAGACTGAAATGCAGCATTCAATCTGGAGAAAAGAATTGGACATGTTTACATTTAATCAAGAAATCAGCATTTCTAATTTTTGATCAATATATTCAAAGCACACTGACCTTTTATTTTTACCTTAAGTACAATGATGTAAGTTACCCAAGCACTAAATCAAATGGAGATAGGCCTTATAGACATGATGCTGCAGGTATTAAGTGCACTATTACATTTCTGTTCAGATTTTACGAGAAGAACATACAAGGTTAAAACCTGTTTTAATCACAGCAGCAGCACGCTACTTATGACTGTAGGCTCATCTGACATTCCAATGGGAAAGTGCTTTTCTGCATTCTGTCCTATGCTTACATTACCCAGGAGAATGTGTCACCTTAAAACCAATAGGATTATAGAAACTAGATTACTTAAATGCACAGTGTGTGGTATGCTGCAAATGTAAGAGTGTTTTATGTCAAATCAGTTAATGTTGGGGAGTATTTATTAGTATAATTCTGGATGACTTGGTTGCACCATTACCTCTGAATCATAAGGTTGAGCATTTAAGCTCAGCTATGCTCATACTTCAGTGCAGTTATGAGGGAAAGTTGCACTTCAAGATATTATTAAACTTGGAACCTTGTGTGGTTGTTTAGGTTGGTGAAAAAAATCCAAATGCAAAAGATATTTAAATGCAAGTGGTGACTGTACCTAATGTTCCAGCTAACATTGCTTACTTCATCAATACAGATTAATTGGTCTCCTATCCTTT
Organism: Sphyrna mokarran; assembly: GCA_024679065.1. Classification (NCBI taxonomy): domain Eukaryota; kingdom Metazoa; phylum Chordata; class Chondrichthyes; order Carcharhiniformes; family Carcharhinidae; genus Sphyrna; species Sphyrna mokarran. The sequence continues at coordinate 98,901,631 of JAGIQG010000001.1, read as the reverse complement.
ACTACTGAAGGTACCTTGCTCTGCGCAGAGATAGTTGCCTACATAATAGCACTTCAAAAATAACCAGATATTGCAATCCTGGGGACATGGTGAGAGACTGCATAAATGCAAGTTCTCTCTTTCTAAAGGAATAAGCCTTTGCAAATTTTTGTTATTTTGCAAAAAAAAACTGATTGTTGACATTTTTATTGTGTGAGGGGAGAGAAAAGCCATGTATAATTTTAATCCCAGTGAGATCAGATGTATTTCTGAGTGGTGCATTTTTGACAGGATTCACATAATTGAACATGGGTGGCAGGGGTTCCAACCTCCAAAGTCAAAACTGGTGGCACCTCTGCCAACCCCATCTCTAGGAGTCCCAACAAAATAAAGTGCCTAATTGGTAACAGGAACCCTGTTTATGAGGCTTGCAGCTCCTCTGGGGACATTAAATCACCACAACTACCTAGTGTGGACGTGAATATTCCATACCCGCGAGCTACCACCAATCAGTGCTAGCTCTTTAATTGACAGTACAGTACTGGGGCCTACATCATGGATCATCAATAGAGCCCTAATAGAGAGTCAAATGGAGTGGGTAGTGATCACAGGAAAGGAGACACCACAGGTGATGAAAATGGAAATAGAAAACAGTAAGAAGTCTCACGATACCAGTTAAAGTCCAACAGCTTTATTTGGTGGTAAACACCACTAGCTTTCTTTGTCTGTGGGGAGCTCTGATCACAAACAGGGCGTATAAAGGCACACATTATTTACAGAATACTGATCAGAATGTGAGTCTTTACACCTAACCAAATCTTAAAGATGCAGACAATGTGAGATATGTACTGTCTCCAGACAGACAGTAAATGAGATGCTGCAAGACCAGGCAACTCATAGACTTTACAGATTGTATGATATGAACCCAAGATGGTCACAGTGACCACAACACCACACAACCCTGCCACAGCAACCTCTGCCAGACATGCCAGATCATCGTCATGGATGCCATCATGTCATATGAGAACACCATCCACCAAGTACATACTCTTGCAATGGCCAATGTTGTCTATGTGATACGCTGCAGGAAAGGATATCCCAAAGCATGGGGAAACCATGCAGACGCTATGACAATGGATGGATGAACACCACTTGACAATCACCAGGCAAAACTGTTTCCTTCCTTTGCGAATACTTCAGCAGTCATGGGCATTCGGCCTTTGATTTTCAAGTCAACATTCTCCAAGGCAGCCTTCACGACACACAACAATGCAGAGTCGCTGAGCGAGACTGATAGCCAAGTTCAGCACACAAAAGGCTGGCCTCAACCAGGATCTTGGATTCATGTCATATTATCTGTAACCCTCATGATTTGCCTGGGTTTGCAACACCTCACTTACTGTCTTGTCTGGAGACAATACACATCTCTTTAACCTATGCTTAATGCTATCTCCACTCACATTATCTACATCTTTAAGACTTGATTAGGTATAAAAACTCGCATTCTAATCAGTATTCTGTAAACTGTGTATGCCTTTATATGCCCTGTTTGTGATCAGAGCTCCCCACTGACAAAGGAGCAGCGCTCTGAAAACTAGTGGTGTTTACTAACAGATAAACCAGTTGGACTTTAACCTGGTGTTGTGAGACTTCTTACTGTGTTTACCCCATCCAATGTCAGCATCTCCACATCATCTTCAATAGAAAAGGCACGGGCTGACTTCCAATAAAACTATAAGCCCATAAGATATAGGAGCAGAAGTAGGCCATTCGGTTCATCGAGCCTGCTCTGGCATTCAATGAGATCATACTGATCTCATTTGATAATCTGCAACTCCACTTTATCACCATAACCCTTGATTCCCTTACTGATTAAATATCGTGTCTATCTCAGCCTTGAATATTCTTAATGACCCAACCTCTACGACCCTTTGTGGTAAAGAATTCCACAGATTCACTACCCTCTGAAAGAAGAAATTCCTCCTCATCTCTGTAAGGGTGACCCCTTACTCTGAGAATATAGCACCGGTCTTAGATTTCCCCTCAAGAGCCTAAGACAGTGGAGGATTGCTAAACACCTCCAAGTCAGTGTGGATGTGACCTAGAGAGGAATTTGGAGGCAATGGAGTCCCCATCCACCTGATGCCCTTGGCTTCCTTGGTGCTAGATGTCATAGTTTTTGTAAACAGTTATCATTGGAGGGATGACAATCTATATTTTCTTCATTGGAGAAGAATAGAGAAAACTGGAGGTGCAATGATCAGTTAAGAATTCTTCTGTCATCAGGACTGAACAAAGTTATTGCCAAGTTATGTTATTTGACATAAAGGCATGGATAGACATGAATAGTTTGTTGAACAATTTTTACTTCTGCTGTACCAAAGGATGAGTTTTTCAACATATCTAATCTGTAAAAATGAATACTGGATTTACAAATGTCATGGCCATTAATCTGTTATCCTTCCAGCCAGAAAGATACCTCTGGTTGAGCCCAGAGATAGCAAGCTAAAGGTCAGAATATGTATAAAAAGCTTTGGGACCTACATGCTGATGAAGGACCAGACTTTCGCAGTGAGAGCTGTTTGAATTATTATTACATCTGCAGAATAGGAAGGGATCAGCATTAAGAAACACAGTTGCCATATTGAAGCATCACTTGTTTTGTTTAAGTATTTAATTATAAAAGTCTGTTTCCGTCTCAAATGGGCCATAAGTGTTTTAGGATATGAGTCAATTCCAAAGCACAAGCTTTTTTGTTATTCCACAGATAATGCCATGAAGTTACTTTGTTCTTATAATCTAGCACACTCAGCTGCTCCTGAATGTTTCTGATATTTATAAGATCCTGTGATCTATTCATTTCTATCGAAAGTAAAGTGCTTTAGTCTATGTGGCAATTTATCTTAGTACTGTGTCATCAGTATAATTAGGGTGCTGGAGGCTCCTCCCTCAATTTCCAAGTACCTTTAGACATTTTGTAACCAATTGTAAATTGTCAAATCGGAAAGTGGTGCTTTTCTTTAAACAGTATTTACTTTCTGACTGTGAAGAATTACAATTTTAAACAAGCGTTTGTCTCTGTGTGTCAACTGGGTGGATTATGGATGACCCATCTCACAAAGCTACCTCTGACCATGTTTCTGTTTTCTACCCTGTAGGATGCTGAGGAGCAATAAGATTAGTTGCGTCAGCAATAACACATTCACAGGCCTGAGTTCTGTTCGTCTGCTCTCACTCTATGACAATCAGATAACTACCGTTTCTCCAGGAGCTTTTGACACTCTCCATTCTCTATCCACGCTGTAAGTTGTTAAGAAATAGATGAAGAGTCTGTGAATGGATAGTTCAGCAAATTTTATTATTGATGGCTTGTGTTCTTTGCATGTAGGCCAAAGCATTTTAACCTGTCATCTAATTTTACATAAGAATACAAGCATCTTTAATGTTTATTCATGTCTATAGATTTTCTGGCTGAAGGTTGATTGGTTATCGAGGGCAAAGGAACTTTCAGTAGGAAATTCATTTTTTGTATGTGACATGTAATCAGTATAATCAGTGCAGCTGTCAGCTCCAAAGGGAAACCTATTTGTTTGTGCAAGTAAGTGATGGGGGTCTGAAATTGGCGTGTTAATGAAATGGCCTTTGTAAAATCAAGATCCAATCTGAGAGTAAGTTGCTGCAGCTTCCCCTTTTCATCTTTGGATTGAATTACCTACTTATTAGTTCAGCACAGTTTGACCATGTGCTAAAAGCTCATTGACAATTTGGATTACAGCTAAGTGAGCTGCAACCAATAATGCATTGTATTCTGGATTGCATGGTTTCTTTCAAACCCAGAACATATCAGAGAAGTGTAATAAGTGTTTGGGATATAAAGAGCATTCACCCTGAAAAAAGTTCACCTTGGCCACTATTCCTATGTGATTCTACAATTGCATAATGATCAGCACAATGCTAAGCTCAAATCTTTTCCTTCAAATCTTTTCCTTCAAAAGTCTCCAAGCTTTTCTGATGCCAAAGTGTTTTGATTTTTGTCTTAATTAAGATGAGTGAATGAAGCAATTTTCCATATTGTGCAGTGAGCACCAGCACTGAGCAACTTGATCAGGTATATAGCATGCTGCCTGCTGCTATATGATGCACCTCTACCCCAGTCACAGAAAAAGATTTCCCCTCAACTCCTTCCATTTATCGCAGCAGATTCTAAGGAGCAGTTTTGAGTTGTATGAGCCCATACCCATCAGATGTTGGGTTAATAACATTCAAACTCATTCCTGAAAACTAAAAGGTTAAAACAGTATATTTCCTAAATGGTGAAAAGTGAGAAACAATAGAAGTTAAAAGAAACATGAGAGCCCACGAATATTAATAATTAAAAAAGCATTTAGATGAGCACTTGAAATGCCATAGCCTACACGTCTATATACCAAGTGCTGGAAAATAGTATTATAAACGTGCTTGATGGTGGTCACAGACAAGATGGGCCAAAGGCCTCTTTCTGTGCTTTAAAGCTCTATGATTCTATAAAGCATCATGGACAGTTTATAGAAAATAATTCATGAAATGCTGGTCTTTATATCTAGTGAACTGGAATACAAAGTGTTTAAAGTTATGTTGCAACTATGCAAAGCCATGGTTAGACTGCATTGAGATACTTGAACAGTTCTAGGCACCACACTTTAGGAAGTATGTATTGTCCTTAATGCGAATGCAGTGTAAATTTACCAAAGTGATATTTGGATTTAAAGCTATAAAATTACAAGATGAGATTGCACAATGTGGACTGTATTCTCTGAAATTTAGATGGCTAAGGGGTAATTTAATTGAAGTTTTAGAGGACAGATCAGATAGGTAAAGAGAAACTACTTCTGCCCATTGGTCAGTTCAGGACAAGAGAGCATAGTCTAAAAATTTGATTCAGCCTTTCAAGAGTGAAATAATAACAGACAATGCTGGAAATACTCAGCACATCTGGCAGCATTTGTAGTGAGAGAAACAGGATTAACATTTTGAGTCCTAATGATTCTTCTTTAGAGTTTTTTGAGGAGGGAAGTTAGGAAACTCTCCTGCACAATGTAGGTGGTAAAAGCTTGGAACAAATAGCAATTGACACTAGATAAATTATTAATGTAAAATCTGGAATTGTTAATTATTGTTAACCAAATGGATTAAGGGGTACGGGATAAAAGCAGGTAAATGGAGTTAGATCAAATGTCAGTCATGATTCCACTGAATGACAGAAACAAATGACAATTTAACTCCTTAAACCTGTTCTATATCCCTATGCGCTATAAAGCCCAAGCCCATCTGAGTCTCTAATATTGCTCCTTCATCTGGGAGATATTTCTAGCACTTTTCACACTGCAGGACATCAGAACAAAACTCATCATCTGAATGCAAATCTTTCACTTGGCTCTAAACTCCAATTTCTGTCAGGCCTTCTACCTTTACAGTTTTCAAATCTTGATCATTTTCCACTTAACTGGTTCGATCATTCCTGGACCATAAAAATTGGAAATCCTTCCCTCATTAATTTCCCTTCCTCCTGCAATCTCTAAGCCTCTAAACTTCAGAGTAACAGTGTCACTTAATCACTGTTCCCTGAGTGACCTTGACTTTTCGTCAACCGTTTTCACCCTCAGTCTATTGTGCACTTTGGTCATATCAAAGTTTGTTGTAATGCAAAATAAATGGAAAAGTAGAGATCTCCTCATTGGTAATGCAGTTGCAAGTAATGCTAGTACTTCAATTCATTGTGATCAACCCTGATACGGACTTCAGTGTTGCCTGCATTTATTTAATACTAGACCTTATTCTATAAGCCATGGACTGTGTCAGATTACAAGATGCCAACAATGTGGTCATACTGGAAAACAAGAAAAAAATTGAGAATTAAATCATTTGGAAATTTCCAGCCTGATTTCATTAATTGCTCACTACACCATTAATAGTTAATTCCATATAGAGCAGTTTAACTAAATATCAACGTGCTTTTGTGTCATTTGTACAGTAATTCAAATAAAATTTAGTGCACATTTGTTGCTGTAACCTAAACAAGATTATAGGCAAAGCTATACCAAAAGCCATACTTCTAGAAAAGTATTGTTGCTTATTATGTGTTGACTTGTGATGGATTACACTGAAACTAAGGTTATTTTCTCTGTGATTAATCCTTTCCTGGTCTCTTCAGAAATCTGCTGGCCAATCCCTTCAACTGCAATTGTCATCTGGCCTGGTTGGGTGAGTGGCTGAGAAAGAAACGCATAGTCACTGGAAACCCTCGCTGTCAGAAGCCTTATTTCTTGAAGGAAATTCCGATCCAGGATGTAGCAATCCAGGACTTCACATGTGATGATGGTGAGTCCTACTGTTTTTCTATGACTGCATTTAGCCTAACACAAGATTTGATTGTATATAAAGCGGGAGATGATTGGTTATATCAGTCCTGCTAGTTATGCAAGAAGTTCATCACAAGGCATACAATTCAATGTAATTTGGAACTTGACCTAAAATAAGGAATTAATTTGAGGCAACAGCAGTGATCTCATCTTTAATTTTTAAAATGTTGTGGTTATTTTGTACTGGAAGTTTATTTACTGGGAGGCTAAACTTTCAGAATGCAACAGCTTTTTACAGAGCAGTTTCTAATCTATTGTACTTAACAATATATTGCTTATATCTCTAAACTGTTTTTAGAAATACAGTTACATTTTATAGTCTGCAAAATACAGCACTTAAATGATTTCAAATATGAATGCTGATTCATTATGTAGCAGGCAGAGTGAACTGCTGTAATTAATCATTGAGCAGAGTAAGGATTCTATCCAAATAAATACTGTATGGAAATAACACCAAAGTATTTCACTGTGAATTGAGAGTTTTGTATTTATGTGGGTAACTTGTTTATAATGCATAATGTGTGTCTCACGTGGAGCGCAATGTCCGTGAGCAATCTGCAGAGCTGTGTAACTGTTTATTCATGCCTGTGTTTCCTGTCACATACTGCTCATGCATGTCGATTTGTGTATTTAGTGTTGTGATTTCCTGGAAAGCTTATCTTGGGCATCGACCTGCATTAATTCAATGCCATGAATAAAACATTGGATGCAGTTTGCGACTGTGCTTTGACACTGTGCCACAGCTTTCCCTCCAGGATAACATGATAATAGTATTTGCTCCAAGTGCCATGGAGAATCGATTTGTAGAAAATACATGTATGCAAAACACATCTGGAGTGTGGATGACTAATTCAAAGTGCAGTTTTCCATTACTGGGCATCTGTTTTGTGGGAGTAATGCTGTGAGATGGGCAGAAACACATGGTTTCATACCGGGTGGCCAGAGACTCAAAGAATTTGGACCATCTGTTTCTTCCACTTTGACAGTAGTCACTGTTTAATTAAGAAGTACTTTAGCTGTTGTTTCTTTTCACAATGAAACCAATTGTAAATCTACCCCCTTGTGCCTGGAGGTTTGCATTGCATCAGTTGGCACAAAGCATGATGCAAGCCGAGGAGTTCATCTCAGCCAGTTTGCCCTCTTTTTCACCATTCCTTCCTTTGACAGGACAATCTTTGCTCTGTGCAGTATTCCACCCATCGAGGCCAGTAGGGCTTACCCAACCAACGAGGAACCTCCATTCTGGCAGGAATCTCTGCATCCATCTGACCACTATTGGCTTCAAAATCTGAAGCAATTTAGATGTCCATCTATATAAATTTTGTATGTGCTTACATATCCTGAAATGTAACACTGCTTTTAACACTTTCCTATTACTCCTTTAATTCTGCTAGAAGTCCCTTTTTTAATCATATTTCTTCCCACATCGTTCTCCCCCAAGTGACTTCTACTGAGAGTTATTGAAAAGGGGTGTAACTCTACTTCTATCTGATCCTGGTGGTTTTCCACTAATTGGTCAGGTTAACACCGCTCCCCATTTTCCCCACTCTCTCCCTGCCCCTCCATCTCCAGTAAGAGCAGCCTTCTTTCATTTCTACCCCTATGTCTCACCCTCTGCTGCCATCCCATGGTTGCATTGTTCCATTGCTGGCCTTTCCACTTCTACTTTTTCTGCTGCATCCCTACTCCTTGTAACCACCCCAAACCCTTGCCCTCAATCTCTAGCATCCCACAGTCGTAGAGTTTCAAATGCACAAACTCTTTCTGAGGTGACTGTTGCTGCTATAGAATACACTGAAAATTACTCAGCGTTGTCACAGATGGTACAACACAATCGTGTATATCTCGTTCACTGTGTTTTGATCCTGAATTCATTGACATAATCCTATATTCATTTTGCCAACTTTCTGTTGATGTTAATAATGATATCACACGCTAACCACTTAGGAAAAAAGAGTTGGCTCTCTTCTGAGGTTTCCTGTAGTTAATTTCCCCTTCTGAACTGTGAAACTCTCTGAGATATTAATGGTTATTGCATCAACACTGGCATAAGAAGTCCAGAAAAAAAATGAAGAAAATATGAAGTGTAAGCAATGCTCCTTTAAGGTAGTGGTGCTTTCATCATGTAAATAACCTGCATGTAGAAATAGCTCAGATTATAAGAAGGTTTCATTGTGCAGTGTGTAACATAACTGGTTCTGGGTTAGAAACTCCAGGCATGAACCCCACTACAGGACATGATGGCAAAGGAAGGAATGTTCGTAACATAGCCAAAGAGGTTGATTTTAAGTCTGCATAGCTTTCCAACATACGTCAATAGCAGGTGGTAAGAGTGGGGGAAGTCCATCTTTCGGATGAAAAGGATGTTGGAGCCTTTATTACTGCTATACATAGTTCCAGACTACAACATGCATGTGAAAGTTCATTTTTCCACAGCAACTCTGGCTTTCTGAGAGAACTAGCATGCCAGCACCAATTATATGCTAGAGATGGAAAGAAATTAAAATCTAAAGATTCAACTGGGGAAGATGAGATTTTTTTAACTTAAAAAATTACTAGGTTGTGGAATACTCTGCCTGAAAGAATAGTGGAATTAGCTTCAGTAGTAACTTTCTCAAGAGACCTTAATGTACACTTGAAAAAGAAAAAAAAACACAGGGTAATTGAGAGAGTGTATGTGAATGGGACTAAATCTGATAGCTCTTTCAAAACGTCAAAACAGATATGATGGGCCAAATGGCCTTCTTCAATGCTGTATATCTGTCAACTTCCATAAGGATGAAAGAAGGGTTGACTTCTCAATTTGATATCTCTAATAGGGATCGATTTTTGTAAGAGCCTCAAGTTAGAAACACAGGTCTACCCTGCTTGAATTTCCGTCTTAGTGATCCTGAGAATGGCAAGTTGACCTAAATGAAGAATACGTTCTTAATTTCACGTGTAGGTCATGTGAGAGCTCTACTGTTTTGACTTTAAGTCTCGGCCAGAGGAATGAATTTGTAATTTATATTTCAAGGTGCTAATTGGACTTTTTGTAAAGACCCAGCATTTCCTGTTTCTGCCATATTTTCTACATATGAATCATAGAATTCTGACAGTGCAAAAAAAGGCCATTTTGCCCATCAAGCTTGCACCAACAAAAATTCCATCCATACTCTTTCCTCATAACCACATATATTTACCCTGCTAATCCCCCGATGCTCAGAGCAATTTAATATGGCCAATCAACCTAATCCACATATCTTTGGAGTGTTAGAGGAAACTGGAGCACCTAGAAGAAACCCACAGAGACACTGGGCAGATGTGCAAGCTCCAAACAGTCAGATATCTGAGGCCTGAATTGAATCCAGGTCCTGGGTGCTGTGAGGTAACAGTGCTAATCAATGTGCCATTGTGTAACCCTGATTGAGTAACTTCCTGGCTTTGCATTCCTGTTAAGATACCTATAGGAAACTTGAGCACGGATTGCCTTTAATTGTGGTTCAAACTTAAACTTTTGAGCAATATCATAAGTCTCACATTCCTGTCTTGTGCCAGAGTTATTTTGCTTTGTAGAAACAAAAGTGTTTTTAAATGTTTTTGCATTCTAGTTGTCAGCTGCAACAGCAAGAGTTTCTCTTCTCAATGACAAATGTTTGAAAACACATTTTTTCTCTCTCCGAGAACAGTGAAGTTTCTGTCAGGGAACAGTTATCAAGCTGTCAGTCCTTCTGCTCTATTTGTATTACTTCCTAATGCAGCTGAACCTGAGCCAATTCCAGTCTAATCGGTAGAGTGAATCTCATAGACCTACATTCAGTGATGGACTGTAGAAATCATTGCAGGTGCAGCTGGAATACCTGTTCCAGGAAGAAATACATTGAGCATTTGGATTGAAAGCTTGCTAATCACTTCCTGACACAAATTGTAACTCAACAGGCAATTGATTTTCAAGCATGCATCGCTGTTCATATTGGGGAATGTACTCCAAAATGTCAATGTTATTTAATCCTTTCCCCTCCCAAGCGTCAGTTAATGTCAGTGAAGTTGTTGTCAAGCTGGTGAAATGAAAGCAATACTAACTATCACTGTGCTCTGAGAAACTTGCTCATTTTTCTGTTTTCTACTGCTGGCACAGTTTGTTTGAGAACATTAATTGACGTGGTTCAAATTGTTTGGAATGGAAATTATTTTCTCCAATTTTATGTGGTCGGGTCATCAGCAGAACCACAACTGCAGTTTCAGTCTAGTTTTGGGAGAACACTTAGCAGCAGTCGTGACTTTGTGTGACCATGTTGTTGTGAGGATGGTTGCCCTGTGCGCTGATTCCTGGCACCAAACTCATCTGTCTGCATTACAGTATGCCTGCAATGAACTAAGTTTTAGAATTTATTTGGATGTACCAACCTCATTTTGTACAGTACCTGCAGGTAAATTTGCAGCAGACAGTGCAACTCTACACTTGCTGAATATGATTCCCTGTAGCCATTCCTAGGTAGGCATGCTATGATCTTCAGAAATACATGGTAGTGCACCATCTTGCAAGGTGTGCTTTATTAGATTAGCTTGACATTTGACAACCCTTGAATTGGTTCCTTTCATTGTCACTGAAAGTTGGGCACTCTGTGTTTGAGGTGCTGCTGAAGGAGCATCCAGTATTAAAATTGATTGGGCATTCCCATAGTTCATGACATCATCAACAGAATCACTAAAACATTAAACATCTGTCAGAACATGGTCTGGCTACCACTGTGTGCAGGCACGGGTATGATTATTTATTTATTTGTCAGAAGTAGGCTAACATTAACACTGCAATGAAGTTATTGTGAAAATTCTCTAGTCACCACTCTCGGGCACCTGTTCGGGTAAACTGAGCAAGAATTTAGCATGGCCAATGCACCCAACTAGGACTGTGGGAGGAAAGCAGAGCATCTGGAGGAAACCCACGCAGACACCGAGAGAATGTGCAAAGTCCGCACAGACAGTAACCCAAACCAAGAATCGAACCTAGGTCCCTGACGCTGTGGAGCAGCAGTGCTAACCACTGTACCACCTTGCCACCATCCACTGTGCCAAAGTTTGTAATGTGTAAAATATCTCTAGGAGAATCTGTTCTGGCAACATTGGATGTGTGCATCTTTCAAACATGTTAGATTTCCGTTGGAAAACTCAGCGGTGCCAGTGATATTCTTGGGGCAAATAACTAGTAATTTACAACAAAAACAGATGTAATAAGCTTATCTTAAATTGTCCTTTTTATGACACTGAGTGCACATATCACTGCAAGATTAATTTTACGTACCAGAGCAGGGGAAAGGACAGGTTAACCATGACAAGAAATGGTCGTTCCTTTGTTTCAACAGAATTGAGAATCTTGTTTCAATTTCTGAGGGACTTTACTGAAGGCACCCTTTACTTCAAGGATTTTTTTTAATGTGGTTTCTCCCCACCACCTATGTATATTATTCCAGAGGGTGAACAATGAGTAATGTTGAAATAACAGGCTCAGTATTTTCATATGAATGCATGAAGTGGTTGTGTATCATAGGAATGTATTTTGCAATTTGTATTATTTAAACATAGACAAAACTTCAATCAAGATGTTTGGGTAATGTGATACATTCATAGAGGTTCAGGCAAGGCACAACTATGAACTTAAAGCTGGAGACTGGTGGACTTAGATGGGAATAAGACAGTAATCTTATCCTTGGTGCCAGGTGCTGATTATTTCATTTCACCGCAGCTTCACTATTAAAATTTCCTTATGTCGTCTGAACAATTTGACTAGATTACTACCTTGCAGTTATTGCTATTCAGTCCATATGTCCTAAAAAAACATCTGGACAACTCAATTAAATTACTGACTGTGAATCACTGCCAGATATCCATGATTCCCTTTTTAAGATTTTTAATCTTGGTGCACTTTTTATCTCAGTACAACAATGCTACTGTGCCCCAACATGAATTATTGTGAACAGCTTGAATCTATTACCTCAAACAAGGGCCCTTGTCTTGCTGTTCTTTTGAACTGTCCTTCGAATTGAAGGAAATAACTTGTTTAGTTTGCCTCACAGTTATCTCTTCTGTCCACAATCCAGGAAATGATGACAACAGCTGCTCGCCCCTTGCTCGCTGCCCTGCTGAATGCACTTGCCTGGATTCCGTGGTCCGCTGCAGTAACAAGGGACTGAAGGCCTTACCCAGGGGCCTCCCCAAAGATGTGACAGAACTGTGAGTCGCACTTTTTAACTCTTACCTTTGACTGCTCATATTCAAAGTAATTATAAAGGGAGTTTCAGTGATGAAGGATAGTCCAAAGAGTGCTAATCAAACATGGCAATCTGAAGTCAAAAGACACTTACGAGGTGGCAGTTGTGAGCTTGTTGTCTTTTATGGAGGAAATTGTAATTTCTTGTAACCAGAAAAATATGAAAATTAGCTACATAGCACTAACACGGACACATCTTCTGAAGCAACGCCCAGTTTGTATTGAATTTAATATAGTTTTATCTTTCATTTCCTTCTTTGAATTGTGCAATTATGTAGGCATTCTGCAGAGTCATGGGGTAGACATTTTACATTTCCATCTCTGTCCATGGCATAGTTTGGTTAAAGTTCCAAACTTCATGTTTTCCATTCAATGAGAATGACAGGAGCTTTCTGCTGCATAGTGATTATTGGAAATGTGTGTGTGCTCTGCACATTATTTTCTGATCATTTAAATTTATTGTTGAGAGATAATACACAGTGGACTCATGGATTACTGCTACACTGTACCTTATAAGTCGAGGAAATGATGATGTTAATGAAAATTGATAGATGTAAGATGGAAATTATTTATGGCCCTTATCTGGGAGAGTCCAGTCCAATGGGTCTACTGGCATGCTCATTAGCTGAAAGCTGGAGTGGTTTTCAATGAGGGCTGAGTAAAGGCTCCAAGAAAATTAATTATGATCGAAACAATTCCCACCTGCTCAATTAGATGCAAGAGAAAATTTAACTTCCATTTTCCTTTGGCCCTTCCTGGCTCTGAGTCTTCTGAGTACTTCACCATGCAAAAGCAGCATGAGAATAAACAAGTACAACACATTATGGTAATAAGGTGAGATGATTGGTGTCGATATTTGGAATCCTAAACCACTCTGTTTCTACTGGCTGAGCAACATCCCCAAAATGTTAGGCTGATTCTCCAGATGTTGTTCTCAGTCACTCATTGAATTTTAATTAAGGTTGTTACTTTCACGCACCATCTTTTCAGATTGTTCAATCAGTAGATGTCAGGAAATAATTACCATTCCATGTAAGAAATTTTATACAGTTCTGAACAATGTCATCCAAATCATCCAACATTTCTCTGGCCTGATAAAGAAATGATCATTGTAATTTCCTCTGAGTAACTTCAAGCTGCACACCTCACACATCCCAATTCTAATACATCATTACCACTATTTTTGACACATCATGACCACTATCTATCACACCTTCACCACAGTGTCTATCACACCTTCACCACAGTGTCTATCCCATCTTTGCCACACTGTCTATCACACCTTCACCGCGGTGTCTATCACACCTTCACCACAGTGTCTATCCCATCTTTGCCACAGTGTCTATCCCATCTTTGCCACAGTGTCTATCCTATCTTTGCCACAGTGCCTATCACACCTTCACCACGGTGTCCAACACACCAGCACCGTGGTCCATAACACACCAGCACCATGTTCTGTAACATACCAGTGCAGTGGTGCATAAAACACCAGCACTGTGGTCTGTAACACACAGTCCGTAACACACCAGCGCCGCGATCCACATCACACCAGCATCATGTTCTTTAACACACAAGCACCATGTTCTGTAACACATCAGCACCACCGAGTTGATTGTTCATCTGGTGGACACAGGTATAATGTATATATTTTTCCTCTTCCCAGCCAGTCTAATGAAGCTTTGCCCTGTCAATGCCATACTTACATTTTCCCCCAGGATGCATTTTTCCAAATGAATTCCCAGGTCTTACTAGTGTAGAAACTAGAATCACAGCTAATAATTGGTTCAGGAATTATCCTTTTCTTCAGGGAGATGAATATCATGGCCTTATGATTACCAAACCGTCTATCTTGTTACAGCACACTGAGTCATCAGTCATGCTGTAATCATTGTTGTTTAAAACCACCTCCACTTACTTAGGTTTTGTTATTGATGTTTCTGTTGTTATTTCATCAATCTGACATTCATAAAGCAAAAGGCTTGAGCTGATTGCAGGGCCTTTTTAGAATAATTAATTTGGAGGGGACCACTACATGATTAATATTTAAAGCCGTCAATTGTAGACCAGTCTTGTTCATACTCCAGTCCATACACAGAGTGCCTAGGAACAATTGTACACTGTTATTAATATTTAAAACAACAAGTTACCGCTTTACTGAGGCACAGTATTAATTTTTAACTCGGCAAAGTCTATGACCAGCTTTCCATAATCAACAGTAATGAATATTTTACAGAAACAATAACAATTAACAGTTTCCCAAGGGCAACAGTGATTAGAACTTTAAAAACCAAATAAAAGTCTTCCTTTAAAGTTGATAGAGGGAGGCGGGGCTGTGGGTGGAAGGAGTGAAGTGAGAAGAGAGGAAACAACAGGACTTTCAAAATTTTATGTTAGCTGCTTTTCAAACATAAATGACATAACATAAATATGTAGTTTTTTTGGTATATGCGTCCAGAACATAGTTGAAGAAATCTATAGGGATTCTACATGATCCATTGACTCATGGTGCTCTAATCAACTAAGTGCAATTGTTTAGTGAAAGGATGAGGAATACTAGCAAATGTTGGCATGAGGCCAATGCCTGGCATTCTTTACCCTTGATGTAGAGATGCCGGCATTGGACTGGGGTAAACACAGTAAGAAGTCTGACAACACCAGGTTTAAGTCCAACCAATTTATTTGATAGTAAACTCACAAGCTTTCGAGGTTCTCCTGTTCATCAGGTGAACTTGTTTAAACAAAACGCACCAATTAACGAAGTAATTATGTGATTAACAAAGTAAGGTGAACCTGACGAAGAGGAGAACCTCGAAAGCTTGTGAGTTTACTATCAAATAAATCAGTTAGACTTAAACCTGGTGTTGTCAGACTTTGTACATTCTTTACCCTCCCCTCCAATTGAATAATTTGAGATGACAGGTAATAATCCAAGGCAAGCCGTGAAAGTAAATTCATTCTTGCAATTCTCTCCCATCAATCTATGGGCCAGAAGGTATGTTGGTCAATGTATCTGGACACCTGCTGAAATGTTCCACATTTGGCAGCCAATCTCAACGCAGAGGGGACAAGAAAATGGGTTTTAAATTTGTTCCTTATCAGGACAGTAAAAACATGAAACCCCTCCATTCAGTATACTTGCCTCCTAACATCCACCAAGCTCGCTGGCACTGAATCATCACATCTTGATTGACCTCTTTCCTCATTTCTCCTATTGTTGGTGTGTCGTTGCACGAGGGGCCTTGGCACTTCAATGGGTTGGTCAACATTGAAAGCTTTTACTTTGTTAATTGGTGCATTTTGTTTAAAAGTTGGAAGATAGAGGGGTGAGCACAATCTAATTCATCACTACTGCTTGATGTTATATCTCATGTAATGTTCTGTGTTCCAGATATTTAGATGGAAATCAATTTGTGATGGTGCCAAAGGAGCTTACCACCTTCAAGCATTTATTGCTCATGTAGGTACTTTCATCATTGCACTTCTAAGTACTGAAATTTAAAAACCTGTAGGATTCAGGATAGGCTATTCAGCTCCTTGAACCATTCACTGAAATCATAGCTGACCTGTATCTTAATTCCATCTGCTCACCTTGGCTTTATATCCCCTTATTCACTTTGCTCACAAAATCAATCCTTTTGCATGATGACGTGCTTCCTAACTTCTCTGCTGAATAGCCTGGCCCTAGCCCTTGCTCTAGATTCCCCAGCAGTGATTAAAAGTTTCCTTTTATCTCTTCTCTCAAGTCCCTTCAATATTTTATCTCCAATTAATTTCAATGTTCAGTTTGACAGTCTTCATTCTACACAGAAGGTTGGTCACTGACAAGTGAATGTTTAGCTCTGAATCAAGTCTTGCTTTTGCTTTGCTGTTATTGGATAATGGATATCAGCGTTGATTACATGCTGTACATGATTATTGCTAAGGACATTAAAGACCATGGAAACAGACGGTACCAGGCAGTGCTGGGTATCCTGTAAGGATGGCACAATGGTTAGCACTGCTGTCTCACAACGCCAGGGACCTGGATTCAATCCTAGCCTTGAGTGATGTCTGTGTTAAGTTTGCACATTCTTCCCATCTCTGCATAGGTTTCCTCTGGGTGCTCCGATTTCCTCCCACAGTCTAAAGATGTGCAGGTTTGGTGGACTGGCCATACTAAATTGTCCCTTGATGTCCAAAGATGTGTAGGCTAGCTGGATTAGCCATGGTAAATGCGGAGGGTAATGGAGAAAGGGGAATGGAGTGGGTCTGGATAAAATGCCCTCTAAGAGAGTTGGTGCAGACTTGATGGGCCGGATGGCCACTTCTTGCACAGTAGGGATTCTATGGTAAATTACATAGAAGTGTCAAACTTGTGAATGCGTTGGTAGTTCTGGGTTCATGTATGTTGTCCCATAACTTAATTGGGCACCTGGGGTCACGTTGGGCCAGGACCTTGAGCAGTGGAACCCTTCATAACCATGCTTCCAAAGCAGGATGGATGTTCCCGACATCATCCCTCATCTTCCTGCTGAATCACGAGCTGGAGAACCCTGGGGAACAGCCCACTCATCCTTCCAGTGGCCATTTTCATTTGGAAATCAGAGCAGAAAGTGTTAATGGTATTCCTGATCTGTGTAGTTCAGTAATCATTGCACTATCAGAACTCCCGGACTGAATCTGTTGTACATCGCAGACATAATGTAAATCTCGAGAAGTAAATTCAAGTAGTCAAGTGATTTTCAATCAATGTGTCTGGGTGTGCCAGAGCAGAACTGGTGATCAACGCTGTGAAATTGAATACCATTCATGCAAAAGCTTTATTTTAAAGTTACACTGAATAATAATAATATAGCAACAGTGCAGGGTGATTCTGTGACTTGCTCACTGTGCAGTCAGATCTCCCCCCAAAGAATGAGCAGAAAGGCATATTCTGGAGTGCCTGGAAGTCCTTGCTGAAAGAGGGACCATATTTTTTATAAATAAATTTTGGGCTTGTGAGAGCTCACATTTGTGTTTGTATTCTTTGGAGGTTTGCTTTTATTTGGAGGTATTTTGCTTCCAAGCTGGCAGCAAGGTATATGATTGCTACAACCTGAATTCTGGATCTGCAAACGGCTATGCAGGTGCATCACGCCATTGTCTGCCAAAGAAAGAGACACCCAAAGACAGGAGCTTTGTTTAGGTTAGATGGTTAGACTGTGAGAACACTTTCTAATGTGCACAGTTGATTGCAGCTTAAAAAAAACGTGTGCAATTTGCATAACAAGTTTTAAATTCCAAACTCTGATTCGCCATTCCATGCCTTGGACATCTTATAGCCTTAAATCTTGTAGTATCTGAAGATACAATGCACATAGATCACCTAGATACCCTTCTTTACCAACTGTTCTAATTATACTCTCTGTTTTCCAGTGATTTAAGTAACAACAGAATCAGTACATTGTACAACCAGAGTTTCAGCAACATGACAGAGCTCCTGACTTTGTAAGTATAATATCTGTTTGGCATTAAACCAGGACACTTCTTGATTGTAGAAAAACAAAACGGATTACACTTCTATATCCAAACCCAATTGCAGATTTGCAAAGTAGAGGAATATTTCGCCCTACCCCCCAGCATGTGATTGTTTGCTTCTGTTACAAACTGCCATATTTCAGCTAACATGATGTTTTTATCTTCACAGAATTCTTAGTTATAACCGGCTCAGATGTATCCCAGTTCGAACGTTCGATGGGTTAAAGTCCCTGCGTTTATTGTAAGTACGAGAGTAGATCAAATGGCTCCCATTGCCGTCATTTTTAAATGCTGCAGCAATGTTTACCTGCATTTATGTTAGCTTAGGTGAAGCTTTAGGATTTCCCAGCCACTTTTCTCATACCAATCAATGCTAGAATTTCGGTCATCTTGGAATTGTGCCTGTGTACCCACCTCTTCCTCAAATCCGCATGCCATGACAGAGTGCCTAGTAGATCTGAGTCAGAAATTTCCTTGGAGTTATTCCAACGTTGTCATCATCACTTTGTTCATAGACATGCACTTTGTGCATAAACATTTTCTTATAATATCAACATTTACGGCAGCAGAGCGAGAACAACTCTGAGGGAATCACTGACTCTGATATCTGAATCAGCCAGGTTGACATGGTCAGAGCCAGCAGCCAGATCAATGTACCAAGAGGCATTGGCACTGACACAGCACACTATCAGTATAAAGGTAGTATTCTCCATCTCCAATTGACTTTCAAGTGGACTTGTGTGTAAAATTCCATTGTAAGGCCTCATATGTGAATAGGCCACAGCTGATCCCAAATTAGGGAGACTAAGAGTGGCACAGTAGCACAGTGATTACCACTGTTGCTTCGCAGCTCCAGGGATCTGGTTCGATTCCTAGCTCGGGTCACTGTCTGGTGGAGTTTGCACATTGTCCTTGTGTCTGCATGGATT
The DNA here is from genome assembly GCA_024679065.1 of Sphyrna mokarran. Taxonomy (NCBI): domain Eukaryota; kingdom Metazoa; phylum Chordata; class Chondrichthyes; order Carcharhiniformes; family Carcharhinidae; genus Sphyrna; species Sphyrna mokarran. Next base: position 98,882,582 of record JAGIQG010000001.1, on the reverse strand, counting down.
TCCTCCGGGTGCTCCGTTTCTTCCCACAATCCAAAGATGTGTGGGTTAGGTTGATTGGCTATGCTAAAATTGCCTCTTAGTGTCCTGGGATGTGTAGGTTAGAGAGATTAGCGGGTACATGTGTAGGGATATGGGGGTAGGGCCTGAGTGGAATTGTGGTCGGTGCAGACTCGATGGGCCGAAGGGTCTCTTTCTGCACTGTCGGGTTCTATGATTCTAAGAGGGGTCATTTGAGTAATTAGAAACAAACAAATCATATCACAGAGAATAAAGTTGGGTGGGGTGCACGCTCGACACATCACCTGACTGAGGATTTCCAACTTGGCAAGTTAGGTTGTCCCCAATAAATGATTGGACAAAATTTCAGGAGATCCAGAAAAGGCCTGAGTAAAGTAGATGTGATAAATCTGGAAGATTTGAAATAAAATCAGAAAATGCTGGAATTACACGGCTGGCTTGGCAGATTCTGTGGAGAGAGAAGCAGAGTTAATTGTTTCAACAAGTTAGCATTGTTTCTGTCTCCATGGATGCTGTCAGGTCTGTTGTGTATTTCCAGCATTTTCTCTTTTTGTTTCAGATTTCCAGTGTCTGCAGTATTTTGCTTTTGGATCAATGGATTTGAAAGTTGAATTTTGTGACCGTGGATTTGGAAATCTCACAGTATAGAAATACCATTAGCTCATGGCTGACAACTGACAAAAACTCTGTTTACTTTTTATTTGCACTCCCGTCTGGTCTGGTGACCAGAACCACAAACGTTTGCTCATACTGTCAGAACTCAGTGCTGTGGAGATGCCAGCATTGGCCTGGGGTGGGCACAGTAAGAAGCCTTACAACACCAGGTTAAAGTCCAACAAGTTTATTTGGTCTCATCAAATAAATCTGTTGGACTTTAACCTGGTGTTGTAAGACTTCTTACAGAGCTTAGAGCTGTAATGCAGATTTTATTTTACTCTCGTTGAGTTAAGGAGAAATGCTGATTAATGCAAAGACACTTTCATTGTAGCACTCTTTTACTTCGCAACTTGGGAAACTATTACCCAACTGCAGGCTTTCTGTGTTTATACTCCAAGATCAGTTCCCCTTGTGGACAGAATTACCAGTAACAAATGTAGTACACTGGGAGATTTTAACCCAACATGCTTGAGATTGGGTGCTGGTTTTACAAATCATAACATTTTGAATTGACATCGAAGTCGATGGCAAGTCCTATTGGGCAGTATGGAAAGCCAGAGAATGGGATTTTCAGGCCCCATCTGCCAGCAGCAGTGTCTGATCCCAATGAGGTCAAATGTGCATTTTGCAGGGCTTACCATGTCCACCTTGGGAGAATCTGGCGCAGTGGAGCTGGAAAATTTCTGAGTTATAGCCAATGCCAAAGGTTTTCCATACTGCAAATTAGGTTTAAATTAGCCGAATGATTCTATGATTGATATGGAAAAGACGGATTTAGAAATGTGACCGTGGGAGCCATTGTACAAGCGATAGTCTGCCACAATCCAAATAAATAAAGCTAATTGTTAAATGTTTGGCAAAACTTAAACTGGAAACACATCGGATGGGAATCTCTGGACATTTGCTGGGAAGGGGATTCTCCAGTCCCACTGGCAACACATCCCCACCCCCTGGTGGAATTGGGTGGCTTCAGTGGGAAACCCAATTGACTGCAATGGGATAGAGACTCCCATTGCCAGTAATGCCATATCACCTCCCACCACTGAGAGACTCATGGCTGGGAGGCTGGAGAATCCCACCCACTAATTGTCGTTGAAGAAGCGGAGTAGAATTTGTGCAAGTTCCTAGCATATTGCATTCATTGTATATCACAAACTATTTTCCAGGTCTTTGCATGGAAATGACATCTCAGCTATCCCTGAAGGAGCGTTTAATGACCTTTCATCGCTGTCACATTTGTAAGTTGAAATATCAATAAGATACAGTTTTTAATTTTTTTCTGCTCTGGATTTGAAGCAGACAGAATTCCCCTTCCGTTTTAATTAGAGCATCTTCAATCAAACTACTCTCTCTACCACAAAAAGTTGATGAAACTCAAACCTGATATTAGAACACTTAGGAAGGAAAATTGACTCTAGCAGTTTTACAAGTTAATGGATTATTTCCTTCATAGAAAGTTTTAATGTTGAGATCTATATTGCTGAACCAAATTACCCATATAATACTTTGTATGAAATGAATCGATTCCCTGGTCTATTATGGATTTGTTTTGACTGGCCCATAGAGAAATGAGATGCAATGATGCAGGATCTTGAAATCATTGTTTGCCATGTCATCATTCAGGATTATATAGGCAGTGATTCTCTGACCTTGTCTGTAGCTGGGATTCAGAAGTCCCGCTGCTATGAATGGAGACTTGGCTGAGTGTCTAATTCTCTGTTCTCACTGGCAAGGGTACAACATTGGAGAATTCCAACCATAGAGATGGAATTGGTCATTGGTGATTGCATCAAGCAGGTAATAATGAACCAGCAGCCTGCTTTACACCCAGCTTGATTTTTGATCCAATGACCCAAACTTTGAGATTGTTTCCTCTAACTGAGGAATCTAGAATAGAGGGCAGCATTTCAGTATAAGAAGCTGCCCATTAAGGACTGAGATGAAAATAAATTTTTTCACTCGGGGGTTTATGGATCATTGGATTTTTCTACTGCAGAATACATTGAATGTATCATTGTGTACTTTTAAGGCTGAGGCAGGCAGATCTTTGGGCGCTCAGGGAATCAGAGTAAGAGAGGAGTGGATGGGAAAATAGAGTTTAAACAGAAGATCAGTCATCATCGTATTGACCAACAGAGCAGGTCCAAAGGGCCATACAGCCTAATCCTGCTCCTATTATTTATGTTCTGTAAGGCAAATAAGGTCTTTAAAACAGGATACTGATTTGCTACCCACAGTTTTGCACCACCCCAGTAACCAATCTCACTCTTCATGTGAAATTAATTCACTCACAAAGAAAAGTTGAAGGGTGTTTAAATGTGTAACAAAAATACATTGCAGGGTAGCTACCTTAATATGGTAGCAGCTGTAGAAGAAATGTTCTCGAGAGAGACCATGCAGTCATAAAATTGGGTGATTGTTGCCAGATCAGCAGTTTAACATCTGAGGCAGTCATGCTTAATCTGTGCAATCTGTGTCACACCTTGAGTCTAAAGTCTAGAAATCTGGGGATCTACTGCTTTAAGAGGAAGCACATGTGGAAGGGCATTATGACGATAGCTGAAGAGAGTAGCTTTAACATGGAATGCTAATCTGAGCATAGCTTCAACAAGGTAGTACCACCATTGGACAAGGAATATCAGCTCACGTTATGAAAAGGAACCACTTCTTTGGGTAGCACAGTGGCTAGCACTGCTGCCTGACAGGTCCAGGGACCCAGTTTCGATTCCCAGCTTGGGTGGCTGTTTGTATGGAGTCTGCGTGGGTTTCCTCCGAATGCTCCAATTTCCTCCCACAATCCAAAGATGTGGGGGCTAAATGGATTGGCAGTGCTAAATTGTGCCTTAGTGTCAGGGAGTCTGCTAGAGTAAATGCATAGGGATGTGGGGGTGGGGCCTGGGTGGGATCGTGCTCAGTGCAGACTCAATGGGCCAAATGACCTCCTTCTATACTGTGAAAATCTATGATCCTATAGTTCTATGATTCGTCATTGTATGAACTGTTAATATCATTTCTTCCACAGAGGTGGTAGAGGCCAAAATGCTGAAAATCTTTTTGTGGCATTTGGACGTAGCAGTGGGGGAGCTGGAAGACATTGGTTTCAATGAAGGGATGAGTTACATGGGACAAGTAGTTTCATCTGTACCTATTTTTCTGATTGGGCTGAATGTTTCAATCAGCAGTGAAGCAATGGCACTTATCATTGACCTCAAAGAAAGCTGACCATAAGGATGTACCATCCCACCCATCATGGGAATCAGAATGGGTGAGGAGTGGACCACAGAAAGGTTCATTGAACTTGGGCAGAATTTTACATTTAGAGACTAGCGAGGCCGTAAAATCCCACCCATAGTGATTTCCATAGTGCAGACTCTCCCTTTCAAGTCAAAGGGGTTTCCAGATGTCCAGCAACCGTGATGTCATGAGGAGTTAATCACATTGCATATTCTCACAGACGGCTAACCAGGAAGTTAACAGCCACTGAACAATGTGAAATTTATCATAATGGGGAAATTTGACCATCAACAAATATAAAATGAGGTCTTTTAGCAGTAATTATGAACTTACTACTCCATTAAAAACCCAGTTGCATCATATTCAACTAGGTCAACCTTTTCAAAGGTTTTTACGGAAAGACTTAGAGCATAAAAGACAAATCCTTGTAATTTCAATGATATTTAGTTGATTATCTCCTGGAAGAATCAACAGCTCACCTTGGGAAAAGAATCAAATCAGTGACAGCAACTTTTAGATTTACATATTTAATTGCGCAGCTGCAGAATTCAGATGCTGCAGTTGTAAACATTGGAACAATATTCTGGTGGGTAGAAAAGCAATTGATCAATTTTGTTTTATCTTTCCAGAGCTCTTGGTGCAAACCCCCTGTATTGCGACTGTAACATGCAGTGGTTATCTGATTGGGTAAAGTCGGGTTATAAAGAGCCAGGCATAGCTCGCTGTGCTGGACCTGGTGAAATGACAGATAAGCTACTGCTCACCACTCCTTCAAAGAAATTTGAATGTCAAGGTAATGCCAATCATATTTGTTTTACTATGAGATTGAGTGTACGTCAAAAAATGTTTCCGTGTATTAGAGTGGAGATTAAGTCAGAATTCTCAAATGTAGATTATCTATCAGATTGACTTCTGTGTTCTGATTGACAAGTAACTATTTGGTTATAGTTGACTGGTTATATGTATAATGCAGAGCTTTGGTTTTAACTTTCTGATGAAGCTTTTACGTAATTTTTAATTGGCTTTTGACTTTCCTTGGTTGCATGCAATTTAACACTTTTTAAATTTTTCACTTGTGACCTTTGACATTCTATGCCCTGCCCAAAGAGATTCCAGGGCCATGCAGTTTTCTGGTACCAGGTAAGAGAACTGAGCCGCCCCTGGTAATATTGGATGGTATTGAACTCAGACCTTCTGCCTTTCCTTAAATGTGATCCCAAGAAAGCACGTAATCCCTCAAAACAGGCTTGTTTCCTTAATAACCAATATCCATTTGATGTGAATATACAGTTTCTGCATTGTCAGTCCAATTTATGACCTTAAATATATAGTGCATGAGTTTGAGCCTAAATTGAAAGACGAGTGTGAAATAAATGTTCGTCTTCTTTGAATGTTGAATTGTCATTATTGTATTTTTAAATAGTATTGTTGATAAATAGTATATTTTACATTTAGTGTATTATTTTTTCCTTACTGTAAAAATCTTAATGTGGTGTGTGATAATGTATCTTTGTCAATGCTATATTAAATGCATCTTTGGAGTTGAAACAGAAATGTTTTCTGCAGCAAACTTGCATGCAAAATAAGAAGGGTTTTGTTAAAATACCATCAAAATAAGATTAATTTTTGTTTATTTTGTTTAGAAGTGGAGGCCTGATCATTGTGTACTATTGCTGATTACTGAAATCTGTTGATTTCCGAAGTTCAGTCATTTATTTACTATTTATTTCTGCCCAGTATTAGTTATCAAACATTCAGGGATTTCGGATCATTTGAAATTATAACTGTTAGCATAATTTTTGTCATATTGCAAAATTCTTTTTCCAAAAGTGCTGTAGAGCAGACAAATGACGAGGAACAGGTTGTCTCTTGAGATTTTTCTGAATGTAAAGTCCTCCCTCCAAGTATTGCTTGACTTACATGGGTATTTTACTCTTCAAGGTCCCATTGACATCAACATTCTAGCCAAGTGTAACCCCTGTCTTTCTAACCCGTGTAAAAATGATGGCACTTGCAACAATGATCCAGTGGATTTCTACAGATGCACATGTCCTTATGGATTCAAGGTATGCTCAGAATATGCTCAGAATAATAAGAATTCCAGTACTGATATATCATAAGTAGGTCATCATTTTTCTGATTGGGCTGAAGAGTGTGTTAGGAAGAGTTACTGTCACTGGAGGGAAATTCTCTGGCCTCCCCGCTGTGTGAGATTGTGCATTGGTGATGGGATCTTCTGGTACCACCACTGTCAATGGGATTTCCTATGGATTGCATGCTGTCAGAAGACTTTTGCGCAGTCAGCTGGCAAAATTATCTGGAGAATTCCAGCCATTGTGTTCCATGTGTGATTTAACTTGCAAACACTTAAACTGCACGTACAACAGATTCAGGCTTTGCTGACTCATGATCTTACCTGCTGCCTATGAACTAATGGATGATGAATAACTAATATTTGTGTTTCTGACTTGTCACTCATAGGCATGCATGTCCTAGAACAAGTAGTGACTTCGCATACATTTGTTATTTTAGTGAGAGAAAAGAAAGATTCCATCAAATCCGAGCATAGCAGAAACTTTTTGATCTGTTGTATCACTTCTCTAGCCTAATCTCTTGTAGGTTTCAAAAAGAAGAAATTCATTAAATTTCTCCCTGAAGATTGTTGAGCAAAAGATCCAGATATTGGTTCAACATTATATATATTACATTATTCATCTCTGGTTCTACAGATGATGTTCCCTTGATCGCAGGAACTGAAACAATTAAATGCCACAGAGGATTTATTCTGTGATAACCTTCAATCCCATTCTTTGCCAGATATTTATCCAGCTGTTTCTGCTTTAAAACCAAGGAACATCTACAACGCAATAGGGACAAATAATTCCTCATGATCAAAAGTCTCATTGCAAGCTTGTTAATTTTGTACTTGTCATTTGTCCTGGGAATATGTGATTTAAATTAAAGGGAATAACTTAAATTCATGTTAACCATAGCTTACAAATATTAAAGACACGGATCATGTCTCTTTGTTCCTCCAGTGGGAATTAATTTCAATGTTTGGGAATTTGCAGACTGCAGGCCTACAACCTGCAATCTTTTCTGGGAGAGATTGATCACAGAATCAGCCACGTGTTTTTTACAATAAAGCAGGGGATATTATTGTGGGTGAATAAATTGTATTGTTGAATCAGGATGAGGAAATTACTTTGCCAGAAAGACAAAGAAAGGCAACAATGCCACAGTTTCCAAGAAAGTAATAGAATCATAGAATCTCTACAGTGCAGAAGGAGGCCATTCAGCCCATCGAGTCTGCACTGACAACAATCCCACCCAGGCCTACCCCCACTTAGTTACCCTGCTAATCCTTCTAACCTATCATATCCTGGGACACTTAAGAGTTAATCTAGCATGTCCAAGGAACCAAAATCACACATCTTTGGACTGAGAGAAAACCTACGCAAACATGGGGAAAAAGTGCAACTCCACACAGACAGCGACCCAGGTCAGGAATCAAATCCAGGTCCCTGGAGCTGTGAGATAGTAGTGCTAACTACTGTGCCACCATGCTGCCCCAGTGGTATAATCTGCAGAGGGTTAGAATTTTGGGAGCGTTCTGCCAGTTTGACTTTCATGAGACACCATGGTAACATCCTGCAAAATGGCATCTCCAAATTGTTGGATCTTTTTCTCTGCTGCCAGTGGATTGGAAGATGGGTGCTTAGAAATTCCAACAGACAGCCTGCTCACCCCACCTACCCACTTGCTCCCAGCCTGTCCAAGAAATTACAGATTTGAGAAAGCTGTCAGCCATCTCTCCCATTCTTCAGTGTATTGAAACTTTTAAGTGGCCAATTAATGGTTATTTAAGGCCTCTTCTCAAGAGTGCTGGTGCTTTACCTACAGCAACAGAGGCTGACACCGTGTAGGATGCCCAGCAGCTTTAACTCTGTGAGTTGTTGATGGATAAGTGAGGAGGGAGGGGTGGTCATTTTTCAGGGGCAGAGTCCTTGTGTGCATTAGCAGCATTCCATAAGACCATTGGGTGCAGGAACAGAAGTAGGCTGTTCAGCCCATCAAGTCTGTGCCACCATTCAATGAGATCATGGCTGATCTGAAATAATCTTCAACTCCACTTTCCCGCCTTATCCTCTTAACCCTTGATTCCCTCACTGTCTGTATTAGCCTTAAACATTCTTAATGACCCAACCTCTACAGCTCTATATGGTAGAGAATTCAAGACCCTCGCCTCAGTCATGTCTGGGTTCCTCAGCATGGTTCATGGTTAACTGTCTTTAACTTCATCAAAGTCTGCAGATCTGCCTGCCATCAGATTGGCTGGCAGCTTCCTGTGCTAGCACTCCGACCTGTGAAAGATGTGGAAATCTCACCTTCAAAGAATTTATGCTGTTTCTAGAGTTAAATGGCTGTAGAGTAGCTGTCGGGATTATAGTTGATCTCCCCACCGAGTTCCAGATGAGTGGGAATCAAGTGTCCCACTAAATTCAGCCCTAGATCTTCAACATTTTTGGAAGCTTCCCCTTTGCTTTCTAAAGGGTCAAATTCCATCCACCCCTTTCAAGTCGAATGTTGGTTGGAAACTGAAACAGGCCACGGATCCTTGAAAGCTGAAGTTCCCACGCTGGGCTTTGGAAAGGCAGCTGGTGTAATAGCCATGAATAATACGTTGAATAAGGCCTATGCTGGCTCCACTATTGGAGCTCCAGCCAAGCATGAAGGATGACTAGACACCCGAAGGAATGAAAACTTAAAACTGCTGCAAAGGACCACAAGACCATGACAAGGGCTTAGTTAGAGACTTGGCAATTCCCATTGACATGGACAACCATTGGGCTTTCCAGCATTGAAGGGCAAGGGGGTTCCACAGATAGGCCCAAAATGATAGTTGCACCCATTTGACCACAATCTTGCACTGATCCTGTAAATTTCAGTAGGAATGCTCCAGCTCTCTGCTGGATATGATCCTTTCTTGAACCTAAAATTTCATCCAAGGAATTTCGTACCCATGTATCTAGAGTACATACAGGGATGTAATTTTCAATCATATGGCTAACAGGGAAAAAAAAAACTGGCTTTTTTGGTGCTGATTAGCAGCTTGTTGCAGGAGAAAAGCATGAGTGTGTATTGTCAAGAAGACAGCTCTGGACATCAGTTAATTACTGTTCAATGTTGTCACACAGATGCTTTCATCCCCTGATATCTTATTTGTTCTGCCAGGTCAAAAAGTAAGCCTGCTGGATTGACCTGACAAATCTTGGCAGCTAACAGCTGTTTATTCTCTGGATTGAATATGAAATAATATATTGTTAGAGCTGCAGTTGACAGTGATTCTAAAATGTAAGAGTGATGGTAATTTTAAAATGGAAATGTGACAATTAAGAGATGGGAATGGGAAATGTGCAAAGAGGTCAAGCAGGGCTAACATTTGGACAGCCCAGGGTCTTCAGAGATTTTGCTTAGGTTTGCACCCTGGAGAGAATACTGTAGTTTCACTAGGTGGCATAACACTTCACAGGAGATGGTCGTTACGAGCTAATATAGAATCCCTACAGTGCAAAAGAAGGCAGTTCGGCCCATTGAGTCTGCACCAATCCTCAGAAGGAGCTGCTCACCTCTATCCTCCCCTCCACCCTATTCCCATAACCTTGTATATTTACCATGGCTAATCCATCTGATTTGCATTTCTTAGAGCAATATAGCATGGTCAATCTGCCTAACCTGTACATCTTGGAGTGTGGGAGGAAACCGGAGCACCTAGAGGAAACCCACGCAGACACAGGGAGAATGACAAACTCCACGCAGACAGTTAGTTACCTGAGGCCGGAATCAAACCCAGGTCCCTGATGATGTGAGGCAGCAGGAATAACCACTGTATCACCATAGAGTTAATCACCATGGCACAAGCTATCATCTTATGAGATGACCAGTGCAGTTTTAATTTTTTTTGCAATCACAACATATTTTGAAGATATGAGTGCAGCAGATAGAGTTGTGTGTTCACTTGGAAATCTGGTGGCACAACTGAAATAGTTTGCTGCTCCCAGTCTGTCATACTCAATCCTTTAATGACTGTTTATGTTGAACTGTTGTTCCTGATCTGACATATCCACTAATGTAATGACTATTTAAGTTAGAACCTTGGCTCCATTCCTTTAGTAACTATTGGACTGTTGTTCTTCAGTTTTATACACCCAGTCTTACAAAGACAGGATAATTAACCACTCTGTATTCTGTGACTCCACAGGGGCAAGATTGTGATGTTCCCATTCATGCCTGTGTTAATAGCCCATGTAAGAATAGTGGAACCTGCCACCTTAAAGAAGGGGAAAAGGATGGTTTCTGGTTTGTATATTTTGATTTTTTAAAAATTTATTCAAATGCTGATGAACACATTATAAAAATCCAGCATTTAGCAATCAACAATGACTCTAACTTACCTCAACTGAGGAACCTGGTGACTCTCTGAGGGAAAGATAAACTTTAAATGTGAATATAATATTTGTGTAGAGCTATAAAAGGGGTAGAACGTTTTTACATCTTCACAAACTTTAGTTTAATAACAACACCAAATGTATGTATATCCATATTTCTCTTGAATTTGCTGAAGAAGCAAACTAAAAAGAAGAAATTCTATGCAGGTAGAATTTAAATACTGCCTTAGGTTGCTCTACTAACGAAACAGCATCTTAAAACCATAAAAGTCAGCTTCATTTTATTAATCTGAAAAAGAAATGTGAAACCAAACTGGGGACTGATGAGGTATCACTGCGGTGAAACAGAACATTAAGAAGTTATTTTCAGACCACATCTCTAACTTGACAATCATATTTGTGACTGCATTGTTTTTGACTGTTTTCTAAAGCTTTGGTCCTATTAGAACAATAAAATTTCAGACTTTTTGGCAAACAAAATAAATTGGACCCCAGCTGGAATTCCCTTGTCTCCCACACCCTGGTGTTGCCACCAACTTGATTGGAAAATTTGATGCTGGATCTCCATGTGCTGCAGTGGAACTGGAGAATCCGAGCTGCAGACAAGATCGGAGAATTTGGTGCTCATAAAAGATCAAAATTAAAATCATTCTTGCACTTTTGGAAGCATTTAGCTGTTTGACTATTACCAGGTGGTGTATGTACCACTGATCAGTTGAAGATTCAGACTTTTGTTGTATCAATACCAATTTATTTTAATTGACAATAAAAAAAAGGACCGAGAAGGACTTTTTGGTTCTTAACTAATTAATAATTATAGAATAGATTGCATGCACATGGGTATATTTTCCATGGAATTACAACTGGACGCTGTGGCACTCCTGCTGATGTGGGCTGCAAAATGCTTCAGAACTTGCTTCACCAACTTTACTTTGCTCCTGCCAGCTTTACTGCTCCATGAGAGGCGATGATTCACTCACTTGACCTCTGCCCATAGATCGGTAGGCATGTCAAAATGATAAGAAGATATACGAAATTCAGGCTTATGGATGCACATTTAAAATTAAACTGCCAAGCAATTGTGTAGGTAGTAAAGTTGAAAAAAAATGGAATAGTTGTGTTCAAGTTGATAAGAAAGATGCTGCCAGCATCTTTTTGGAAGCCGGGAAGCCTAGCAAAAATACTGAAATAACTCTGAGGCTGGGAAATACATCACTCTTATTAAAGGGAAATCCACCACACTAAAAGTGAATTCCAAATTCCACTAAAGTGGAATATCTGTGCGCAATGCACGTGATGGTCACTACTTAGCCTCTGTGCAGTCACAATTCAATCAAATTGTGGACAACACAGTGGCACTGCTGCCTCACAGTGCCAGCAACCCGGGTTCAATTCCCAGCTTGGGTCAGTGTCAGTGTGGAGTTTGCACACTAACTTTGCATGGGTTTCCTCCGAATGCTCCAGTTTCCTACCATAATCCAAAGATATGCATTGGCCATGCTAAATTCTCGTTCAGTGAAGCCAAACAGGCACTGGAGTGTAGCGAATAGGGGATTTTCACATTCATTGCAGTGTGATTGTAAACCCACTTGTGACTAATAAATTAACTTTAAATTGAATATTCAATGGTTTAAATCATGTGTTTACCCGATGGCTCTGCATAGGGTGTGTGCTCACTGCTGAAGAGTGCAGTGACATGCAATACTCTTTAGCAAATGTGTTCTGCTATGGTTGGTTGCGAATTAATAGAATGTTATTGCAATGAAACAGAAAATGAGAAAGTCATTCTCAAACTGCTGCACCACAGCAGATAAACATCCTCCCAGCTTCACTGATAAATAAAAGCCGAAACTGAGTGCAGCTGCATGCTCATAAATTATGAAGCCGGGTTCTCTATTAGCGTAGTTTAATAATTTCGCATGAGAATGCCAATTAATTCATCAAGGTTGTTAAGTATACGTGCAGCTTCATACTTGCATGCATTATTAAGATAATAAAGATCTTTTTTATTTGTGTGGAAAGATTAACCAGCTACAGTTTTTGCAGTTATGTAGCTATTGATTTGTGCACAGTTATTGCATTATCCTTATTAAATGTGTTGAAATGTGTCATGAAATGTTCTGCTAGAAAGAGTGAAAATTTACATGAAGATGTATTTTCAATTAAAGGCTTGTCCTACTGAGGAATAGGTTTGCCTTATCTTTTGTAATGCTAAATGATGCTTGCAGGGAAGATTTACAATAGTCCTATTTATTTGATTCCACCAAAACGGTAAGGTAGGTTTTTCAATGGGTTATATTTGAATAGAACATGGAACATCGAACACTGCAGCACAAATAGGCCCTTCGGCCCACAAGTTGCACCAATCATATCCATACCTACCAGGCCTATCTATAACTCTCAATCCCATTAGATCCATGTACTCATCCAGAAGTTTCTTAAAAGATCCCAGCAAGTTCGTCTCTACCACCACCGACAGCAGCCAATTCCATTCACTCATTGCTCTCTGAGTGAAAAACTTACCCTAACATCTCTGGGGTAATGGGCACAAATGATAGTGGGCACAACTGATCAAAAGAATAGGGAGAAATCTATTCAAACATAGATGGTATGGTCATCTCATTTGCATGGGTTTACACCATCTCATAAACAGAAAATGCTGGAAAATCTCAACGGGCCTCATAGCATCTGTAGGGAGAAAATAGAGCCAATGCTTCAATCTCATTGACTCTTTGTCAGAGCTGAGATCAAAGAGAATCAACAGATATTTAGACAAATAGGGTGGAGGAATGAGGGTCGAATGGGATAAAGGGAATGCAAATGAGGATACCGAAGGAGAACAGGATAGTGTGTTGAAGTGGCAAGCGACAAGGAGATCTGGGTCCTGCTTGCGGATGGACTGAAATCCTTCTTTCTCACTACCATTTTTCCACTTCTTCACTCCAATTGTTCTTCTTGCTCCTTTCCCCCCACTTCCCACCCACTGCCACATTCCTCAAGTAGTCCTTTAACAATCTGTATCCCTGATATGCCGTTTATGCATTCTGATTACTTAATGGACACTTTTTGCACCTTCTTAGCCTTCTGTATCTTGTTTACATTCCTTTTGTCCCATCCCTCCACCTCCACCACCTCCGCCACCACCACCACCACCACCAATGACCCTCATAGTATAAATCTTTGCTAATTCTCTTTGTTCTCAGCTCTGACTAAGAGTCACCTGGACTTGAAACATTGGCTCTATTCTCTCCCCACCAATGGTTATTTTTTGGAACATATTTCCCAGTAAAGGTAAGAAGCTATTCTTCCAGTTGCTTTGGACTGGACTGGAATTTCCTCTAAAATTGAGCAGAATGGGGAGGAAAATTGGAGAGGGAATCATGTCTGAGTTCTCCTTCTCCCCCAAATAAATGTGCTCACTCACCTTTTCCTTCCCCCTCTCCCCCATACCACCATGCTCAGTTGCACATTACGCAATCCCAGATCGTCCAGCCACTTGTAAATGATAGTGAGTAGACGTTGCCTTGTTTATCCTTTCACATCTGCCATTACTGACCCAAGAGCCATGGAGGTTGTGGTAAACCCTGTAGAGGTAGGGGAGGACTTGCCAAATCCTCTATAGCGAAGATTTATAATCTGGTATCAAGCATCTTCTTGTCACACCTTGTGTTGAAATCAAGTTATGAGAAGTCTTTATTGAATTGAAAATAGAAACATAGAACATTACAGCACAGTACAGGCCCTTCGGCCCTCAATGTAGTGCCGAGCTATGTCGAATCCCAAGATCAAGCTATCCTCTCCCTATAATTCTGAGTGCTCCATGTACCTATCCAATAACCGCTTGAAAGTTCCTGAAGTGTCTGACTCCACTAGCACAGCAGGCAGTCTATTCCACACCCCAATCACTCTCTGAGTAAAGAATCTACCTCAGACATCCGTCCTACATCTCTCATTTTTTTTGAGCAACACAGCACGGGAAACAGGCCCTTCGGCCCAACGAGCCCGCGCCGCCATCATAACTATATAGTAGCAAATCCATTATCCTATTTTATTATTCCTATATAATAATATATATATTATTCCTAATATGGAAAATTCTCACCATAGGGACAATTTGTTTCCCAATCAGCCTAAGAGTGAATTTTTGGGTTGTGGGAGGAAACCGGAGTGCCCGGAGAAAACCCACGCAACCACGGGGAGAATGCGCAAACTCCCGCAGACACCGGCCCAATTCCAAGTGTCTGCACAGCCACATCGATAGTCTCTGAGCTGTCATGGTGCCCTTCAGATGGTCCACATAAAGCACTCATATACGACATGAGGTACCAGTCAACCCATGAATCAACATCCAAGAGCTGTACCCGCACCACCTGCCGAATGCGTGCTCAAATTATGGACCGAATTACCTGTGGAAAAAAGCCGTAGTTAAACAGTCCTAATATATACCTCTATCTGCATACCGCTCATGTGGCTGTCCAAGAGACCCTTAAACAGCCCCAGCGTGCCTGCTCCCACCACCTTACTCGGCAGTGCATTCCACACCCCCACTACTCTTTGTGTGAAAAACTGCCCTCTAATATTCGTCCTATACATAGCCCCCCTCACCCTATGGCCATGACCCCTCGTCCTATCCATTTCTAAAGGCGGAAAAAGTTTACCTCCATTTACTCTATCTATACCCCTTATAATCTTATAAACCTCTATGAGATCCCCTCTAAGCCGACGTCTTTCAAGGGAAAACAACCCCAGTCTATCTAATCGTTCCTCATAAGACAGTCCTTCCATACCAGGCAGCATCCTGGTAAACATCCTCTGCACTCTCTCCAAGGACTCCACATCCTTCCGATAGTACAGAGACCAGAACTGGGCGCAGTATTCCAAGTGAGGCCTAACCAAAGTTCTATACAACTGCAACATCAAACTCCTACTCTTGTATTCTATACCCTTTCTATGAAAGCTAACATACTATACGCCTTCTTTATCACCTTCTCCACCTGTGAGGACACCTTCAGAGACTTGTGAACCTGCACCCCCAAGTCTCTCTGCGTCTCTATGCTCCGTATAGTTTTACCTTTCATCCTATAACTCTCTTCTACATTTTTCCGGCCAAAATGCATCACCTTGCATTTATCCGGATTAAATTCCATTTGCCATCTATCTGCCCAGTCTACCAACCTGTCTATGTCCTGTTGTATTGCCTGACCCTGCTCTTCTTTACCCGCCAATCCAAGCATCTTGGTGTCATCAGCAAATTTGCTGATCTCACCACCTACCCCTACTTCCAAGTCGTTTATGTAGACCACAAATAGAAGAGGACCTAGTACTGAGCCTTGTGGAACTCCACTAGTGACAGGCTTCCAGTCGGAAAAAGAGCCTTCCACTACTACCCTCTGTCTCCTCCTCCCGAGCCAGTTCTCGACCCATCTACATACCCGACCCTGTATCCCATGCGCCTTCACCTTCTCTATCAGGCTACCATGAGGAACCTTGTCAAACGCCTTACTGAAATCCATGTAGACGACATCAACAGCCTGTCCTTCATCAACTGTTTTTGTCACTTCTTCAAAAAATTCCACTAGATTTGTAAGACAAGACTTCCCCTTGACGAAGCCATGCTGCGTATCCCTGATCAGGTCGCAGCGCTCCAGATGCTCATACATCCTGTCCCTAAGGATCCTCTCCATTAGCTTACCTATAACTGAAGTCACGCTCACCGGCCTATAGTTCCCTGGGTGATCCCTCTGACCTTTTTTAAACAACGGTACTACGTTTGCTATCCTCCAGTCCTCTGGGACCTCCCCTGTGTCCAAGGAAGAGACAAAGATTTGCGTCAGAGGCCCAGCCAAGTCTTCCCTCAACTCCCTTAGCAGCCTGGGGTAAATGCCATCAGGCCCCGGAGCTTTATATGTCATTGTGAACCTTATAGTTATGCTCCCTAACAACTACATCCATCCGAAGAAATAGTCTCTGCACATTCACTCTATCAATCTCTTTCGTCATCTTATAAACCTCTATTAAGTCGCCTCTTATCCTTCTCTACTCCAAAGAAAAAAACTCCAACTCCCTCAACCTTTCCTCAAAAGACTTACCCTCCAAACCAGGCAGCACCCTGGTAAATCTCCTCTGCACTCTCTCCAACCTTCTTATAGCAAGGTGACCAGAACTGAACACAATATTCCAAATGTGGTGTCACCAACATCTGGTATAGTTGCAGCATAACCCACGGCTCTTAAACTCAAACCCCCATTAATAAATGCTAACACACCATAAGCTTTCTTCACGGCTCTATCCACTTGTGTGGATCTGTGGATATGAACCCTAAGGTCTCTCTATTCTTCCACATTCCTTAGAACCCTGCCGTTGACCCTGCATTCAAGTTTGTCCTACCAAAATGAATCACCTCACACTTATCAGGGTTAAACTCCATCTGCCACTTTTTGGCCCAGCTCTGCATCCTATCAGTGTCTTTTTGCAGCCTGCAAGAGCCCTCCACCTCATCCACTACTCCACCAATCTTGGTACCATCAATAAATTTACTAACCCACCCTTCAGCCTCTTCTTCCAAGTCATTGATAAAAATCACAAAAAGCAGAGGACCCAGCACTGATCCCTGTGGTACACCACTGGTAACTGGCCTCCAGTCTGAAAATTTTCTTTCCACCACCACCCTCTGTCTTCTATGAAACACCAGTTACTTATCCAATTGGCCAAATTTCTTTCTTTCCCATACTTCTTTATCTTCTGCATAAGCCTATTATGGGGAACCTTATCAACCGCCTTACTAAAATCCATGTATACAAATCAACTGCTCTTTGTCCACACACTTAGTTGCCTCTTCAAAGAATTCAATCAAATTTGTGAGGCAGGTCTTACTCCTCATGAAACCATGTTGACTATCCCAGATTAAACTGAATCTTTCCAAATGGTCATAAATCCTATCTGTCAGGACCCTTTCCATTAACCTACCGACCACCGAAATAAGACTAACTGGCCTATAATTACCAGGGTCATTCCTATTTCCTTCCTTGAAGAGAGGAATATTTGCCACTCTCCAGTCTTCTGGCACTATCCCTGTGGACAGTGAGGACCCAAAGATCAAAGCTAAAGGCTCTGCAATCTCATCCCTTGCCTCCCAAAGTATTCTAGGATGGCCAGGGGACCAGGAGACTTATGCACTATCAGGTTTTTCAAAATTACTAATACATCTTCCCTCGGAACATCTATCTCCTCCATCCTATCAGCTTGTATCACGCACTCCTCCTCAAAAACATGACCCCTCTCCTTAGTGAACACTGAAGAAAAGTATTCATTCAATGCCTCATCTATCTCTTTTGACTCCAATCACAAGTTCCCACTACTATCCTTTACTGGCTCTAATCTCAGCCTCGTCATTCTTTTATTCCTCACATAAGAGTAAAAAGCCTTGGGGTTTTCTTTTAACCGATCTGCCAAGGACTTTTCATGCCTGCTCCTAGCTCTCCTATGCTCTTTCTTTAACTCATTCCTAGGTACCTTGTAACACTCAAGCGACCCAACTGAACCTTGTATTTTCATCCTTATATACGTTTCCTTTTTCCTCTTAACAAAACATTCAACTTCCTTTGTGAACCATGATTCCCTCACTTGGCCATTTCATCCCTGCCTGCCAGAGACATACCTATCAAGGACACACAGTATTTGTTCCTTGAAAAAGCTTCACTTTTCGTTTGTGCCCATACCTGACAGTTTCTGCTCCCATCTTATGCTCCCTAATTCTTGCCTAATTGCATCATAATTACCCCTGTCCCAATTATAAATCTTGTCCCTGTCATGTGACCCTGTGCATCTCCAATTCAATAATGAAGGACACCAAATTGTGGTCATTATCTCCAAAGTGCTCTCCCACAAACAAATGTAACATTTAGCTCGGTTCATTACCCAGCACCAAGTCCAATGTGGCCCCACTTCTTGTTGGCTTATCCACATATTGTGTCAGGAAACTCTCCTGCACACACTGTCCAAAAAGTGTCCCATCCAAACTATTCGAACTATAAAGGTTCCAATCAATGTTTGGAAAGTTAAAGTTGCCCATGGTAACTACCCTGTGACCTCCACATCTATCCATAATCTGCTTTGCCATTTCCTCTTCTACATCTCTACTACTATCTGGGCGCCTATAGAAAACTTCTAACAACATGATCGATTCTTTCCTATTTCTAACTTCAGTCCATATTACCTCAGTAGGCAGATTGCCCTCGAAATGCCTTTCAGCAGCCGTTAAACTGTACTTGATTAACAATGCTATTCCTCCACCTCTTTTACCGCCTTCCCTACTCTTACTGAAACATCTATACCCTGGAACTGCCAACAACCATTCTTGTCCCCATTCTAACCATTTCTCTGAATGGCCACGGTATCATAGTCTCAAGTATCAATCCATGCTGCAAGTTCACCTAACTTATTCCTGATGCTCCTTGCATTGAAGTAGATACACTTCAATCCACCATCCTGTCTGCCTGTACTTTCCTCAGTACCTCGCAATCCTCAACACTGGCTTTTGGACTACACTTCATTTTCCTAAATATAAATTATCTCTGGTGATGTTGTAGTGGTAGAGCTCTCTCTTTGGCAGTGAAACTGTCTCCAAGGTGAATTCAAACTTCCAGCTTTTCTTGGCCAGGTTCCTGCTGTAAAAGCAGTTGCTCTGAAAGTGGGTGACATAAACTCACATCTGTGGGGAAGTGATTGACCTTTACTTGATTCTTCTCCAAAGTTGCAATGGGCATGGATGCAAGTCGATTTCTCACCATTTTGTGGCAGTGCTTTGAAATGGCAGCATACTACATCACCATACATTTTGGAACAGCTTTATATATGTAATAAAGCTGATTACATTATTGGAGATACTAGTTTGGACAGATTGCTGATCCTAACAGTGCAAAGGGATGCACTAATATACATTAGGTAAGAAAATAAGATCTCTGAGGCACTGTGGATAATCCACTGTATCTGTACCTTACTCCCTCAATCAGTAACTCCTCCTCACTTATGATATTAGCAGTATTCGCTCTTTAAAATATGATAACAAAAATATCAGTGGAAAGACTTTTAAGTATTATAACAGTTTACAAATTTTTGTCAAGGCCTCCACATCAAATAAAATCTCCAAAGCTGATTAAATGGGACCATTATGGGAAAACCACATAGAGTGCCAAAGTTTTTGTACAGGAAAACTTGAAACAAAAAGGGACTGAGGATAGAGGGGAGAACAACATGGGAAATTGTGAGATCTTATGATCTCAGCCTCGTGGCAGATGAGTTGACTGTTGGTTAGACACCATTTTAAAAGGTCATGGCAAGGATTGACACAGTCTTGCAGTGAAGTCACTTACCTGTGTCTGCATTAACTGGATGACCACTAATCCTGAAGGTTTATTTTTGTGGTAAAGTGTGTGAACAGAAAAGACTAATATGCAGGAAGCCTGTCTGTTTAATTAAAATGGTTTTGAAGTATCTTGCATTTGCTCTCCGTTTAGTACTTTCTCGTATTTGAATGCCAATTATCCTTTTCTCTCAGGTGCTCATGTGCTGACGGTTTCGAAGGTGAGCTCTGCGCAATAAACATTGATGATTGTGAGGACAACGATTGTGAGAATAATTCCACCTGCATTGATGGGATAAACAATTACACTTGCCTCTGTCCACCTGAATTTACAGGTAAGGGAAAAAGGAGATGGTAGCAATCCCGTTAATCCAAAACTAAAATAGATGCATATTAAAGGGTAAGATTAGCTGCTGCTTTCAATGAGAAAAGAGCAAAGAAAAACCTGACAAAGGTTGCAGTGTTTCTTTAACTGTTCTAAAACAAATTATATTAAAATGAACCAGCACTTTTTCTTTTTCAGATGTGGACTGTTTTCCTTTGTGTAAGCGTGAATTGCTTACTTTTTTACATATCTTCCTCATGTTTTTGCCATCTGATTTTCTACCCGTATGTATCCTTCCCTGAAGTCACTGAGTCATGTGGTTCCACAAACTGTGGAAACCCTTCAGTAACTCAACCACTGAATATTCTTCATGTGAGGCCAGTTGTAGCAGCTCTGTCTATCACCACTCCAGCTGACATTAGCTATTTTAACCTAGACCAGATATTTAACCTAGAACATTCCAAGACTGTATACCACACTTAAAATGCAGAATGGAACATATGTGTATGTCAGAAAACTATGCATTAGTTCATAAACTAACATGTTACATCTGAAATTATTATTTGTAATGCTAACAAGTGACTGTAAAGCATTCCTTTTTGGACAATAGGTGAGGTGTTCTGCCACTGATACTGCAAATGGTAATTTCTAGATTTTTAAATTCCTAAGTGCTGAAGTATTTGACGGATGATTAAACCTGAAGGTAGTAATTTTGCATTGTTTGGAAGTTTCTTTTGAATGTACTTTGAAACCTAATGTGCACTGTGTTCTAGTTCCTTGTTCCATTTGTATTCTGCCTGCTTTGTTGTTTGAATAGGAACTTATTAACATTGGCCTCTGTCTAACAAACATTAGTTAGGGAAAGAAATGTTGTAATTTAGTCCATTGGTTCACTGCCAGAACATAAGTTCTTTTTTTAAAATATGACTTTATAGAGCCAGAGCCACCCGGAGAATTGAGAGGCAGATGGCTGGATGGCTTCTACCATTGAAGATGCAGAGTTTGAAATAATTCAGTAGAGTAAAGAATGATGCCAACAAACTACTTTGAGATAGTTGTGCCACATGCATTAACCTCAAACAAAAACAGAAGAAAAAAGGCTTCAGAGTCGGAACTCTACTTTATCCCTGTGTATTTTCTATGTATTATGCCGTGATCCAGTTTGTTATAAGCACAAGAAACATATACAGATTTATGGTGGATTGAAAAGGAATAGAGCTGAAGACATGCATAAAATGGAATGCTGCCTGCTTTATTTCATAGTATGGCATTCCTAAAGGTGTGCTTAGTGATGGAAATTTTCAGATTTGCCCTGATTTCAGGTGTTTGAAGTCAGGATTTCAGTTTTGACCTCTATACTGGAATCATCAAAATGTTTTACTTACAATGCACCAAGTAAAAAGTTTAAAAGTTTTAAAAGTTATATTTTATTAGTGTCAAAAGTAGGCTTACATTAATGCTGCAATGAAGTTACTGTGAAAATCCCTGAGTCGCCACACTCCGGTGCCTGTTCAGTTATGCTGAGGGAGAACTTAGCATGGCCAGTTCACATAACCAGCACATCTTTCAGACTGTGGGAGGAAACTTGAGTGCTCAGAGGAAACCCACGCAGATACAGAGAGAATGTGCAGACTCCACGCAGACAGTGACCCAAGCCAGGAATTGAAGCTCCCTGGCGCTGTGAGACAGCAGTGCTAACCACTGTGCGGTATAACAGCAAATTGGAACTGAGTAATGTGGAGATACATTGTTAAAACAACTTTTTTACAATAGCAGTTGTGTTACTTCCAGATTTACCTTAAGTATTCATTTGTGCAGAAATATTGCAACTACTTTAAATTATGCTGAAAAGGGAGCATTGCCAAAGATTTCTGCTCATTAGGGCAGATGCAAGAATACCAAATCTTATATGATCACAACTGTTTTTACCACAGGAGAAAAAGATGCCAATGGATCGATAAGTCAACTCTGGGTGATGTGTTATCATAAAGAAAACAATTGCAATCTATAGACTCCCCCAACTTCTGAGTAATTTAAGAAAGGCACGAGGCGCGACCATATTCTTTTTGTTTGCAGAGGAACGTCCCTGTCTATGACTTTCTCTAGCATGCATAAATGAACCATATTGCGAATGAGTTTCTTAAATTGGTCGTTTCTATAACTGTCAGCATATTGAGGGTAATTCAGCAAATGCTGTCCAAACATTGAACCATAACTAGCCAGTAGATATTTTCTTATAGGTTTTATAAGCATGGGCTTATGGTCTATATGCTGCCTTTACAAACAACTGAAGGAACATGCTGTTTGATTCGATCAGCATTTTCCTTCACTTGTTCATAATAGGCAGAATGCAGACTGTACTCAACTAGCCCACACTGGCAAAACCCAAAACAAACCATCATTAGATATGATTCCACAATTGGGCAGCATTTGCTGAGCAATTCTGAGTGTGTCAATAGCCACACTAGCATCTAATTTAAGACAGTCAATCAAATGTGATTAATTTATGTTTGATAGAACTGACACACATTCATGCACAGGGGCCTGGTCTCTTCACTCAAAAGGAATATTTTCAAGCCTTGTGCCTTCTTTGAATTGCCCAAGAGCTTGGAAAGCCTGTCATTCTTCATTGCTTTCTCGTGGCAATGCCTCAGCCAATCAAAGTCAAAGTCTAAATTGTTGTGATCATTTGAAATTTGGCATTCTTGCCTTTGTCCTAATGAGTGAAAGACAAAAAGCTTTGACATCATGTCTCTCTCTTCAACAGTTATTCAATTTTATATTACCAAGTAAGTTATAATAATTCTTCCATGCAAATACATTCAATTATGATAAAAATCAAAGTTTTTATATTAACGCAATATTGAAAGGCAGAATCGACCAGTGGATCCTCCTGAGATTGCAGTTATCCATGATAGCCTTCGCACTGGTCCCAGGCACTCTTGGGACATTTCTGCCACAGGACCAGAAATAGGTCATGATGTAAATTTACAAAATCCTCAATTTCATCTGAGTCTTGTATGGGGCAAAACCTGTTGCAACTCCAACGAAAAGCACTTAAGTTAGAGAGAGTGTAGTCAAGATGGAAAATTCCAGGGCTCTCTATTTCGGTGTCCTTGACTTAACTGAACTTGGCCTCTAGGCCAAGCAAGGGGTGACATACCACCCTACAGACAAATGACGAGGGGCCTTTCAGTGATCATGGCCAGGGCCCTCAAAAATTGGGAAATGCTTAACATTTAAAGATACTGAGGACATTTTCCTGGATGAATTGGGATTTCCCCCTCCCACATGAGGCACGCAAAATGTGCACTAGTACCTATACTATGTAAAGGAGATAATCTTTCCCAACTGCACACTTTGAAGCAGTTGGTGTCAAAGGTCACCAGGAGGCGTATCCAATAAATTAGCTTCCATCTAACATGGCAAGATCACTTCTAATAAAATAGAAGAAAAAATGGCTACTCAGTATCCCATTTTCCACTTGTAGTCTCCCACACTATGTAAGAAACTCATTATCAGACAGATTGCCCTTCATTGATGCGTCTTGATATTCTATCCCTCACACTTTCAGGATATCACGTGGCTTAGCTGACTTCAAGCAGTTCAGTGAGGATACCTCAGTTATAGCACTTGAGGAACACAGGTATGCACCTAAAGGTGCATGTTGAAATGTTGATAAAACTTTATTCAGTTGAGAAGGATCGTCTGCATGTGATGCAGTGAAGTGTGTTAGAATATTTATATTATTCTGTAGCTGTCAACAAGGGAAATACTTTTGCTAAATAACTCTTTATGAAGGTCAGATCCCTTTAAGGAGGCCACATTTCAAAATGTGATATACACAGCTAATTGGTTATTGTTGAATTATATCAGCCATCTTCCTGTTAAATGGTTGAACAGGCTCAAAGGGCTGAATGGTGTATTTCAACTGCTACTGATGTTTTTATGTTCCTCCATTTGGTGGGGCTAATGTTGTAATGTAAAATGGACAATATTGATTCAGCTGGCTGTAAAACATCTTGCCCAATTTTAAATTCAAATTTCAGTTACGTTGTCAGTCAAAGTCAGAATTTATTATTTAATGCCACTAAATGCTCCAATCCAACCTGAAGCTACCAGTTCCATTACCTAACCATCTAACATTATATTATCTGTAACCCCCATGATTTGCCTGGGCTTGCAAAATCTCACTAACTGTCCTGGCTGGAGAGAATACACATCTGTTTAACCCCTCTCCACTCACATTATCTGTACCTTTAATAATTGATTACCTGTAAAGACTCGCATTCCAACCATTATTTTGTAAATTGAGTTTGTGTCTTTATAAGCCCTGTTTGTGAACAGAACTTCCACTCATCTGATGAAAGAGCAGCACTCTGAAAGCTTGTGCTTTCACAAGCTTGTGCTACCAAATAAACATATTGGAGTTTAATCTGCTGTTGTGAGACTTCTTACTGTGTTTACCTGAGTCCAACGCCAGCATCTCCATACCATAGCCAATATCTAAGGCTGATTTGGGCTGTTAGCAGCCTCAGCATCATATCTGACACATTGCTGAACATCTAATCCCATATTCATCCCCAAACAAATGCAGCTTACTTACATTTCTTATAAGGTTGTCCATTTCCTCAGTGCTTCATCTTAGCCTGCTGCTAACTTTTGTTAACTTCAGACAAGACTAGTTCAGTGCTCTCCTGGCTGACTTCCTCCAACCTTTCCAACCTGCCCCCACAGCTACCATAAACCTGAAGTCACCCAGTACTCAGCTCTTTGTATTTTAGCTCACGCCAAATCCTATTCGCCCATTACTCTGTACTTGCTGACTTATATTAGCTCCTTGTCTAACAGCATTTCAATTTAAAAGTTCTTATCCTTGTGTCAAATCCCTCTATGGCCTTACCATTCACTGCTTCAATATCCTTTCTTGTGATCTCTGCATTTTTCAACCCAACACCTTGAACATCCTCGATTTTAATCACTCCACCATTGGTAGAAATGCTTTTATTCTGCAGATGTTCTAAGATCCACAATTCCCTGCTTAACCCTTTCAAATACTGCCACTCTCTTCTCCTATAGATTGCTCCTTAAAACCTACCTGTTTGGCTAAGCTTTTGGTCACCTGTCTATATATCTTTCTATGTATGGCTTGTGATAAATATTGTCTGCTGCAACTCTTATGAAGCACTTTAAGAGTTTTTTATTACATTAACACAGGTTTGTTGTTCAACCCAAAGGATTTGCAGCGATGTTAATTGTTGATCTCTTAATAAAAGTGTTTTTGTGCAGTGGGACTTGCACATTGCTGTGTAAGGGGGAGAGTAACAAACTAATACTGATTATTGTTTGACAACCATTAACATGCGGTCCAAGAACATTGCCAGTACTGTCAGTGTTACTAAGTCAATGGGGAGTAGCTTGAACCTGTTCTGTATGTTTTATCAACTAATTTTTGCAACACGAGGGATTTTGTCAAAGAAATGGCAACTAATGTTAGAATTTCTCAACATCTGGTGAACATATGAAATTAGAGAGAACTGAATGACCAATGCCTGCCACTAATTAAGCCAGTTAATTTTGTTTACTGGCCTGTGACATAATTGGCCAGCACTACTTAAACACAACTGCTAAAGACTCTGAATGACTCGATTTATTAAAGACAAGCTTTTGGAGTTTGTCAACACTATTTCTACAGCTTTTTGATTTGATTTATTATTGTCACACGGATTGGAATACAGTGAAAAGTATTGTTTCTTGCTCGTTGTATAGACAAAACATACCGTACACAGAGAAGGAAAGGAGAGGATGCAGAATGTAATGTTTAGCTACAGGTAAGGTGAAGAGAAAAATCAGCTTAATATATGATAGGACCATTCAAAAGTCTGATGACAGCAGTGAAGAAGCTTGGTCAAGTGAGGAATGATTAGATTGCTTCCTATAGATGTGTCTCATAAACCAGTCATTAAAATGAGGAATGTTGGCTCTTCTAATAGCTTAGTGGGAAGATGCACATTCTAGTGTGTTACTGAGTAAATACTGGTCAGGAAAGTCCTAATTTGGACTCTTGATCTGTTCTAGTTATCCACATTCACCCAAATGACAGTTGTACTTTTGCAATTCACTTCAATTCCACCAAACGAGGAAGAGGAAAAATCAGCTAATACTCCTGGCTCTAGACTCTGAGAAAGCTTGCTGAAAAGCTCAGGCATGCAGATATTAGTGATGAGATGGAGATGCCAGCGTCGGACTGGGATATGTACAGTAGGAAGTCTCACAACCGATTTATTTGGAATCATGAGCTTGCAGAGCACTGCACCTTCATCAGGTGAGTGAGGGTCAGCGAGATTCACTTGATGAAGAAGCAACGCTCTGAAAGCTCATGATCCAAAATAAACCTGTTGATGAGACTTGGTGTTGTGAGACTTCTTACTGTGGATATTAGGGGAATAAGAGGATCAGGCTCAAATGTGGTGGCCTCGATGATCAGATATCTACTGAGACTCATTGCTTAGACACTTGGCCAGAATACTATAGGGTAATCAGTTCTACAGAACCATATCCAAGCAACAATCAGTGCTATCAGGAAAAGAAGGTAGAAAATTGGGGGTGAGAAATGGATTTAAAATGATGAAAAGTAAAACAGTTAATGAATTACATCATGACAATTACCTCATAGGGGATAGAGCCACTGACCCTGACACAAGGTGCAATTCTGATTAAAAAAAAAAGTGTTTTAAAAAAAGGCAGGGAAGTCAAACAGGACAATAGAAATACAGAGGGATGAATGAAAACCTTCGATAGTTACTGAGCTGCTATTTTTTTTTTCTGCTGCATTATATTGTATTTAAAAAAGAATAAACTCAGAAAATCTCTTGTTTCTTCTATCTCTTGTCACTGCAAGCTGCTAATCTGAATGAGGTGGAAAAAGGTCAGTCGCAGTCTGTTTCTCCCCTTTTCTCTTTCCCACGAGCTGTTAGACTTGGATCATTTTTTTCTTCTTCCTGTCACCTGCTTGTTCCTTGAAAATGAGGTGCATGATTTCCAACCCCCCTTCCCCTATCCTCTTACCTCTTGACACTACTGCCATTTCCCCCTCTTATTTTGAAATCATTATGATGAGGTAGGTAATATCAAGCCAAGCAGCTCTTCTTTAGCAAATCTTCAGTTTTGAAAGGTGACTGGATCTCATCCTTTTGATGTGCCAAAAATCATCTACTGTTTAAAAATTGCATTCCTATTACCTTCCACAGAAGCATAATTGTGCTTTATCGTAGTCGAACTGTTCCCAATTCAACTAGCTCTTTCCTATATGTTGTCCATATGATTCAATTATGATCTATCTGCTGCATTGACATGTGGTATTAGCTAGTTTTGTCCCATTTGCCATACTTATTGGGAGTGCTGCTGCTTAATGGAGCCTGTTTGTGCCCAATCCTATGTCACTTACTGATCGTTTGATGTAGATTATCACACCTGACCTTTGGCAAAACAAACTGTAATCAAGTGTGATAAAGAATGCAATTATGGGACATTCAGCAGGAACTAGACAGGAGTAGAATGTATAACATATTAGCCGTCTGGACTAAAACAAAAGAACAAACAAGATGAATGACATAATTACAGAATCAGCAGCAGAAATGATGTAAAATGGCAATAAACAGCACACAATGCGTCTCGAGGGTAAGCAGCTAAAATATACATGATATTCCTAATGTTCATTATTAGAGAGCTGAATCCTAATCCATCAAAAAGCATCTTTGCAGTTTATGTGACACCATGCTATTGTAGTGCTCATAATCTGTGCATTAATCTAGGCGAGAGCAGAATTGGGTTTAATCCTTTGTATTTATCCTAAAAAGTAAACAGAGCAAGTACTTGAAAGAACAATCTGTCCTCTCACACAGGTAGAATGGGATCATGGGCTTCTATTTATGCCCACATGTGCTCAAAGCATGCTGACCCTACCCTCAATTTACTCAGTTGTTCCATTTGCAGTTAAACCTTAATACATCTGGTCAGAACAGTGCTCCTTATGATCTGCACATGGCCTGTCTTCAATATGATGCACTAAAATAGGGATGCACAGAGGTCAGATTGTTTCAAAGGCAGTTTTCACTAACTGCATACAGATTAATTTTAAAGTATGATGTACCCTAAATGCCAAGACCAGGAAATATTTAAATAAATTGTTTTTTTAGTATATGGTTCCAATTATATTCAATATTTAATGAACTGTAATTTTACATTGCATGATGCTGTTTGAACACTACAATAATCTGCACCTGATGGATTGTTGTCACCTGCATGACTCTTGCTGTTATTTTCCTTAGCTGCATGCAATAATGTTTCCCCACATGCAGAAAATTTGAGCCGGAGATAAACATTCGGCATCATTTCTTCTGACTGCACTATCTTCTCCGACTCCTTTTAACTGATCAATTCTTAATTTTCTGGGTAACTAGAAATTTTTCTGCTGATCAAGAGTATGAGGGTTATCAGTGCTTGGAAATGGAGCCCAGAGTGAGCATCAGAGCTTCCTCAACCCTCCTGCAAAAGCTGTCTTAATCCCAGTCTCAAAAGAAGATCCTCTGCTACATCAGAGTGAATCTCACTACTTTTGTACTTGGATCATCTATTGAGTGAGATTGCTGGATTGTGGGCAGTTTAGGAGATGGATGAGAATTCTCCAACTCATTTACTTGGGGTCTTTCTAGTCATCAGTCAGAGAGAGAGAGAGAGGTGGAGGAATTCGAAACTTGATTTTTTGTGTGATGTGGGTGGTCTGGTTTCATTAACGTAACAGCAAATAAAAACTGCATGTAGAATAATTGGCCGCAGAAACTATTGTTCGGAATGAAAGGACACCATTATTGATTGTGGAATAGAGAATTTGCTTGTAATGTCAGTACCTGCATAAAACCTTCTGTATTGGTTACAGCAAGTGAAATGATCACAGTGGATTGAGTGAAAATTAGTGGAATTAGATGGTGACTAGCACCTACAAGGGAAACGTTTCGGAGTGATTTTACTTCAGATGGTGAATACAAAATGAATTTCCCATTTATGCACATGCTGACTTTCTTCCTCAAATTCTCACCAAGGGAAATTTCATTCTTTTACTCTCCACCTTTAAAGCACATTTGACGACAGTTTAATAATGTTGAATTAGTGATGCAGAATACAAGTGAAGCACGTTTTTAACTTTAGGTCATTTTCTTTTTATATTTAATCACAGAGAAAAGACAATTTTAAATTATATAGAAGCAGCATATTAGGTGTATTTTACTGGTTACATGAAAAATACATCAGTTTGTGTCATTCATGAACCATCAGCATTTGTAGATGTAGATTTGAAATTCTTCAAATACCAGTGTTTCATCTGTAAGTTATTTCTCACACCTCAGTGGTAAGATTAAGATTGTAACAGATGTTGGGACAATGTGAATTGCATGATGGAAAAAATATGCACTCCAGGAGCCTGATAGTGCCTCTCGCAGGAATAAGATCTCTTTGAAATCTGGAAGAAAGATCAGGACCCAAACAATCCATAGTCCAGTGATCTCAGAAAGTACACCAGGAGCATGCCCCATTGGATTATGCGAGGTTGGGAGAGGTCATCTACTTTGAATATTCAGGCAGCTGCTTTCATCGCTGGAATCAGGTCTAAAGCTCCTGCGTTGTTCAAAGGACTGCAAATTGTGATGTTGGAATCTAAGATTTGGCTAGGAGGGATGCATCCTTTTCCTCCCCCTTTTCAATATTTCCTGATTTTGCTGCAGTGCTCCCTGAGGAAGAAAGCAATTGCTCTGAAAGCAATTATTGAATACATCAATTTGATGCTGGCCTGCACAGCCCAGATGAGCCCACTTCCTCCATAGAGGTGGCTGGTGTCCAATGGGTATCCTTGCCCTTTACTGGTCCCCATTTGAGGGCTGAGGTCAGATGAATACCTGATATAGATAATCTCTTGCTTTTGTACCTTTATACCACTGACTTTGTAAAGAACGGGTTTTAGCTTTACCTTTACAAGGCTCAAACTGCAGTTTATTCCAGGACCTGGTATTTTCCTGTCTTTGACACATCCTTGCAGGAATTATGGTGACAGCGCACAGGAATGAGAATTGATATTTGATTTCTAGCTCTTTCCTGTGCTCATAAAGATAAAGGTGATCAGTCCTGATGAATACTAGTTTCTCCCCACTATCTAAACACAAAATCTGTTCCAAATCCACCCAGTTTAGATTCACTGGATGCAGAGTGAAAATCCTTCTAATTTAGCTAAAAATATCTTGACATGCACATTAGAAATTCAGCTGGTACCACACTAATACGCAACTTCCAATCCCACAGAAACATACCTAGGTCTTCTCTACGTGAGACTTACCTGATAAAGGAGCAGTGCTCTGAAAGCTTGTGATACCAAATAAACCTATTGGACTTTAATCTGTTGTGGTGAGACTTCTTACTAAGTGAGACTGACATGTCATGCAATGAGTGCTAAATTATGATAAGTTTTGTTGTGTAAACTGCTGCCAAGTAAAGGTTATATTCACAAATACATCTAGCTTTGGAATCTTAGATCGGTTGCAAAGTGACTTATTCTATCAGTCTGGCTTGAGCAGGGTAACTATTCCCAAAGGTGATTGGTAATGTTCTCACTCACTGCGTGACCAGCTAACGAAATTGAGTATCTTTTTTAATATTATGCTCTAGCTATAGAGCAGAATTCTCCCACTCATGCCCGCACTGGATTTGATGGCAGGTGAGAGAAGCAAATCCAGTGGGAGCCGAAAAGTCAGAAACTATCAGCGTAAAAACGGTTTGTAATTCTTCCAGTGTGGATTGGTTCAGTTGTTGCCTGGTCACATGATTACCATGTGCATTAATTTGCATCTTACGAATGCTTATCAAAATGGCTGTTAGGCAAAATCTTACCAGAACTTACAATCTAATATCATACCAGCAGGAAATATGTCAGCATCAAACCCATTTGTAAAAAGAGTGATGTGCACAAGGCAGATCTCAGTTCACTTGAGACTTCAAAGTGAGTGCAGCATGGTCTATCTGCCATAGTACTGCACCATTCCAGTTACACTGAATGCCATTCTTCTGGGGCAGGCCACTTTGTGCCTTCCAACTCTATGGCTTGCTGGTCTTTCTGGACAGCACTTTACTGTAGGATTCATGGACCTTTCACTCCAAGAATCTGAAGTTTGACCAGGATACACTGTGAGATGAGAGCAAGGGTTGCTGACAAAGACATGAAGGCAATGATGCAAAAGCACTGTGCAAAGATTGTTGTGGGGGTAGGGGACACAATGGCACACAAAGTGGAAGGAGGTGGATGAGAAATGCAAACAATGGAAAACAAAGGGAAGACCAAGGGAAAGGAAACTAGACCCCAACGAGGCTGTATGAAAAACTCTCAAACAAAGGAGTAAAAAGGATACCACATCATTTTCTGGAAGATGATATACAAAGACTCCAGGTGAGTGGGTAGAGGTCCAAGTAGGACATGGACTTCTCAGAGATGATGGGCTCAGGAGGAGATTTGTTGAATCAAGGAACAGATGACTTCTTCAGGCTGCTAGCCTTTTCCCTCTGGATCACTGACATCCTGCACATTCTGGTGAAAACAAATGGGCTGGAAAGAATGATAAGATTGTGCTCAACTGGCATTTATATATGGCGGCTGATGCTGGCCAGACAAATCAAGTGCCAGTCTGTTTGGAGCTTTGGAGAGGAAGCCACCAGTGAATAATTAAGGAGATTTCACGTATAGTATGTGGCACAGAATCCAACCACTCTGGCTAGTGGGAAAGGGACCATCAGAGCTGTCGAATATCACACCTAGGGCCTGATTTTACTATTTTCATTTTAAGTACTGACTCTGGGCGCAATTCAGATCCAACTTGGAAATTTGTTCTCAGGCACCCCCATGCACACTCAATCGGAAAAAAAGAATCACAAATCTGAATTGCACTGTGGATGGGCTTAGCATGCCTGAAATGATCGGAGCTCAGAACTACGCATGTGCAGTTAGAAAGAACATTGAAAATCATGCCATTGTCACATCACCCTGCGCCTCAAAGAGTGATCTCCACAGACATCACTCCCACTCCTATGACATAACGTTCCCACCTACCCATCCACCCCCTCCCTCCACCCCCACTACCCAGAGCAACTGCAAACCTCTGCCCCCTTTTTCTCCCATCAATCACCTGCAGTGTGGCAGTGGATCCCACCCCCTGCAAGATCTGGCTTTTCGCCCCCCCTACCTACTCATCAGAGATCCATCTGATCCATCTGGCCTCCCCCCGAGTATATTTCACATACTCACAGCTGAGTACTTTGTCAGTTTCACTAATTCAGTGTATGTGTGCTATTATACTGTGGAATTTCTTCTCTCTGCTGCCTGTACTTGCAAAATCAACCCAAGTACATATCCAGGCCTTTATTGAAATTGTGTAATGAAACATATAGGTATGTGTACAAATAACCATTGTTTGATTCAACAGCCTTTGCAATTGTGTTTACCAACAGCCAACTTGTAGTAAATTCTAAGAGCTGCATTTCCAAGTTTAGAAGATAATTTGGGAAGTGGTAATAAGACAATTTCTATTTCTTCTGAACTTGCTGGTGTTGGGGAAATAAAATGACATTCATGACAAGTGAAATATAATCAAGTAGTATTTATAACAGGAGTGATCAGATTTAGAAAAGTGATTCCCCACTACAGAATGATCGGACCTCCAACTCCCCGCCCCCCTCACCAAAATGAGCAGGCATTCCCCATACCATACTCCCTCCCCCAAGAGGATGGTCGCGCCTCCCCTTCCAGAGAATGATTGGGCCTGCCCCATCACCACCAGATAACGATTTGGCATCTTTCACCCCCATCCACCAGAGAGTGATCTGACCCACCTTTCCTCGTTAGACAATGATCTGACCCGCCTTTTCCTCTGTCCCCTCCACCACATGACAGTCTGGCCTCCCTCTGTTCCCTCTCCCACCAGAGAGCAATGTGTCCTCCATTCCGCCCCCGCCACACTTCCACCAGAAAATGATCGGCCTCCCTTCTCCCGCCATCCTCACCCCCGCAAGAGAATGATCTGCGCCCACCCTGCCCACCCCCCATTGGAATTGCTGAATTTACCTCTTCAGGAGCTGGAGTCCCCGTAACAGATCTTTGCTGAGCATGTCGGTTTTGCATCGAACCTGGACACACAAACACAATGGTAAAAGGGAAATGCTGATAAAGTTGAGCAGGCAGTTCATTAATTCATGCAAATACATTTAAATTGCCATTGCGCCCATTTCGGGCATGAATTGGATCGCGACCATTCCCGGGGCTTCAGTAAAGTGGCCATCTGCGCGGGTACAGATCGCGTTAATGACCTCACGCCCGACTTTACCATGTTTTCACGCCTGAAAACAGGCACAATGGTAAAATTGAGCTCCTAGTATCAAAAATTGAGAATTCTGTCCATAGTATGTGCTTGAATTTTTCTCTAAATATGAGACTTTGCACATGTGAAGGACTGGTTGGGGACTTCTCCGTCTGTTATGCTGTATCAATAAGTTTTTAGTTCACAGAAGGTACTAAAGAAGAGACGTGCTTCATAATAGCGTAAATGAAACAATTGTTCTTAACATTGCTTTAACTGTAACCTTCATAGAGCATGACTTGAGTGAACAGAATATGGATTTAACATGCAATATTGAATAAAGTGCTGTTAGATAAAGTTGGAAGCATTTAGTTCAGTAGAGTAAGCACATAGCTGGTGTCAAGACAATAGCAACGAACCTGAGGAGAGCTAAATGCGTCTGTGTGTGTATGTTGTTTCAATTGAATCAGTAGTGTGACGGACAGGAGAGTAATTGTTCAAACTGCACTGATTTTCTCTTACCATCTGTCCGTAAGCAGAAGGTGTTTTGAATTAATATTTTTAAGAGAACAAGCAGTGGCATGTGTTCTCAATTCCTTGTTTTTTTGGGATCCAATTGTATTAACAATCCACAGCAAACTAGAGTTAGGATTAACTCCGAAAGTTGGTTTGTTCTACACATTCAGGTAAAAGGAGTGTCTGTCTCTTCCCAATCTGCACATTCACATAGTAAAACAGGGTAGAGAAAATAATTTTACATTATAAAGATCACAGAAAAATGAATATTAGCTCACATGAGTTCCAGGGTCTGAAGTTAGAGTCCAGAGTGTTTCCCTGTGTTCCTGTGAGTTTCTGGTTGGCTAAACAGCATGATAATCCTTGAAATAAATGATGCTCCTTCCTGGTGGACTTTTCTATGTTTCAACAACTTGCCAAACATTGACTGGAACCTTTTAAAAATCAAACAAGCTATAGGAAGTTGAGACTGTTTACCCAGTCTAGCTGCTGGAGTTCTGTCCAACTGATGTTAAAGCAGCAGCCTCACTTTGAAGGGAAAAGATATAATATTAAACTGTCTAAAGACATAGGTCATGTGACTTTTTCCCCACAATGTCTTCAAAGGTGATGGTTATCCAGCATCTGGAATTGGCTTTGTCTTTAGAACTGATAATGTCTCAGTCATTAGTTGTTGAAAAGGGTGCTATCTGCATTGAGGGTTTGGCATTTGGGGAGCCATTGTCCTTGGCAGATTCACTGACTCCACTAATAAAGTTGGCTTATCAAAGACAAATGACACTGCCGTGGCTCCCTTTGAAATTGGCCTGAATAGCCGCAGGTGATTGTGAGTCTTTTAGTATAACAATGTATGACATATCAGAAACTGAGAAAATAATTATTTTTGTCCTTGAAACTTCTGAGGACAGCTCTCAGGCAAAAGGTCAACCCTGTGATCAGCAGACTTGCAACAGCCATCTTAATTTTCTTTGTTCAGCAGAAAAAGATCAGTTTTCAAAAGAAATAGCAATGAGGATAGCATTTTTAAATATGTAGTGGTGGGTTTCTTTTCCATATCGTTAAAAACTCAACAATAACTTCATAAATATATCTATTTGCAATGAAAATCAGGAAGATGGTTTAATACTTAAAAAAAACAAACTTGTATTACGAAATATTGCATTTATCAACTAGTCAGATTTAAAGATGTAAAGAAATTGATGTGTAGTAGTTAGTGTACACACTTAACAGCTGAAATGTATTTTTTGCCACAGTCCCATCATTCAGGAGTACAGGCATTTTCTGTTTGTGGTGCAATCTATCCTTTCCGCAGTTGAATAATACAGTGCTTTCAGGAAACACCTAGGGAAGATCAACAAAGAAAAACATTCACTATTTAGCTCTGTGTAATGAAACCATTCATCATGTTAGCTCCATCAGCAGCTTTTAAGAATGATGGAGAATGTCTTAGCATTATTTTCTCTTAAGATTTAGAACTCACAGTTTCCAAGCAATAATTTAGATCCCTGTTCTATTATTTCATCGTTTAGTTCACGTCTCATTGCTGCAACTGGGGATAAACCTATAGCCTTTTCTTATTCTGTCATAGGTGAGCTATGCGAAGAGAAACTGGACTTCTGTGCCCCGGAGCTGAATGCCTGTCAACACGACTCCAAATGTATCATGACTGTCAAGGGATTCAAGTATGTGAAATGATGATTTGCTGGAAGATTAATCTGTCATTTTTTGGTCACCATGTAATTCTTCTGTTAACTCAAGCATAAATGAAGAATCTAGCAATTGTACAGTTACATACCTGATTCTGAGAAAGAGAGAGATACCTTGGGGTGGAAATTGGCCAGACCTGTTTTCATTAACAACTGTGAAGGTCGCTGTATAATCCTGAGTGGAGTTAATCAGTTGCTCTAGTTCTGCTCATGCCAAAATGGTTTTGGGAAGAGAATCTAAGACAGGCATCAGGTGCTTTTTTTTTTTCACACATAAAAGGCTTTTGGGCATCCCTAATGTAATCACCCTGATGAGTTTAATAGTGGTTCTTGGAGTGAATCTTTTAACTTTATGGAAGTCTCCTGGGATTTGCTTGCTGCGAATTACGCTATTGGCTATGTGCATCCACCCATTCACTTCTGCCTCCCACCCCCCCACTCCATTTCACCCAATCCTCACCTTAACAGGGGCAACCAAGACTGGGTCTATGTTCCCATGAATCACGCCTGCACATGAAGGCATTGCTCTTTGCCAAGGCTTATCAGTGCCATGTGCAAGAAGACTCCTGTTCACATCATTCCCCTTTCTCTGCTGCCCTTTAATCCTAGAGAGAGACTTCTGCCTTGTCAGGGAAGATTATCAAGCTTTTTCTTCAGTTGTCCATTGAGCTGACCTTCAGCCCCACCACCCAATCATCTTCCTCCCAGCTGGAAGATTTTCTGTTGGATATCAAAGTTTAGAACTGCCTGTGGCGAAGGATGGTGCGTGTTACCTTCCAAATAGTGTCCAACATCTGCTACCCTTCTCCTGCATTCCATCCTACTCCACATCACATCCACCACCCCCTGTCTTCACCCTTCATCCTTAAACCTCCCCTAATACCCGAGAACCTATTTCTGTCACCTTTCAAATGCCTTTCCTCTCTAATAACTGCCCATGTCCACCCTAACTGTAACTGCAACACTGTATACTATACCGTCTCTTTTCCTTCTACCATATGTACTCTAGGAATGATAGGTTTCATCTGTATAGCACAAGAAACAATATTTTTCACCAAATTCCAATATATGTGACAATAATAAATCAGCATTGATAGCAGTGAACTCTCTCTCTGGACAAATCTACTCTTTGCCCACCCCTTTAAGCAACCTGCATAATGGTTGGGACAACAAGTTCCTATCACTGGCAAAAGAGTCAATTTTGTCCATTATTATAAGTTGTAGTTTTCTGCTCAGGAAATGTCTGTTCACGAATATTATACATGCACTATGGCTCAAAGGAAAAATAGTTGGGGGTGGGGGATTTGGAATTTGCTCATGTAGTCTCACTCTAAATAGCATTACACAAGCACATTGATTCCCCAGGAGGGCAGAATGACCACTGATCACTACCCAGGCAGTCCTCATGGTTTTCTTCAGTTATCTCAATGAGAAAATCCATGAAGGCCGCAAAGTTAGTGGCGCACAGTGCTGTCTGTATCAGGGGAGGTGACATAAGTCAACACAGATTCCCTTGAAACAAGGCTACAATTCTCTCCTGAGGGCATTTTTACTTGTGAGAGGGCTAATTATATAAAAAAAAGCAAGAAGGGATCTTCGTGGGTAGTTGGCAACTGTACCATAACAAACAAGGAGGTCTCACATTTCGGTTCCTAAGCTGTGCAGAATTGTCTGACCTATCCAGAAGCAGCAACGATGAGTTATCATCCCTGGGGATATAAGAGTAAAATAATCCGAGACTGACTGCTGTGTGCTGACCGCTGCAGGAAAGTACCCATTAATGTTGGTAAAGACAGACTGGGTTCGACTGTGATGCCCTCTGTAAGTGAATTAGTCTGTTGTCACTGAATAGGTTTAGACATGTGGACAGCTGCTAACTGTGCAACATAATATTCAGTGTTTTCAAGAGAGACGGGAAGAATGTTGGACTAAAAGTTATACTTTTATGAATGTGTTTCAAAATGGAAGCCTATGTGAAAAGTAAGAGTTTGCTGAAGTTTTACTTGAACTTTTAATCGGGGTAGGTGTCTCTCCAGGAAACCCCAGTGCTACTTTTGCAATGCTTATAAAGTATGCTATGATTAAATAGGTTGCATATCCTCTCCACTGTGTTCATAATTATAGAAAACAACTGTTGTAATTTGGAAATTATCCAGCTCTAAGCAGGTGCTGCTACAACACTTCCTTTCTGCCTACAGGTACATAATATTTCTTGCACGCCTACGCATGAAGTCCTTTTGTGCCAGTGTACATACTGTGCACTCTGCCAGCAGCATTGTGTGTGCTCCTAAAGCTGTCTGGGCTGGTCTGCATACTGAGCAGACAATGTTAACCTTCCAATGAAGAAAACTTACATTTCAGCAAGCACCTACCGATTTTACGATGATATTGCATTCACAGAGTATAATACCTGTTAATGAAATCCCAGCACCTAAAACACAAGAACACAACTGAACCTGAATCCTTTTCAAAATTTAATTGTCAATAATATTTTACCTCAAACTGATAGCTAGAGGAAAGACTCCTTTTACTCACTGGTGCTCAAGTGTAAAGTAGTAACAAATGGCATTGACAGCATCAAGTGCTTTGAGTCACATTTCATGTAACCCACAGACACGTAGAAAGCAACCAAAATCTACCTGACACCATGCAAGAAGAATCAATTCAGGGACATATCTTTTGCAAATTTTTGAAGTTCTTCACCAATGAGTATTTTTTCTGACTCTTGGAGATTACTCTCTGTTTTACAGATGTGAATGCACACCTGGATATGTTGGTGAACACTGTGACATTGACTATGATGACTGCCAGGAGAATAAATGTAAAAACAGTGCACAGTGTATTGATGCAGTGAATGGGTATACATGCATCTGCCCAGAAGGATACAGGTAGGTCTGGATGAAGGAGACACTGGGGGTATAAGGGATTTTAGCAAAGTACAGCACTCAAGGGAACACACTAATCTGTGATTTTCTATCAATGTAATTTCTCATGAACTGGTTCTACTTGTGACAACAAACAATCTCAGTCTTTCCATATACTTGCAAAATGGAGGTAAAGTCAATGGCTAATTTGCTTGTATCAGCTGTAAAAGTGCACAAAGGACTGTGTGACAGTAGCGGAAGCAAGATTGTTATCTGTTAAAACTGAATAGTCACCACCTGCAAATAGTTATTATTGGTCCATCCTCCAGTATTTAACCATCATCCAGAGGAAATATAATCTGTGTACATCTGAGTGCAAGTCACAAGACTTGCCAGATGTTATGCCAGAATGTTTAGCAGAACTATAATATTACCAGTTGAATCCCTGTGTTTTGTAGATGATAAATGGGAGAATACAGTCATTGTCTTAACTTGTGCTTGTCATCTTAGCATTGCCCCTCCTCTCCAGGCAATCCCTTGCCTTTCTTTCACTTGGTCATTGTAACGTTAGAAGTCGATTGATATGAACCCGAGGCAGACCAATAAGCTTATTTTCTGCTAATCTTACATTGATGTTGCAGCTCTTAGAGTTTAGGATGCTAGGATCTTAGCCCCCACCATTTGAAGATTGGCAGGGAACACATCTCTGCCAACTCCAGCAGGCCTGATACCATTTGATACTCTTAACAAGCATTGGTTGGCATAAAGCAGAACCTCCACCTAACATTTGGGAGGAAATCCCACCTTAGAGAGCTGCCAGCTAATCAGATTGGCTAGCAGTTTTCCACTTCCTCCAGGCACAGCACTGCAATGGCTGGAAGAAGTACTGAAGGGGTACAAAGTCCCAGGACCCAGAGGACTGCTAAGTGACAGTGGTCCCATGGCAGGGAAGATAAGAGAATGCTTGGGAGGTGGTGAGGGGGTGGAGGGGGTGACTGGAGTTTTGGGGGATACATCAAGGGTGGGTGGCAGTGTAGGAGCAGGATGTCTGGAGGTCACTAGACCTTAAGGGGAGAGCATCCCCAGTCAGTAAGAGCCTTTTGATGGAGCACTCCACCTCCCAGCCACTTCCTACCCAAGATCAAACTTTATTTTTCGGCCTCCCCCACCACTGTGATCATTTAAGCTCCATTGCATTCCTTCTCCATTCCATTCTCCAAACATTTATAGTATACCCATTCCTTTGATCCGATCACTTTCAAACCCACCAGCTGATGGCAGTAGACAAATCAATCGTTGACACGGCAGACGTGATTTTGCCTGTACATAATTAATTAATCAATCAATTGTGCACAGAATCTGGTGTAGAATTCTGACCCATGGAAAAGACATCACCAGAGATGCCTGTCACTGCACGTAGTCTCAAAATGGGAGAACTACTCCCCCCCCACTTCACCCAGCCCTCTGTCTCTGCCTCAGGGAATGAAATTCACCTTTTATGTTAATGTAAATGATATACATTCTCATTTTCAGTCCATCTTTAATATAATCCTTAACAACAACTTGTGCAACTCCACATGGAGTTTGCGTGGGCATGTCCTAATTGTAATCCACATTGAAAATTTCCAGAAACGTGATAAATTTGTAACTGTAGACATATCAGTTGACCTTTGGCAGCCATCTTACTTTAGTGTCTGTTTTAACAGTTGAACGTACTTTTTTAAAAAGTTCTATCTGTCAGTCCAGCAGGTGGAATTGAAATTTAATATTTGACATCTCTAACACTGTAAACAACACAATGATAGTTTTCTTTGAGATTTTAAAAAGGAACGAGGACAGTATATTAATTGTGCTTAACCATTCTCAGTAAAATATTACAAATGCTTCCAAATTTCATGCACGCACTCCCTCAAAGTTCACACACCAATATGTTGTCAAGTAAGGATGGTTTAAAAAGACTTTATGAGTCTGATACAAGTTAGAGTTAGACAGTGGGTCTTTAGATCAATGACTTGGATTGGTAATCCCTTAGAATTCGACATTTAGGCAGTTTAAAGATGTTCCAGAAACAGCAGCTGCTGAGTTGATGCTTTAAAAATCTCTACCTGTGGCACATGGATAATCAAACTGCAGAACTTGCAAAATGGATGGAGAGGGTGTACGTTTGGGATCTTCTGTTCTCTGACTCCTCTGTGCTTTTTCTTTATTCCTTCGTGGGATATAGGCATCACTGGCAACATCAACATTTGTTTTCCATCTCTGATTGTCTATGAACTGAGTGGCTTGCTTGACCATTTCAGTGGACAGTCAATCATATTGCTATAGGTCTGGAGTCACATGTAGGCCGGACCAGGTAGAGACTTCCTGTCTAAACTAGATAGGTTTTGCAATGATCAACAATGATTTCTTAGGTGCCATTAGTTTTTCAATTTCAGATTTATATATTGAATTCAAATTACATCAGCTGCCGTGATGGCATTTGGACCTAAAATTCTAGAGAATTCACCTGGACCTCTGCATTACTAGTGCAGTCACATTATCTCTATGCCAACATCCCCTTGCCCTGAGTTTTGTTTTCCAGGCTTGAGAAGTTGTTATCTGAAGTCTGTTTTGATCATGTGCCTTCTATTGTCTACAGACTGATACAAATTTAGAAGGCATTGCTATGCAGTGGAGAATACATGGTGGTTATTCACACCCATTTATGATAAAACTGGTTTCTCTGTACTCTATTTAAGTATAAAGTTTGGAGACACTAAGTCTGGGAATCCATGGATGTTGAGTTTTAGTAAATACACAGCCAGCAGGAGGTGTAAAGTTCACAGACAGTTTTGCCTCCACCATGTCAGTCAAGGGAAGGAACCCCACCCATGCTCTTTTCATTTAGAGTTTTCTGGAGATTTGAGATAATTCTGAGTCTGTGCAGAAATGACAAAAAGTCACCTGACTCTCTGCAGCTGTCTCAGCAGCTGCTGCTTTAGGCTTTTGAAATTCAGTGGTTTTCAGCCTGTCGGTAAATAACATCACTTTTCATTTAAACATAACTTCACAACAGTATAAAAGTGCTTGAACCTTAAGAAGAATAACCCATCAGCTGACTGAACTGGTGCATCTTGCAAATCCAAATGTTCTTCTACCATCCTTCATCAAGTCCTGTTGTGAATCTGTGACCAAGAACTCAGAACATCCCTGTCCCCCCCACCTTTGCTGATGACCATGTTTGCGATAGGCAAAGGTCTCAATCCTATCATGAAACCTACAAGTTCAAGAACATACCATGGATTTTTTCAGTTGTTTTCAGTTGTACTGCATACAAATCCTGGCTTTCTGATCAAGTATTTTAATGACTGCTGTACCATATCATTTATTAACATGACATTCTTTGTCCACAGCTGCCACTGAAAGTGTGTAAAGTTTTCTCCAATCTGTATTAACTGAATAAATTTCTCTAATCTATTTTTTTCCTGTACATTAGATCATACTTGCTAATGTAGTCACAGTCTAATACGTACTTTTCAGTTCTTGGGCATTTTGCCAGATGCAAAGGCCTCTAGTTTTCCCTATTTTCTAAATGTGAGGATCCCTTCATTGGTGAAGGTATAATCAGAGACTGTTTAATAGGCAGG
This sequence comes from Sphyrna mokarran, assembly GCA_024679065.1. Classification (NCBI taxonomy): domain Eukaryota; kingdom Metazoa; phylum Chordata; class Chondrichthyes; order Carcharhiniformes; family Carcharhinidae; genus Sphyrna; species Sphyrna mokarran. The sequence continues at coordinate 98,840,438 of JAGIQG010000001.1, read as the reverse complement.
GTATTTGTGCAGGCTTTATTAATGTCATTTTCCAAAAGCACTAAAATGGATTGTCTTACTAACTGTCTTTTTCAGTGGTCTGTTTTGTGAGCTGACCCCACCAATGGTTTTACCTCGTACCAGTCCCTGTGATCATTTTGAATGTCAGAATGGAGCCCAGTGTATAGAGATTGGAAATGAGCCGGTTTGCCAGTGTCTGGCTGGTTACGAGGGTGACAAGTGCGAAAAATTAGTTAGCGTGAACTTCGTGAACAGAGACTCCTACCTACAAATTCCCTCACCAAACATACAACTTCAGCCCAACATCTCTCTCCAGGTAAGGAAAATGTTCCAATTAGCAACAGTTAATTTTAGCATTCCACCTTTATCAAAGATTCTTATGTCAATCCAATCATCAAAAAGTCACTGTTCTTTGAGAAGTCCAATCAAAATACATTTTCAGACCTCTAGTCATTTTTAATTTTGATAAAACAACTTAAAATGAATACAACTCCTCTCTCAACCACAAAATGATAATCAGGGATGTTTGTCATTCTCATGGACCATAATGACTCCCTTGCTTCAATAGAAATGATGCCTTGGACATCTGGGAATTACCAATGAGAGATTTGCTAAATCATTTCCTGTAATTGTCAATAATAATCCAGTCAAGCTTTGTTCAGATGTAGAGATCTTGATTTCCTCAACTTTTGTTGGCAAGTAATGCCTGCAGTTAAACTGAATGCCAAACGTTGCATATAATGGGGAGCTGATCTCCATTTTGTGCCACTGCCTGAGATAAATTTCTACCCCAACATTTCCATGAAGATCGCATTAGCTGACTTTTATACTTGATATTTCTCAGGTGGCTACTGATGAAGACAATGGGATTTTGCTGTACAAAGGAGACAACGATCACATTGCTGTGGAGCTTTATCGTGGACGTGTACGTGTCAGCTATGACACAGGTACCTATCCAGCATCAGCTATCTACAGGTAAGTAATGTATGGATTCTGTTTCCCATTGTAAAAGTGTGGCCCCATGCAAATAGTGACTGCAGAACTGCCTTGGCAAATGAAGTTTGTGTACAAGATAAGTAAAAGGGACGTGTTTAATAGAAAGTTGATTTTTCTTTTGCAACCTTTGACTTAATAAAGATGGGAGGCATTCATACTAGAAAGTTGGAATTTTAGCACCATTGATTTTGACACTACATGAGACCTGATGGACTAAAAATGGCAATGGATAGGCTTCTAGTCACTTTCAATGCAGCCCACACTGAACTGCAATAGTGCAGACTTCCTGTGCATGTGTCATATGCATACAGAGCAGCAGATTGGGACATCAGTCAGTGTCTAACTCTGATATAGTTCCAGACCTTGCAAAGCCTGTTAGCAGCCTCTGTTAAACATGCAGTTGACTGCCTGTGCAGTTGCATGAGAGATCCGCCATCCTTGTTATTTGAAAGCATCAATGTGGGACTTGCGAGCGAGATGATTCTTTCATTTTCAGCTGCAAAACAATCTTCCCTCTAAGCTACACAAGTTGCCCACTGTAAGTTATTGCCTGTGTGCATTGATGCAAAAATATTTAAAGGATTCGCACAATGAAGTGAATGGATGTACAAAGGAAGATAAAATATGTCTGCAGATTGCTGCATTTGGTGAAAGTCAATAGAGTTTGACAGCTAGCAGAAAATCTGCTCTTGTTCTTTAATTGGAAAGAAGATTGCCATTGTGGTCATGCTGACTCCTCATTCAGGCTTAGGATTTCCATTGGTTCCCAAAATCTGGATTTATCTCATGGTGGTAAAATTGTTGCCCACTTCTCTGCTCTGCACCTCAGCCAGGAGCAGTGTTTGTGCTAGCTGCACTTCCCCAAAGAGCTGGTCATATCACCAAGATTCTCAGCTCACTGTACATCACTATATTAGAGAACTCACCAACCCCCTGGAAAAAGAACAGCTGGGGAGGGTTTCATTGTCTTCTCTATTTGCACAGTGAGGCTGGAGGAATGAGGTTCCACATGAGACATGGAATTCACATGTGTGCCTCCATGGGCAGATATACTGGTGCCACACCTCAGTAGGGAGAGGTATTGGAACCACATCTCAATAGGGATATATACCTGAGCCACATCTCAATGGGCAGATATACCGGAGCCACATCTCAGTGAGGAGAGATATTGGAATCACATTTTAGTGAGGAGATATACTGGAACCACATCTCAATGCGGAGAGGTACTGAACTGCATCTCAATGGAGAGAGGTATTGGAACTGCATCTCAGTGGGGAGAGGTAATGAACTGCATCTCAGTGAGGAGAGGTTCTGGAACCACAAGATATTCCACTCCCCATATGAGTATTTAGGGTGTGATTTTGCGCAGAGCATCACCTTGGTGATTAACTGTTATTCTGATAACAGCCGTTATCCTCTGCTGAAACAACAGCAAAAGCTCCAGCAGAGTGGGAGCATGAATATTTTCATCCTGACAGAGGGCAGCAGGTTTGTGCTCCTGCCACTCCTATGGACCATTTCTCAGCAATCCTACTGAACTGCTGGAAGGACAGATTGCTAGAAAGCTTTGAGAGCCTGCATGACTCTTTGAGCACTGTGATTTGCAGTCATAGCAACAGCAGCCTTGAATTTGCATGGCAGCAAGCAAGGATCTTGTGATCTCTGTCTGAGCTCCCACTAAGACCTTTTGTGCCTTCTGCTGTGCTACAGTGGAAGCTGAGACACCAATATCAGACACTGCATTGTGGCGGGGTCCACAAGTGCTATCACTTTCACAGACACCAAGCTCTGCATGAGCTTTGTGCCAAGTTGGAGTCAAACTCTTCCATGTTTTTTTGATGATGATGTAATATAAAGGGTTAATAGATGGGATATGCCTATACATGAAATAAATGAGGTACCACTGACACTAATCAGTCAGTCATATATTAGACTCTGACGAGAGATAGATATTGTGGCTAAGTGGCCCACAGCCTGAACAGCTGGGCCAGAGACGGAATTGAACAAGCTAAATTAAACAGCAACCAAGCCTGATGGGAATTTGCACAGGCCAAGTTTAATACACACATGTGTATGCATACACACACATATGTCATAAGTGAGAAACGGCAAATCTGGACTTGTCCTGGAAGCTAAAAGCAAATGTGCTCACCCCTGACCAAATAACGAGAGTATTTATATATTCCCCAGTTTCAGTCATTTTCTGGCACCTCAGATTCCTACCATTGCCTTACGTGGAAAAGGGCTATGAGGATGGATTTTGGGTGCTGCGACCTTCCCGGTAACTTCATTGGCTGGAAGTCACAGAACCTTCCAGAAGGGTGTGAACTGGAGTAAAGGTGATAAAAAAAAATACTGGGAGACCATCCTCAGCAGACTCAATTTCAGCAGCAATTACACACAAGGATCCAGTGGAGAATTGGCAAAGACCCAAGACCAACTTTTGCAAAGTGAAAGACCTGGAGGGTGGTTCTCCAGCCTCACCACACCTGGTGCAGATCATGCTGATCCAAGAAAATAGCTTGAAGGCCTAAACACCAGTTTCATACATGGCACCAAACTGTTTTCATCGTCCTGGTCACTTCCTACTGGTGCAAACCATAACACGCCTAGAAAGGTGAATTCTCCCAGCTCCCAGAATTATCTGACCTTCGGGAGTGGCACGAGTCCAGTAAGATTCACTATTGCTGTTCACTAGCAGAGACAGCCATGATGGCCACATAGGACAGGTCAGAGCCCCCAGTTGTTCGGGGAACAAAGCTGGCAGTGCCCACCTGGCACACTGGCAAAGCCATTTGAAGTAGATAGTTGAGAAGGTGTTTTAGACAGGAATCCCCCAACATGTCTCACAATACCATCAGCACTCACTGAACTGTTCTACCTGATCAGCAATGACCACCTCAGAAGTAATTAATTGGATGTGAAGGAATTTGGGGATTTGTTGAAGCAGTGATAAGATGTCCTATAAATTATAGTTCTTCTTCCCAAGAGAAATAATAGCAGAAAAAAAATGAAAGAAAAGGTAATCCTAACATATTTTTGAAAAGCATTTTAGTATTGGAGATGCTTTTTTTTAACCTGTATATGAAAATCTCATTACAACTTTATCCTTCCAAGTTTGTGAATGGAGAATAGATTTTGAGATGTGCAACCTTCAAATAAAGTACCAGAAGTTGAAAGTCTGTCACTGGTGAATCCATTTAAAAGTAGCCATGCAAGGAGCACATTGCTCAACTAAAAAGCATTAGTTTACATGGGAAAGAAAAGTAAATGTGAAATGTATTCCAATCAACACTCCCCAATTTTTTCTAGAAGAAAATAACATACTCTCAAAAGGATTTAATTTAATGTTTAAGTAATTTTTTTGTATCGACCTGAATTTGACTGAGTTCAAACCAACTGCCAGGATAACACAGAGATATTGCTTAAGGGATATTTGAAAGCTAGAGCCAATCAAACCCCAAGTACACATAAAGCCATGATACATGGAAGGAAATCTGCAACTCTGCCTGTAGCATGCCTATTGTGAGTGACTTACGTTTGAATCCAAAAAGCAGATATTTTATCTACAATTACTACTGCTCTTCTACCACTCCATTCAGGCTGTCAAAGTCTCAGCGTGCAAGCTGCTTCAATTTTTCTGAAAACACACATTCATTGATGCAGATCCTGCAAATCAGTTGGTGAAAGCATATTAAATTTTGTTTGCAATGTGTTGAATAATTCAAAAAAAAATTCAAAATTCTTGTATTTGTTTTGCAGTGTCATTGAGTAGGTTTCCTAGTGTGTCTGTGCATGTGTGTGCATATGGTTTCTTATGTCCTGTAACTCTTTGGCACTGGTGGCCCCAAGACTCATGAAAAGACTTCTGGTATTTGATGAAAGGAAGTTATTTCAGGCTGTTTACTTCCCCCTTGTTTTCTCTTCTTTATTCCTCTCCTGATAGATGGCTTAAAGGATTTGTTTCCATGATCAGCAGCAATGCTCCATTATCCTGTCCAAGTATTTTATCCCCATCCATGTGTTTAGTAAGCTATTCAACTATCAAAGGGTACAGGTGGCAGCATGGTTGAATCTGACTCCAGATTCATTTGATTTTCACACAAACATTCTTCTGCAGCAAAAGAATCAATTCAAAGTCATGCTCAGACCAGTTGGAACTAATTTTGCAATCAATAATGGTAGACAGCGACACCTCCTACACGATTATCCTCAGCACTGGTGCCCTGCAAACCTCAGCCCTTTACTATATTCCTTTTACACTTACGACTGTGGCCAAGTTCCATTCCAACTCCAATTTTAAAGTTGCTGATTTGTAGTGGATTAGATCTCAAACAATGATGAGGCAGAACGCAGGAAAGAGATAGAGAATCTGGTGAAGTGGTGTGACAACAATAATCTCTCCCTCAATGCCAACAAAACAAAGGAGATAGTCACTGACTTCAGCAAGCGTAGTGAAGACATGTCTAATCTTGCATCAGTAGGGATGAAGTGAAAATGGTCGAGAACTTCAAGTTCCTAAGTGTCTAGACTACCAATAACCTATCCTGGTCCCTTCATGCTGATGTTATTAGTTAAGAAAGCTCATCAATGTCTCTACTTTCTCAGGAAGCAAAGGAAATTCAGCACATCTGCTATGATTCCCACCAATTTTTACAGATGCACCATGGAAAGTATCCTTTCTGAATGTATCACAGCTTAGTTTTCCTTCTGCTGTGCCCAAGAGTGCAAGAAACTACAAAGGGTTGTATACATAGCCCAGTCCATCATGCAAAACAGCTTTCCATCCATTGATTGTACACATCCCACTGCTTCGAAAAAGCAGCCAGCATAATCAAGGGCCCCATGCATCCCAGACATATTCTCTTCCAATTTCTTCTGTCAGGAATACGATACAAAAGTCTGAGATCACTTACCAGCTGACTTAAGAACAGCTTCTTTCCTGCTGCCACCAGACTTTTGAATGGACTTACCAAATACTCTGCTAATCTTCCTTTACATCCTAGCTATGATTCTAACACTATATTCTGTATCCTTTCCTTTCCTTCTCCTCTATATACTCTATGGAACGTATGTTTTGTATGTATAGTGTACAAGAAACAATACTTTTCACTGTATCCCAATACAAGTTACAATAATAAATCAATTCAATTTTATTCAATTCAATTCAAAATTGCTCACAGAATAGTTAGAAACCTTCATTAGACCCAGGGAATGGGGAAAAAAATAGAGGGTCACTCCCCAGTTGCAAAACTGAAAAAGTATCAAAATTTAAAACTGTTTTAAGAAGAAAAATTCATTTTGATAATTCGTTGTGAAATTAATCTTCAGCAACGTTCTTTCTAAAAGAATAGGCTGCGAGCAAAATGTTTGAAACTAGCTGATTCTCTGTGATTCATCCAAACTCATCCAACCAAATAAGACTGGTAATGTCAGAATTAATTGCAGTCACAAAAGAGGGGAAAAGAGAAATGTTGTGCTATAAGGCATTAATTAGACAATTTTTCATTCATATATGGAATGGTGACAGGTCCTTCTGGCAATATATGGTCTTACATAACACACAGATACTGCTAATAATTAACTCAACTCAATTAGAATGCCTTGACAGCCTGCAATTCTTTACATTTATCATTTATTACGACAACTTTGGTGAATGGAGACATTATGGTGGGTTTTAATACAGCTGTCACACAGCGGTAGTGTGGTATAACACTCATATGGGTAATTATGGATAAGTACTTACACATGCATGATGGATCTGGTTTGATTAAAATAAATAGAAAGATACTGAACGTGCCGGACATTTGAAAGAAAAACCAAATGCTACAAACACACACTGGATTGGGCAGCATCTGTGGACAGAGTAGATATGTTAAAGTAAAGGTCTATTTCTGACAAATGGTCCAGATCAAATGTTAATGTTTCCCTGTACCTGCTACAACTGTTGTTTGATGTAATGATCATTTCCAGCATTTTCAAATTGGTTTTTATCATTCTTGAATTTTTCCAAGAACTACAAATCAGTCCTTTTGTCATCAGCCCTGGAAAATTCAGCCTTAAAAATGATGACATCTTGAAAAGACATGCTAAGACTTTAATCTCACAAATGAAGCTGTCCTTGTGCTAATAGAAATGACACATCACAATGCTGTGCTTCTAATGAGTAAAGTCAGAACAAGGTTGACACTGAGGTACTGGGTTAGCACTTTGCATAGTGCTTGTCAGTCATATGAGAATTGTTTCTGTGACAAATAGTCTTCCATTAAGTCTGAGTGAGATTGAAAACATCCATCTCTCGAGGTACTGCCATATAATTAAGCACACCATTCTAATGCTTTTCACACTATCACTGATCAGCAGCTGGCAAAGGCAATCCAAATATGTTTGTATGTCATCTCTAAAAGAAGCTAATATTCTTCTGCATACATCAGACAGCCGGTCATTTATTCATAAACTCAACAGCTTACTTTCCTCAGAAAAGCAGACATGAAATCCATTTTTTGCTATATAAGCACGTCTTTAATAAAGGAGTTTTCTCACACAAATTTAGTTCCTCACTGCCCGCATTTACAAGGTGACATTAGTTACTATTACCTGAACCTACTCTACACAAAAATCCTGGAAAACATTTATGGAAATATCAGTTCAAAGAACAGGAGTCCCTACGGTCTATTATATCATTCTGTTACATGATTGCTGATCTGTGCCTCAGCTCCAGTTGCTCATCTTCCTTGACAGCGTCATTAAACAAATTTTTATTAGTCTCTGTCTGGAATATTTCAATGTCCATAACGTTTTGAGTTCCAGATTTCAATGTCCAATCAATGTGAATCATCCCTAAAGACTCTAACTCTGATTTTAAAATTCTACCCCATTTTAGGTATTCACCTACCAGAGGTAATAGTTTTTTGTGTCTACACTATTACATTTTAATCTTTTATACACCTTAATTAAATAATCCCATAACCTTCTAACCGCAAGAAAGTGGAAGCCAAGATTATACAATTAGTTGTCATAACCTAACTAAGTATTCTAGTGAGTCTGCATTAGTTATCTTCATTTTGAATTCTCTGCTCAAGGCCACATTCAACACAGTGTCACAATCTTTGCCACAGGTAGAGGCAAGAAGACAGATCCCAAATCCATCCCAGCTAGAATGGGGATCAAACTGCATTCAGTAAGCACCTATCTGATCCATCTATCCAGCTGAGCCAATCACATATTCTCTTCCACCTTCTTCTGTCAGGAATACAATGCAAAAGTCTGAGATCACTCACCAACTGACTTAAGAACAGCTTCTTCCCTGCTGCTACCAGACTTTAGAATGGACTTACCAAATACTCTGCTGATCTTCCTCTGCACCCTGGCTATGATTCTAACACTATATCCTGCACCCTCTCCTTTCCTTCTGCTCTATGTCCTCTATGGAACCGCACCCCCCCCCCCCCACACAACCTGTCCTCCTGAGTCTGAATTGCTGTGACAACATACCATGTTCAAACATACATTATAGCCTTGAGTTATGGATAGCCTGGTAGAGGTTCTGATTCTTTCTATCACATCGCTATCTGAAACTTTTGACATTTTCGCATTTAGTGTGACCAATGATCACTTAACATCCAACATTCTAATTTGGAACGAGATTGATCATAGTCAGTGGGATTTTGCCATCTTTGACATCAACTGGCAAAAGATGCTCATAGCTGTCTAATATGCTCATCGACCTGCATTGAAAAATACAAGGAAATTAATTACTTAAATATTTGAATTTACTCAGTTTTTTCTTAGGCCAAAACAATTGCTTCATGCATGCTTGAGAGCACCCATCAGATACCCATCAGTTCTTAATTTGTTTTAGCTTCAGGATCTACACGTTTCATCTCCCTTTCTCTCATCCCATCCAACCCCCACAAGTCTGAGTCTAAACTTCCTGTAAATCCCTCCCACCACTGTCTCTTTTGTGGAGTCCATCAATTTGAATTGTTTTTTGGAACAAGCAAGAAGATGAATTAAGGGTTTGTATCAGGAAGAAAGGACTACTTTATTTAAATCAAAAGAATAATTCCTCTGAATTGATCACATCTTTTGTGTTCGGCAATAGGCAATATCTCTTTTTTAGGAAAATAAGTACTCAATATGGGATTAAGTGCAACTTTATGTTATGTTCTACTTAGCCATTTATATAAATCTCTCTGATTTTAACGTGCTATAAAATATCTATTAGCTAGTTAACTTACTGTTCTTGTTCTTTCTGCAGTGTGGAAACAATCAACGATGGTAACTTTCACAGTCTGGAGCTGGTAGCAGCTGATCAAATGTTGAGCCTGGTAATAGATGGAGGAAATCCAAAGAGCATCAACAACTTAGCCAGACAATCCACACTCAGCATTGACTCCCCTCTCTATGTTGGAGGTATAGTGGAGTTCCAGTAAATTACTTGCATTTACACCAATGAGGAAATTCCTTCTGGTGACTGTTTAGTGTAATCCTTCATGGTTCCAGCTAAAGAGCAAAATGGCAAAATACACAATAGGCAATATCCTGTTAGATGTCAGAGTAATTCAACCTACTTTATTAAACTCAAAAATATGTTTATAATAAAACATCAATTAAAGTATTGTAAATTGATGATTGCAGAGGTGTATTTAATTAATAAAGCAGGATCTTTTGCATGATTTTCCTGATAATTTTGCTAAAGGCAAATAGTGATGGATTAACAGGTTTGCATGCAGAGGCAACATTTACCAAAGCAATTGCACAAAAATAGCACTGCATTACCTAAAGCACTAATTTAGGGATTGCACTTGTCTCTTTTATAGATATGTTTGCAGTTTAAGTGATACTCCCAAGGGCTATACTCCAGAACACCTACACACTGCCTTGGAGTGGTGTGATTCAAGCTTCTGCCTGTGATTCTCCAATTTAAAGTGTTTTTAATCATAATGGATACTACTCACCTGCAATCTTGACTGCATGGGTTAGATTTACAGGTTATTGCTGATGGAGATCTAAGATAGAAAATTATTGGAAGTGCAAGCTTACAAAGAGAGTAGGAAAGGATGGTTTTAATAAATAATAATTTTGGGATATGAATAATGAGAGGCATGTTCACTTCGATTTGAAAATGCTTGATTATCGTGACATGATTTTTTTGTAATAACTCAGAAGATATTTTCTGCCTCAGATTATTCATTCTGTGTTTGCTCCTTATTTAGGAATGCCCACCAAGACAAACTTTGCAGCTTTGCGTCAGGGACCAGGCCAGAATGGCACCAGTTTCCATGGTTGCATTCGTAACTTGTATATTAACAATGAATTGCAGGACTTCAAGAAGGTTCCCATGCAGATTGGCATTCTGCCAGGCTGTGAACCTTGCCAGAAGAAGATGTGTCAGCATGGCACCTGTCATGCCATTGGCCAGTCCAGCTTCACCTGTGAGTGTGAAGGAGGTTGGACAGGGACACTTTGTGACCAGCAAACCAATGACCCATGTCAGGGCAATAAGTAAGTAATTGAGGTGCTTGCTATTTATCTTTTTACGTTGGATATATTCTCATTTTTTTGAACTTTGAACTTACACAGGAAGAAAGTATTTTCCCAGTTCTGGACTCTAGTAGAAATATCAAGCGCTTCCAGGCCAGGAAAAGGCCAAGACCTTTGTTGAGAAAAATTCCCTTTAATCTGCCACACCAGTATATTTTCAATCTTTGAACAGCTGCTTTTACTGTGCCCATGTGACTGCATCGAAAATATTAACTTAGAGAATAGGAGAGTGCTTCTTTCTAAATTCAGGACTGCTGCCTCACAGCTCCAGGGACCTGATTTATTCTTGGTAGTAAATTACCTGCATTTACATCAATGAGGAAATTCCTTCTGGTGGCTAAACGTCCATAAGACATAGGGAGCAGAATTAGGCCACTTGGCCCATTCAGTCTGCTCCGCATTCAATCATCACAGATAATTTTGTCATCCCCATTCTCCTGCCTTTTCACGTAACCCTACATCCCCTTATTAATCAAGGACCTCTATATCTCTGAATTAAAGATACTCAATGACCTAGTCTCCACAGTCTTCTGTGGCAAAAAGTGTCACAGATTCACCACTCCCTGGCTGAAGAAATTCTTCTTCAATTTTGTTTTAAGGGATCGTCCCTTTAGCCGGAGGTTGTGTTCTCTGGTTTTAGTTTTTCCTATTAGTGGAAACATCCTCTCCACGTCCACTCTATCCAGGCCTCACAGTATCTTATAAGTTTCAATAAGATCCCCCCTTGTCCTTCTGAACTCCAATGAGTATAGACCAGAGTCCTCAAGTGTTCTTTGTAAAAAGCTCTTCATTCCAGGGATCATTTTTGTGAACTCTCTCTGGACCCTGTCCAAGGCCAGCACATCCTTCTTTAGATTTGGGGCCCAAAACTGCTCACAATACTCCAAAAAGGGTCTCACCAGAGCCTTATTCAGCCTCAGAATTACATCCCTGCTATTCTAGCCCTCTCAACATAAATGCTAACATTGCATTTGTCTTCCTAACTGTCCTTCTGCAGCTCCCTATTTTCTCAATAATAGCTGTCCCTCTACATATCTTTGTATCATCACTGAGCAACAGTGCTTTCAATTCCTTCCTCCAAATCATTGTGTATTGTGAAAAGGTATGGTCCCAGCACTGACCCTGAGGCACACCACTAGTCACTGGCTGTCATCCTGAAGAAGACCCCTTATCTCCATTGTCTGCCTCCTGCCAATCAGTCAGTCTTTATCCATGCCAGGATCTTACCATGAACATTTATGGGCACTTATTTAAGATTCTTCTATGTGTCACCTTGCCAAAAGCCTTCTGGAAATCTAAATAAATCATGTCCACTTGTTCTTCTTTATCTAACTTCCTTGTTACCTCCTCAAAGAACTCTTAACAGATTTGTCAGACATGACCTTCCCTTGACAAAACTGTGCTGGCTCAGTCTTATTTTACCATGCACTTCCAAATACCCTGCGATCTCATCTTTAGTAATGGACTCTAAAATCTTGCCAATGACCAAAGTCAGGCTAACCGACCTATAACTTCCCATGTGCTGTCTCCCTCCCTTCTTAAACAATGGTGTTTCATTAGCTACTTTCCAGTCCTCTGGGATCTTCCCTGCCTCCAGTGATTCCTGAAAGATCACCACCAATACTTCCACAATTTCCTGAGCTCTCTCTTTTTGAATCCTGGGATGTAGCCCATCTGATCCAGGTGACTTATCCACCTTTAGATCTTTCAATTTCCCCAATACCTTCTCCATAGTGATAGACATTACACTCACCTACGCCCCCTGATTCTCCTGGAACTCTGGCATCATGCTGGTGTCTTCCACCGTGAAGAGTGATGCAAATTAATATAGAGTTTCTTTGCCATTGCTTTATTTCTTATTGCTATTATTGCTTTGGCAGCCTCATTTTTCAGTGGTCAGATTCTATTTTTGCCTTTCTCTTAACTTTTATATATTGAAAAACCTCTTATCTTCTTTTATATTACCAGCTAGCTTGCACTCATATTTCATCTTCTCCCTCCTTATTGTTTTTTTAGTTGTCCTCTGCTCACTTTTAACATCTTCCCAATCTCTGGCCTCCCACTAATCCTTGCCACTTTGCATCCTTTCTTCTTTTGCTTTTATGCTGTCCTTGACTTCCCTCATCAGCCATGGAAGCCTTGTCTTCCCCTTAGCATGTTTCCTCCTCCTTGGGATGAATTTCTATTGTGCCTCCTGAACAACTCTCAGAAACTCCTGCCATTGCTGTCCCACTGTCTTCCCTGCGAGGTAACCTTTCCAAACAACTCTGGCCATTTCCTCTCTCGTGTCTTTGTAGTTACCTTTATTTAATTGTAACACCATTACGTCTGATTCCTGCTTCTCCCTCTCAAACTGCAGGGTAAATTCTATCATATTGTGGTCACTGCTCCCTAAGGGGGCCTTCACCTTAAGTTCCCTAATCAAGTCTGCCTCGTTACACATCACCAAATCCTGTCCCCTGGTCGGCTCTGACCCAAAAACCCATCTCTTGGACATACCACAAATTCCTTTTCTTGGAATCCGCTACTTACCTGATTTTCCCAGTCCACCTGTATATTGATGTCTTTTTTATATGCCTTTTCTATCCCCTCATTTATTTTCTGCCTCACAACCTGACTACTGCGAGGAACCCTGTACCTAACTCCTATCAGGATCTTTTTACCTTTGTGATTCCTCAATTCTACCCATAGAGATTCTATGCCTATGACTGTTTTGTGTAATCCTTCATAATTCCAGCCAAAGAACAAAACTGTCAAGATATACAATAGATAACATCCTGTTAGGTATCAGTGGATCTCAACCTATTTTGTAAAACTCAAAAATACGTTTAAAATTAAACATCAATTGAAGTGTTGTAAATTGGTGATTGTAGAGACATATGGTGTTTGCACGTTCTCCCCATGTCTTCATAGGTTTTCCTCCAGGTGTTCTGGTTTCCTCCCACAGTCCAAAGATGTGCTACTTAAGTGGATTGGCCATTCTAAATTGCACCTTATTATCTCAATGTTAAGGGAATTAGCAATGGGAAATATGTGGGTTAGAGGGATAGTGCGAGGGATGGAGCCTGGGTCAGATCAGAGAGTCATTGACCACCCTTCGCCCACACCGATTCCCGTGGTTGGCGGGTGGTGAAGTTCTGGCCATCATCAAATAACTGGAAAGGTTATCTAGGCTTTCACTGACCTAGATTTGAGACTTTCACACCCTTGCCTTGATTGCTTTTGATGTTGAATGTCCATGAGATTGTCCTGTGTCTATTTATGCATCACTTAGCTCTGAAGGGTTTCACTGAATCTTAAGCAAATCTCACAAGTGATTTAATAAATGGAGACATTATGGACAGTGTTCACTGACCTACATTTGGTGACAGCTCTCTAAAATTTCCATTTTGAAATTCTGACTTGGAGTGAAGGTTCCTCTATGACCTGTCCTCATGTTCCATCTCCTGCAACCCCACAGTCCTTTGTGGATACTTCACTTTTCTAATTCTGGCTTCTTTTGATGCCTGACGAAGGCACAACATAGTGTCGAAAGCTCGTGGATTCACTATCAAATAAATTGGTTGGATTTTAAATTGGTGTTGCAAAACTTTACTGAGTTTACTCTTTTGATTCCCCAACTATTTAATCTCACTATTCGCAGTCATACCTTTAGCTGCCAGGATTTGAATCTCTGTCTGAAATCTCTCTGCCTTTCTCTCTATTCTCCTATAAGACGTTTCTTAAAAATTTGTTCTTTAGCCAGCTTTTGGTCAACTGTCTGAATATCACTTTCTTTGGATCAATGTTAGCTTTTTCTGATTACATTCCTGTGAAACTCCTAGGATGTTTTATGACATTAAAGGAATGAACATTGGTGCCCTTAACTTCCTTTCATTTACAATGCAGTCATTAATATATTCCCATGTTTGTAATCCCTTTGTTTTAGGCATATTAGCAACTAATTAAAGATTAAGCAAAATTATATGTGTTCTTGATAATTGTTAACAATAATAAATTGAGAAATTTAAACCCACAGATTTTTATAACTTTGTCCATACATTATTTAAAACATGTTAATTTTGCACATCTAATATTTCCAAATGCTATTGGTAGAACTTCACACGTAGAAGTCATGTTTAACAGACTTTGTGGAAAATGATGTCAAGATATTTTCATACAGTTTTGGGAATGGAATATATTGGGCCAATTTTATCATTTTCATTCTAAGTGCTGAATCTGGGCGCAATTCAGATCCAACTTGGAAATCTGCTTTCAGGCACCCCCGTTAGCACAGAGCTTGAAAAAATTGTGAGTCTGAATCACACTGTGGGCAGGGCTTAGCATGCCCGAAACAATCAGAGCTTCGAACTGCGCATGTGCAGTTAGAAAAAAAATTTTAAAAGCACGCCCATGTCAGATCGCTTCCTGGCTGCTTTCTCCGCTTTCTGTGGCCCAGGAGAGAAAAATGTGAATGATGGCCCCCAAAGACATCACTGACCTCTTATCCACCTAGTCCCCTGCTTTCTAGAACGCCTGCTCCCTTTCCCCCACCAGTGAGCGACCGGGCCTCCTTCACCGTCCCATCAGAGATACATCTTACTTGCCTCTCTCCTCCCCCTCCAAAACCAAAGAATAATCTAGCCTCACAACCAACCAGCAACCCTCCCCCCCCATCACCATCCCAAGAATGATTTTGTCTCCCTCCCTCCTGCCTCACTCCTGCAGCTGAAAATGATTTGGCTTCTCTGACCCACCCCCCCTGCCCTCTCCCCCACCACCATTATCAGTCTGAGACAGAGAGCCATCGGGAGGTCTGAACTTACCTCTTCAGCAGCTGGAGCACCCAAAATAGACTTTTATTCAGCATGTCCATTTCAGTGCAATTCCGGATTGGCGAATGCAGTGGTAAAGGGGGAAATGCTGATAAAGTTGGGCGGGCAGTTCATTAATTCAACTTAAATGCTTGCAAATGCATTTAAATTGCCGTCGCACCAGTTTCAGTTGTGAATAGGATCGCGGCCATTCCTGGGCCTCGGTAAAGTGATCATCTGTGCGGACACAGGCACGAATCGTGTTAATGGCATTACACCCAACTTTACCCCATTTTCGTGCTCGTTTTCGGACGTGATACAATGCTAAAATTCGGCTTACTGAGCTTAAAATAGTAAGCACCCAGCAGCATCCAAACTTATTCTGGAGGTCAGCTTCTAATCCTACCTCTTCCTCACCAACCCCAACATCCTCCTTTACAGAATTTCCACAAGATTCTTGGGTTTCTTACAAGAAACATGTCTTCCTTTATATTTTCTATTTCTGTATATTAGCAGAAAGATCCATGTTTTCTTTATGCTGCTTTGAAAGTAGAAATTAAATATAATTATACACTGGATTTAACTATGTAATAATGCAGAAGAAGGACTGTATGTTAGTAAAATGCAGAGACTTTGAGAAGACTAGAAAGCAAGGCTAATTAGTAGTAATTAATCATCATTATAGTTCATTATTGCTTCTATGGAATTCCCTGAAAAACTGAAACCCAATATTCAACCCTATAGTGAATTCTCTAAAATTAATCATGCTCACAGAATGTGAGTATGGTACTAAGTGCATTTACAAATGATCAGGAAATAGGTAATAAACCTTAGTTTTTCACAAAGTTTATTATTAAGATGATTTGGCGTGGACTCACAGAAGCATTTCTCCAGTGTTTCACTGCAGCTTGATCATCAAGGATAACTGGTGCTAACTGTTCCTTTGAGGCATATTGGAAACATAATCAAGTAATCCAAACAAATGATTTACCTGATTAGTACACTCTAATGGGAGAAATTTGAAGCACTTCAAGCAGGAAGTTTGGAGTTGTCATGCCTCAATTTTGTTCTGCTCACATATGTACTACTAATAACTGGTAGTAAAATGACAATATTTTAGTTTTGAATTGCAACCAGGTGCAATAAAGCTACCATGTTACCTATATAATGTTTGACCGTTCCTCAAAAGCACATTTTTACTCTTTTTTTGAATACACCCAATCTTGGAATTAATATTTTGAATGGTTTTCTGTATAAATTAAACAACTTCCAGTGCAAAAATAAACTACTAAACTTCAACACGGTTATTTTAGTCGGAACATTATCGCAGACATAGTGTTACTGTAATTTGGGGATTTTGAAAGCATTGATCCAGAATGAAGCTAAACTTGTTTGAATGAAGCAGTTGGTTTTGGCTGGAAAGATCTGTGTAGGTGCTACTATGTAAAGACTCCATAATTACATGCAATTCATGTTAATGATGACACTACATTTCAGTTTGAAGAAGAATTATTTTCCCATTCCTAACAACCATCTAATGAATAAAGAGTAAGATATAATTTTACAGCAATCAGGACTTGGTTAAGAGAATTTTCACTGGGGGGAAGAAATCCTCACAGTTAAATTTCGATGCAACTGATGCTGTTCAGTGGGCATTGGAGCCTTTGCTGTTGTCTTGTTAGTCATCACGAACAGGTATACAGGAGGGAGATTTTGATTTATGTGGAAAAGTACCTCACCTGAAGGTTTAATTTCCTTTTACAATGCACTACTTCATGAATTTTGCAAAATTACTCTATAATTCAAATGGAACACTGACGGTGATAAAATAGGCTTAAAGCATTAAATGTTGTGCAATGCAAGGAAATTAACTCTCTGAGGGCTTTCAACTAATGGCCTGACTGCTGTTGAGAACTTGGTATTGCAGAACTATGGGTGGGGATTTCTATTATGCTATGGCGCAGCATTCCTCTTTTTTAGATCATTCCAATCAAGTGAGCAAGTATAAAGGAATTTATGAAAATGTGACCTGAATTTCCTTGACTCCCACCCTGAGAGCTTTTAGTTCAAGTCAGTTGCCCAGAATTTACTACCTGAATTGTGTTCCTTCACAATCCATAACAGAATGGATTACCATGTGGGAGTGAAACTTTCTGGATGAGATTTACAGCCTCACTCGGGTGACATTAGAAATTCCCACCCAAGGTCAACAGAGATTCATTGTTGGGCCTTGTCCATCTCAATTCCATGGGCAAGGTGGTAGAGTTCCATCCTCTATAGAGGCAACTTGTATTGCTTGCCGACTGTTTGAGTAGCGGAAAGATGTATTATGGAACATGGCAGGAAGGAGAGAAATTAAGGTAGACACAGTAAGAGAAAAAACTTTGATTCCATTTGTTGATTATTTAATTGCATTTTAATCTATTTTCAGGTGTGTACATGGTGTTTGTGTACCCATCAATGCCTTTTCATACAGCTGTAAATGTCAGACGGGTTTCAGAAATGTACTGTGTGATGAGGAAGAGGAACTATTTAACCCCTGTCAGAACATCAGATGTAAACATGGAAAATGTAGACTTTCAGCTGTCAACAGGCCTTACTGTGAATGTAATAGTGGATACACTGGAGAGAACTGTGATAAAGGTAGGGGAAGTTCACTTTCAGTAATTTTTTGAATATAGGTTTGATTGTTTGCCTGCTTGTTTAATCATAGCACATTTTCTGAAATGGTGCGATTTGAATTCACAATTAATTTTGGAATACTCCACCATTTGCTCTCCTTACATAAAAGCGTTTCCAAGATTGTGAAAGCAGCCAGTGCAAAAATTAATTACTTGTTTTGCTTTTGAATTTTTGTTCGTGATTTAATTCCTCTTTCCAGAAAAAAATGCCTACATTGTATGTTACACAAAATAAACAATTTGAGGAACATCAATGCTGAATAATATACTTTTCAGAATGAATTGCAAGCCTGTGACATAAATGTTTATCATCATTTACTGTGTTTCACCCTCCACAAGTTGAAGTCTGATGGTTTGTTCAGAAGTAGTTATTCTTTGTTCTGTGGGAAAGAGTGTCTGCAAACTGTATTTTCTTCCCTCCTTTTTGAAGATTGAGACATTCTGCATATCTTCTAACTGAATTGTACTGAATGCTGGCAATAGCATGATTGTATCCTACATTACACTTTCAAATACTAATGTTTGTGTTAATATATGCGTCAGTTTAATTCCATGTTCGTATTGTGAGCTTTAATTAAATGAATTCAAAAGCCCTTCATTTAAATAGGTTTCATTTATCAGCTTTAACCTCACTGCTGTTTATCTCACTTTAACATTTCTATATCTTCCTGGACTGAGCAGCCAAATCCAATGATTCCGCATTTAACCCTAGTACAAACTCTACCTCTGACCTCTCAGCTTCAACTGACCAAACACAGCACCTCTTGCAGGTGAGACGAATGGGAAAAGGGGTGAATCGGTTCTTTTGCTCTCTTCCGGCTGGTTACCCTTTCTGAAAACCCTTCTCCTTTCTTATTCACATGTTTAACTTCAATAAAATCTATTTACCTCCATGATCCTGGCTCAGAGCTTTTCCTTACCCTTTTACTTTATAAAATATTATTGTTTTACTCTGTTGTTATAAGTGTTAAAGTATGCAGTCAATGATAGTTATTTCCTTGTCTTGTTGGTTCATGTTTCCGTACTAAATGACTGAAGACATAGTCAATAATTAAATCTGTAATGTGTTCCAAAAATCAATCCTTTTGTATCCATAACAGCTCATGGAAAAATTGAAGTGCTGAGAGAGTTTATGATTGTCATTCATGATATACCTATGAAGCAACAATATTTTACTACAAAGCATAATGTTTGCAGGCTCTGGCTAGAATAGCATTTACCACCATTTAGGCCCATCCAAATTTTTTTTAAAACAGAAATGCAATATTAGATCTTAAAAGATCATTCTTCAAGAAACAACAATCACTCCCCAGTTTTATTCTGCAACTGAGAAAGAGTTTAAAAGTCATGATGTTAGGAAGCTTTTCTTCACACATGGAACAATTTGTATATGACCTCGTTATCAATGGCTGTTAGGTTTCTATAACTAAGTGTGATGATAAATTTGTTTCCTATCTTATAGTATTCTTGAGAATTATTCCAAGTACAGATGCTATGTTAATGCTTCCAATTATATGACAGAGCACTAAAACAACGATTCTTGAAACACTGAAATCTTGAACTTCTTGGGTATTTCAGGTTCCAAAATTTATTTATTTAAAGTTCAGAATCAGTCATGGAATTTATATGAATAATCGATTTCCTCATTTTATGGGTTTTCTTTATTCCTTTGTGGGATGTGAGCAACTCTGGCAAGACCAATAGTTTTGTTCATTTCTTATTATCTTTGAGAAAGTGGTGATGAGCTGCCATTTGGAACTACACTTCCCTTTGTGCTAGATTTGACTCCAGCCAGTGGAGAGATTTTCCCCAATTCCTATTGACTTCAATTTTGTGAGAGTACTTTGCTACTACATTCAGTCAAATGATGCCTTGATATTAAGAGCAGTCATTCCCATCTCACTTCTGGAATTTAGCTCTTTTATCCATATTTGGACTAAGGCTGAAATGTCGGAATCCAAGTTGAACTTTGATGAGCAGGTTCTTGCTGTATTAGTGCCGCTTTTGTTTTAGAAGTTTTTTAATTAATATTACAAGTAGGCTACATTATCGGTGCAATGAAGTTACTGTGAAAATTCTTTAGTTGCCACTCCTGTGCCTGTTTGGATACACTGAGAGAGAATTTACCATGGACAATTGGGAGGAAACTGGACCTCTGGGTCCAGAGGAAACCCATGGGGAGAACATGCAAACTCCGCACAGTCAATGACCCAAGCCGGGAATTGAACCTGGGTCCCTGATGTTGTGAGGCAGCAGTGCTAACCACTGTGCCACCCTGGCGGATACCTTCTATCACTTTGCTGATGATTGGAAGTAGACTGATCATCTACCAGATTGGATTTGTCCTACTTTTTGTGGACAGGACATACTGGGACAATTTTTCACATCATCAGGTAGATGCCAGTGTTGTAGTTTTACTTAGACAGTTTTGGAACTTCGGCACCATAGCCATAAGGTTGTCAGAACCCATAACCTTTGCTTTGTCAAGTGTGCTTAATATTTGCTTGATATCACATGGAGTGAATTGAATTGCCTAGAATCTGATATCTGTATTGCTAGGAACCTCAGGGGAAGAATGCAATGGATCATCCACCCAGCACTTTGAGCGGAAGATGCAAATGTCTTGTCTTTTGCATTGATGTTCTAACTTCTCCATCATTGAGGATGGAATATTTAAGGAGCCTCTTCTTCTGGTTTTTAAGTGTTCACCGTTATTCATGACTGATGTGACAACAATGCAGAGGTTTAATCTGATTCACTGGTTGTGAGATTATTTAGCTCTATCTTTAGCATGGTGCTTTCTATGTTTTAGGTATGCGTCATGCTTCTTGCAGGCTCTCCTACATTTCTCATTGAATAAAGATTTTTCCTTTGGCTTGATAAGAATGGTAGTGTGAGGGGTATGCTGGCTCATGAGGCTACAGATTATGATTGAAAACAATTCTGTTGCCGCTAATAGCCCATAATGCCTCATGGATGTCCAGTTTTGAGTTGCTGGATCTATTCTGAATCTATTCCAATTGGCACAATAATCATCCCACAAAACATAATGGATGATATCTTTGGTGTGATGATTCCACCTCCACAAGGACTGTGCAGTGGTTGATCTTATCAATATTGTCATAGGCAGCTCCATCTATGACAGGTAGATTGGTGACAGTGAGGTCACATAGATTTTTCAGCCTTGTAGGTTACCTCATCATTTACCATAAGCAAGTCTGGCTAGTCAGCAGAAAGATCAGCAGATTCCCTTCCTTAAAGTGATTGATTTTTTCAGCTTCATGGTCAGCATTGCTAAGACTTACTTTCAATTCCAAATGTTTTTATTAATTGAATTTAAATTGCATTAACAACAATGGTGGCATTTGGATCAATGTCCCCAGAAAATTAATCGAGCCCTCTGAATTATAGTCCAATAACAATACTACTTTGCCACTGTCCCAATAAATGATGTTGAAAGAAACTACTCATTCTCCACACAATTATAAATCTTCCACTTCAGCCATACAGCTGCCAATTGTAGCAAACTTGAGTGAAAGAGAAGATTTAATATTGCATCCTAGAGAGGATGCAATATTATATCTCCTGTTAGGAAATGAGTTAGGACAAGTGACGAAAGTATGTGTAGGGGAATACTTTGGTTCCAATGATCATAACGCCATTAGTTTCAACTTGATCATGGATAAAAATATATCTGGTCCTCGGGTTGAGGTTCTGAACTGGAAAAAGGCCAAATTTGAAGAAATGAGAAAGGATCTAAAAAGAGTGGATTGGGAGAGGTTGTTCTCTGGCAAGAATGTGATTGATAAGTGGGAGAAACTTGGGAATGCAGAGTTTGTATGCTCCTGTCAGGATTAAAAGCAAAACAAATAAGAATAAGGAACGTTGGTTCTCAAGAGATATTGGAATGCTGATAAAGAAGAAGAGAGAGATGTACGACATATACAGGCAACAGAGAGCAAATAAGATGCTTGAGGAGTATAAAAAGTGCAAGAAATTACTTAAGAAAGAAATCAGGAGAGCTAAAAGAAGACATGAGGTTGCTTTGGCAATCAAGGTGAAGTATAATCCAAAGAGCTTCTACAGGTGTATTAAGAGCAAAAGAATAGTTAAGAATAAAATTGGTCCTCTTGAAGATCATAGTGGTTGGGTGTGTATGGAACCAAATGAGGAAAATATTAAATGTGTTTTCTGCATCCGTATTTACTGAGAAAACTGGCATGGAGTCTATGGAAATAAGGCAAATAAATAGGGAGGTCATGGAATCTATATAGATTAAAGGGGAAGAGGTGCTTGCTGTCTTGAGGCAAATCAGAGTAGATAAATCCCCAGGACTAGATAGAGTATTCCTTTGGACCTTGAAGGAGACTAATGTTGAACTTTCAGAAGCCCTAGCAGATATATTTAAAATGTCAGTATCCATAGATGAGGTGCTGGATGATTGGAGGATAGCTCATGTTGTTCTGTTGTTTAAAAAAGGCTCAAAAAGTAATCTGGGAAATTATAGACCAGTAAGTTTGACATCGGTAATAGGTAAATTATTGGAAGGAGTACTGAGAGATAGGATCTACAAATATTTGGATGGACAGGGATTTATTAGGGAGAGTCAACATGGCTTTGTACATAGTAGGTTATGTTTAACCGATCTATTAGTTTTTCGAGGAGGTTACTAGGAGAGTCGATGAAGGGACAGCAGTGGATGTTGTCTACATGGGCTTCAGTAAGGCCTTTGACAAGGTCCAGCATGGGAGGTTAATTACGAAGGTTCAGTCGCTAGGTATACATGGAGTGATAGTAAATTGGATTAGACATTGGCTCAATGGAAAAAGCCAGAGAGTAATAGGGAGGATTGCTTCTCTGAGTGGAGGCCTGTAACTAGTAGTGTCTTACAGGAATCTGTGCTGGGTCCATTGTTGTTTGTCGTCTTTATCAATGATCTGGATGATAATGTGGTAAATTAGATCAGCAAATTTGCTGATGATACAAAGATTAGAGGTGTAGTGGACATTGAGAAAGGTTTTCAAAGCTTGCAGAAGGATTTGGATCGGCTGAAAAATAGGCTGAAAAATGGCAGATGTAGCTTAATGCAGACAAGTGTGAGGTATTGCACTTTGGAAGGACAAACCAAGATAGAACGTACAAGGTAAATGGTAGAACACTGAAGTGTGCAGTAAAACAGAGGGATCTAGGAATAGAAATACATAATTCCTTAAGAGTGGCGTCATAGGTAGATAGGGTCATCAAGACTGCGTTTGGTTCATTGGCATTTATAAATCAAAGTATTGAGTATAAGATTTGGAATGTTATGGTGAGGTTATATGAGACATTGGTGAGGCTGAATTGAGAGTATTTTGTACAGTTTGGGTTACCCAATTATAGGAAGGATATTAATAAGGTTGAAAGAGTGCAGAGGTTTACAAGGATGTTGCCAGGATTTGAGAAACTGGGTTACAGAGAAAGGTTGAATAGGTTAGGATTTTATTCCCCGGAGTATAGAAGAATGAGAGGAGATTTGATAGAGGTATGTAAAATGATGGCTATAGATAGAGTGAATGCAAGCAGGCTTTTTCCACTGAGGTTAGGGGAGAAAAAAAACTAGAGGACATGGGTTAAGGGTGAAGGCGGAAAAGTTTAAAGGCAATATTGGGGGGGGCTTCTTCACAGAGAGAGTGGTGGGAGCATGGAACGAGCTGCCAGCTGAAGTGGTAAATGCGAGATCACTCCTAACATTTAAGAAAAACTTGGATAGGTACGTGGATGAGAGGAGTGTGGAGGGATATGGTCCAGGTGCAGATCAGTGGGACGAGGCACAAAAATGGTTCGACACAGCCAGGAAGGGCCAAAGGGTCTGTTTCTGTGCTGTATTGTTCTATGGTTCTAAGGAATTCTTATTCCCAAGATGTTGTCAATGCTTGCAAAGCCATTTTATCATCAGTGCCATTAACTGGTATGATTGCTAGGACATTTAGAACAATCTTACAAATCACCAGATGAATTGAATTTGATTTTCCAGTTTTCCCACACTGGGAACTGGTATCTTTCCATTTGCCAGTCTAGTATGTATATATTCTGTATGATAACACAGGAGCACATACAGACTTCCATAAGTAATGGCTGGTGCTGGATATTCCTTCCATAGCTAATGACAGCCTAAATAGCGAAATTTCTACTTTCTGTTCAAAGTATTCAAATATTTCATTTCCTGTTTTGGCATGTGATACTTGCACATTAGACAGAAGTTAAGATTTAAGACCATGCGCAGTCCAAGAAGCTAAATAAGTTACTGGGATGATGCCACCACTAAAAACAAATAATGGTTCTTTCATTCTCACTTATAGAAATCTCCTGTCGAGGGGAACGAATCCGAGATAACTACCAGAAGCAGCAAGGCTACGCCGCTTGCCAGACAACTAAAAAGGTCTCGCGGTTAGAGTGCCGAGGTGGATGTGACAACGGACAGTGCTGTGGACCTCTGAGAAGCAAGCGACGGAAATACAGTTTTGAATGCACTGACGGCTCTTCATTTGTGGAGGAGGTGGAAAAAGTCGTGAAATGCGGCTGCTCCCGATGTTCTTTGTAAAAGCTTCAAACGCTCGCCCTTTTTCAAAACTATGTGCACCTGGTGACTGTGTGGGACGTATTTTGCTTCCGTGGTGGAGATATTTGAATTATATTGTAAAATACAGAACAGACTTATTTTTATTATCAGAAAATGACTATTTTCTTCATTTACAAAAATGTTTCGAGTCCTTTTAACTGAAAGTTGTTGCAAAACGCATACAAGTATCTGTCAGATGCCAAACAGTTTAGGACTGGATTTCAACTTTTCCTGACTTGGCAAAAGGAAGCTCTTCATATTGTAACATCCAGTGGGAAGGAAAAGTGAAAATGGAAAGGAGGACTGTGCCACTGAAAGTGGGTGATGTCCGCTTGAAGAAGATGACAAGCTGTCAGTCATGTCAGTTCATCTTTGAAACAGGGATACAGATTTAACTGTGCCATAAAGGAATGAAACCAAGAGTATGCATTGATGAAGAAGCCCTGGAACTTTCGCTATCATTTCATATCTTGATTATGTGAACAGTCATTTTCTTTTCCCCAGTATAATGTGTACATTAGCATATTCGAGCTTACAAAGTGTTTTAGCAAGCCTTGTTTCCAGTATTAATTCTTTGTAATATAATGATAAATGGGGGACTATACAACCAATAGAGAATTGATGTATGGATTACTTAGTTGGATAAAGTTTTGTGGTTTTCTTTTGAAATGAGTTTACGCAGTATTCAAGATATCATTACGAAGTATTTATTGTATCAAAAAAAAA
Organism: Sphyrna mokarran; assembly: GCA_024679065.1. Taxonomy (NCBI): domain Eukaryota; kingdom Metazoa; phylum Chordata; class Chondrichthyes; order Carcharhiniformes; family Carcharhinidae; genus Sphyrna; species Sphyrna mokarran. The sequence goes on along the minus strand of JAGIQG010000001.1, from coordinate 98,815,098 downwards.
CTTGTACCTAACTTTGCTAGATCTTCTCTTTCACTCCATTTTGAATCTTTAATATATATTAATTTATATTTCGTCCTCATATTTTTGTATGTTAAAAACATTAAAAAAAAAGATTGCAGTTTTTTTATTTTTTTTGGGGGGGAAATAGAGTAACTAACAACCTAGCATGTCCTCTTGGGGTGAATTGTCTTGTTATCTTTTTGATCAGTTGTGTCTCCTGTACTTTATGACCAATGACGTTGCTTTGGTTTACAAAGCCTGAGAAGTAATCTCAGCCTAACAATGTCAGATATAACAAAACCAGTGTATAGTGTGTGAATTCTGCTGAATTTGAACCTACTTGGACAAACTAGACTTTTTCTTATACAATGATTTTATTTTCAACCACCCACCCCCACTTCCTCCCCATTTCCCTGAACTTCAGTGAAGGTGAAAATTAAAACACATGCCACTTTTCTGAAAGATGGGCAAGTTTTTGCATATCAGGATATTGTTTGGAGTTCCTCAGCTTCCTGACTGACTGTAAAGTTCAGAATTGTCTCCTTTTCTTGACTATTGAAACTACATGTCAGCCCTTTGTTCTCCTCCAGTAACTTGTTGCTGCTAAACCACAGATTTAGAGTTGATAAATTTAAGTAGTTGGGCTGTGCTCTTTACAAATTAAAGTCTGGGAACGCCTTGTAAATACAACTTGGTTTCCTTTGATTTCTTTCTTTTTACAACTGGTTAGATGTACATGTTGACTGATATCGGTAATGTTACTGATGTTTGTAAATTAAATCAGATATTAACTTCAGTTGGATTGACCCTTGCATTTATTGACTGGTCATGTAGTACCTTGCTTGTTGGTTAAAAAGTAAAGGCTAATCCTACTTTGTGACTCATTCCATCCTTTTATTGACTAGATTATTAACAGCTTTATTGGAGAAGCACATGTGAGAAATTCCATTAGTTCACCCATCTTTTGAGCATAAATCAGCAATAAGAACATGAATTCCAGTTTGCAGTCTACCAGAGGTGGTACAGTGGTTAGCACTGCAGCCTCACTGTGCCAGGAAGCTGGGTTTGATTCCTGGCTTGGGTCACTGTCTGTGTGGAGTTTGCACATTCTCCCCTGTGTCTGTGTGTGTTTCCTCCGGTGCTCCAGTTTCCTACCATAGTCTGAAAGACCTGCTGGTTAAGTGCATTAACCCGAAGAGGCACTGGACTCTGATGATTAGGGGAATTTCACAGTAACTTCATTGCACTGTTAATGTAAGCCTTACTTGTGACTAATGAATTAACTTTACACCCGATCTCCCTGGAAAAGTTGTGACCACATTTAGTTTGAACAAGTTTGAATTATTTTGGATAGCTGCCAGAAAGTAGTATTCTCATTAAATCACTAAAATTAGGGTCCTACACCAGTTAAAAATGGAATGCACTAATTCTTCAGACCCCAAATCACAAAAGTTCTTGTCCCAACAAAATAGCTTAGTAAACTGCACCAGTGTTATTTAAAGGAACCTTTGTCTCCATTCAGTCCTTGCAAAGCTTCCTAGGCTGCTACTGGACTTAGGCCTTTCATTTGACTATGCTGGCTCCTATAACTCTTGGGGAAAAAAATTGTGAAGTGATTTTTTGGAGGAACAAGATTAATTCTTCACCACAACCTGTGAAATTGCAGGGGTGCTACCAAGTCTACCATTGAGAATGGAGAAGCAAGAAGGAGAGCAGAAGCCCAAAGCTGTTGACAGAAGAGGATGAAAGAGAGGAGGGTATGTGAGGCTATTATCACAAGCTCTTTCAGAGTTAAATATCTTACCTCAACTTAACTGAAAAACTGTGCTTCTGACACCTCTGCTTCACCAGAGAGGCTGTGATAGAGTTATGTCACCTTTCACACCACTAATTGCAGTCCAGTGTGAACGTAAATGCATTACTGCCAGTGGCTGTAAAGTTAACTGCAGCCCACAATTACTACAACACAAGTTATTCCAGGTTGCAACAGATGGCATCAACAGCATTGATCTATTTACTGTCATAAATGCCGACCTTGTTAAGCAGCACAAATTTTGCAGGAAAAACTAATTTTCCACAAATGCAAGACAAATAATTGTACACACATCGTTTTTGCAGAATATATGCAAAGAACCTAATATCTTCATTGACAGGAATATACAACAATTGTGGAACTATAGGCAGTGCATCATGCATGACTGTGTCCAGTTTCTTTACAGCAGTCATGATGCATTTATCCTTTGTCAATGCGCAGTTCATCTTCTCTTCTGCCCAGATTATGAGATATCAGGTTGGTTGCTTAAGGAGAAAAGGTACAATCCTCTGAACGTAGGATCATGGCACTTCTCAGGTACCTGAGTACAGAAGCCAAGGAGCAATAGAATCAGTCACACTCTATTAATGGAAAATTTGAAGTAAAGGTTCCATTGCCTGGATAGGTCTGGAATTATCCTTCTGTCTGACAGTTTCCAGATTCAGGTAAGCTATGTGCAACATAATTTCAAACTTTTAAAGGGATCAACCATGCAATCAATAAGGTAGATGTGGAGGTGCAACCGCATGAGGAATACAAGGAAGCTGAGAATGAAGAGCTAATTATGACAATAACTTCCAGCATCCTAAGAAAGAACGAAGAATAAACAATTTTTTTGTTGAATCGTGGGCATCTCTCCATTGAGATGATTATACCTGTGTTGGTGCTTGAAGCGGGGGAATGATATGACCCTCTGAAACTCTGGTCCTCAGAGAAGGTATGAGAATGTTCACTGGTAGATTCTTCATGGTACACTGATGTGATTTGGAAGGGAGACACAGGATGTGAATCCTGTGACAGTGATATTATTTCTAGTCAAGATATGCGTGATTTAGAAAGGAGGTTTTTCATGTGTTGGTGTTCCAAAGCAGCTGCTGTCCTTGTCCTTCTATGTGGTGGAGATCTCAAGTTTGGAAGGTGTTGTCAAAAGAGGCTTGATGAGTTGCTGAGAGTCAAAAATGCAAATGGATATTTAAAAATGTTTTTTGTTTTTTTAAACCTCCTCTGGATGGTGTTTTTTTTTTAAGTCTAAAGTTGACTTAATTTTTAAGTCTAAAGTTAACTGCATTTCATTCCTGTGAAAAACACAACCTGTTCCAAGCAGGAACTCAGAATGCTTCTTATGTCCTGGACAATTAAATATGCAGGAAGTATCATCAGTTGAAGGAGCTGCAGCTTTCCATGCTTGAGCAGTGCTGGCATCACTGTGGTGTATCCAGGAGAGTGAGAACTACATGGATAGCGTATCTCTGAAGACAGTTACCCTGCAAATTAACATGTGCAGGCAGAAAAGAAATGGGTAGCCATGTGGTAGTCAAGGAGGAACAAGCAAGTAGTGAGAACATCTGACTCACTTAACTACAGATAATCACTTCCCAGTACTACTGAAAGCGATGACTCTTCTAGGGAATCCATGGCAACACAATTGGCTCAGCTGTACAGCAGGGAGGAGGAAAGTTGAAAAATAATGAAGGTGGGAATTCAAAAGACAGGGGACAGCAAATGTGATTCCAAGATGGTACGCCCCCCATCCCGCCCCCGCCTCTCTGTGCCAGAGTGAAGGATATCACTGAGTGGCTTCAGAGCATTCTGAGAGGGGAAGAATGAACGACCAGAGATCTTGGCCTATTTCTGTACCAATGACAAAAGTCAAAAGAAGGATAAGATCCTGTTGGCAGATTTCAGTGAGCTAACAAACAGGACTTCAACAATAGTAGTCTTCAGGGTTACTTCTGGTTCTAGGAGCTGGTGAATATAGAAAAAGGAATATAGAAAAAGACAAAAAGAAATATAGAAAAAGACGTATATAGAAATATATGTCTATATTTTTCTATAGACATATAGAAAAATGCATGTCTAGGGTGTGAGGAGAGAAGATTTTCTATTCCGGTCACTTTGGGGTTGGTTCTGGAATCTGTACAGTCCAGGCGGATCGTGCCTCAATTGGATAAATATCTCATTGGGCAGTTTGTTAGTGCTGTTGGAGAGAGTTTGGACCAATTTAGCAGGATATGGGAACCAGGATGTAATATTAGAGAGGAAAAACAAGGTGTAAAAAGATTGGCAGAGGTAGATAGCAACAGATTGCAAGGTGTGTCAAAGATTTGACAACAGGTGAAGCTAGCTGTTTCAAGCTGCTACTATGGAGTAGCAACACAAATGGTATTTGCCACTAACAGGATGCTGTCATCAAGCCAAAGAATCATTTTGCCTATCACACAAATGAGTAATGTGATATATGAATTTCAGTGCCAGTGTGATAGTAGAAATGCAGGCTATACATCCCAAAAACTTGCAGATAGCATCAGGCAGCATTTCCCATCCACTCACTGTTCATAATGAGTGAGGTACAGACCATTCCCAACTAGTCTATTCTTTTAAAGCTCAAAGCATAAGTTTCCAACATTAGATATGATTCAGTAATTGGAAAGTGTTTGCTAAATCATCCTCAGCATGATAAGAAATATATTGACAACCAATTTAAAATTGTCAAGTCAGGTTCTCAGTGTGGGATATTTGTGTGTCCTAGGAGCTATATATATTAATATACAAAGCTCCGTTCTTTGCAAACAAATAGAACAATGGGCAGGATTTTATGGCCTTGTTCATCCTGAAACCATAAAATTCTACCTGAGGTCAATCGACCATTCCATGGTCCACTCCTCACATGCTGCGATTCCCTTGGCAGGTGGGATGGTAAGATTCCAGCCATGGAGTCTGTTTCTGTTTCCAGCCATAGAGTCTACTTAGGCAGCCATTTGCTGACTCATCCTTCAAGATGAAGACTTGACCAATAAGGTCAAACTGTCGGTTTGAATTTCAAACAATGCTTGGCAGTTGACTCAATCATCTGGTGCATCCTCCATGGCAACACCTCTACAATCAAAATATAATTACCAACCAATCAGTACTTCCTCCTTGTGCAATATAAATTGTTGTTTCCCCAATTGTCAGCAATTTTGTGAAGTGTCCTGATGATTGCAAAATTAAAATCTTCGACAAGTCTCTTTTTTCAGCAATAGGTAGGATAATAAATGAAGTCCCTTTTACAACTCCTGTAGTGACCAATAATTTTTAAAGCTATTCCCATTGACCAACTTAAGGAATCACACCACAGTGTTCCCATGAATCAACTACCCCCATGGTAACAAAGGCTTGTTGTCAGGGAAAATTTGGGAGAGATCAAATGCTTTGACTACCCCATTTTATTTTGCACTCAAGATACAATTCCAAAGCATGATCATCCTATAAAATCCCACATTCTTAACATTCTGCTGAGGGAGTTTGAGAAGCTCTGGTCCAAATTAATAAACAGAACCCAAAAGTAATAATCTCTTGAGGTACGAAGCTAATGGGTAAGACAGACTGTTGCAGGATGAAGGCATTGTGGCTGCTATCAGGATGGCATGTGTTCACTGAAATGAACTGCTTGGAGCAGTCACACATCGCCTGCACATTAATCTAGTTGTAGTTATTGTGGTTTCTGTAACTCTCCTCCTTGACATGAACAGCCACACTTGATGACATCCCGCACTACCTGAAATCCTGCTATCCTGATGAAGCTATTTGACTTCTCATCCTGCTCTTAATTCCTGATAGAGAAGAAGATGAGTTTGTCTCAGCTTGCATGCAATGAACATTGTCACCACATCTCCCACTATTTCTTTGAAGGATTTTCACAGTCACTGGGAGGGTACGGATTTAGCAGAGGGATGTAGAACTGTCACCATCACCACCTTGGAAAATCTGAATCACAACAGAAATTACACCTAGCTCTTGTGAATGTAAGGTTATTGCTCCCCAAGGCCCATGATGAGAAGGGTAATTAATGCTGAACCCTCCTTCTATTCCCTCCTCACAGAGATGCCCCTCTCTGCGTTCTCTGTTGCAAATGTTGGGCATGTTACAAATCAAGAGTTACTGCAATAGTTCCTGAGTCCAGTGTTCCCCTCCTTTTTTTTGCATCTGTCACCAGCAGTCACGAAACAACTCCAAGAATACTTTACTGTGGTTCCAACAACTTTGCCTGAGCAAATGTAAGTGAAAAATACCCAACTTGCAACTTGTCAAATGGCCCTTTATAAAGCTTAAGTTCAGGATTCATCTTGCCACTCTGCAATTGTTTTAATGATTTATGTACACAAGACAGTATCTGCATGATCCAAGTTTGCAATCCTATCAATGAATTATCCTATCAATGATTGTATCCTGTCAGGATACAATCCATTCAGAATTTTCCAGTAAGGACAGCAGACACATAGACATACAAGTGTCCTTCTGCACAAATGCTATGAATAGGGTGAATGAATGTCCAACAAGGACTATATTTGGTAACTGGCACAAAGCCTCTGTGGAACTGCCAGAAGCAGCATTATGCCAACTAATCTTCCAAAGCGTCCAAAGAGTTTAATAGTAATAGTGCATCAGTGAACAAAGTGAATTCATAAAAAGATGGTAAAAGAGTAAAATTAAAGTTGTTTCATTTGACTGCATGGAAATTAATGGCACAAACAGAAATGATAGGTTTGAACTTATAACCAGCAGAGTGAAATAGTTGCATAGTGATCAGAATTGAGAACTAAATATTCCAGGATCTTGATGTTCTGGAAAGACAGAGACAGTGGTGGAGATTAAGGATGGTATTGGGTGAAAAGAAGAAGATAATAATATTGCCAATAAATATAGTTAGTGTGGGAATTGAAAGCCTTTTTGATGCCAGCAAATTATACATAAAAAAAATGATGAAGGAGTAGAAAACAGGATAAGGGGCAGAATTTTACGGTCCATCATCAGCAGGTTTGAAGGCAAGAGTTTGTAAAATGCAGCGCATGGCCTAACCTCTATCTACTTTCCGACCATGATCTGTCTCCCATTTTAGAGGTGACTGTAGTTGAATTGGCCCAGTTGTTACTTTGGATCTATTCAAGTCCCTAAGTGGCTAATTAATGACACTAGAAAATAGTGATGAATAATAAATAGAAAGGAACATACAGATTAGGAGCAGGAGTGGGCAATTCAGCCCATCCAGTCTGCTCGGCCATTTAATATGATCCTGGGGCAGCACAATAGCACAGTGTTTAGCACTACTCCTTACACATCTAGGGACCCTGCCTGCGTCCGCCATGTATTTGCCCACTCATCGACAATTAAGAGTCTCATCCCATCCTTGTTTTATATGCGCAGTGGAGGTCCACACCCAACAAGTGGCCCAATAGCTTTAACTGTGTGGACTGATGCCAGGCAAGATGAAGAAGCTATCTTCTTTGGAGATCCACAACTCTCATCAAAGAACGCCCCCCCCCCCCCTACACACACACACACACACACACAAACATTCACAAGAACATACCTCTCTTTACTCCTTGCCCATTGAGTCTGGCTGGCAGAAGTTCCTCCCCAGGTGGCTTTGAAAGTCTTGCCCTTGGACAATCAATGCTCCATCAAGACTGTGTATTGTGAAATGAGGGAGCTTGGGGATAGTGAGAATCTCTGCAGGGAATGAATCCTCCTTCAGAGTCAGTGAACTGGAGAGCAGGTTAGAGACACCTCGGCCAGGATTCTCTGACTTTGTCCATAGCTGGGATTCTTCAGTGCCACTGCCGTGAACGGAGATTTGGATGAGTGCCAAATTCTCTGTTCTTGCTGGCATCTGTAGCAAGGCGCATGAGACCAGAGAATCCCAGCCTCCTTAACAAAAGGGAATGGAGAGGAACACAGTTAGTGATGGTTGGTAGTAACCAACAGGAGTTTTCCTTGTCCATGTTTGACCTAATGCCATGAGGCTTCTTGAATTCAAAGTTGGGGATTCCAGGGAAACTGTCCCAAATCTATACCATTGTGCTGCTGTCATTAGTGGGGCTGTCCTGTCAATGGGACTAGATTTACCTAGGGATGGTGATGGATGATTCTGAACATTGGCAGGAAGTTTTGATTTTTATGAATATATTTAAGTCAGGCCATTAGTTGAGTAATCTGTGGGACACCTCTTCTAATTTTAGCACAAGATGTTAGTAAGGAGGGCTTTTGCAGGGTTGACTGAGAAGGTCATGTCTTTGCTGTATTCAGTCCAAAGATTGATGCTGGATGGTTCATTCAAATTTATTTTCCTTTGACTTTTCTGTAGCAGCTTGATACAACTGAGTGGTTTGATATGTTAGTTCAGAAGGCAGTTAAGAGTCAATTATGTCACTGTAGTTCTTCTGTCACATATTGGTCAGACTACGTAGGGAAGGCAGATTTCTTTCCCTAAATTACACTAGTAAATCAGGAGGTTTTTTAATAACAACATGATGACAATGTAATCACTATTACTGATGCTAGGTTTTTAATCCAGATCTATTTAATTAACTGAATTTAAATTCCCCATTGCTTTAATACAATTTGAACTTGTATCTCAGGATTGCAAGTTCAGTAACATAACAACTACTATACCATTCTCAGAGATTATAACTCTCAAACTTCTGGTTTTTAATTTTACTCTACCTTCTAATATTACCCTATTACTGACCTTACCTATGCCATTTCTTTCTGACATGCACCACAACAATGGCATTTTTTTCTCCCTTTCCGTATTTCTCTCCATCTTTCTCAAGATATTCTCTGCCCTGGCACTGGTTAGGCTGCAGAAGATGCTTACCTATCCCACTAATTTTAAAATCTCTTATTGCAATCACATTCCTACACCATCCAGAAATTCATCCCACTCTCTTTTGTTATGGTGGCTGGGATTCTCTGGTCTCATGCACCTTGCCACGGATGCCAGCAAGAACAGAGAATATGGCGCTCAGCCAAATCCCTATTCATAGCAGTGGCACTGGAGAATCCCAGCTGTGGACAAAGTCAGAGAATCCTGGCTGAAATATCTCTACACCACTCTCCAGCTCAATGACTCTGAAGGGGGAGACATTCTGTGCAGAGATTCTCACTATATCCAAGCTCCCTCATTTTACAATACATAGTCAGCTCAGTTATCTCTAATAAGTAGCTTGTGCTATCAAATAAACCTGTTGGACTTTAACCTGGTGTTGTGAGACTTCTTACTGTGCTTACCCCTGTCCAACACTGGCATCTCCACAGTTATCACTAGTCAGTTTTATTTATTAGTTTATTGACAGTTTGAACTAAAATTTGGTAGACTGCTTTTGCTATTAAATCAAATCATGTATTATTTACTCACGCAGGAGCAAAAAGGCGTATTAGTCACCAACTCACCAGCCTGCTGTTCTGTGACATTACTGCTCCCAAAATTGTTTACTCACCTGAATGGGCATTGCTGGAAAACCTCATATTTATTGAAACCCATTTTAAGCGTTTTAGTTCTCATCTTTGGTTCTTACCTTTTATCGGCTTACATTTATTAACAGATAATTATCTTTTAGTTTTTATTAAAGCTTTTTTTTGTTTGCTCTCTCCTTTATACACTAACTTATACCAAATGCAAAAGCACTGAACATTTTAGACACTACATCAAATTTACACAAACTTCTGCAAATGTTAACAACAAAAAGAAACACCTTTTTCCACCTCTGCATAGAATTTCCACTTACACTGAATTCTGAATTATTCATTTTATTCATGATCCACTTAGTTCATAATATGGACTGTGACTATGCACATTAAGGTATAATGCAAAGTTGGACCTTGGAACATGCTCCTGCATGTGGCATTTATAATCCTAGTAAGTTAAAACCTGTTTTATAATCTTGCAGCAATACATTTTAACCTCAGCTACAGATGTGTGTCCACCCAACCAATATTTTCATTTCCCAATCTAACTACCCAAGTGAGTTGGCCAGCTTACTACCATTTAATCCTGAATGCTTGGCTCTGTTGTGAGTCCGCACTGAATGTGAACTGTGTTGATATTGATAAAAGGTTGTTACAGACAAGAAAAAGAGACATAAATTCTATCAGTGTGAACGGTGCTCAAGTCTGGTTCAGAAGTGTAGAATATGAACTACTGCACCACTGATTTATCCGCATGTTGGGATTATATTGCAGAAAGGTACACGTAAGCTTTTGGTGATCAATTGAACAGCTTTTGTAACATTATACTCAGTGTCAAGTGTAATCAAGGTGCACATTAAATGTCTTTGTTAGAGCAAATAACAAAACACGAGGACATGCTAAATGTAAGATGCAGACACATGATGAACAGGGTGGAGGCAATTGGTTGGTAAGAAGATATATATCATCACAGCTTGGGAGAGGTGGAAACAATACCCATTTGTACAAACTTGGCAAGAAGAAAAGTTTCAATTACATCTACATGAATCAGAGAAAGTAAAAAGAAGAATTGCTTTTGAATTCTCCTTGTGCCTGCATGCATAAAACAACAGCAGAAGGCATAGCAAATTTATCATCATCATCAAACTGATCGGATGTTACATTTAGACAAGCCATTCCATCCATTAATTAGTATGAAAATACATAATTCACAAAGCACTCACCATAGTATTGGGGAGTTTTGTAAAAATGCATCGAGATGTAGTTTAGTTTATTTAAAGTCACTTGTTTTCATCTCTTTTTGACAGGCAATTTGCCCAAACTGAACTGCTGTTATAGCCTGACTGTGTTTATTAAGAAATAAAGATAATTTGTCAGTTACATGAGAGGCTGGTTGCAAGAAGAAAAATATCTTTCACTGTTAAATCATCAAGGTTTATTTTACCCACATTAACAAATAAGCCATTCTCTTTTCCATCCATAAGGCATGCCAAAAGCATGATGCGTGATAGTGTGAATAAGGATGATTCACTTGGGCCAAATTACAATATTCTATCGAAACAAAGACCAAATTCATCTTCTGCAGCAGACATGCTTCTGGCCAATCTGAACTAGTTAATTGTTACCTGTAGATTATTAAACAAGCAACACAGTTCATCTGTTCTAAATAATAGTGCAGTTAATAAAAATTCTAACAGTCAAAAACTGTTTCATCACATTAGTTGCATTATGTCCAAAATTGCTGAAAAAATAATGGAGATCCAGAATGCTCACTATTACCAGTTCATTAGGAAATCCAACCAGTTCATTAGTGATGAAGAACAGGTATGCCATGAGTTTTGATAGCCCACAGATTGCTAGACAGTTTGAGCTGTTCTAATGATAACTTCAACTAAACTGAAAAAATGACAACCTCATTATGTGCCACCCATTAAAGTTCATAGGGTGTGATGAAATTGCTGGATTTATGTTATGAATGAGAACAGATCTTGTTTCTGTCATTTAACACTTGACTCCCTTGTCAACAAAGATATGTCCAATTCCTCTTGAATATGTACATTGACCCAACTTGTTCCATTGCTCACTGTGGAAAAGTGTCCAAATACTAATGACCCTCTGGGAGAAGAAACTCCTTCTCATCTCATTGTCTTAAATGTCACCTAGTTCTGGAATAAAATAGATTTCATCTTTCTAAACTCCAACGAGCGTAGGCCCAACCTGTGCAATCTCATAAGACCATCCCAGGAATCAGTCTAGTAAGTAACTGCCTCCAAGGCAAGTGCATCCCATCTTAAGTAAGGGAACCAAAACTATATACAATACTTTAGATATGGTCTCACCAATTCCTTGTGCCGTTGTAACAAGATATCCCTACTTTTATACTCCATCCCCTTACAACAAGCGCCCACATTCCAAATGCTTTCTTAATCCCTGAAAGTAGGCAGTCAAGTTGAGAAGGTTGTTAAGAAGGCATATGGAGTCTTAGCTTTTATTGGTAGGGGGATTGAATTTCGGAGCCGCAACGTCATGTTGCAACTGTACAAAACTCTAGTGCGGCCGCACTTGGAGTATTGTGTGCAGTTCTGGTCCCCGCATTATAAGAAAGATGTGGAGGCATTGGAGAGGGTACAGAGGAGGTTTACCAGGATGTTGCCTGGTATGGAGGGCAGGTCTTATGAAGAGAGGCTGAGGGATTTGAGGTTGTTTTCGTTAGAAAGGAGGCGGCTAAGAGGGGACCTTATCGAAACATATAAGATGATTAGAGGTTTAGATAGGGTGGACAGTGATAGCCTTTTTCCTAGGATGGAGAAAGCTAGCACGAGGGGACACAGCTTTAAATTAAGGGGTATGAGTTATAGGACGGATATCAGAGGTAGGTTCTTTACTCAAAGAGTGATTAGGGAGTGGAATGCCCTGCCTGCAGCTGTTGTAGATGCGCCAAGTTTGGTGGCGTTTAAGAGGTTAGTTGATAAGTATATGGAAGAGAAGGGAATGGTTTAGTTTGGAGGGGCATTGCTTTTTATATTGGTCGGCGCAACATCGAAGGCCGAAGGGCCTGTTCTGTGCTGTAATGTTCTATGTTCTATGTTCTAATTACTTGCTGTTCCTACAATTTTTGAGATTCATGTTAAGGGACATCCAAATCTCTCTGCACAACAAAATTCTGTTGTCTCTATCTATTGAAATAATATTTTGCTTTTTGATTCTTTCTGTCAAAGTAGACAACCCCACATGATATTCCATTCGCCAATTTTTTGTCCATTCACTTAATCTATCAATATCTCTTTGAAGACTCTTTATATCTTCCTCACAACTTGCTTTTTATCCATCTTCATATTATTATGGACAGGGGAGGAGAGATAAACTAAAAGTCCCCAGTTTCCATCTCCTTCAGATAAAGAAGAACCAATGTTGTAGTGTATGTAGATTTTCAGAAAGTTTTGATAAGATCCCATACAGGAGGTTAGTAAACAAAAGTGGAGCATGTCAATTCAATAGTAATATACTGGTATGAATTGAGAAGGGTCTTACAGATAAAAAACAAAGAGTAGGGATAAATGGGCTGTTCTCATTGTTACCACTGGGTTGCATAAAATTCTAAGCTGGATTAGCTTTCACAATCTTCACCCCCCACCCACCCGCCATCCTACCCTGCCCCTCATCAATTGCAATGGAGATTGGCAGCAGGGCCCCCTTCTTCCCCAATACCACCAATCTCCTGCAGAGTCATGGTGGGCTCCCCCAAATCCCCACAACCTGATCAGCCTACTCTGGTCTGGCCCCATTCCCTGGGAGCCCCTGCCCCCATAGGTCTTGCCTTCTCAGGCCCCACCCCTCAAGCTCCGCCCCCGGCACTGCCCAATTTTACTAACTCACCCCACCGATAGACAAGATGAGCCAATAAAATCACCCCCCATTATCTCAGGAAGGATATATTTCCCATGGAGAGAGTGCAACGAAGGTTCACCAGAGTAATCCTTGGGATGGTGGAATTGTTTTACGAGGAGAACTTGAGGAATTTGAACCTGTATTCTCTAAGGTTTTGAAGAATGAGAAGTGATCTCATTGAAACTTATAAAATTCTTACAGGGCATCACAGGGTAGGTAAGGAATGTTTCCTCTGGCTGGTAAGTCCAGGATACACAGTCTCAGAATATGGGATAGGCTATTTGACACTGAGATAAGGAGGAATTTCTTCACTCAGAGGGTGGTGAGTCTCTACTCCAAAGAATTGTAGAAACTTAATCATTGTTATATCAGAAGGAAGCAGTAGCATGATGGTAATGTCATTGGACTAATAATACAGATGTCCAGGCTACTGTTCTGCAGACATGAGCTCAAATCCCACATGGCAGTTAGTTGAACTTAAATTCAATTAATAAAATCTGTAATTAAAAGTTAGTTTTGCATGGGTTTCTGGTTTCTGCTTTTGGGTGTTCAAAGATGTTAGGTGGATTGGCCAGGCTAACTTGCCTCTTAATGTCCCAAGATGTATTCCTGAGAATGACCCATTTATCCCTACTCTCTGCTTTTTGTCTGTTAGACCATTCTCAATCCATACCAGTATATTATCAATTTTTTGTTTACTAATCTCCTGTATGGGATCTTATCAAAACCTTCTGAAAATTTATATACACCACATTAGTAGGGAAATGTGTGGGATTACAGGGATAGGATAGAGGGGAAGTTCTGGGTAATTTGCTTTGTCGGAGAGTCAGTGCAGACTTGATGGGCTGAATGGCCTCCTTCTGCACTGTGGGATTTGATGTTTCTATGACATTGAAGTCAGACATTGATAGATTCTGGAAACTAATGCTATCAAGGGACATGGTTTTGGCATGGGAAAGTTATATTGAGGTAAACGACCAGCCATGATCTATCTGAAATGTAAAGCAGGCTTGATGAGCTAAATGGCCTATTCCTGCTTCTGTGTTCTTATATTTGTCTATAATTAGAGTGGTTTATTTTTGGAAAGGTAGCTATGTATGTTTTTAAACCTCTGTTAGTGTGTGGTCAAATTAAAAGTACCTACTAATAGGGGTTAAAAACACACATATCTACCTGAGAGGCAAGGCCTATGGGGGCCGGGCCTAAATGGAGATAAATTATCCTCTTTGTTTAAAACTTTGTGGGTTTAAACAAAGAGGAAAATTAATTTACACAAATCACTCTAAATGATCAACTCTTAATCAGTCACCACACATTCTAAAAGATACAATTAAAAAGATAGTGCACCAAATGAATAGATAGTAGTTCACATGTCATTGCATGTGCAGTGAAGAAGGAAGCTTTTCCCACTCTTGAATAGTTGTTCAAGTAAGCTCAGATGCTGGGGGGCAGATGTCAGGATTATGACAAAACAAAGAATGTTCAGTATGTTTTGAAGTCTGGCACTTGTGGTTGTCATATCAGGAGGTCCAACTTTTTTGCAGCTAATCTTAGATTTTTGGTATTAAGCTGAGAGGATTTGTGAAAAGATCTTTAAACCTCTCAGTTCTTAAATAGCAAAGGTGGCAGAGCCTTTCTCATTAATGTTATTCTACAGAGTGTCCCAGCTCTCTTCTGGGTTTTGGATGAAACAATATCAGTATCAGAGACCAGTTTTAATCACATGGTCCATGGGCATTGAAGTAGAATAGAAGATAGGTAATCATTCACACTTATCTTCTGAACAACTGGTCTCATCAGCATACCTTTGTTACATTGAAAACCCGAAGAATTAGGACCAATTTTACCATCAAGTTGCACTGTTTTCGGCTGCAAAAAATTGGTAAAGTCGAGCATGAGGTCAGTAGTGTGATCCACACCCACCTCTGCATGCATTTGCATGCATTTAAATTGATTTAATGGGCTGCACACTCAAACTTACCACTATTTCCCCCATTGCCACTATATTCACCCATCCAGATTCGGCGCAAGATAGACATGGTCCATTAAGATCCAATTTGGGCATTCCAGCTTCTGAGGGCATAAGTTCAGAGCTGCCGGTGACTTTCTGATTGGTGGTGAGGTTGGGGGTGGAGGGGAATGGATGTATGAGATGGCTCTCTGGTGGTGGAGGAGGAAGATGGGTCAGTTAGCTCTCTGGTGGGGGGAGTGGGGTGGTCCACTGCCATTCAGTATGCAATCGGTGGGGGGAAGAAGGGTCCACTACCACTCTGTGTGCAATCTGTGGGGGGAAGGGGACAGGCTGCCGCGATCGGTCTAGATAATAAGGGTGATAAGGGAATCAGTTATGTTGTGGGGGTGAGAAGTGGAGGCATTATTTGGCCCCGGCACAATGTAGCAAGGGAGTATTTTTCTCAGTTTTTACTGTACATACGCAGTTAAAAGTTCTGATCAGAGCTGCAGTGGTTCGGGAGTGATAAACCCCACCCTAAGCTTCTGCGGCACGATTCTGAATTGCTGATACTTTTTGAGGCAGAGTGCTTATGGGGGTGCCTGAGAACAGATCTAAAAGTCGGATCTGAAACACTCTCAGTTTAAAATCCGCCCAGCACTTAGAATTAAAATGGTAAAATAGGGCCTATTAAGTTAAGGGGCTAGATTTTTTGGTCACATTCACACCAAGGTTGGAAAATCCCTCTCAAGGGATATCCACAAAGGTGGACCTTCGCATGGTCCTTGTCCCACTTGCTACAATCCCCATGGCAGGCAGAAGGGGAAAGTTCTGATCAAGAAGTCCATTGACTGTGTTCTGAAGTAATCTTTGACCAATGGCAGACATGAATTCCACAAAGGATTGCTGTCCACTTGTATCCGTTTAAGGACAGACCCCACCCAATATCATTCAAAGAACAAAGAACAGCACAGCACAGGAAACAGGCCCTTCTGCCCTACAAGACTGTGCTGCCCATTCTACCACTCAGTAAATGTCTTATTCAAGTCTTTCGTCAATCGTCGATGTTTTTGTCAAACTCTAGTGGACTCCACAATAAAGGGGTGAAAATTTAGGGAATTATATATGCGCCAGATTAAGGGAGATCCAGTTCAGGGACAACTTATTAACACCAATCAGCCTAAAAAGCATGTTTTTGGGAATGTGGGAGGAAACCGGAGTATTGATAACAAGTTTGATTACAATACAGTTGATCCCTTCATCCAAGTCATTCATACAGGTCATAAATATTTGAGACCCCAGCACTGACTCCTGTCACTCTCAACTACTTATAGTTTGCCAAACTGAAAATGTCCCATTTTTCCGGCTCTGTTTCCTGTCAGTTAGCCAGTTGTCTATCCATGTTATTATATTGCCCCCAAGAGCGTATGCTCTTATCTTGTATAATAACCTTTGTGTGATAGCTTATCAAATATCTTTCGAACATTTAAATAGACTACCTGGGGCCATGCATGCCCCAAGACCACAAATTCCCACCCAAGTTCAATAGAACATTAAATCATCCACCAATCTTTTTGTCCTACCCTTTACAATTCCCACAGTGAGTGGGATGGGAAAATTCTGCCCTATATATACTGATTCCCCTTTCTCCACACTGCTTGTTACCTTTTCAAATAACTCTAAGAAATTTGTCAAGCACAATTTCCCTTTCACAAAACCATGTTTACTTTGCCTGATTTTATTATGATTTTCTAAATATCCTGCCACATCTTTAATAATGGTTTCTAGCATTTTAACAATGACTGGTATTAGGCTAACTGGTCTATAGTTTCCCACTTTTTTTTCCTTCTTTCTTGAATAGAGGTGTTACATTTATGGTTTGCCAATCAACTGGACAAACCTACCAATGTTTTCTAGCATTTCCTGTTTTTATTTCACATTTCCAGTGTCCATGGTATTCAGCTTTTATTACAAAACATCAGTTAACCATTCTGCCATTTCCTTATTTACTGTTTTTAATTCCCCAGACTCATTTTCTAGAAGGTCCCAAAGCTCATATTAGCTATTCCATTCCTTTTTAAATTGTAGAAACAATTTATATTGCCAGCAACTTTATCCCTCATATTTTTAGTCTTCCTTTACTGGTTTTTAAATTCTACATTAATTCCTAACCCTAACTGCAACCCAATCTTCTGTTTTACCACTTCCTTGCAGATTGCATGCTTTGTCTTTCAATTTGACACTTTCCTTATCTTCCTTAGTTAGTCACAATAAGAAGTCTCACAACACCAGATTAAAGTGATGAAGGCATTCATCTGATGAAGGGGCAGTACTCCGAAAGCTTGTGCTACCAAATAAACCTGTTGGACTTTAACCTGGTGTTGTGAGACTTCTTACTGTGCTTATCTTATTCCAATGCAGGCATTTCCACATCTTGCTTAGACACAAGAGGTGTATCCTTTTCCTACAAGGAGTAAATTTACCTGAATTTGGCAACGTATCAGGGTCTGACTAAAAAGCAGTCAGTTTTCTCTTCAGATCTTCTGACACTTCGTCAAAAAAAAACCTTGGGGATCAGGTTTCACGCTGTAGTAACTAAGGGGTGGGGTCTAAACATGATGTTAAATCCAGCTTCACTGAGATCAAGGTGTCGTTTTCAAAGGGCACTGATATTCCACTAGTCACTGCCTGCCATTTGGAAAAAAGACCTATTTATTTCTATTCTTTGTTTTCTATCTGACAACCTGTTTTCTATTCATCTCAATACACCACCACCAATCCCATGCACTTTAATTTCACATGCTAATCTCTTACATGAGACTTGTCGAAAGCCTTCTAAATGTCAAAATAAGCCACATCTACTGGCTGCCCCTCATCAACTCTATTAGTTATATCCTCAAAAATCCCAGTAAATTTGTCAAGCATGATTTCCCTTTCATAAATCAATGCTGACTTTGTCCGATT
Source organism: Sphyrna mokarran (assembly GCA_024679065.1). Taxonomy (NCBI): domain Eukaryota; kingdom Metazoa; phylum Chordata; class Chondrichthyes; order Carcharhiniformes; family Carcharhinidae; genus Sphyrna; species Sphyrna mokarran. The sequence continues at coordinate 98,797,036 of JAGIQG010000001.1, read as the reverse complement.
CTGCCACTGGAATTTTCCCCACTACCGACCTCAAACTTATTGATCTATAATTCCCTGTTTTCTCTCTACCTCCTTTTTTAAATAGGTGGGGTAACACTAGCTACCTCCAATTTCTAGAAACCGTTCCAGAGTCAATGGAATCTTGGAAGATGACCGCCAATATACCATTATATACAAAACCTACGAATGTTTTTTGCCCATTGATGTTTCTTAGCTCTATCCATATAGATGCCATATAGTTGGAACTAATATCCTTCCTCAGTATGTGCTAATTGACTCTTTAACTAGCAGTGCAACTCCATCATCTTTTTCTTTTTATCTGTCCTTCTTAAATGCAGTAAGTACAGTAATAAGTCTCACAACACAGGTTAAAGATCAACAGATTTATTTGGTAGCAAACACCACTAGCTTTTGAAGCACTGCTCCTTAAATGATAAAAACCCATGAATGAGTTGTAAGTGGAGAACCTTCCATCATACTCCTAACTTGTGCATTGTTGAAGGTGGATAGGCTTTAGGCAGTCAGGAGGTGAGTTACTTGCTGCAGGATTCCTAGCCTCTGACCTGTTCTTGTAGCAAGAAGTCTCACAGCACCAGGTTTAAGTCCAACCAATTAAACTGGTTAGACTTAAAATTGGTGTTGTGAGACTTTTTACTATTTTTACCCCAGTCCAACGCTGGCATCTCTACATCATGACTGCTCTTATAGCCACAGCATTTATATGGCTAGTTCAGTTTCTAGTCAATGGTAACTCTCAGGCTATTGAAAGTGGAGTATTCAGTGATGGTAGTTCCACTGAATGTCAATCAGATACTGCTGGAAGCAACGCTGTTGGTAAGCTTGACATTTAATTGAACATTGTACAATGTACAATAGAGACTTAATATAATGTTCAATAAAATGTCAAGCTTACCAACAGCATTGCCTCCAGGAATATCTTAGTTTGTTAAGTTTTCTTAAAAAAAAGGCACTTAATACATCCACAGAGAGACAGATTCTGACAATAGTAGCTAGGATTTCCAATTAGAAATTAGAATCTACGTCTGGAATATTCGGATTCTTTTTCGAAGTGTTTACTCGGGCAGGAAAATTGGAAAGCAGCCACCAGCTGCCTTGTCGGCTTTATCCATCTGTATTTTTAAACACTAAAAAAGCGAAGAGGAAGGTCCCACAATGTCGTGCTGGTGTTTTTTTTTAGCAAGAAACAATTAACATTGTTTTTGCATTCACTCTTAATTGAATGCTCATGTTAGTGTTCAGTGTTGTCCTTGCCATTTTGTGGGATCTGGCTTCACACGCAAATTCAGCAGCCTCTCCCTTCTATTAAGTGTAAGGGATTTGTCTAAGGTCACTCTCAAAAGGGATAACTGAAATTTTGATGTATTTGAATTTAAAGCCTTGCAAGGACTCTCCAGCTAACTGCCTGAGATGAAATATTTTTGGACAGTACTGACATCAGCCTTTTGGCCCCCCATTTTCTTAAGTTGATTATCACCCACCCACTCCTTGCACCTTTGCGAGGATGTCATGCTCCTGCCCCCACCCCCTGTCCTCCCTTGAATTCCGATCCCATTCCTTCATGTCCTGATCTCACTCCAAAAATAGTAATCTTTCATTACTATTCACTACATTGGCTTAATTTGAAGGAATAAAATAAAAGTTATGTTACACTTACAACTTTTAAAGGTCACAGTGATCTGAGTCTTAATTTAGTCCTGAGAATATAAATTGTTGGAGCATTGTTTACTAATCTCACTTTCAGAAGGTTACCAGAAAGAATGAAAACATGAGAACAGTACCGGTGAAAATGCACAAAACAATTGTGAGTCTGGATTTGTTTAACACTCAGCCATACGAAAATGATTATTTCTATAATCTGACTGCACAATATCACATTTTGTTTCATTGTTTAAAGCTGTCAGTTGTTAAGCCTTCATTGGAAGATCGTTCAATAAGCAGCTCCTTAACAATTCAGTAATAATTATGTTTAATAAAGTCTATTTGTTCTTTGTTATATTGTGAACATTGATGAGGAGGTGAAAGTTCTTTTTAACATCAGACAGGATTAAAGGAAGGCATACTTTGTCAGTAGTTCTTGAGTTTGTGATCTTAGCAAGTTGCACAAAAGCACTGTGAATATATTAAACTAATTTTGAAAGGATTTGTCAGAAACTGGTGTGGTGTCTTGAATTTAGTAATTACTACTAAAGTTACAAATAATAATCGACTTCTTCCTGCTTTATATCCTTGAAGAAGAAGGATCCCTGCAGTGCAGAAGGAGGCCATTCAACCTAATGAGCGTTGACAACAATCCCACCCACGCCCTATCTCCGTAATCCCATGTATTTACCCTGCCACTCTCCCTGACACTAAGTGTCAATTTAGCATGGCCAAACATCCGAACACACACATCTTTGGAGTGTGGGAAGAAACCAGAGCATTCGGAAGAAACTAATGGAGACATAGGGAGAACAACATGTAAATCCCACACAGTAAGTAACATGAGGCAGGACTGAACCCACATCCCTGGTACAGTGAAGCGGCAATGCTAACCACTGTTCCACCATGCCATCCCCATTGAGTACAAATAAAAATGATTGATACAGGACAAATTGCCATTGTTACACAGGAGGTGGTAATTTGACCCTTCTTATTAATATTGAATTTATTCAAACCCCTGAATCATTTGTTAGTTCTCATTAAACAATCATTCTTAGTTGTGTTGTTTGAAGTAAACTTGCCTTCATTTCAGTTTAACTAACTGCTACCAGTCAGCTGAAACCCAGGGGCCAGAAATTTATGTATAAAGTTCAGGCTTGTGTGCAACCAGAGCACATAAAATTGAGTGAAAAAATGTTGGGCACACAAACTGATATCATCAGGGGCTCAAGGAGGTAAATCCAGTGACCATTTTCCCAATTACTACTGCCGGGCTGCAAACGATGGGTTTCTGCAGAAGGAGGATTCCTCGTCGGTCCTGTATGTTAGTTGCTCTCAACATTCCCATCCTGGTGGAGAATTTGAGGTCAAGCCCTTGCCCCCAGCCTAAACCCACCATCCCCTAGGATCTATGAGGCACTTTGGGTGATGTGGTTAGCACTGCTGCTTCGCAGCGCCAGGGATCCAGTTCATTTCCTGGCTTAGGATGCTGTCTGTGTGGAATTTGCACATTCTCCCCTTGTCTAAGTTGGTTTTCTCTGGGTGCTCCGATTTCTTCCCACGGTCCAAAGATATGCAGATCAGGTTGGCTGTGATAAATTGCCCCTTAGTGTCAGAGGGATTAGGAGAGTAAATATGTGGGTTTACAGAAATAGGATCTGGTTGGGATTATTGTCGGTATACGCTCGATGGGCTGAAAGGTCTCCTTCTACACTGTAGGTTCCATGATTCTATTTGGTGGGAGAATCTTATCTAATAGGCATTGCTAATGTTAGAGGGAAATCTTCAGATTTCTCACTGGCATGGGCACTTCATTCCAATTCAGGAGAACCGCAGCCTCTGTGTAGAGTTTGCACGTTGTCCTCGTGTCTGCGTGGGTTTCCTTCAGGGGCTTCATTTTCCTCCACAGTCCAAACATGTGCTGCTTAGCTGGATTGGCCATGCTAAATTTGTGTGGTTATGGGAATAGAATGGGGTAAACCTCAGTATAATGTGCTCTCGAAGTGCCAGTGCAGATTCGGCCTCCTTCAGCACTGTAAGGTTTCTATGGTTTCTAATAATATAAATTGTTGCTGAAGTCAATGCCACAGAGGAAGATTGAGGTCTTTGACCAACTCACAAATTTACCAATAAACAAGTGAGTCAGTCGATCACAAGGTTGGAAGAAAGACAAATGTAATAAAACATGAACACAGCATATTTATATGTATGGTAAACCATTCGGAAGGAAGAAAATGACATAAAATTAGTAGTAAGCAACCAAACTGAATAAAAACAGATTTTGTTGGAAGGAATTAAATTCAAAACCTCTGGAAATTTTAAGTGGAGCTGTCTTTAAAATTTTATTTAAGAACAAACTGAATGACATTTTTTAAAAATTTCTTTGATCTTGTGTGGTCTATACTTGTTACTGTGATTAAAGCAACATTGTCACTTTTATCTGAGGCTACAGGCACTGAGCTAAGATTATAGAAAATCATAGAAAAACTACAGCACAAACAGGCCATTCGGCCCCCTAGTTACTCTGATCTTATCTCTATCTACTAGGCTTACCTATAACCCTCAATCCCATTAAGTCCCATGTACTCATCCAGAAGTCTCTTAAAAGACCCTAACAAATTTGTTAACAAAGATGTACAATTGAATCCAAATTTGAAAACTTACAAATGTATTGGTCTAGCAGCTGTTTGACAGACATAAAATGGTGTCTAAAAGTCCAAATACTAGGTCACATGCAGCTTCATATCCTATCAGTAAATCTGCTGTTGCCTATTTTGAAGGGTCCTATGTATTCATGTTAGGTTCAGGTCTGAAACAGGAGTTAGGTCTTCTTCATACGCAAGTAGGGCTTAACAAATATTTCCATAAAAATATTGGCATCCATGTTGATAATGTTGTTAAGAAGGCTTATGGTGTGTTACTTTTTATTGGTAGAGGAATTGAATTTGGGAGCCATGAGGTAATGTTGCAACTGTACAAAACTCTGGTGCGGCTGCACTTGGAGTATTGTGTACAGTTCTGGTTGCCGCATTATAAGAAAGATGTGGAAGCACTGGAAAGAGTGCAGAGGAGGTTTACCCCAGGATGTTGCCCGGTATGGTAGAAAGGTCCTATGAGGAAAGGCTGAGGGACTTGAGGTTGTTTTCATTAGAGAGAAGGTTAAGGGGTGACCTAATTGAGGCATACAAGATGACCAGAGGATTAGATAGGATGGACAGTGAGAGTCTTTTTTCTTGGACAGTCTTGGCTAACATTAGGGACAAAACTTTAAATTGAGGGGTGATAATTATAAGATGGATGTCAGAGGTAGGTTCTTTACACAGTAAGGGCATGGAATGCCCTGCCTGCAGCAGTTGTGGACTCGCCAAATTTGAGGGCGTTGGATAGGCATATGGATAACATTGGAATAGTTTAGATTAGACGGTCATTAGATTGGTTCCATTGGTCAGCACAACATGAAGGGCCAAAGGGCCTGTACAGTGCTATAATATTCTATGTTCTATGATAGAGGATTGGCTAATTAACAGGAAAGCACCCATGGTGTTAAGAGTATGATCCTGGCATAGATAGAGGCTTGGCTGACTGGTAGAAGACAGAGAGTGGGGATATAGGGGATATAGATGATTAGTGGTGTGCCTCAGGGGTCAATGCTGGGGCTACAACTATATAATATAGCAATATACATTAACAATTTGGAGGAAGGAACTAAAGGCACTGTTGCTAAGTTTGCAGATGATATAAAGGTATGTAGAGGGACAAGTAGTATTGAGAAAGCAGGGGATGCAGAAGGACTTGGACAGGTTACGAAAGTCGGCAAAGAAGTGACAGATGGAATACAATGTGGAAAAGTGTGAGGTTATGCACTTTGGAAGGAGGAATGGAGGCATAGACAATTTTATAAATGGGAAAATGCTTAGCAAATCAGAAACACAAAGGGACTTGGGAGTCATTTTTCAAGATTCCCTTCAGGTTAACGTGTAGATTCAGCCAGCAATTAGGAAGGCAGATGCAATGTTAGTACTCATCTTGAAAGGACTAGAATACAGGGGCAGGGATGTACACTTGAGGCTGTATAAGGCTGTGGTCAGACCCCTATTTGGAGTATTGTGAGCAGTTTTGGGTCACATATCTAAGGAAGGATGTGCTGGCCTTGGGATGTGTCCAGGGAAGATTCATAAGCATGTTCTTAGGAATGGAGAGCTTGTCGTATCAGCAACAGTTGAGGACTTTGGGCCTGTACTCACTAGAGTTTAGAATGATGAGGAGGGATCTTATTGAAAGTTACAGAATACTGTGAGGCCTGGATAGAGTGGACATGGAGAGGATGTTTACACAAATAAGAAAAATTAGAACTAGAGGCCACAGCCTCAGGCTAAAGAGATGATTGTTTAAAACAGGGCTGAGGAGGAATTTCTTCAAAGAGTGTGAATCTGTGGAACTCTTTGCCACAGAATTCTGGATGTGGAGGCCGGGTCATTGAATGTCTTTGAGACAGAAATAGATAGGTTCTTGATTAATAAGATGGTCTAGCGTTATGCGAAAGAGGCAGGAGAACGGGGATGACAAAAATATCAGCCATGATTGAATGGCAGAGCAGACTTGATGGACTGATTGGCCTAATTCTACTCCTATGTCTTTTGGTCTTTTTTTTTTAAAGCAACACAGCACGGGAAACAGGCCCTTCGGCCCAACGAGCCCGCGCCACCGTAATACCAAATCATTATCCTATTTTAATAGTCCTATATAATAGTATATATATTAATCCTAATTTGGAAAATTTTCACCATAGGGACAATTTGTTACCCAATCAGCCTAAGAGCGAATTTTTGGGTTGTGGGAGGAAACCGGAGTGCCCGGAGAAAACCCACGCAACCACGGGGAGAACGCGCAAACTCCCGCAGACACCGGCCCAATTCCAAGTGTCTGCACAGCCACATCGATAGTCTCTGAGCTGTCATGGTGCCCTTCAGGTGGTCCACATAAAGCACTCATATACGACATGAGGTACCAGGCAACCCATGAATCAACATCCAAGAGCTGTACCCGCACCACCTGCCGAATGCGTGCTCAAATTATGGACCGAATTACCTGTGGAAAAAAGCCGTAGTTAAACAGTCCTAATATATCCCTCTATCTGCATACCGCTCATGTGGCTGTCCAAGAGACCCTTAAACAGCCCCAGCGTGCCTGCTCCCACCACCTTACTCGGCAGTGCATTCCACACCCCCACTACCCTTTGTGTGAAAAACTGCCCTCTAATATTCGTCCTATACATAGCCCCCCTCACCCTATGGCCATGACCTCTCGTCCTATCCATTTCTAAAGGTGGAAAAAGTTTACCTCCATTTACTCTATCTATACCCCTTATAATCTTATACACCTCTATGAGATCCCCTCTAAGCCGACGTCTTTCAAGGGAAAACAACCCCAGTCTATCTAATCGTTCCTCATAAGACAGTCCTTCCATACCAGGCAGCATCCTGGTAAACCTCCTCTGCACTCTCTCCAAGGACTCCACATCCTTCCGATAGTACGGAGACCAGAACTGGGCGCAGTATTCCAAGTGAGGCCTAACCAAAGTTGTATACAACTGCAACATCAAACTCCTACTCTTATATTCTATACCCTTTTCTATGAAAGCTAACATACTATACGCCTTCTTTGTCACCTTCTCCACCTGTGAGGACACCTTCAGAGACTTGTGAACCTGCACCCCCAAGTCTCTCTGCGTCTCTATGCTCCTTATAGTTTTACCTTTTATCCTATAATTCTCTTCTACATTTTTCCGGCCAAAATGCATCACCTCGCATTTTTCCGGATTAAATTCCATTTGCCATCTATCTGCCCAATCTACCAACCTGTCTATGTCCTGTTGTATTGCCTGACACTGCTCTTCTGTACCCGCCAATCCAAGCATCTTGGTGTCATCAGCAAATTTGCTGATCTCACCACCTACCCCTACTTCCAAGTCGTTTATGTAGACCACAAATAGAAGAGGACCTAGTACTGAGCCTTGTGGCACTCCACTAGTGACAGGCTTCCAGCCGGAAAAAGAGCCTTCCACTACTACCCTCTGTCTCCTCCTTCCGAGCCAGTTTTCGACCCATCTACATACCCGACCCTGTATCCCATGCGCCTTCACCTTCTC